>JARCFY010000021.1:21034356-21634356 GCA_029233225.1 Lepidodactylus listeri | reverse complement strand
CCTAACGAACCGTAGGGAGCAATGAGAGAAAGAAAAGGGAGATAGGGGGTGGGAGGACCGAAAGCATTTCTTCATGGGAGATCAGAAGAGCCGGGGGCGCATTCAAAGATGCCGTCGACAAAAGCTCCGTAGTTGCATTTGTGGCTAGCACGAATGTCAAGCTGAGTAGGCGGCTTCTCCCGGTGGTGCGCACAGAAGCTGGGGTCGAAAGTTACTCCAATCCTCCACCTCTCTTCCCCATCTCCACCAGGCGTGCAATCCGATCGCCACTCGAGGCAGCGACGGGTGCCTGGGGAAAGGCCCCAAGGTTAGCTCGCTCCAGCCAGAACCTCCCCGGCCACATACTTCTGCATCTCTTTATGTTAGTGTGACCTCCTCCCTAACTATCTGCCCAAGCGATCCTCAACCCCAAAACACTCGGCCATCTCGGGGTGAGCTTCTTATTAAACCCTTGAGTTTCTAAAATATATTTTGCTCATGATATCTTTTCTCCCAGCATGCCTTTACTGACGCCCAATCTGCATAATACGTCAATCATCATTAACTTATTTAGTCTTCATATGTACTTTCCCTTATTTATTCATTTTTATGAGCATGTAGCCTCATCCACAAACTTTGTACTGTGTGCACAGTTTTGTTTTTGTCTCCGCCTCTTTGTTTTTGTGCACTCTACGGGCAAGAAATAAACCGTTTTGTTTGCAAACCAAGTCTTCTGTTTGCAAAGCAAAACCGGTTGCTTGCCAAAACACTTTTGCTCTGCGCTTGCTTTTCTATTCTTTACCAGTGTTGGGAGGGCCGAGGCCCAGACGAACCGTGGGGAGTCATTAGTGAGCAGGACAACAAGCACAAGGAGGACATGGAAGCCCGAGAGACGGCTCAGGAGGAAGAAGTAGGACAAACGAGTCCTTTGTCTCCCTCTGCCACGCGGCCCCTCCAAGCCGAAATGATCTGGAGGACATGCAGAAGTTGGGTTCGGAATTTAAATCCGGCCCATGCTCTCTTTCACCAGGCGTGCAAGCTCTCCCTGCACGAAGCAGTGGAGAGTGCCTGGGAAGGACTCCCCGGTTAGATCAGAACCTCGGACCAAGACCCCTGTCCCCTCTTTTTAACATCTTTCTAAGTTAAAGGGAGATTTTCGCCAGCTCTATCCCCGAAGTGCCTGCAAGCTAAAACGTATCCTCGCTCCAACACTGGTGTCCAATTCGATTGTTTTTGATTTGTAATAAATTTATTTTTCTCGAAATGTTTGTGTATCCCAGAATGCCCAAACAATCCTCTCATTTGCATACGCAACGACCTCCAGCCGTAACATATACAGCCAAGTCCAAAACACGCGACCTTTGAGGGGTTCTGCCTAGTGACTAGCTGCCCAGTCCGCTCCTCATTGGATATGGGACGGTACCACTGGGATCAGGTTTAAGGGGGAAAGATTGTTCTATTTTTGTACAGTATTAGGGGAGGGCCCCCCGAAGGGAGCCCTCCAAGCTAAAACGGGTACGCAGCTAATGGCGTCCCCGCGGAGCCACCCGGCTCCAGATAAAAGGTCAGAGTCGACCGGACGCAACTCCCGAACCCAGCTTTTGCATGCCCCGCCTGTGTGTGTGTGCGTCTGTTTCTCTCAGGCACACATCTCACAAATGCTCCCCAGGGTTCGGGAGGCGTGCCCGGAGACTCCGCCAACCCCGAAGGGTGAATACCTTGCCTGTGATTATTCCAGCCAGGACCCCAAGATGATGTGTCTTTCATAATACAATGATTCCAGATGTCTGACCTGTTTTGACCTTTTCCGTATTTCTTGAATGCCTTTAGACACTCTGCTTGCAAAATCATTAAACTATGTTTTATTTTAATATCCTTTTTTCTTAATCTAAGTAAGTACCCATGATGCTTTTAGATAGCAAGGGGGGGCGACTCCTCAATATGCAAACCGGTCTCCTCCTTCCCGGCCGAACTGACTCGTGTCCGTACCGAGGAAGGACGGGCGTAGCCGAGAGCCTCATGAGCTATGGATTAAGACCCGAGTGGCTTCCGAAAAGCCGAAGACATACGAGTCCTGGTGTTCCATTAGATACAATGTAAAGCGCGCCTCTCTCCTGTTCAAACAGCACCAGTTGCCCTGTTCCAGCAGAAAAGCCTTGCCGCTCAGGAGAGATGGACGAAGAATTGTTTGTAACCATTTTATTTCCTTGTACATTCCTTGTGGAGTATTTTTATTGATACAAATGTGTGCACTTCCGCTATAAGTATTAAATGCTTTATGTATAGATACTATAAGAAATTTATAATGCTTCTATAAGGCTTTTTACAATGAATTTAAAGTAAGCAATTTTTAGAATTACCTTTTATATTTCAGTTAAAGATGTTCCTGCTAATTAAAAGAATGAACTATTTCTACGTAGGCTCCCTTGGTGGTCTAATGCACAAAGCCTTGTTTTTATGTCCGCCCCAGCAACAATTTGGAATTTTTATTGCAATAGATTTTTGTCATCTTCTGGGTCCGTCCCTTGCCAACTCTTTCTTCCAGGATCGCCATCATGCAGTCCGCCTCAGTTTTCATCATCGTATCGCTCATATTCGGAGACCTTCACCTGACGCCTTCAGGTCTCCGAGGGGGGGAAATGTTGGCCAGCAAGGCACCCTTGGGTGCTCTTATGGATTTTTATCCATAAGTTTGAACTCTGTGTCGCCAGCAGTGGAAGGGACTTGCGCTTTCTTCTCCACATAGGAGCCAGCTCCAGCCCAAGCCAGGAGGCTGACACCCCAAGCAGTTCACCCAAGACAAGGACAAAGGATTCCTCTTGCCATGAGGCCTCCTTCTGTCAGACATCCGCTGGTTAACCCCCATTCCTCAATATACATCTGAATAAGTTATGCTAACAAGACTGCCTAGCACCTACTGTGCCAGCCATCAGATACTTGGCTAAAACCATCAACTGACAATAGGTTGGCCAGGTGAGTCATCGGACCCCAGACTCAGTGTCTGTTTCCTGGTGAAGTCATACTTTTGCAACACTGACCAAACCCCTGGACCTCCTCCCTTTGTTCACCTTTAACCTATAGCAAGGTCCAACAGGGACGGACCGCCTAGTAGGTGTGTTAGTGGGTTGTGGTCTGCAGAGCCCGCCCCAAGACCCCCAATAAAAGTCCAAACCCAGAGTCACTCGGCCTCTTGAGCCATCGCCCTCTATCTTACCTATTGACCCTTCAGTCCAGCTTTCTGTCCCCAACCCTTGCCTCCATCTTTAAACCCCTTTTTCTCTCTCTGGACTCGCGATCCAGGAGAACCACGTGGTCTTGCCGGTTCAAGCCTCGTGGCCCCATAGCTTTTATACCTTTCTTCCCAAATCCAACTCATCTCGACATCGGACAACGCATCTAAGGTAACGTGCTTTCCCCACCAACGAACCTGCTCATGCAACAGTGCTATTTTCTCTCTTTATTTTATTAGTCCTGTAAGAGTGTGTGTATGATTACGATTTTTGTATGCTTGATTACATGATCCAGTAAACAACATTGAACTTGGAACTCGCCTCACGTGCCTCTTTCCTTGAGATCTCCCGGGAGGGGTGGGACCCTGGTATAGTTGGCAAGAACCCGTGTATTTTGCTGATTGCTAAAGGTAAATTAAAGCAATTCGGCTAACACATCGAGCAGTTATGAACATGCCAACTTTGACAAAGAGAACCTCTTCACAGTTTAAGGAACTGCAAGGATTAAGGTAACTGACCCAGGAGAAAGATGTCCTATTTCCTCTTATTTACCAACAAACTTTTCCCCACGTGGTTTTCCACTTCTATATTTTAATAGTGAGTTCTCAACATCTTCTCTTTTGTTCAGACTATTGCAGTGTTACCCACAATGTCAAAAAACAGAAAGGTGAGAGGACTGGCTTTAGAAATGGTGACAGGATGATAGAGAAAGCATGCCCCGACAGACAGCTCAGCAACCCAGTAAGCTGAATCCTTGCTATTTTTCTGGCTATGCTAGGAAGCTTTGGAGGCACCTGAAAAGCTACCGACATGATGACCAGCCAGAAAGTCTGGAGAGGAGGTGAATGAGAAGGAACAATGGTGGGGTAATGAGGTAAGAGAAGGAAGAACCAGAGAAGGAGAGAGGAATGGAGGACATGCCCTTTTAGCAACATCTTGAAACCTACCTATTCCATCTATGACACTGCAAAAGCATTTCCCCATGCATTTCTATTATACTTCTGCAATGTGTCCAAGCCACTTTCTATGGAAAAGTGGTGTGTGCATGTATATAATTCCTGACAACAGTCCTGAAAGGCAGACCAAAGTCATTATCTCTGTATTACAAAACAGGGCTGTACAGAGAGATACCTATTGAGTTCATAGGCAAGGTGAAAATTTACCCTTCTTTATTCACAGCTCACTCTTCTAACCACTGCACAACACTAGCTGGATAATATCTTCAGCACTGCAATTGGTTAGCACTGAACATCTGGCTGGAGGGGCGCCAATATTTTCTCTACATCATGGTGCATGTGTAACGGCATTTAAAAAAATATATTGCAGGAAAATTGAGACAATATGTTGTTACAGACTTCTAAACAAATTAATCAGAGGCAACATAAACTGCTTTCTGAATTTACTTTTAACAGCAACAAAGTATGCTGTTGTTTTTTTAAAAAATAAGCTAGAGCCGATGTTGATTTTTTTTTTTAAAGTTTCAACTGTGCAGTGCTTTTTGCTTTTGAATCCTCACTGCTTTCCAGTTAGTTTACTGAAACATAACACAGAGAGAGTGATGCGTAATCACCTTTAAAAAAAAAAAAACTGAAGCAGGATTCAAATCCCTTAAATTATAGAAGACAGTTCAACTGCTACAAGGATTTCTGGCTAAGGCACGGGAGCCTCTGGAGTACCAAACAGCACTTTTAAGTCACAAATGTACAGGCCCCATTAATGCTGAAGGGTTTTAGGACCAGACTCTGGGATGTCTAGATTTTTACAAGAAACTGCCAATCCTTTTTATTTTTTTCTCCTCCCCAAACATAGGAACTAGAAACTTAGTTTTTCTTTGTCTTTTTTTTTTAAAGGGAAAGGTGAAATTACATCCCACTCTGTAATCTGCAATCAAAACTGCACACACAGAGAAGATATTTTAATACACAAAAGCATTTCAGTAAATATTGCTTTGTCATAGTGTTTTTGAAGTCGTGTAACCTCCAATCAGGCACTCTCTGATCTGGTAATCACTGAACCCATGGTAGAGGATCTAATTCATTAAAAAAAAAAAAAACTCTGTTATCAGCTGTGATCTCTCAGGCTCTAGAGAATCCCCTTCACAGATTTTCAGAACATACTAATATACCAGCTCTACAGTAGAGGATAAAATCCCCTTTGGAAATGTAGTCTATGCACTTCAGCTTATGTATGACTAAGTTTGGCCTGCAAAGACAACAGTTTTCCCAGATGTGGCTGGGTAAAAATACAACTTTTCAACAATAACGTTCCTTCTAATCAGCAACTCTTTCCTTGTCAGGCACAAACCATGCTAAAATGTGACCAAAAACGTTTTCCATTGTGCACTGAGAAAACAATTCTGACTTTAATGTTTATGCAGATTAACAACATTGCCTTTTAACGTGTATTTATAGGTAATGCTTTCCTTCTTTTCTGTCTACCTTGATTTTTACCTTTGAAAGAGTTTTCCCATTTGCCAGAAGGGTCACAAGTCCTGCACAACACACCAAAGCACTGGAACTGGAGAGTCCGGAACTTGCTGGGATGGTCCCTTCTACAAGGCAATTCATTCCACTTGGCCTGTCAAGACTAAAATGGTCCTAACAATAAGCAAAAAATAAATAAATAAAAATCAGAGAGGCATACATAAAATCAATTCTCACTTTATTGTTGCAGCAAGTTTAGAATGGAGCATGTCAGAATTTTTTTTAAATTCCCAAATTTTCATTTTATGCCATTTGTTGTTTAGCCTCAATATGCGTTCCGGCTACAACTTCTTTCAATCCCACTTGGATGAAATTTTCTCTCATCCAAGAGATGGTTCTGGCCATATTTCAAAGAACTGGTCCGGTTTTTACTGGCAATGTAAAGTAAAATACACACCAAAAGTAAAAGATCTATTTTAATGTTTCTTGTTGACTCTGATGGTTAATTCCGTCTTGTTAATGCAAGAATTGCATTACGGATCAAATGTGTCTCCCCCCCCCCCCCCCCCCCCGTTCATACTAATTGGATAAGTAGATTTCTACATGTTATGTCATCCACATTTTTTGTTAGATTTACAAGCCTTTCCCTTAACTGCCTATAAAACTGGGATCCATTCTCCTATTTCTGAAATCTGGCTGTAATGTCCCCTTGGATGACGGCTACAGCGCCTGAAAATGGCGTCCAATCTAGATTTAACAACAAGGACATTAACGTAGGAAATGTGTTTCCTATTGAAACGGACAGAAACAAAAAACTTAATGGGATTAGTTCATGCATTCTGATTTTTATTCGTTTTTATTTCAAAGCTAATGAAAACAAGTGTGGCTTTCTCAGCTTCTTTCTTTTTCCCCCATTCATTTTGACATGGATGCACATCTCTAGTTTGGAGCAGGGGCACATCAGTTCTGTGTTTGCACTCACTGGAATAATGTGGTATCAGGAGGCTAATTCCCAGAACCTAATCAGTATCTGGAGGAGAACCTAATGTGGTATCAGGAGGCTAATTCCAGGAGGGAATTGTCAAGCCTAGCTAAACCAGCAACAGACGCTTTCAGTAACCAGAAGTTTCCAGGCCCAGTCTTGCTCCCTGAACCTACAAGAGGATGGATACTTGTTCTATTTATCTTCACTTTGACTTCACCATCATTCCCTCATCAGGGGTAGATACTGGCAGCCACTTTCTAATTGAGCCAATTCCCTGCTCCCAGTACCACCGTCATAGTATCATTTCTGTGGTACCAATAAACCAAGCAAACAGGGACCTCCAAGAATCTGGGGGGGGATGCCCTCCAGCTTCACCAGGGCTCCCTGCCCCATCCACCATCATCACTGCTGGCCCTGGAACAGCTCCTAACATAGCTTCTGGTGTCACCATCACTACACACCAGGCCAGCCATGGCTCCCTGCACCCCCCCCCCTCAACTGTCACCACTGCCAACCCCCAGGCCTGGTGTGGCTCTCAGCAGAGCTAGCCTCAAGAAGGCTGAGGGATTTAACCCCCCCCCACACACACACACACACACCATTTTTTCCTCAGGATTTTAGATTTTTCTGCAATCTGGTGGGGGCTAAGTTTGCAAGAAAAACTTCCTGGTGTCCATTTGGCCCCAGTCCATGGGTTTAAGTATCTGAAAATTGGGGTACAGTTGGCTATTAGATACAGAATATTCCTGGATGTTATTTATCTGACACATTTGGATCCTGTTCTTTTCCCAAAGAACTCAGGCAGCATGGTATTCTCCTCCTTGTCCATTTTATATTCACAATAATCCTAAAAGGTAGGTTAGGCTTTAAAAGTTATGATTGGCTGAAGATCACACAGTGAGCCTCACAGCTGAGCGGGGATGTGGATACGGTTTTCCCTGATTCTCATCTTGCACACTGGCTTTTGGATTTATATCCCGTGGACTACCCATAAACCTCCCCATGTCTAAAAAAAGATCTTTGGCTGACTGCATATGGCATTCTGGGGACCTGGTTAACATATTTTGGCTTTTGAGTTTGAGGCTGCTGGCCCCAACAGCTCACCTGCTGATCTTATACTAGACGCCTGGGATTTGGAAGAATTACTTTATAGGATAAGTGCCACAGACCACTTAAGCTGGCTTTCTCCCATTTAAACCAACGGGACTAACTCAGCTTAAGGGTATGTACTCCAATTTCCGTAAAGATTGGTTCACCTTTTCATACAGTTTAGGAATCACTGAGTGTGACAAACAGCGCCCATATGCCCAAAGAGATTCCAACACTTGAGATCAAACAGATATCAAATTTATCATCCTCGTTGGTAGAGTTGGAAGGAAATTAATATATAGGAATCAGAAGAGAACTGCAGTTGACAATTGCCATTTCATTGCTTGGGAGCAAGTGCTGCTGGACTGTGTGATATAATAAGCACTTCAAATGCTACAGATGACCTTTCCTTTCTAAAAAAAAATGGCAGAAGTTATTTGAAGTTGCTTTGGTTTGGATGACAACAAATGAGTCTGTATTTTTAGAACAAAGCTGTGCATTTCAAGTATTTGTTCCTCTTTCAAGATAGCTAAAAATAGAATGCATACAAAGAAACAGACCCATGCAAAAGGTTCGTCTAGCTATAGTATGCATGTGTAAACTAATACTAGAAAAATGCTGATTTTATTTCTAACCAATGACCTGATTTTTCATAATTTTTTGGAAATAAGATCTTACACACATTTTGTAGGAAATAAATTACATTGGCATAAGGCTCTGAAATAAAGCAAAGGACTCTAGTAGTTTTTTCTTCATGGCAGTAAGGACTAGAAACATGTTTTCATGGGAGTTTTAAGATCGAAGGAGACTCTCTCCGTGCCAAATTCTTAGCCACGTTGCTGGGAGATGCAACAAACACCTACACAAACTGTTCCAGAGATTCAGGTGAATAGCTGTGTTGGTCAGAAGCAACAGAATGACGTTTGAGTCCAGTGGCACTTTAAGACCAACAAAGTTTAATTCTGGGTGTAGGCTTTTGTGTGTATGCACACTTCTTCAGATACATTGAAACAGACTTCCTCAAGGCTTACATACAGGTAGAGGGGGGGGTTAGTTGCCAGGATGGGCTCGTTAGAGTCAAGATACCATACATAACAGAGTGATAAGCAGAGCTAAGAAGCAGTTGGTAATACCTGTGAATAATGGCAAATTAGCATACAAATAAAAGAGATAAACAAATATGAGAACACAGTTGGAGTTCAGTGGCACCTTAAAGACCAACAAAGTTAAATTCTCGGTATAAGTGAGAACTGAGCAACTTAGCATATGTACTGTGATAAGAACCCGATATCTCTGTTAAGCCCTGGGGGTTCCCATTGTCCTGAGCGTTGCAATAACTTGTAATTCAGCAGTCTCTCGTTCCAGTCTGTTTCTGAAATCCCTTTACAATAAAAGTCCAATAAAGCTATACTTATTGCTCAGTGACTTATGCAGCTTAATTCTTAAAGTTGCCAATGGACTCAAACTTTGTTCTGTTCCAGAGATTGTTAGTGGACAGGATGCTAGGCTTTTGGCCAGGTTAAATTCCATGGTTAATTTGGCCCTGCTAACAGCTATTTCACTAGTGCTTTTCAAGTGAATTTGTAGTTGTTTCCATGGCTCCAAAGTGTACACAAGGAAGTAATGCAATCAGTCTCAACTGCATAGATTCAGCTGCTTCCCATGCTACAATTGTTAGCTTACAAGAGCATACCACTTCAGTTTCTGTGTATATCTTTCTTTGGGCCAGAAAGTAGACTGGCTTACCCCACAGAATATCCTGGTCAGCCATCGCATGCCTTCACTTGCCATGTTTTGCACTGCCAATGAAACAACTCCTTCTAAGGAGATTTGAAGTGGGGAGGGAGCAGGCTGGTTCCCCCCGCCCTAAGGATTTCTTCCTTCTGGGAACTGAAAACAGAGGAGGGGGGAAACCTTTCACAATCCTAGCATCAAGTTTTGGGAAACCATCAATCGTTGTAAACAAAACTGAAAATATTTTTGAGTCCTAGGAAAGAGAGGCTTTTTAAAAAAAAACTTTTCTCCTGTAGATGGAACAAACTATTGCCAGCCTTCTAACAGCCACACAGGAAACAAATTTGAGTCATTTCTTCAATGGCTGGGTGACAATTTAAGGCAAATTTCCAAGAGCCTTGGTGCCTTAACTCCCCGCCCCGTAGCATTCCCATAAATCATACTACAAGTCTTGCTAGACCTCCTGCCTCCCTTCTTTTAATAGATCTGCCCGGCTTTTGAACCTAGAGAAGTCACCCACAAAGTCAGGCTGTCATTCTTTTATCATAATTACACTTGAAGAAAGTGAAAAGACTTTTTTTGCTTAGATGTTCATCCTTCTCTCTTAGCTCAGTGGAAGAACGCATGCTTTGCAAACACAAGTTTCTAGGTTTCATCCAGTTTAAAGAATTTTAGAGAGCAACTTGGGAAAGACCTTTCTGTGTACGAGACCCCGGAAAACTGCTGAGTATTCAGTACTGAGATGGATGGACCAAGAGCCTGTCTCAATATATGGAAGCCTCTTATGATCCAAAGAGAATCTCCTGAGATATTACAAATTCTAAAAGGATTAGATTAGACCAAATGTGGCTCCATAAGGAACCAAACAGAAGAGTATGAAATTGAGGTGAGATACAGAAAAACCGGTATGTGAAGGGAATGGTAGGCAAATATTTTTATGGGACTGAAGGGCTTCTCAGAGATGCTTTAGAGAAAGAGAAATGAGAGACATAGGCTGCGGTCACACACACAAAATAATCCTCTTTCAATCCACTTTCAGTGCACTTTCCAACTGGGTTTTGCCAGTTCACACAGTAAAAATCCAGTTGGAAAGTGCATTGAAAGTGGATTATTTAGTGCGTGTGACTGCGGCCATAAACAGTTGCCAGGAATCCAGGTGCGAACCATGTGCAGATTGATGCCAGTGCACTAAAACAGTTGCACAGGAGTCTCTTCTGTATTTATCTTTTTTGTTTGTTTGTTTGTTTATGACTTATTGTGAGACCTCATGAGTGCCAATTCCCAAAAAAGGAGTTGCAACAAACAGTATTTAGGCTGCTGAAGCTTTATGAATGTCAGTGTCATACCGTCAGTATTATACATAAGAACATAAGAGGAGCCAATGTTGGATCAGGCCAGTGGCCCATCCAGTCCAACACTCTGTCACACAGTGGTCAAAAGGTGCCATCAGGAGGTCCACCAGTGGGGCAGGACACTAGAAGCCCTCCCACTGTCCCCCCCCCCCCCAAGCACCAAGAATACAGTGCATCATTTGCCCCAGACTGAGAGTTCCTATCTATACCTTGTGGCTAATAGCCACTGATGGACCGCTGCTCCATATCTATATATCTAATTCCCAAGTGGCCCCCTCCGTGTGGATAGCTAAATCTGTGCGGGGGGGGCACTTGGGGGGCAGGGAGGTTTTCCTACACATGGAGGGGACTCCCCCCGTGTGCAGAAAAATCCTAAAAGTTAAAAAAAAACTTTTGGGGAGATATTTAAATTTCCCAGAAAGTAACAGAGCATCCCCTGCGCATGAGCAGGGAACACTCTGGGAACTGCGGCGGCTGGCAGTTGGGAGGCTGCTGCTGGTGCTGGGGCGTGGGGGGGGGGGGCGGGAGAAGCAGTGGCTCAAGTGGCTGGCAGCCACTCGGGCCCCGCACAAGAGCAGGGGGCACAGGAGAAGCGGCGGCCCAAGTGGCTGGCAGCCACTCCGGCCGCGGACAAGAGCAGGGGGATGCGGGAGAAGCAGTGGCCCGAGTAGCTGTCAGCTTCTCCCCCCCCCCCGCGAGTATCGCGGGTCCCCCCCTTCTTGTGTTTATCTAATTCCCTCTTGAAGCTGTCCATGCTTGTAGCCATCACCACCTCCTGTGGCAGTGAATTCAACATGTTAATCACTCTTTGGATGAAGAAATACTTCCTTTTATCTGTTCTAACCCAACTGCTCAGCAATTTCATTGTGTGCCTATGAGTTCTTGTATTGTGAGAAAGGGAGAAAAGGACTTCTTTCTCAACCTGATCCATCCCATGCACAATCTTATAAACCTTGATCATGTCACCCCACAGCCATTGTTTCTCCAAGCGACGTCAGACTGACTGGCCTGTAATTTCCCAGATCTCCTCTGGAACACTTTTAAAAGATGGGAGTGTCATTCGCTACCTTCCAGTCCTCAGGAATGGAGGCAGATTTTAATGAAAGATTACATATTTTTGTCAGGAGATCCGTAAGTTCACATTTGAGTTCTTTCAAAACTCTCGGATGTATGCCATCCAGGCCTGGTGATTTATTAGTTTTTAAGTTGTCAATCAGTTGTAGAACCTCCTCACTCGTCACCTCAATCTGGCTCAGGTCTTTCAACACCGCTCCCAAAATCAGCAGTTCCGGAGTGGGCAAGCACTTCTCATCTTCCACAGTGAAGACAGAGGCAAAAAATGTACTGCTACCATTCTTCAGTACATCATCCAAGGGCCCCAACTGCTTCCCTGGCTGATTTCTACTTCTAATGTATTTGAAAAAAGCTTTCTTGTTGATCTTTATGTTTTTTGCTACGTGCTCCTCATATTCCCTTTTCGCCTGCCTGATCACAGACTTGCATTTTATTTGCCACAGCCTGTGTTCCCTTTCATCAGCCTCACTGAGACTCACTGATACAAGTTGATGTATCAGTCAAGTTGATTATTTTCAGTTATGCAAATGGGCTTTCTTATACTGGATCTTCCGTTGGTCACTTTCTCTGAATTTCGATATAGTTTGGCTCTTTAATTACAAAAGTTTGCTGACCCAGAGACCCGTACTGTCTCTGAACTTCCATATTCAGAGATGGTATACCTCCCTCTAAATACTAAACAATGGAAAGAATCAACAGAAACTAGCCATTTTCATGCCTCACTTGTGAATTTCTAGAGGCATCTGGCCTGCCTGCTAGAAACACAATGCTGGATTGTCATTCAATCCAGCAAGGAAATTCTTATGTATTAAAAATGACTGTTTCCAAGGAAAAAAGTTTATCACTTCTAAAAGTCCCATTTATTTTACACAGTTTATTTCCCCCCTGGCATAGTATCAGCATTAGGCAGCAACATCTAGAGAGTTCTTTCCCATAGCCACAAACAATACCTCTAGTTGCACATGTTCTGTTTATCATTTTAAATTACACCTCCTGCCAATGGCTTTCTTAGACATACAAATTATTAGCTGAAACGCAACTGTTGCCAGTGAACTTCTATGCTGAACATGAGACAACAAGACAGAGAGAACGGATAATTCCAAGTCACACACAAAACCAGAATCAGCAACATTGCCTTGAGAGTGGAACAGGCTTGCAAATTCATCACACCGTTTTCAGATGAAGAGAACACGACTCCAGTTTCAAAACTGAAAATGGACTTTGCCAAACTCTGCAGCACTTCTGTTCCGAAAGGAGAGTACGTTTGGTTTAATATAAACAGAATATCTTCTTGGATTCGCTTGGAACTTGCACTGACACTTCTAACAGATTTCAATGGATTTGTTCTTTTGAGCACTATTGTGAATGAACCTCCTTTTTGTATAGAAGAGCTGATTATATACCCCGCCCTCCACCACTCAAAGGAGTCTCGGAGTGGCTTACAATCACCTTCCCTTCCTCTCCCCACAACAGACACCCTGTAAGGGGCTGAGAGAGCTCTGAGAGAACTTGTGACTGACCCAAGGTCACCCAGCTGGCTTTATGTGGAGGAGTGGGGAATCAAACTTGGTTCTCCAGATTACAGTCTGCAACTATTAACCACTACACCAAACTAGCTCTTGCAGGCTTTCCCAGAAGCAAACATCTAAATCGTATGGTCCATCTTAAATGAACAGCCGTGTTATGGTAAACACGACTGACCCACTCTTGATTAGCTCCAGAACGAAGCCAGGAGGTAGAGGCATGGAAGAATCTGGACTTCACAATTTCTTCAGGAACCAGTATTTGTAGCATAGTGGCTAAGACACAAAACTATGGATTGGTTTGTAGTTCTGCCATGAACTTCTGGATGACCACAAACCACTCAGGAGAGGGCCACAGCCTTCCATACTCCCTTCTCTTCCCTCTGTCTTCTGGAGTAAATTTCTCCCCTACTTTCTTCTTGTCAAGTTCAGCCATAGTTGAATGTCCTCAGTACCTAGAGTTAATACCAGCTAGATCTCATCTTTAGTAGCAGAGTTTATAGACTCCCACTTCATATACTGGTTCTGATGAGAATCCAACCTGGAAATCCCAGCTATTGGTTCACATGTTCTGAGGAAGCAAACATGTACTTACAACATTTTTGACACAGAATACTTGCAGGAGCCCGCTGTGATCTGGCAAAGACATCACAGATCAAAATTGAGGCTATCATGAATATTGTATTAAGTCTGTCACAATTTTATCTATTCTTTCCTCCCAGGAATTCAGGGTAGTGTGTGTATATATATATATATATATCTTCGAACGTTGGAGCTTGGCAGACTCTGTCACAGCCCCATTAAAAGAACTGTTTAAGGCCTAAAACTCAAGAGACAGCTAAAGTTAATGACATACTATTTAGGGAGGTTGTTACAGCTTTGATACTTTATGTGGGCAAATATTTAGTTACTGCATTTTAATCTCTAAAAAAGATCTTCAATCTAACAGTGGAAATATCCGATATTCTTTTTACACATTGAGCTTATAATAATGATGCAAACAGAATTTAATTTACCTCAATTCCTTTGCATCCACACAGGAAGTAGTTGTGCCAAGAAGGTTTGGTCTGATCAATCTCAATGTTGTTAGCCTTAGTACTAAAATCCCTAGAGAATAAAACACCAGAGAAATATAAAGTCTACAAAACTAGCAATAGGTTTCAAAATATAAATAGCCCACTGCTGCCATCTGCTGGTTGGCAAAGCAACCACACAGCCATATTCCTCAAGAATTCAGGATGGTAGGTAGCCCGGTTGGTCTGAAGTATGTAAATGGAAGTTTATACCCAGAATTAAACTTCGTTGGTCATGAAAGTGTCACTGGATTCTACCTTTGTTCTATTGCTCAAGAATGTTCAGTAAAACATTAGAGAAGTCCAGTGAAACCTTCAAGACTAACAATTTATTCCAGCATAAACTACCATGAATCACAGCTCGCTTCTTCAGATGGTCACAAATCTCATGCTGGAATAAAATTTGTTAATCTTTAAGGTGCCAGTAGACTTCTACTTTATTTTGCTACAGTAGGCAAGCATGACTACCCCTCTGGAACAACAAAATAGTCCTTGCTTTTTCTTCCCCACCTATGAATTAAGTTCAGTGGCCTAAAATGTAATCTAGGGGAAATGCAAATTGTGAAGGTTACCCATGGTCACATGCTCTTTGTGGACTTCATGATGACCTTTTAGTTAGCTGGCTCAGGACTGAGAGAGTTGTTGAACACCATTTGTTGTTTCCAAAGGCTTTTGCATCGACAACCAGCTGTTGATGTGATTTTGTGTTAGTAATTCTGTCTGTTGGTGACTGGTGACTGGCTTGCTTTTCTTCTGCTACACCGTAATGTGTTTTATGTTGATATTTTTGAATTGTTAGATGCCAAAAGAGTTTACCAACGGGATGGTTTGCAGTGTAATTACCTTCACACCAACTGACTCTCTAAGGAACACAGGAACTATCTGGAGGCGTTCAGGGCCTTGCACTACACATTGCCCATTTAAAGATCACAGCAGTTATATTCTGCTCAGGATGTGAACTTCTCCATTCGGGGGAGGGGGGGATTAGAGGGAACACTGCCTCACACCCCACCCCAAAATATCAAGGCTGCAGCCAGCCCTCCTCACTAGGAAGAAGGATGCTGGTAATATTTTCTCATAACCAACAGAAGGTAAGAACCTCACCTTCCTTCCAATGTATTTGAAAAAGCGTGCGTGCACACGAAAGCTCATACTTTGAATAAAACTTTGTTGGTCTTAAAGGTGCTCCTGGACTCTAAATTCGTTCTACTGCTTCAGACCAACACGGCTGACCCCCTGGATCTATCTAGATGAAAAGCAGTTATTTTGAAGACAACAAACTTGCTTATAAGTCAAACCTTTTAAAATGAAAAAGGACTTTACATTACCTCTTAGTCCCCACCATGCAAATACTCTGTTGTGCATATGGTAGCTAAAGAGGAATTTTTTCCCTGGATCCTTTAAGCTTAGTAAAGATGACAGCAAACTCTAAATACCTACCATGAACCACAGGAAATTTTGCATGGATAAAGCTCAGCAGTCAAAAATTTGCAACATTATTGCTTTGAAGGAAGTTATGTTCCTTTCAACTAGAATTTTTGTCTGTTCTCATTGTTTAAATAGATAGAAATTGTTATGTCATTAATTTAAAAATCTTTCTGTGTGTGTGTCCCAATTTAGGTGGGCAAAACTAGTTATCTACTTGTATCCTACTTTTTTCCTCAAAAGAGAGCCAAAGCAGCTTCCAATAGAAAAAGGAGAATACAGTTAGTGCACCCGTCAACCTAATCTTGAAAAGTGAACAGTTGTAAGGAGCTGCAATTATGCAACCCATGTTGCTAAAATGTAAAAACTGTAAAAGGGACTTTTACCAGAGGCCTGCTGAACATTATTTACTGCCATTTCTCTGATACTGCCAGTGCATAGTAATTGGAAGCAGGCCTTGTTCACACTAGCCTACACCTTCCCTGCCCACTCTCCATTTGCTATCCGTCACATTTTTAGTTTGACTTTTGGCCGAAGAGTTCAGGGCAGCATTTGTGGTGGTTCTTTCTACACCACCCCCAACAATCCATTCAACAACTCTGCAAGACAGTTCAGGCTAAGAATGTGTGACAGCACTCCACTCAGTGAATTTCAGGTCTTCAGTGGGGATTAAAACCTTCATCTCTTGCAGACTCAGCTCAACAGTGTAAGGACTACACCACACTGGTTCTTCTCCTTGTGAAGAAAGGGGTGGGGGACACACCTTAAAGGGCCAGGGAGGATCCTACAAGCAAACAACCATGGGGCCTCCCATTTTGAAAGCTCACCTTTCACCATGAGACAGGGAATGAACTAAAGGGGGAAACACGCCTATGGTCTGCTCATGATTTCTTCCCAGGGAGAATACAGGAACCAGGTTTCCAAATAGCCCAATTGGGTTTTTCCATGCATTTTTATGTCCCCAAAGCAATTTGGAAGCCACACAAAGGAGAAGTTACTCCTGATGGAAATCGTTGTTTGTGCTAGGAGCTGTTATTAGTTGCAATGGAAAACAAATTTGCAGCCTTCTGCTTCCCTCCTTCCCCGCAAAAAACACAGTTCATGTTTCTTCAGAGCATTTTTTTTTCTTTTAGAAACTAAAAAAACCAAACAATTAAAAAACATGGAGTGATTATCTGATAATATATGCTACCCTCGGGAATAAAATCTTATGCTTTTGGCATACTACAAAGATTCTTTGAGACCGCTTTTAAACCAAAAACTGAAAGAAGCATTGACTTCTAAGCTTGCACATTCAGTTCGGATGTCCATCTGAAGAAGCGTGCCAAATGTGGTTCATTATAATTGGGGGAACAAATAAAGGAATTAGAGGGAGGAGGGAGAAAAGCTATTTGCAAAGGGAGCAAAAATCTGACACTTTCATTCTGCCCTGGAAATTACTGGCACATGCCAAAATCCTATTAGATAGTTCCCTAAAGCAGTCATTCTCTGTTTTTTGTTTTTTGAAGTGGGAGCCATTTCCTGTGCTTTTTCTGGGGACTCATTTGCAAAGCAGCTCCAAGCTACTTTCCCCCTACACCACACAGAAATCTCACACTAAAAATATAAACTTAATACATGTTAGTATTTATAGTTTAGTATTTATAAATATCTAGCTCTACTGAGCAACAAAGGCTACAGTTCACAGGCCTTTCCACATTATGCAGAGGCAAAGCTAAATTTGCTCTAATGTATTTGGCCCACTTCTAATGCTTCTGAACTAATGATAAGTCATGGTTTGTGGGGAAGTGAACGAGCCTTGGAGATTCTCAGGTTTGTGTGTCTCCTCCCCTCACATGCAGCAAGCCATACTCTCCTGTTACGTCTGCATCACAAGGAAAAGTTTTCTCTATAAACCGGCAGTCCAGGCTCTAGCTTTACTAAAAGAACTGCAAGCCACAGTTTGGGTTTGTGGTGTTAACAACAAACTTTTGCTCATTTTGACAGTGAAGTCTTTCATTACTGCACTATGCATGAAGGGAGTAGTGGTGTGCTAGCATGAACATTCCCCCTTCACGGTTTATGCCTCATTATATGTGAAGCATGCCACCAAATCATATTTATCAAAATACACATGGGTACCTGGGTACAAATGCACAAACTGTGGTTTACTGACAAAGATAAAATAAAATTCAAGACCGAAACTGGCCCCTGGCTAGCAGGGAAGAAACCAACTGGAATCTGTCGAACTTTCCAATTGAGATGTTGCAACAAATTGGGGCTGATTCTAAACCAAGAAGTCTCCAGTCTCACTGTGGTGCATAAAGAGAACAGGGAAGGAAGAGTGTGCAAACCTGAGAAATTCCTGACTTACTGTCTTCACAAACCAAATGCGGTTTGTTTGTTCACCAGAATGTAACTTCTCTTACATACATTAAACAAATACCCTCTTTATCTGATACTTCTTGTGGGGGGGGTTTGTTGGTTGCAACTTTGTGCATTAAATTTTTACATTCTGAATAATTAAACTCCCTGAAGGATGAGGTCATGGTCACAAAATGGCCATGCGAACTTGGGACCTAGTCTCAATTAAATGTGTTCCATCACTTGATAAAAACCCATGAAATAAATAGAATACTTACATGTAGGAAGGGTTTGCATTGGCCAAATGGATAACTGGTGTACTTAGAGGTTCAGCCGCTATAAGTATATCTTGCTCTATAGCCATTGGAAGTACAGAGTAGCCACAATAATCAATATGCTCACCTTCCAAAAAGGAAAAGAGAATATTAACCTTTATAAACTCTTTTTGGGCATCTGCAACAACAGGATAACCCCTTTTCATTTCAATAATCGCTGCATGGCACAGTTCGCTCATGAGCTAGACCAGTGGTACTCACCAACCACAAAACAAGGGGCAAGTACCACACTAAGGAACATTTGTGTTCAGAAGAGACACAGGTGGCATGTCAAAAAAGTCACATATGGGTCCTGGGCCACTGAATGAGTATCACTGAGCAAAAGGATCAGGTAGGAAGTGAAGTGAATGATGTCTGCTTGGGATCCGGGAGAGCCAGCCAGAGTTGTCAGTACTGATCTCAATGGATCGGTGGCTCTGACTAGAGATGTGAAGGCCCAGGGAAAAAACGGAAAAATTTGGGTGGGGAACAGTTTTCCCCCCGTTTTTTCCCCGAAGCCTTTTTTGTTTTTTTACTGAAAAATTGAAAAAAAGACAAGGGAAAAAAAACTGATTATGGAATGTTTTATTTTAACATGATGAATAAAATATTTCAAGACAAGGTGTTCAAATATTTTCCAAATCATTTCTAAAAAATATGTATGGTATCAGATTAATCTGATTTCTGTGCACTCAGGACAAGCAAGTCCTAGGTTACAAACTGAATTCTCCAATGCAAGAACAAAATACATTTCTTCCTTCAGGAGGTGTTGTCACAAGAAAAGAAAAAGGTTTCAGTTTTGTTTTTGCATGTGGGTGAATATACTGCCACTCAGGCTTCACTAGGCCTCAAAGCATTGGAAGAAAATACAGAGCAACAAAAAGGACCTGAAAGTATAGTTTTTAGAGGTCCATAATAACTGTTATAATGACAGACACAACAGATTAGCTGCAGAAGCAGAAACTGATTCTGATAATTACAGCTCAGAAAATGATTCTGATTAAATTTCATGCCCATTCATTGAAACTTAGTCCCACACTCCCTTCTTTACACTTCCTCCCCTCTTAAATTCTTTTTATGAGAATGGGTTTTTTATTTTTATTTAATACTGTGGAGAGGAAATATGAATAATTGTTACTTCTGGATTTTTAAAAATTGTTTTGTGGAGGGTTTTTTGTCTGTTCCACATAAACTAGTAAACAGTTTAGGAGATTGTTGCTCCATTTGTTTGAATTACAAATAAATATTATTTAAAAAGTAAAATTGTCCATAGTCATATTTAATGTTCCTAAAGTAACAGAATGACTTTCAATCTGGAAAAGAAAAAAGAAGTGCTAATGTAGCATTTTTTTTCAATTTTTCCAAAAATTTCCAAAAACTGGGGGGGTTTCTGAGTTTCAAAATTTCCGGAAATTTTACCTCTCTAGCTCTGACTCAGTGTAAGGCAGCTTCATATGGATTTTTCTCTTGGGGTGGAGCTGTGGTGCCAGCTTCAAGGTTCCAGCTTCAATCCCAAGTAGTGTTCCCTCTAAGCTGAGTTAGTGTAAGCTAGCTCACAGTTTTTTAGCCTCCGGCTCACACATTTTTGACTCAGCTCAGGTAGGATGGCTCCAGAGCAAACTAATTTATGCAGTAGCCAAATCACTCACTCACAACTTTAATGCCAGTAGCACACAAAGTAGAATTTGTGCTCACAAGACTCCACACCTTAGAGGGTGCATTGATCCCTAGGCATCTCCAGTTAAAAGGATCCAGGTGTAGGTGATATGAGAGTCCCACACCTGAGAACCCAGAACAATTGTGTGATCCTGTTAATGGCAGCTTCATAAGCCAACAAGTTAGCATATTTGTGTTAACCAAGCTGCATCTCTTGTGATTTCCAGGGATCTTAGTACAACTATGTGGAACATGAGCTAAAACCACAATATTTATTGTAGGTAGTATAAATAAAACTTTGCCTTCATGTGCATGGACGTGATCATTAGTGTTCATACCCATATTATCCACTGAATATCCAGAAACCCCAATGCGTGTATCCCATTTTTACCTATTAAGTTGACACGTCCTGGTGCTCGAGCATAAAACTTGGGGGTTGACTGAAATTTAGAGACAAACATCTTCTTCAGCTTCAACAATCTGAAAAGCAAGTTGAAACGTTTAATTATCTGTAGGCAATGTTCAGTTATCTGTAGGCAACTTCTAAAATCATCCAGAGGTAAAATCAGGCAGCGATAAAATTCTGGCCCAGTTTAGCAGTATAAACTGGCCCCACTTCGGCAGAAACAAATGGGAGCTTTTATGCACATACACAATTTCTGGATTCATACCTGGTCTTCATTGAGAGAAACAGGATTCATTGTGTTTTTAAAATCAAGAATATTATATTAAAAATGGAAATCAGTAACCCCTCTGCACTCCTGTAACTTGGATTTTTAAAAAAAGATTGGGTATAGGTTTTTGAAAGTTACTTGATAACTTTGGTTGCTCTTATTCCCCATTGCAGAAGTTCCACAAAATTATTGATTTTAAATTAATCTGGTGATGTTCTTAAAATGACTCTGGGTATTTTTTAATGAAATGCTATTTTATCTTCTATGTTTCAGACACTGTCCATCACTTCAGGCTTCGTTAACAATCTAGTTGGTTTGTCTGACCTATGACAAGTTTAAGAGGCCCCACATATCATTACCAAAATGTGATGTTTTCTAACGTTTTTAAATTTAGAGGCACCTCATAATCTGAAGCCCTAAAGTGTAGTTTACTTAGTTGAGTTCCCAACATTTTGTGACTGGCACAGCATCCAATGGCAGCCATTTTGTTGTTTCCCGCCATGGCAACCATTTTGTGGTGATGCCCACTCCTTTTTGTCAAAATTCAAAACAAACAAAAAAAATCTGCACAGGACAGGCTCACCAGGTTTGGGAACCACTGCAGTACAGGGCCCAGTTTAAATCACAGAAACTTATCACCCACACACGCTAACCGAGATTAAAAGGCCTAGTTTAGACAGGCAAAAGGACAAGGCCGTCAAATGCTGAGGCACTAGAATGGACAGTTCCACTTCAGACTGCAGGTCCACCGCTCAATGCATTAAAAAACGACTTGAATATTTAAAAAATAGCACAGGAGACTTGAAAGTTCTCCCTCTTTTCTTAGTGTGTTGCGATGGTTTTTTGTTCACGGGGGAGTTTGTACCACACAGGTGCATTCACAAAATATAATCCCCCCCACCTGAGGTTTGAGGTGGCACTGTCCATTTTATCCCTTCAACCTTTTACCACCTCATTCTCCTGTCCGCCTATGGGTGTGACTGTAAAACACACTTGCTGGGTAAATTCCCTTGCACAGTGTTTCTGAGTAAATACAGTAATACTTCTGAGTAAATATCTGTAGCATTAGAACATAACAGGTGTTTTGCTGAAAGCTGGCGGGGGGATTAGTTATTGCAACGGGAAGCCAGTTTAAAACAAGAACCAGTCCATCTGAATCTTGTTTTAAACTCGCCCCTTTTTAGATTAAGATGCAAACAAAGTTTTGATGTCATTGTACAGATAGACTCAGACTAGAGAAAAATATTGTCATAAAGGAGAGAAGTACTTGATTTATTTCTATTTTTGTTGAATGTGTCAATATAAGAGATGTAAATTTGAATGTAGAAAAACCCCAATAAAAAATGTACCAAAAAAAAAGGTTTTGACGTCACAAGCTGGTGTCTCTTGTAACATCGCTTCCATGCTCCCCAGTTTTTAGTAATTACTGTTATCTGACTAATTGACGAAGTGAGCTCCAACTCAAGAAAATGTATGCTGGAAATAAGGGGGATGTACTAAAACGAATGACAGGATTGCCCATTGGAAACAATGGGAGCGGCTGGATTGCCCATAGGAAATAATGGGAGAGAAGATTGCCAATTGACTTGCATGGGCTCCACTGAAATCCATTGCAGCAAGTCAACTGGCAATCTTCTCTCCCATTATTTCCTATGGGCAATCCAGCCGCTCCCATTGTTTCCAATGGGCAATCCTGTTTCCAGTGGGTTCCAATGGGCTCCCATTGTTTCCAGTGGGCAATCCTATCATTCGTTTTAGTACATCCCCTTCAAAAGACATGGTCTGGTAATATCATTGCAATAATCCACCAATTAGCGTGGAAGAGGCTGCAAGACCTTGGGTCGTGTTTTGTTGCTGCAGGACTGAAACGGTTATCCTTAAGTGATCCTGGGTACAAACTGTTAACCGGGCGCCAGGAAGCAGAAACGGGACGTCAATTATGCCGAAAGCATTTTTTTTTTAATCGTTCCTCTCCAGTACGAACGGCACCGACCTTAAGATGCAAACTTTTCTTCTCTCTCTCTCTCTCCGTTGCACAAACAAATAACTTGAGTCTGACTGAAGGGAAAGGGAGAGGGGGAGAGAAAACAGCCAAACGCACCTGGGTTCTTCCAACAGCTGGACCGAAAGGGTGGGGGGAAGATCTGTGGCCATGTTCAGCTTTTCTGAATGCTGGACACCCAAACAGATTGCAATCGTGGGATTCCCCCACCCTTTCTAGTTGCCCTGCAAATAAAGCTAATATCCTGGAGCACAGAAGCGTTTTCCTTCCGGCATCGACACCGAGAACAGTGAAATCCCTCCTCCGACGCTTCCTCCTTGCGCTCCCCGCCTAGGTCCTCTGTCCACCAATCCTGCAATCCGGACTCCTCCACCATGCAAAATACCGAGCGGGTGGCGGGATCCGCTTGCTCTGTTCTTTGGCTTCCCCTCCCATCGGGAAGACTTTTAACTTTTGCTGGCATAGTCAGCAATGCGACCGTGCTGAGAGTGATCGAGATGGGTAGCCCTGTTTGACTGTAGCAGTAGAAAAGAACAAGAGTCCAGGAGCACCTTAAAGACTAACAAAATATGTGGCAGGGTATGAGCTTTCATGGCTTACTGCTCAGTTCTTCAGATACAGGATGGAAATCCATCAACCTTAAGAAGAAACTTGCACAGGTACAGATATCATCTTTCTCACCAGGTAACTGAAGGAGCGAGCAGTGACATACCCTGCGACATATTTTGCTAGTCTTTAAGGTGCTACTGGGCTCTTGTGCTTTTCTACTGTGTTGAGAGTAGTTCTTTCTAGTTGTTTTCAGTTTGTGGTTCATTTGTTCCTGGGTGGATTATGGGAGGGCCTTGGAAGAGGCTTCATATCGGCCGTTCGGGGGGTACCCCGAGTTAAAATTCCATCCCCCACCTTCATTCCCAAATACAGATAAAATTGCCCTCCTTATCTCTCATTTCCCTCTCTGGTTTTCCCACATCAGGTCTTGTAGGTTTAAGGTAAAGACCTGTCTGCTTTTGCCTATATCACTCTAAGATGGTTTGTACTGAAGGGGATGTGAAAATGTATGAAGTATTTTTGGACTGTAGCTTAAGATAACATAATGGGTATGGCCATTTTATAACTCTAGAACTCCAGTTGAGGACAGGCACCTCTTTGGAACCAGATGCCACTCTATGCACACCTGATTTCCTCTCTGTTAGGGTTGCCGCCCCCTTTTCTGACAAAGGCTGCTGTACTATTAACAGGTGCCTAACACACTGAACAATTCATGATGTACCTTTGATTTTCATGGAAAAGAATTTATCTTAATTATGCCACTTTTAACAGCCCAGAAGACTCCAAAAACAGCTGGTAACTCTTTTCTGACACTAAGGTATTATCAGCCGTAAATTACCTTTCCCCTCAATTTACATGTGTATTTAGTGATGGGGAGGGAATTTTGATGCAACAGTAGTGATATGATGCTAGTTACTATAGGCTGTGAACAGTGTATGGCCTTTTTACCTAGAACAAGCATCAAGATGTAAAATGATTTAAAGTAGCAACTTGGAGAATCAGCCACACAAATACGTTCGGTTTCGTTTAGAGGAGAGTACTTTAACAAGCAACAGTGGAACATTTCATAAGGCTACCACATTGTGCAAGGCAACCCCAAAGAATGTGCCCAATCATCCTTAATGCCAGTTTAGAGTCTTATGTTGCTCTCATTTTTAAATGCCTAATTGCTGTGTAAATCATGCAAAAATGTATCTGAATAGAATCTGTAGTTGACATAAAGCTACTGAAGGTGACATTTTTTTAAAAAAATCCACATTACAGTGTTTGAAGGGTTCACTTATGTAAAAGAGAGAGGAAAAATGGTCATGTGAAAGCAAGCATTCAGAGGCAATGCTAGCAGGAATGGGGGAAATATGGTGGGGAATTCCTCCCCCCAATACAGAGAGCAGAACAGCAAATCATTCCAGTGTGGAAGCAACCAGATTCATGGAATCATGATGACTGAAGGGAACCTCCATGTTCAGAGACAGTCAACCACTGAATACCAGTGCTAGGAGGCAACAGTGGGGGGAAGCCTCTATGCCCTATTAGTTGTCTCTGTCTGGATTACTGGTCTCATCTATCAGGGCATCTCTTAGGTTCACTCTCATAGTGTCGCATGCTTTGTGTAAAATTAAAAATTATTTCTCTCAATCACATGGGAAGTCCAGGAAGCTCCAGATTGCAGCCTGCACTCCTAAAGAAACTGGCCAGGCAATAAGCTCTTCTCTCTGTCCCATGCTTTAGTTAGGCTTTGTTCTGAGTCAACATCGTGGTGGCACCTGGGTTTTGGCCACTGTGGGACCCAGAGTGTTGGACTGGATGGGCCACTGGCCTGATGAATCCAACACAGCTCCTCTTATGTTCTTGGTGCAAGGGCAGCAACTGTATCCATCAATTTGCAGAGGCAAATTCACTGTCAAAACTTAGGGAAGTGCTGCCTCCATCCAGAAATGGTTGCAGGGTCGCCAACCTCCAGGGGGGGACCTGGAGATCTCCTCTAATTACAATTGATCTCCAGAAAACAGAGATCAGTCCCCTTGGGAAAAGTGGCTGTTTTGGAAGGTGGATTCTATAACATTATACTCTACTGAGGGTCCCTCCTCAAACCCTGCCATCCCCAGGCTGTTCCCATGAATTTTCCAGGCCAGAGTTGGCATGGTTGCTTATACTTTGCTGCCATTCGCCTTGCCCACTCAGTTAATCCCAGCAAGATACACGGGCAGAAAGAGACGAAAGTGGGAAATATCAAACGAAGAAAGGGGGCGGGGAGAAGGGAGACGAGTCACGGAGGGGCTCGGCTCGGCTCCGGAGGCCTAGGCCCAGCCCGTTGCTAAGGGCCCGGTTGCCAAGCAAAGGCCTGGCGCACCCTCGATTACGGTCCGGGTACTCCCTCTTCCCCCGCCGCGGCGCCGAAGCAGGCCCGGCCGGGAATCCCCCTGCGCCCAGCTCGGAAGCGAGAGAGCGGCGGAGTCACATTGAGGCGGAGCCGCGGGGGATTGTGGGAGAAGGGGGTTGGCTCCGGCCTCGCCTCGCCTCCCCTCCCTCCGCCCTCCCCCCCTCGGTTTCCCCTCTCCCCTCCCCCCCCTCCGCGCGTCCTCCGGCCAAGATGTCTGACATGGAGGATGATTTCATGTGCGATGACGAGGAGGACTACGACCTGGTGAGGCGGCGGGGAGCGGGGAGGAAGGCCGGGCCCCCCGGGAGGAGGCAGAGCTCGTGGGAGGGAGGCGGGTCTCCTCTCCCTTCTTCCATGGCGCCCTGTAACCCGGGAGGGGAGGGGACGGGGGTGTCTGGAGTGACAGGACGGGGCTCTCTGGGACAGGGGGGGTGGGAAGTGGGGGAAGGTTGGGGAGGGGGAAGGGTTTGAGGGTGACACCCCGTTCTCTACACTACCCCCCCTCCCCGCGAAACACCCTCAAGTAGGCCCCTGCCTTGGCCCAAGAAGTGTCGGGCCTTGCTGGAGAAGTGAGACTTTGGGCCTCAGGGAGCTTCTGAGAGTCTGACTGCCGTTATTATTATTTTTTCCAACCCCCCTTTTTGGGGTTGGGAGGGGGAGAATCAGCCTCTTGGTGTGTGTGTGTGTGTTTTAACTGCCATGGTGTTTAGCAGTGCTCCCTCTAAGGTGTGGAGCCTTGTGAGCAAAAATTCTGCTTTGTGAGCTACCAGCATTAAAGTTGTGAGCGGGTGGTTTGGCTGCTGCGTAAAAACTAGTTTGCTCTGGAGCCACATCCTTCTTGAGCTGAGACATAAATGTGTGAGCTGGAGACTGAAAGACTGTGAGCAAGCTCATGCTAACTCAGAGGGAACACTGGTGTTTAGCCTCCTTTTACCTAGGTTCAGGGGTGAGAGCCAGGAAGAAATAGGAGAGGAGTTGGACACAAAACCTGAAGGATTCCCCTCTTCTCCAGTGGGAAACAAGATACATTAAACAGTTTGTAAAACTAATATTTGGTTCTGATAAGGGTTTTTTGCCTTCTTTGTGTGTGTGTACTTTATGTTATGTGTGTTGTACGCACATAGGACTGTGCTTCCTATAAGGATTTTACACCCACACACTCCAAAAGTAAAGGGAAATGTTTGTGTTTAGATCATAAATCAGTACTTTTGTATGTTTGGGAGGAATTTTCCCTCAATGAGGGAGCAGTCCTCATTCCATAGAGACAGCTGTGGTCTTCAAAACCAGAGTGGAGGGTGTATAATGTGTATCAACTGAAAACTAGGTTTTTGTTGTTGTTGTTGTTTTAAAGGGACAGGATATGTTGTCTAATGAGTTACAGTAGCATTTCTGCCAATGTGGTAATGTGTTTAGAGAGACTAGAACCAGGGGGAGACCCCAGGTTCAGATCCCTGCTTGCAGTGAAACTTGGTAGTTAACCTTAAGCCAGTCATTCTCCCTTAGCCTAATCTACCTCCTAGGTCAGTGGTGGCAAACCTATGGCACGCGTGCCAGAGGTGGCACTCAGAGCCCTCTTTGTGGGCACGCACAGCATCGCCCCAGCACAGAGTTTGCAAGACTGGACAGCAAAAATCACATTAGTTGTTCAAAAGCATGCCAAATGCAAACTTTTACCTTTCAATAAAAAGTTGTTTGTATCATTGAAAGCTCTGTTATTGTGTTTTTCTTTTAAGACAAAAGATGTTAATGTATGAGTTGTTTTTTCTAAAACAAAAACCTCAGTATTCAGGTTAAATTGCCGTGTTGGCACTTAGCGATAAATAAGTGGGTTTTGGGTTGCAGTTTGGGCACTCGGTCTCTAAAAGGTTCACCATCACTGTCCTAGGTGGTGGGAAGGATAATATGGAAGGGAACTATGTTTGCTGCCTGAGCTTAAAAGAAGTGTGGGATAAAAATGCAATGAATAAACGTATGAGCTATGCAGATGAAAGCAGTCACTTGTTTTTAAAAAATCAAATGGTTTATATCTGTGCAGTTTATCGTTCTACTAGATGATGGTAGAAACTGTCTGTTGGTGGGAACCTGAAACACATTTGAGAGTAAGCCCAGTGAATTAGATGGGGATTACTTCCATGACAACATGCCTAGGATCATATCGTACAGAGAAACAAATTCAGATTTGGTTGGTCACGCTTTGGCTCTTGCAGCAAAATGACAAAATACATTTATTAACACCGGACTGCTTACACTTCAATATATCTGTTAGCCTTCAAGGTGTCACAAGCCTTAATTCTTTTTCTCCCCTTACACCTTATGTGTACAAAGGCAGGCATTGTTCCGTTTCTGTACCTTTCTAATGTTGATCATTTCATTGCAAGCAGATACTGTCTCTTTCAAAACAAACTTTAATGGGCTTTTAGGGCCTGCTACAAAGAAGGCTTATGTTGAAGCACTTGTTTATTGATTTGAGAACAGCTTATATTGGGACACTGGAAAAAAGATACCATGAGTCAAGTATAATATCCTGATGCAAGCTCTGCCAAAGAGGACAGGGCTGAGTGCATTTTAGGGAGGGCCTATTGCTCAGTTGTAGTACATATGCTTTCCATTCACAGGATTCCAGGTTCAGCCCCTGGCAACTCCCTTGAAAAAAGTGCTTTGGTTGAAGGCAGTTTACTTTGTATTATTGTATAAATAGGATCCCCATATTTTTTCAGCTGGCAATATTTTTTTTCCCGGTAGTACACTTACATCATTCTAATGTTTCAAAATATTGTTGTGGCTGTTTTTCAAACTGTTTTATGTGTATTACATTGATTGTAGGGTCAAGCCTGAACAACTGTATTCTGGTAGGGTGTAGAATAGCCTGGGTTCGGAATATAGGAAACATGAGAATGCCATCCTGTTATTGCAAAAGGTATCATCCCTGGCCCAGAAGATATCCAGCTTTCCTTTTTAGCCCTGGCACCAATCTAGGGCAACTCTCTGCCTAGCGACATCCGTGCCTTGCAGGACTTAGTGCAGCTCTGCAGGGCATGTAAGACAGAGATGTTCCGCCAGGCTTATAGTTGAGGACAGCAACGGTTTGTCATTGAGCCTGGCCTCCTTCCTCCTCCCCCTCATGGGGAAAGGGCATAAATTGGTATTTAAATGCCATCTGAATTAGTCTGCAATTTGTTGTTGTTGTTAACTGTTTTAACTTGATTATAATTGACTAGTATATGTATTTATTGAATTGTGGTTCACCACCCTGAGCCCTGTACTGGGGTGGGGGGGGGACAGTCTATAAGTCAAATAAATAAATACATCATCACCTGTCTGGCGCGCCATGTAAATAACTGCAACTTCAGGACTGACTACAGTGAAACTTTTTGGCTTACACAGTCTTGATACTTATCAGGTGCCTGTTGACTCTAAAAACTTAACACTTGCTTGGCTCTGTCTGAAATGCTGTCGTAGCTTTTTTCTTTTATTGCAAAAGGTCACAAAAATATCACCAAAAAAAGTTAAAAGTTGATCTGCCCAGAGGCTGTGTTTGAGAAAACAAACCTTACGTTAACAGTAAAAGAAACTGAGCGATGACTGTCTTCTAATTTGGGTATATTCGGAGGGGGCAAAATGAACAATTTGTACTGGATGTGGTAGAGCTGTGATCTGACTTGCTGTGTAAAGCAGCTTTATATGTTCATGCAGTTTTATTTCTAGTACCAAGCCTGGCCATACCATTGCTTAGTGGAGGGGGAGGACTGGACCTAAGGGCCTATCAAAATCCCATAAGTTTCATGTCCTTGTATAGCTGGCAGAGCAATCCTAAATAGGGTTATGCCATTCTAAATCCATTGAAGTCTATGGGTTTAGAAGTGTGTAAACGGTTTGGGATTTGCATCATGGTCCAGTGCCACCTAACTACACGCCAGCACAAGGGTGGGAGAAATATCTCAGTTGCCTTCCAAAAGGGTAGGTTGAAAAGAGAGGCTGTTTGGAGATGAAAGTCCTGGATTAGTGATGTTCAGTGGTTCAGGAGCTACGTGTATGTCTTTGACGTGCTACCTGTCACTCTTCTGAGGAGCTTGTGGTTGGCAGGTGGTTTCCACCTTGAAGCAGCCGCTGCTGGAGGGACTGGAGAATGGGTAAGCTGCGAGCCTTCCTGAACTGAGGGCCTGTGCTAGGGATGGTGGCAGCAATCCTGCACCCACGCGGCTGCTGGGAGGACAGCAAGCTGGCTGCAGAGAAGAGAGAGTGAAGCCGCCACCATGGTGGCCACCGAGAAAAAGCAATATCTGACCGCAGTCGGTTGGTGGTGGTTTTATTCCCCTTTTTCACAACCAGCTTGCTCTCTTCCAGGAACCTCACCTGAGTTGCTGCGCCTCATGCTGGAGAGACGGCAAGAACACAGAGGAGGAAGCATAGAGGGCACAGGTTGCTTACAGAGAGAGGCTTCACAGTGCTGTTGGCTGGCTCAGAGTAGGCTCCTCCTGTGGGAAGCCTGAGCACCCTTTGCTTCCCTCCCTGTCTCTTTCTGTCCCTGGCACAAAGCAGTGTAGGCTTGGCCGGCTTGTTCTCAGCTGAGCTGTGGGCACTGTGTCAGGAAGCGCACAAGAAGACAACAAGGGAAGTACAGGGCATAGAGGCTCAGCAGTGTTGGGAAGCGGTATGTTTGGCGAGGTGGTACACAGGTCACATAGGACTCATGTGGTTAAATGGAACCTTCGTATGCAGAGGCAGTATGACTCTGGAAAACAGTTGGTTTTTTCACACCCTGTTTCAAAGCTTTCAGAGGTATCTGCTTGGCCCATATTGGAAACAGAATACTGGACTGCCATCGGATTTTAACATAAAAGCAGTTCTAACATTCTTACAAAACTCATTGGCAGCGTCTAACTTCCTGGTCTGTTTTATCATTCTGGCAGTTTGTTCTGGTATAAAATTGTGTTACCCTGGTTGTTCAAGTCGTATTGGTCTAAAACAAAATAGAGGGCAATAGAAAGCTGGGCATTCACTGTTTTGCTCACAGAGTCTGTCTCCTCCTGACTTGCCACAAAGGTGATGGTATCTTTCAAAGAGATAGCAATATAAGTCAGGTAAAAGTAGCAGCAGGAAGAACTTATCATCCCCCAACACAGCTTGGGGCGGGGGGGGGACCTGTATAACAGGAAGCAAGAGGCATATCAAAACCAGGTGTTGGACGCGTTTGCTGTTTTCTCCGTACAGCTGGATTTTGCTGTGGTGCTTTAGTAAATGAATGACCATAAACCAATTTCAGCATGTGTATTCTTATTACGTTTAGGCATCACACTCGATTTTGTGGGAAGGGGCTGTGGCTCAGTGATAGAGCATCTGCTTTGCATGCGGAAGGTCCCAGTTTCAATCCCCAGCATCTCTAGTTGAAAGGACCGGGTAATAGATTATGTGAAAGACCTCTCCTGGAGACCCTGGAAAGCCATGGCCAATCTGAGTAGACAGCACTGACTCTGATGGACCACTGATCTGATTCAGTATGGGTCAGTATGATGTGTGCATGTGAAACTCTATAGAGGCAAGACTAGAGATGTAAAATTTTTGGAAATTTTAAAACCATGAAATACATGCAGTACTTGCTGTCCTGTCAAACCTAAACTAATTTTACTGCTTTAACAACAGACAGTGCAGCATATATCACTTACTTAGCATATAAAATTGCAGTTTTTGAAATATTTTGCAGAATTTAAAAGTGATAACTGCTTTAGTCTTCTGCAAGCAAAACTGCAAATATACCCAGTGCTTAAGAGAGAAACCGCAAGCCGATGTACCCTATGCTACCTTAGCACATATACCTTAATTTTTGCTATCTGTAAAGTAGGGGGAAAGGAGTTAAACAGAAAATGCAAGGTTCCTGTTAAAAAAGCATGAAATATACTATTTGCTCAGGGAAAAAAGGATAACAAAAGTGGTCAATAATAGTATCTGCACAGCTAGATGTAGTTCCAGCCAGATGCTGTCTTCTTCCGTCTGTAGCTAGAGCTCAGTTCTCAGTGAAACTTTCAGAGTTTTCCGTGGAGACTTCGATGCTGTTTCTGCCCCATGTCCTTCTGATCTTTTTTTTTCCTCCAGCAAGGTAAGGGCAATAAGCTACTTGATACCCAGTCTATGGTTTGTGTGTCATAGTTTGAGGAAGAGGTGAAAAAGTCAGCCACGAGAGACTTGTCAGGTCAAAAGGGACACAGAAGCCCTGTGTCCTGCCCTGCATATGCTGCCCTCATGAAGATCAAGGTATGCTTCTTGGTACAGAAATGTATCTTGTATTTGAGAGTTGTATATGTCTGCCACATACCCACCTTGTCTTTAAAAGCGTTTCACTCATTCTGAACAAAAAAATATTTTGTAGGAGTTTTCCATCAGAAAAATTGGAAAAAAGGGCCACAAGGTAGGGAAGTGCCTTGGTTCCCCCCCCCCCCCCCCCCAGTTTTTTTTTCCAGTTTTGTTCTGGGCCTTCGCATCTCCAGGCAAGACTTGAATAAATTAGCAACATGTTTAAGTTGACTGATGCTGCTGATCCGAACCAAAGTAAGTCTACTGCTGTCCTTTGACTGGGGTGTGAGGAACTTTTCTTCAAAACTCTTTTTACTAAGAGCGATTGGAATCTGAACTAAGAGCTGGAACATCAAGTACATGTGTGTCCTCTCCCCAAGAGGAAGAATTTGTATAAAAACAGCGCTGCTTCCCTCAGATCGGTGAGCGTGCTTTGAGCTAAACTACCTCATAGTGACATTTCAAAGAAAGCTGTACAAAAGCTCGAGCCAGTCTTGCATCTATAAATATCAAAAGCAATAATTGGGAAAGCCCCAAAACAAACTGACCTGTGATGACTTATGTGGAAGTTTAGAGGGTTCCCATAAAGGGGGTGAGTTGTGGGATAGCAGGAAAGCGAACTTCTATATGTAACCATGATTAAGAATGGTGGCTCAATTTTGTGTAATATCTTCCTCAGATAAGAGCTGGTGTTGCTTAGGTGAGCACTGGGCTAGCTTTATGCTTTATTTTATTTAACCCTTATGCTTGGGTTCTTCCCCAGAGCAGCTTCATCTTCCATCTCTCTCTTCCTTCACAAACTGCTGTCAAAACTCACTGTTTCTGCAGAACTACTGACATCTTTTCAGTCTTTGTCCCCAACCTAAGCGAAGGGAAAAGTACGTGTGCCTGCTCACGTTCATCCCTCTCTTGCTTTGTTGTCTTCACACATGTGCACTCAAGACAGAATTTAGATTATAAACTCTTTGGAACATGGATTTGTGCCTTTCTTTGTGTTCCTTTGCAGTGTATCATGGGCAGAGAAGGTTCTATATTAATAACCATCAAAATGCTTATTTAATAGGAAGGGTCTGTTTGGAAACACCACTGGGATCAGCAGGGGGAAGGTTAAACCTGTTCCCTGCCCTAATGTCATTAGACACTGAGCATTATGCCTTCTCATATCTATACCCCCCTTCCACTTGATCTGTGTTGCTACAGCTGGCGCCTCTTGATCACGATAGAACGTGACAGAATACTGAGTACTGGCTATAGATAATAAATTTGGCTAAGCAACTTAGCTAGAGTCCTTTGTACACTGAAGAATGGTGTAGAGTGATGTTGCTGCTAGGGGTGCTGTTAAGCCTGTTTGGACCAACTTCTGAGGGTTATCTCTAATAATTGTCTAGAGCTTCATGAAGCCTTCATCCCTGCGCAGCTCTAATGCTGCCGATCTCTTGGCCATGGTTAATTCGGGTCTCCAAACTTTGGCTAACATTCACCAGGATTAGCTGCGGTAGAGATGCAGGGTCTAGAATGGAAAGGAGAAGAGATTGTAACTGGGAGGGGGAACGGTGTTTGCGGTCCACTTTCGATCGGTCATCGCTGATTACCTGATCAGTAGAACTGTGTTCTGTTGAGCCTCCACTTCTTGAATAAATTGAGTAGCGTTGAGGATAAAATGAAACGAAAGAGATGAGTTGTAAACGATAGTCAATAAAAAGTGATTAGCTTCGAATCTTACCGAATGTATTATTTGGGGAGGCAATTGGGCAAGGGTACCACTTAAACTTGGAGGGATCCATGCTCTTTTCTCTCCCCCCCCAACACAACGATATAACATTAGTGTGTGATCCGCCTTGAGTGTCAGTGAGAAAGGTGAGCTGTAACACAAATTAATGTTACTATTGCACAAGTGTGTGAGTTTGATTATTCTTATTATGAATTCTTATGTATCAGGCTGAAAATGTCTGGCTCAGTTAGGCCATACCTTTAAGAGCTCTTTAACTTAGTGTTGGTAGCCTCTTCATCCAACGAACCCTCCATTTTTGTTTACATGATAATGAAAGTAAAGCTTAGGGGGTGTCCCCTGGAAGAAGCACGGCTGTTACTCTCAGAGAGAGAGAGAGAGAGATTCTTGTTAATACGAACAGGATTTCTAAAATGAGTAACAAAACTAATGTATTTCAGTAATCAAGCCAAGCTATAAACATGGCACTGCTAAACTTGTTTGTGTTTTTACCGTGCATAAGTGACTTCCAGGGCACGGTCACTGATCTGAAGAAACTGAATTCTCTCTCTCTCTCTCTCTCTCTCTCTCTCTCTCTCTCTCTCTCTCTCTCTCTCTCTCTCTCTCTCTCTCTGCGGCACCTATCACTTAACTATTTTTTATGCCGCAAGCAAAATGACTGTCAACGAGACGGGTGCGTGGCGGTCTTGTATATCAACAGCAAAGATCATGTAGCATTTTTAAAACAACAACATCAACCTTAGGTTTGCAGTGTATCGATAGGCTCTGGCTATGCTCTCCGTGCTACACATAGGGGGTTAGTCTGAGAGTTGGGGGCAGGGGGCAGAATGATTTAAATGTGAAGCTAATTTTGGTCTGTCTTAGGATAACATATAAACTAGGTGGGTTCCCCCCTCCCACCCTCCATTTTATCTAGTTTTTATCAACAAACTGTTTTACTAGTTCGATCCTTCATTCTGACATGTATTTCTCCACCCATCGTAAAATACAGGAATATTCTGAAGACAGTAACTCCGAACCCAATGTAGATTTGGAGAATCAGTACTACAACTCTAAAGCGCTAAAGGAGGATGACCCCAAAGCAGCGCTGAGCAGCTTTCAGAAGGTTCTAAACTTTGACTTTTCTCGATGCATGTTTTCCATTTAAAGTTTTCTGATTTTATTGCGCTTGTGCTACCAGAACACTGGCCCGCTGCCTAGTCCTGGTTAGGGAATTGCTGCCACCCCACTTTAGTTTCAGAGCTGACAGCATTACTTCAGCACCAGTATTTTTGCAAACCGTTGTTAGCGCCAAACCAGAGTTTCTAATTAACATTGGAAGTGGATTTCTGAACTGTGACTAAGGCTAACTATAGTTTGCATAAACTTCAGTGAATATTAACTGCCGTTAGCTCCAAAACTAAAGGGCAAGGGAAATGTCATGAAAAATTGAGGGGGGGGGAGAAGGACCATGCGGGGCAGCATAGCACGGCACATGTCTTCTCCATCCCCCCATGCTGCTTGGTTAAGCGATTAGGACATCTTAGGTTTGCAACAAGTCGGAGTATTCTCTCTGATCAGTGAATTATTGTGGTTTCGGTTTTTGATCTTCATATTTGGGAAGTGTTTCAGAGGTATTACTGTATTTAGTTGGCTCAGATAGGTTGCATGACGTTTCTTAAACAACCTTGCCAAATATTAATAATGCCCCTGATACATTTGCTGTTCATATGAATTTTAAGTTTTTAAAAGCACATAGCTCAGTGTTAGCCAAAACAGAAGATTTGCAGAAAGGGGAAAATAGTACATTTGGTTTCTTTTTGGAATGTTATTTAGTTTTTAAATATTGAAAAAATAGTCTTGTTTCATAATATAATTTAGACTGCTCTTTGTTTCAGGATTTTTGAATCCGTGACTTTGCAGAAACGATTTAAAAGTTAGATTTGACAAGATCTTAGCATTTTTGTGACAAAGTAATGTGACAAGTCCTAGAAGCGTCTGTTTGTTATGTGTTTGTGTAAGATCCATAATACATTTTATGGACTGAAAGAGTTGTTCATGGAGAGACTTTGACCAGCAACAAGTTAGATCACCCTTGGTATCTGTTGGAATGAAACCATCACGAAACCCTTTTCAGGCCCCCTTGGTATGTTATTTAATGTGCTGCAGCATAGCATTTTGGATACATCAAGATGTAGAAAAGCAATTCTCTTGCATTCTCTGATTCTAGGTTTTGGAGCTTGAGGGTGAAAAGGGAGAATGGGGATTTAAAGCACTGAAACAGATGATAAAAATAAATTTCAAACTGGTAAGATACTTTACTCTGTTTATCCTTGCTAATTTTTAAAATTTGCTAATATGTAAATCCATATGTAAATCCCAAGCATACCTTGGATCTCTAATGCTGTCAGTTCTTTGCACTGTTACCCCCATTCTGAGCGCGCTGGAATCAGTGAATCAAGACTGGAGTAACTGCATACAGTTGCTCTGTAAATTGTCATTTTTACAAGGATACGATGTAATTAGAGCCCTAAGATGAAGCAAAAGCACTTGCATCTGTGCATATGAGAGGTTTCCAAAAAGCCACTATTGTTCTTAGAAAAGGGCTCGTGCATAAAAGAAGATTATGCTTTCTGTAGCTTTGAGCTGTAATGGCACCAGAACTGATACGGCCAGCCCATTGTGGCATGAAAAAATGCAGCTTCATAGCTGAAGGTCCAGTTTTGCATGTTATTCCCAAGCCACCTAGGAGGCTGTTAATTAAAATAATTTGCAATTAAAGGCACCCAGTTAATGCTAAACATTTGCAGATAACTGTTAGGAAAATATGTTTATGTGTCAGCAGAATCATGCTTTTAAGTGCTGTCTGGAAAATACCACCTGTCTTACACATCTTGATATAATGCTTGTACAGAGAGCATGTTTTCAACTTCTGTAAGGACCAAATACAGAGACTAAGGTAAATTGTACCACCAGTCTCAACAGTAAAAGAGAATATTTGTATGCTCTAAAGTGATGTCCTTCTGTAAACTTTTCTAATTCTCAAAGGAAGCCAGCTTAGATTTAACATAACATGAACAGGATACATTTATTAAGGCAGTTTTTTATATGTCACATACTACAGCAAAGCGTTCACCTTTAGAGGGATTGTCTTTGAATGTCACTGATTAGACTCAGCTCCCACTTTGAAATGCTTCATTGTTATAAATTATAAACGCTTGTTGTTTTTCCTGCTGACAGACTAACTTTCCTGAAATGATGAACAGATATAAACAACTATTGACCTACATACGGAGTGCAGTTACAAGGAATTATTCTGAAAAGTCCATCAATTCTATTCTCGATTATATCTCCACTTCCAAGCAGGTTAGATTATCCTTCTTTTAAAGTGTTCCTCCCCTGCCCCCCCAAAAATGGGGTGGCCAAAGTGGTTTATATACAGATAATTGTTACATTAACATCTGACATTCAGGGAATAATCTTCCATTGATCAGGCTGCTTTAGAAAGCAGCCAGCCTTACAGAATTCTTGTCCTCAGCAAAACAAACCAGAAGAGCATTGTTGGATTTATGATCTATGACTGCAAATGCAGAGGGGGAAACTTGCTTTTGAATCTTCATGAAAATAAGCTTTAATATGTGGAAATCCACAGTGGCTGGAATTCACATGTGGAGTTGGCATCCACACATCACTAGATACTGCACTGTTGTTGCAGTGTAACGATTATTCACCTCCTGGATTGTGTTGTCCACACAGGCCAATACAGTTACAAACGATACCGGCCAATACAGTTATAAACTATTGCTGTAGCAAAACAGGAGTGCAGTTGCCTGTCCCACGAATACAATGTGGTCTGGCCTTTCTCCGAATGCCAGGTAGACTGTTTTGGGGTTGACAATGCTGTGTCTCTTCTGAGCCGAGCCCCAAGATGAGGGAGAAAATCTGAGAATTTTAAATAATTTTTTCAGCTATTTTTGAACCCGTAATTGCACTCAGCAAAGTATTTACACTCCAGGGTAACATTTACCACAATAAGTATGTAGCCTTTAAAATAAAATAAAAAAGCTTTTTAGAATTAGTTCTGAGATTTTTTGGGTTTTTAATTCAAATGTTCTCTGGTCTTATCCTGCCCAGCACACTTCGATTATTTGCTTTGACGTTAGTGGTTTTCATAGTACTGTTTGGAGATCCTGATCGTTTGCAGCATTGTGAAATCCCTACAGTGCCAGAATCCAATTTAGTGATGTTACATTTTCCTAGTATTTTGTATAATTCATCCAACAAGGATTAAACCAATCATCCAGTTAATCCAGCATGCTGTTTCCCCACAGTAGCCAACCAGAAGGCCCTGAAGCCAAGCCCCTCCCTTTTTTTGCTTCCCACCCAGCTGGCATTCCATTTTGCCGTCATGGCTATAGCCCCTGATGGAGCTATCCTCCATATATTTGTCTTTACAAGACACCTAAACTAGCAGCCATTGAATGTACTAAGGCAGTGAACTCCACAAATTAACAATGAATTGTGTGAAGAAACGTGTCCCTTTTGTATGACCTGAATGTATTGGCCATCGACTTCAGGGGGTGCCTCTGAATTACTATATTTTGGGAGAGGGGGGAGGAATTATCCCTGTCCCTACTTCCTTCACACTATGTATAACTGTATGTTCCTTTCCCAGACACTTAGACTTTCTATACTGGTTGCTGTTTTAGATACCTTTTCCAGTTCTAGAATATCGTTTTTTAGATGTGGCAACCAGAATTCTGTACAGTATTCTAACTGTGGCTGCACCAAAGATCAATGCAATGGCATTATGATACTAGCTGTTTTATTTTCAGTTAGTTTGGTGTAGTGGTTAGGAGTGGGGACTCTAATCTGGGAGAACCGTGTTTGATTCCCCACTCCTCCACATGCAGCCACTGGTGTGACCTTGGGTCAGTCATGGCTCTTTCAGACCTGTTCTCTCAAGGGCAGTTCTTGAAAGAGCTCTCTCAGCCCCACCTACCTCACAGGGGAGAGTTTGACTTTGGCATTGCTGCCACATGCTGAGCAGCTATTTACATATGAGGAATTCATTGCAATCCCAAGGTCATTTTCCTGGTTAGCTGCCTCCACTTCAGTGTATCCCCCGCTAGACTGTTTTGTGGTGGGTACAGTAAGTCCTTGGACTGGGCTGTCGGAAGCTTTCTGTGTAATCTTTTTAAGTTAGGCTAACAATGTGAAATTTGTAAGTTCTGTCAATGTTGTTTTAACTTTTTTTCCATTGAAGGATTGTAGATGATAATGTATTTCATATAATAGGATGGAAAGGGAATGCTTTGGGACAGTGTTAGTACTACTGGCTTCCCTTGCATGTGGCTTGCTTTGGTTTCTGCCCCAGTGATTGATAATCTAGTAGTGTTTTTAAAACTGTAATGTTGAAATGTGGAATATTTTTTTTAAAAAAGATTAAATACAATTGACCTGTGTTTACCAGATTTTTAAATTGGAATCGATTTTAAGACTTTGATTGCACGGGGTTCTTGAGCCACTGACCAATGTCTGACAAGGCAGCATTTTCTGCGGGTCCGGAGGATCCGCATCCCCTTGTCCCTGGCAAACTCACCCAGGACAGATAGAAATAAGTGACAGGCGTGGCGCTAAGAGCCGTAGCCTTTTAAGGCCGCTATTTTGACTGTTCCAGTTGCAATGCATTCTGGGTGGCTTGAATAGCCACAAATATGAGAGGAGCTGTGGGAAATTTCGCATCAGGCCCCAGACTGGAGAGGAGTGTGAGCAGGACCATCTCCCTTGGTTTGTAGCTAGGTCTGGTGTATAATCTCAGATAAGGCAATGGATTGGGATCCTTCTTGAACAGCAGAATAAAATTGTTGAGGGGCAGAAGGCGGGAAGAATATGTAACAGCTTCTCTGTCCTTAGAGGATGGCTGAACCCTACATGTTTGAGAGGCAGTCCATGGGGACAGTGGAGCATTATTCCCAAGAGGATTTGTCTAGGGCATGTCTTCTTCCAGAACTAGATCCCTCATCTCCTTGGGGAAAGGGGTTTGAAATCTAATCAAATTGGTCTTGATTTATTATTCGCTAATGTGTTTTCGTGTGACGATAGTAACATACAACTTAATGCATATGTTGCAATGTATAGATAGTCCTTGCTGATTTTCTTCATCTAAAGTATTAAGTTCAAACTTTGCACTGTTGAGTATGTTCACGTTGACTATATTAACAGGCACAAATTTGCTGTTTACAATTATAGAATTCTGATTTTTTATGTCAGATGGATTTGCTTCAGGAATTTTATGAGACAACGCTTGAAGCTCTGAAAGATGCTAAGAATGATAGGTTGTGGTTTAAGACAAACACAAAGGTAATATGGGCTATTTTGGGTCAGTAATTTTTGCTGCGCTCAAGTTTTGGTATCCTAACATATAAAAATGATCCTATTCTTTACAGCTTGGCAAACTGTATTTAGAACGAGAAGAGTATGGGAAGTTACAGAAAATCTTACGCCAGCTCCATCAGTCATGTCAGGTAACATTCCCTGCCTTTCCCTTATTAAATTGTCCTTGTTCAGAAATTTCATCCACCTTGCTGTTGTACATGGGGTGCAGCCCCACATGGCATTTTTTCAAGTAGAGGAACTGCTTGAGATACCTGCTAGCCGCATTTCAGTGGAAATGGTCAGGATACATGCCTTGGCACACTTATTCAACCCTTCCGATAGTCTGCCTTTCTCACTGGGACTCACTGATATTACACAGAGTGAGTCAATACAATCAACAAGATGGGACAGTCAGGAAACAGTGAAATAAGACTTAGGTTGCAGAGCCAACCAGTTAATCTCAGTATTCTTAGTAATCAGATACACTTTTCTGAATAAGGCACACTTATTCAACCCTTCCAATAGTCTGCCTTTCTCACTGGGACTCACTGATATTACACAGAGTGAGTCAATACAATCAACAAGATGGGACAGTCAGGAAACAGTGAAATAAGACTTAGGTTGCAGAGCCAACCAGTTAATCTCTGTATTCTTAGTAATCAGATACACTTTTGGTGCCTAGCAAGATATCCAGAATGGGGCTGCAAGTGGCTCAAGTGGGTAAGACGCTGAACTGCAGACTAGAAGGTCAGTAGTTCAGCAGTTCGAGACCCGAGTGCAGCATGACAGAGTGAGCTCCCGTCTCTGGCCCCAGCTCCTGCCAACCTAGCAGTTCGAAAGCAAGAAATTGCAAGTAGATCAATAGGTACCACTTCGGTGGGAAGGTAACAGCGTTCCGTGCACCTCGGCGTCTAGACATGCCGGCCACATGACCATGGGAACGTCTTTGGACAATGCTGGCTCTTTTGGCTTGGAAACGGAGATGAGCACCGCATCCCTAGAGTCTTATTCAACTGGCTTTCGAGCAAGGGAAAACTTTACCTTTACTTTTCCCTAAGATATCCAGATATCTGCCTAAGAAACTATTCAGATTGTTTTCCCCATGCAGCCATGGTTTCACAAAGTATTCTGTAACATGAGAGCTTGGCAGATAGAGTGGTATTGCAGCTTACAAGGCCTCTACCTTTGGTGCTGTAGAATTTTCTGCAGAAATGGAATTTAGTGCAGATAATCTTTTTGAAGACTTTTGCGTCTGTGGAGTCTGCTACAAATGCACATGAAGCTGCCTTAAACAGACCGTTAGGCCAGTCAAGGTCAATATTGACTACTCTTTCTGACAGCAGGTCTCAAGGGTCTTACAGAGGGGTTGTCTTTCACATCACCTGCTACCTAATCCTTTTAACTGGAGATGTCCGGAATGAAACCTGAAGCCCGCTCCATGCCAAAGAGATGCTCTACCGCTGAGCCACAGCCCCTCAAATTGGTCTGCAGTAATTATGCTGTGCCGAGGCTGTTTCTGATATGTTAGCCTGCTCCTTGGGTTGCCCTTGAAGACGGTCCAAACACTGAATCCAGTGCAAACTTGCAGTGGTGCCAACCTCTTGATAAGATGCCCATCTGAACTAGCTGCTTATGTATTTCTGGGCCGTACAACGGTGGTGGTTATGCCGTGTAAAGTCATTCCCAGATATTTTATGAAGGTCCTTAGTATGCTCTGGAGCAAACTACTCTCACTAGATTCAGTGAATCTTGGTATAGTTAAATTTTTTTAAAAAATTAAAAATTATCAGCACAATTTGTGGTAGAAATTACACTGTTTGGCAGAACAGTGGAAGACTAAATTCTGTTATTTATTACATCTGTGCTGAACTACTGCATAAGCCGTGCTTACTCTTTCTGGCTGCTTAGTGGACTTTTTCCTCCTAAACAATGTTTGAAGTATCAAAATGTCTTGAGCCAGGCCTGACTAATGGCTTGCAGTGAATGCAAAATACTTTTGATGGTTCAAGAGTTAACAATGTTCATTAACGGTGCATAGAAAATAGTGTCATTTTTCCTGCCCCAGATTTTACATTGTAACGTGTTCTTTCCTTTCCATAGACTGACGATGGAGAAGATGACCTTAAAAAAGGCACCCAGCTATTGGAAATATATGCGTTGGAAATTCAAATGTATACAGCACAGAAAAATAACAAAAAACTTAAAGCACTATATGAACAGTCATTGCACATCAAGTCTGCTATCCCTCATCCGCTAATCATGGGGGTCATCAGAGGCAAGTGGTGTTAAAGTGTCCAGATCTGGCTATTGCAAGTGTTGGGGTGGTAGTTTGGTTAGTTCATCTACATGTCCCATGCTGACAACTGTGGCACTGGGTTGCTTTGGTCAGTTATTTAATTATGAAGGCATGTTGGAGTTTGTATAATTCGGCGTGCTGGAGTTTGTATAATTCGGGTTAGAGAGCATAAGTGTGCATGGCAAGGGGGTATTGGCTCTTTACCGGGGGGGGTGGGGGCACACTTTTTTTCTTAGCAGCTCTGTTAAACTGGATATTAGTGACTGTTAAATACTTCTGAGTAGTATGGGTTGTATATTTGTTGTTAATGCATAAAGACAGCTACATTTTACATCTTGCCATTTTTAATCAGCATTTATTGATTTGGGATTCCTTGGATGTACCTCGTAATGTAGCAGAAGGAAATAACCTGTTTTCATAGCCATTTAAAAAATAAGATAGAAATAGACACTAACATATTTTGTTTTCTAACCGTGTTGGATCAAGACATGGGGGAAAAAATATTCCACAGACATAACATTCCCATCATTCCACATTTTTTCTTCATTTGGCAGAATTCCATCTGAACAAATGTATTCATAGAGACGCCGCTCCAATGCAGCAATAAAATACTTGCTCTAGGGAGGCAGTCATGATTTATTTTAAAAAATGAAGTGCATACAATAAAATGAACCGTTTTAAAAACAGTGCAATCCTAAACCGAGTTAAACCCTTCTAAGTTTGTTGGAAGTGATGGATTTAGAAAGATGTAATTCTGCTTAGGAATGCACTGCTGGAACAGTTTTTGTCAGTATTGTTGGCAAATAAAAGATCACTTCTGGTGGTCTGGCCTGTCTCTGTTCCAAAACAGTATAGCATGGTAAGTGGGCCATTTTACTCTGTGGTGGCAAAGACAAATCAATAGCATTTCCCTCTACTTGTTTTTCTTCCAGAATGTGGTGGTAAAATGCACCTAAGGGAAGGTGAATTTGAAAAGGCACACACTGATTTCTTTGAAGCATTCAAGAACTATGATGAATCAGGGAGTCCTAGAAGAACTACTTGCTTAAAATATTTGGTCTTAGCAAACATGTTGATGAAGTCTGGAATAAACCCGTTTGACTCTCAGGAGGTAATGTTAGTCGTTTCCTTCCCATATTATTCGCATAAACTTTTTAGTTGGTCACTAAATGTGCTTATTGTAGTTTCTGTCCTGTTTAGGCAAAACCGTACAAAAATGATCCAGAGATTCTAGCAATGACTAATTTAGTAAGGTAAGAGTCTCTTTTCCCTAAGAGGCAAAGCTAGAGGCATATTGCGTGTAAATTATAGTGATTTATTTTTCCTCTTCTTGTTTGAACATAAGACTTGTATTCCTTGTGAATGATATCAGGAATCCATCACCAAAGGACATTGCATTGTTGGTCTTACCAATGTATAACCCTGTGTAAATGGTTCTATTAGTGTACCAACCATCTAACTTGTCCAAATGTTATAGATGCATCCCTGCATGCTCAGGCATATGCGCAGATGCTCGTGTGCATTCCATCTTTGTCTCCAAGCAGACAATTAAGGTTGCAAATAACAAAATCCTTGCAAGTCACTAAATCATTCCATATCCAAAGAACAGTGGATAGTTCTGTACCTCAGTGGAGCTCTGGGATTGCATCTTTTGAGCAATAATCTCCCCGCGCTGCTGGCAAACCTTTTAAAAGCCGCCGTATGGCAGGGAGGGCGGGATATAAAGCTCAAAAATAAATAAAAACAAAAGCAGCTTTCGAAAAAAGGTAGTGATCTGGTAGATGGGTCTCCTGTTCTAAAGGTGTGGGGTAGTCATATCCGACCAAGCAACCACAAGCCCTTGATCACATGTACCTCTTTGAACCCTGTTTCCTTTTAAAAAAAACCCAGTTATGTTAACTTTCTTCTGATCCTAAGAGAATGAAAGGGAAAAAGACTTCATGTAGATAGTAAATGCGCTTATCTTTCAGTCCAACAAACCAAATTGTGCTGTCTGCTTTATTTCCCAATTGACAAAAATTGTAATTTGGAGCTCTCTGTCTTGAAGTGCCTACCAGAATAACGACATCACTGAATTTGAGAAGATTCTGAAGACAAATCACAGTAACATCATGGATGATCCCTTCATAAGGGAGCACATTGAAGGTACAGCTTTGAAGTTTTGTGATCTCAGCATCTCCCACTCACATCATCTTTTTTTTAAATGCTTTCTTCATTGGCAGAATTATAAAAATGTAACCCATGCCCTGTGTTAGTGCTGATTTTTTTTTTTTTAATGTGCGGGGCAGTGGGGAGCAGCTGGAGGTGTGACCAGATGACTTGCTTTGGAGCTGGGTGGGACAGGAGAGGGAGCTTTAAGAAGGCCTCAAGGGCAGCCCACAAGTGCTGATTCTGCCATTACTATTACAGTTGGCATGCAGTCAGAATATATAGGGAACTGTACTAAATTAGTCCAGAGTCCTCCTTGCTCAATATCTTCTATCCTTACTAGCAGTCTAGTATCCTTAATCAGCCTTTTTGTTTAAATGATCGTTGAGGTGCCAGGCATCCTTGGAAAGCTCGTCTCCGCAGTGGACTGCACCAAATTTTTATGTGCTACAAGAACTGGTAGAGGGAACAACTAATCGCATTATACAAGTATTTAATGCATATAGGGGAGTACAGTGCCGTTAAACTTGGAACTAAGCATTTGACTTATTTCATATTTCGTGGCTATTTGTATAATGACTTCTTGCTTCTCTTTTCTTTCAGAACTTTTGCGAAACATCCGAACACAAGTGCTTATAAAATTAATTAAGCCTTACACAAGAATACATATTCCTTTTATTTCTAAGGTACTTATAATACTGCCTCCAGAGGGTTTAATTTCACACCGTTTCCCAAAAGCCTGTGTCTTCGTCTTCGTCACCTAAGCACCTAGGTGATCTGTGGATCTGTTGCAGAGAGGGCTGTGTGTACGTTGCAATAATGGAGTGAAAAGGGACAATATATGGTATTGGTTGCGACATGCGACTTCCTAACAGAAAGCAGCTGGTTTCCATTCTCAGAAAAGTTTTATATGTATGAGTGTTAAATGTAAAACTTAAATAGTTGGAATAAGGTTTAAAACAGTTGTGCGAATAAGGCTAGAAGACCAAGTGAATGTAAATGAATAGTCTTGTTAACCCAATCTTCCTTCCCAATATTGATTAGTAAGGACTGACAGTTAATAGAAAAGAGTTCTTGAAGAGCTGTACATTGTTAAAGGCATTTATTATTGTGTAAAACATAAAACCTAATAAACAATGTTAAAAAAAAACAAAAACAGAAAGCAGCTTTCTGGCCCTTATGGCTGCAAAGATGTGCTAAAACTGTACTTGAAAATCTGCACACTTGAAATGTGGCTTGAAATGTATATTTATTGACGCTAAGTGAATCACATTTATATGATTTAGGTTATGATTTTACACCATTGGTATTGGTACTAATAAGAAGGTGAACAACTTAACCGCCGATGTTACACGGACATTGATTATCTGTTTTTTCTTCCTTAGGAGTTAAACATAGATGTAGCTGATGTGGAAAGCTTACTTGTACAGTGTATACTGGATAAGTGAGTATACGTTGCCTTCTTTTGCAGAGCCGTGGATAGTTTAAAGGATTTATTTATAGCACAGGGGAAGTACACAATATATATCTGAAAATGCTGTTATACTTAAGTATGTTTATTATATTATTATTACAGTTATATGATTTAGGTGATGGTGAGCTTAGAAACAGTAAGCTTAGCATCCTCAAAGAGTATTCTTTAGCTCAGGCTCCCTAAAGCACAAAGAAAATGTAAGTTCACCAGTTAGTATTTAATAACTGGAAGCATAAAAAGAGGAAGATTTCCCTCCAGCCCACTTGAAGGAGGAACTCCTTACAGTTTCCACCAGTTTTATTCCAGCATTGTAGTATTTGCTAAATACCAATGAATTCCTTAGCTTTGATTCAAGGGGCGTAGCTCCAAAATCACTCTACTGGTGTCTGGCAAAAGTCAGTGAAAACTTGGAAGTTGTTCTAGAGCTGGACCACCCATGCAGTTGAGTTACGAAGTTAATTACAGGTGATACTATTAAATGACACCCAGTTTTTAATTAACGTGCTGGGGCTTTTTTACTGTGATGGGGGGGGGACTTTACTTTGGACTTTACTGCCGTGGGAGCCAGACTTCATTGGGCTACAGTTACTTCCTGTTTGGCCACAATACCAAATTTTAGTTCATTTAGTTTTATTTACGTCGAGCATCTATATATCTAATAGCCAAATGCCCCCATGGGTGCGGATATCTAAATCCGCACATCGGGGGCACTTGGGGGGCAGAGAGATTTTCCTGCACACTTGGGGGGCAGAAAAATCCTAAAAGTTTTAAAAAACTATACAGGGGATATTTAAATCCCTCAAAAGTTAAAAAGCATTCCCTGCGCATGCACATGGAACACAGAACGATGCCTCGCCTCCGCTGCGGGGGGAGGGAGAGAGCTTGGTGGGCCCGGCGGTTGGAGCCACGCAGGCCTTGCCGTCGCTGGCCGGGGGCGGGGGGGGGGGGAGAGCGAGTATCGCAGGTCCCACCTTCTTGTTGTTTCTGAAACCCTTAGCCGTGAAGCAGGGTTCATGCATTGTAAGATGGGGGGGGGGGAGGTGATGGAAAAGGCCGTCAAGTCACAGCCAACTTACGGTGACCCTTTAGGGTTTTCAAGGCAAGAGACTTAAGAGAGGTGGTTCGCCATTGCCTGCCTCTGGGTCAGGCGTCGACCCTGATATTCTTCGGAGGTCTCCCATCCAAGTACCAGGCATGTCGCCCCTGCTTAGCTTCTGCAGTCTGATGAGATTGGGCTAGCCTGGGGCATACCACCATAAAACCCTGTATCTCTCTTTAATAAGAGCCCCTCTCTCTGCAAAGCGTGTCACAACTGCAGGACTGCGGTTTTTCATCTTCATTGGTTGTAGACTGTCCACAGTTGACTCCTAGTCTGAACCCAGAGACTCGGTAGGATGTAGGATCAGCCCAGAGCATCCCTGACAAGTGTTACACATGTTTAGTGTTAATGCTGGTGCAGTGGTCACACTTGTATGGTGGTTAGCTCTGAAAAAGGAAAGTGGGGGATCATGCATGGGCGGGTAGGAAGGAAGGGAAAGGAAGGCTTGTATGAACCTACACATTCTCCCCAATTATGTTGGAAACTAAGTTTCCTAAAGCTAAGCAGGTCTGGGTCTGGTCATTTCCTGGTGGGAGCCCTGAGTGCAAATCCTGGAGTAAGAAAAGCAGCATATAAAAGTGATAAAGCCAGGGTGCTCCCATGGTAAGGAGATCAGGAGCCACCTAGCTGGGCTCACGTAGGCCTTCTTCTTCCTTCCATCTCCCTTCTTGTCAAGTCCACACCAAACCTTTTATTGTTTGTTTGATGACGTCCACTTACCAGAGGTTTTTTTTGTTTTTTTAATTTTAGCACTATTCATGGCCGAATTGATCAAGTTAATCAACTCCTTGAGCTGGATCATCAGAAGAGGGGTGGAGCACGGTATACCGCTTTAGATAAATGGACCAACCAACTAAATTCTCTCAACCAGGCTGTAGTCAGCAAACTGGCTTAAAACCGAGAACAGGCTATTGCAAAACGTTCTTAAGGCAACAACAGCGCAGTGATGTAAAACCTTTAAAAAACAAAACTGGGAATGGCAAAACTACTGTCGGTTGGTGTGCCCAGAAATTATTTGGAGTTAATGGCAGAAGTGCTTTTTTGATCAGCTGGTTTGTGTTTTGCTGCTGCATTTATCCCAAGAAAAAAAAAACAGCTTTAATCTCCAGAAGAAAACCAAAATGCCGCGGGATTTATGCTGTGTTTGACATCTGGCCCTCACCATGCCACACCCTCGCAACTCGTCAAAGGGCAACTAATGGCCGGAGAAAAGGTTTTTCGTTTGTCATGAATTTTAAATACACTGACACGTTCCTGTTGGTTAAATTTACACATTTATTTTACCTGCAGAAAAAATAAATATCTCTCTCTCACACACACAAAAATAACCTGCAATAACTTGAAATGCATCCCCCCCCTTTTGAACACTTCCCCTTTTTCTCATGTATAAATCAAAACGTTTGCTGCATTTTGCAAAAATGTTAATTCTCCAAAAATGTGTCCGTATATTTCTGTACCTGCAGTGTAGTAAAGGTTTAGAAGAAACCCCGTAATTATGGTGGCATACTGTCACTTAGGTTTCAAGCAGCAAAAATAAAACAGTGCAGTTCAGAAATTGTACAGTTCTTGTTTCGTGATGTGTTTCTCGTTATATGGCTTCATGCGCAAGAGAAGCAGCTAGAGCACTGCTGCCTTCTGTCGACGACGACCTGCCGTTACACAATCTCTGTCTGTCGAAAAGACTTGCATGAGAGTCCTGGTGCATTTTCCCCCCTTCTCTTCCCAATACAGGCCCAATCTTCCTAGCCACGGTTAGGCGAATATGAAAGCAGCATAGCCATCCTTCTCCCCGGCCTCTCCTATTTTGATTAGTATTGGGAATACTGGAATTTTTGCTGACCTTTACTGCGATCCCATCACCGTGGCTAGCCGTGGGTTTGCAAACTGCGACTTGAGTGAATTGCAGTTGGGGGCGAGGGGAACCCCACCCAAATGCATTGTGACATTTAATCATAGCGAGCTCCAAAACCTGAGAAGAAGGGCGATGCCTGCATCACCTGGTGGGGGGAGGGCAGCCACACCTAACCAAGTGGTCCCGCAATGTATTATCATTAGACTATGGAACAGCTTTGCAGACAACACCTGTTGCCTTAAATTTTGCACGTTTGATTTTTCCCCCTCCCCCCCCGGGGTTTATATGCAAGCTATCGATTGAACATTGCTGATTTTAATAGGTTTGCTGACATACGGCCTTTAAGAGTCTATGGACATCTGTCACGCCTGTTGTTGCATCGCTACATCTCAGGGCTGGACTTTGGGGATCTTGGTTTTAGATAAGCATTGGATACTGGTAAGTCGCAGAGTGCCAATACGAACTTTTGTGGCTCACTTTTCAAATCTATCCCAAAAGAAGCATCCGTTAATGCAGAAGGCCAGTATTCAAGGGTCATATATTCATGGATCCAGAATTAGGCCTTCAGAGGAGCACTTCCGAAGGGATAGGAATAATGACCAGATATCCCAGTAGGATGCAAGGAAGATCTGGAGGATTTTGTTTTCTCGAGCGTGATCTTAACGGAGCCTGGATGGCTTCCATTCTTGGAATTTAGGAGACTATGCCAGCAAAAGCGGAACCTTGAGAACTAGCTTTTTTCTTTTGACAAGACTTAGACTGTAGAGAGAAGCTTTGGAACATGTAGGCAGTGCTCTAGAAGCAGGGTTGCTTTTTCCCTTACAACAAGCTCCCATGTGGCAGCCATACATATGAACACATATACTGAGTCACAGCTTCGGTCTGTTGAGGTCGCTGTTGTCTGCGCTGACTCACAACAGTTCTCCAGGGGTATTCAGAGGTATTTCACATCACATCACCTACTGTCTGATCCTTTTAATTGGACATACCAAGGACTGAAGCTGGGACCGTCTGCATGCCAAGCAGGTGCTCTGCCACACAGCCATGGCTCCACATAGAGGCTCTAGTTCCTAAAATGATGCCCATTATCCTAGTGTAAACTCACTAGTCGTCTGCACGTTCCCAGAAGTGATGGCACCCGGGGGGGGGAGGGGGGAACACAAGGTATACAAATTCCAGCAGAGCAAAAGTCCTGAAGGAAAGATGATGATGTTGCGATACTACAAGTCAATGTGGCAATATGTCTGTATTTTCTAAAGCTTGGAAAAATGTAAGGGTTTATTTGGTGAAGTGTTAGTTAATATTTTAGGGAAGAAAATGGTCAGACTTGAGGTGTGCGTACGTATTTACGCACGAGTACGTGATAGAACTGAGGGTTGCTGGGCGGTGTTCAAGAAAACTGCCAAGGATTAAGTACAATCCCCCCACCCCGGTTTTCTCATGCCATCTCAGTTGCAATAAAAAAAATTGGTCTACAATGCCTGAGGAATGGAGGTTTCAAAAACCATTATTATGGTCCCCCCCCTTTAAAACCCCTTAACTATGTCACATGGTTTGGGTTTTTTTACTTAAAAATTTATTGAAATCTTGTCATCCAGTGTGGAATTGTATATCCTGTATCTAAATGTTTTTCCCCGCCATTAAAAATTGCACACATCCAGCAAATGGTTTGTCATTTAAGGTAAAGCTAAAAGCTGTGTGAAGTTTGCCTGATTTGGTTTCTTCATGAAGTACTCATGAGAAGGGCTTTTTTAAAAAAAATCTTTGGGAACAAGACTCTAGGTAAGGCCTACAAGCATTACAAGCTAGGGCTCTTTTGTACACGGCACTAAAAACAAGTAAAATTCAGCACCGATGCAGTCCAAGTTCTCATCAAGGGATGCTGAAATATGTGATATATACATAATATTTTTGCATGATTATTTTTCATTTTTATTTTTTTTACAACTTCCCATAATTAAGTGCATGTTAGTAGGAGAGGCAAGAAGCAGGGGGGGTGGGGGGGCGTGCTGGAGTCTTGCCTTCTAACAACTCGGAATGTTACTCAGCCAACCCTGTTAGTGATTATGTGACTAGCTATTCGGCTTCTAAGATGTTGCACTTTAAAGAAAGCATATCTCCGTCATCACAAAGACTAGACATTTGCTCTTTTTGTTAGATGAACGTTGAGACCTGAGTTAAAAGCTTCACCCAGTACTCATTCAAAATGTTTTCTTACCTGGATGTACACAGCTTTTGGCTATAGCTTGTCACTGAGTGGGTGTCGCTATGATTCCAAAAAGGCCAGTTCTAAGGTAGAAAATTTACTGAGCATTTGGATGGTTTTTTGGAAATGAATCTGGAGTAAGGTGTAAGCAGGGAAATATTCTGGGGAGCCACACAGTTGTGCATTCAACTGAAATAGCACTTAGCAGACATAATGGGTTTAAACACTTTTAGGGGGTGCCTTTCTCTTTCTCAGTTGGGGTTCCCCAACATAGTGCCCGCCAAGTATTTTTAGGAAGTGGGTGGGGCCTGGTAAGGGCTTTTGCCTAGCAAGGCTTCTGATTGGCTGTGCAGATTTTTTTAAGCATTGCTTTGGCTCAGCTGCCCCTACATCACAAAAGATCTGCACTGTGTTAACTGAAGCTAAGCTGTGACAATCATTTTGTGGCTGGCTCCACCTACTGTGGTGGCCATTTTGTTGCTGCGTCCACCATGCTGTGTCTAAATTCCGAATAAGCTCACGGCCTCACAAAGGTTGGGGACCCCTGGTATAGATAGGCCGCAGTCGTGCACGGATGTAACCACCATTGACTTTGACAGGCTTAAACTCTGTTGGGTTAACTGTGCTTGGGTGGTAGCCAAAAAGTTTTATGGTGCATAAAGGACAAGAAATTTTTTTGTAAGCAAATGTACAATACTGTCATTAAAAGAAGCTATTTTAATCTTGCTCCATTGTTGCTGCTGAGCTGGCAAACTACATTCAGAGGGGGAGGATCTGGAATCCAGCAGCGCAAGCAGGAATCTACATAGCCCTCCTACACCGCTAACATACAGATGGAAGAATTACAGAAGTGTGGTTAAAAAGCACAGTGTTCACCCCTCTGCTGATAGCAGTAGCTTAGATATGGAAGCAGGGATAAGACGCTGGAGGGGCTTCATAGTAGGGGTGTCAAGTTTTTAAATTCCCGGGGGGGGCGGGGGCTCTTGTTTGCGCCGCGCCCGCCGGGACCATGTCCCCGCCGTTGCTGCTGCTGCCCCCCCCCCCGCCTTACCATTCCTGCTTCCGTCCCTCCCTTCCTCCGTCCAGTTGCCAGCTGGGTATTTGCTTAGCTGGCCCCTGGACGGACGGAGGGAGGGACGGAGTGGCCAAGCCGGGGGGGTGGGGGGAAAGAGAGAGAGACGGTGGTGGCCCTAGGAAGGGTCCGGGGAGGCGCGGTGGAGGGCACTCCGTTTTCCTGGGGGGGCTCAGTCCCCCCCGGAAAATTTCAGGGGTGGCTCGAGCCCCTCCATAGTTGACGCCTATGCTTCATAGGCATTAATGATTTAGTACACCCCAAATTTCTCCTTTGGTCAATTAAAAGTACTTAGCCATTTATCTAAAGCAAATCGCTGCTTGCGGAACTGTGTTCTGCGCTGGATAGCTTTAGGAAAGAGAAAGAGTCCAGTAGCACCTTAAAGACTGTAATGAACAAAATAGCTTCAAAGCACTAACAATATGATATAACAATACTGGGATTTAATATACAATACAAAAATATTGATAACAAAGGTAAGGGTCCAATATTCAATTTATGATGAACAATTGGTAACTATAAAGGTTTGAAGAATCATCAGAAGAGGACCATCTAACAAGCCTGATGTCTATACTGTACAAGGTTTCTCTAAGGATTGGGCCATTCCAGCAATTTGCTATGAACATACAGACCACACGGTCGGGTTAAGAAACCTTGGAAAAGAATTTATTCTCTATATTGAATTTGTGAAATTGTTGGAGTGGCCCAATCCTTAGAATGGCCACGGGTATCATCATCCAGAGTTGAGACATCTGATTAGGTTGCCAACTCCAGGTTGGAAAATACGTGGAGACTTTGGGGGTGGAGCCAGGAGAAGGTAGGGTTTGGGGAGGGGAGGGGAGGGGAGGGGAGGGGCCTCAGCATGGTGCAATGCCATAGAGTCCACCCTTCAAAGCAGCCATTTTCTCCAGGGGAGCTGATCTCTGTCAGCTGGAGATCAGTCGTAAAAGTGGGAGATCCCCAGGCCCCACCTGGAGGCTGGCAACCCTACATCTGATATCCAGAGCCAGAGAATGTGGGGCTATATACTACACCATCTTATGTATTACTGAGCACTTTATTTTTGTTGTTATGTTTTGATAGTGTTTTAGTATGTTTTAATTGATTTAATTACTGTATTTATGTATCTTGGCTCGGCCAAGTCATGTAAGCTGCTCTGAACCTGGGTTGCGGGGAGAGCGGCCTATAAGCCTAATAAATAAACAAACAAACAACCCCACCATAACCTGGGCACTCTAGAGAAGGAGACCCTATTCCCAAGGGCCAAAAACATCCTGGGCTACCTTTGGGGTTATTATTTTGGTGACTTGCAGTAAGGGCAGGTTCACTATTCTGTTATTTTTAAAAAATGTTTGCATTGTGATTGTATTTTAGGCCTGTTGTGTTTCAGTATGCTCTTTGTGTTACTTGCCTCGGAGGTCTGTTATCAATGGAGATGCTCTTGATCAATGTTATCTAACTGATAGATCTATAGAAATTCTCAATCAACTTCTGTATTTCCTTCGGGTCACTCTTTTCTTCTCCATTCTCGTCCTGCAACATCCTGATGAGTTTTTTCTTCCCCCTGATTATTTTCTTAATTTATAAGCTCACCATCTTGTTGGTGTGTTTATATTTTCAAAATAATTTTGTTTTGCGTACATAATTTGATTCACTATTTCCTGTGATAAGAGACAATTTAATTGGTGTTGAAGAGTTTTGATCTTTATTCTGCTTCATTCCAGATAGTAGCATCTTCTTCTTTTTTAATTTGTTCTTTAAGCCGTGCAAATTTTTGTGTTCGTTGTTTCTTGACCCATGTACCTTGTCTCATAAACCAACCTCTTGCATAAGCCTTAAACTCATCCCAAACTACATCCATTGAAGTGTCTACCGGTATATTTGTTTTAAAGAATTCTTGAAATTCTTTTTTGGTATCAGATACAAATTTGTTGGTTTTTCTTGCATTCCCCCTTAACCTTCCTTGATATGAATGAATGGTTTTGCCATTGATGTGGGGGTGGGGGGGAGAGACATTTTTCAAGGACTTCTAAGCCTGCCTTCTACTCACAGCCTTAAATAGCCTCTGTTACCTTGCCAAGGATTTTGCTGAAGTGGGGGGGGGGGACGTACAGTTCCCAAGTCCCCCCAGGGGGCAGGGAAACCCCCGCTCCAGCGGCCCGTTTTCCGCTGGCCCGGATTGGGCCACCGGGGGGAACCCCGCCCCCAAATTGCCAGGCTCCGAGGACGTGCCTGGCGCGATTACGTCACCCGGAGGTGACGTAATTGCGTTGGGCACGTTTTGGGGGGACACTCTACAATTCGAGGGAAAACTCTGGTTTTCCCTCGAATTTGAGAGGCCCTGCCCCCAGCGTGCCCGACGTGATTACGTCACTTCTGGGTGACGTAATCATGGCGCATGCGCCAGAAGCATTCTGGGGAGGAACGGACTCCCCCCGCTCCCGGCCAAGGTAGGACTTGGCAACCCTAGGGGGACGTGTCCCTGGGTACTCTGCTGCACCCTCCAGGCACCTCTTGCAGGGACCACCTAACGAAAATGATTAGCATTTTTGCTATGCTGTAATTAGACAGTGTCTCGAAAGCACTACTCAAGTTAGCTCTGAAGAACAGTCATTGTTGAGCAAGACTGAATAACAGTCTCTTTTTATTTTCTTTTTTAAGCGGGTGACCTTTATGTGGGTATGTATTTCTGGATCATAAAAGAGAATTGTACAATGACCATTTTCATTGTAGCAATACATTTGTCTTAAATACGATTGAGCAAGTATCTTAAGAAAATGTCACAGCTATAGCTGGACTGTCAGCTGGGGAGGGGGGAGAGTTCAGGATTCCTAACGAGCTAAACCGCATTCCATGTGAAAAATCCTGATGACCATGACAAAGGGAGTAGTTGTTTTGTGGATCTTGTTCCCAGCGAGCATTTTTCACTGGCTTCTCTGTCCAGGCGGACGAGTTCTCCCACATTTCTTAGGAAAAGAGCTTCGACCAAGTTTTTAAATAACTCGTTTCTCAACAGAAGTGCAGTATTTTGCAAAAACGCAAAAGAGACTGAATTTTGCAAAGGGATTCAGCAAGTTTCCTGGGAAAAGAGTTATGAAATCTTGGACACTGGCTAACTGCTGTCTGTCATTTTGTGTTTTCGAACCACTCCTCTTAACGTGCAGGACTTGAAATGCTTGCCGTAAAATTCTGTGGATCTGGGCGGACAGGCACATTCATTGCAGCTGCCAGAAAAAGATGGAAAGCGTTAATGATACTGTAGCATCAGAAGCATTAGAAAAGGGATAGACTAGGATGTTTAGGCAGCTCCCAGCAGAGGACACCGTTTATTTAAGGTCCAGGCCTGAGCACAGATTTAAATAAAGAAATAAGCACTGTCAGGGGGAATCTAATTAAGACTGGGTTGTAAGTCTGTGGGCATTTTTGCTCACGAGGCTTAAAGTAGCTCTTGCTTCAACAGCTTTCACTGGCACCATAATTCCTCCAAGCTGGGAGTGGTATTGAATTCTGGGAAAGAGCTGTGCCAGAGATCCTGGCTAGGGAGTGGACACCATAACCTCAGATGTACATCGCCAACACTTCCAGCTGTTCCGCTACCATGAGGCCAATGAGCCCCAAGAGGATTTCAGCCAGCTCCATGGACTTTGCAACCACTGGCACCAAGAAGCAGATCCTGGACCTGGTGATCCTGAAGCAGTTCCTGACTCTTCCACCCCAGGAAATGCAGTGCTGGGTGAGAAGATGTGGGCCAGAGACCAGTTCCCAAGTGGTGGCATTGGCCGAAGGTTTCCTCCAGAGTCAGGCAGAGGAGAAAAAGCAGGCAGAACATGTGAGGGGATTTCCTCCAGGTATGTCCAATTCAAGCAGTGATATCTGGCCTTATCCTAAAACTTCTCTGTGAGCCATTTGTCCAAGCGCTAATCATCCAAATGAGCAAGTACTAATCCAAAATAGACTTTAAGGAATCCTCCTTCTGGAAATGTTTGTATAATCAAGGAGGAATGGTATTAATAAAAGGGTTACACAATATCATTTTTGTTATAAAAAGTTAATTAAATTATTGGATATATGATTCTCTGCTTTCTCCAAGCAGGATGTGCAAACCCAGCTTCCCAAAGAAAACCGCCCCAGGCAAGTGTGACACCCAAGCAAGTGACAAGGCGTGTTCAAGGCAGCCAAGAAGGCAGATCTGGGTTGGAATTCCCCTTTGGAGCCGGCTCAGGCTAGAATATTGCTTGTGTGTGAATTACAGAAGATCAAATCAATTGTGTAAAACTGATCAATATCCATCACCAAATATACAAGTGGTCCTGGAAAGGATTGTGAATGCTGAATACATTACTACCTTAGACCTTACATGTGGGCTTTGGCAGTTACCGTTAATGGAAAGAGCTAAAGATAGAACATTTTTCTCTTGCTTCATGGGGCAATTCCATTTCAACATCCTCCCATTTAGAATCAACTCTGCTAGTAAGGTGTTCCAGAGATTAATGGATAAGATTTTGCAGGGAGCTATCAGGATGGTATTGCAGTGACAAGTTCATCTTGGTCACAGCATTTGCACCATCTAAGGGTTGTATTACAGAGAACTCAAGAGGCTGGATTAACTATTAAGCCTTCAAAATGCCAAATTACCAACAGCTTGGTTGTGTATTGGGGCCATCAGATTGGGAGAGGGAAGATTGCCCCACACACTGTAAAAGTTGATACAATCACTAATTGGCCAGTTCTGAATACCAAGAAATAGGTGTTGAGCTTTTGAGGGAGGCATGTGGATTCCACAGAAGATTCATTCCTGACACCCCTGGCCTAAAGGGTTTTGTACCAATACCTTAAATGGTTCCTGGTAACTGATGGGTAACCAAATGGAGGGGCTGCACAAGTGGTAGAATATGTATTCTCCATTTAAGGTAAAGGTTTCCCTTGCTCGAAAGCCAGTCGAATCGAACTCTAGGGATGCGGTGCTCATCTCTGTTTTCAAGCTGAAGAGCCAACGTTGTCCGAAGACTTTTCCGTGGTCATGTGGCCGGCATGACTAGATGCCGAAGTGCACGGAACACTGTTACCTTCCCACCGAAGTGGTACCCACCGAAGTGGTACCTACTTGCAATTTCTTGCTTTTGAACTGCTAAGAGCTCACTCTGTCACACGGCACTCAGGTCTCAAACTGCTGAACTACCGACCTTCTGGTCTGCAGTTCAGCGTCTTAACTAATATGCTAACTGCATATAAGTGGCCAGAGAAATACTTTTTCCCTGCTGGAAGCTGTGATGGGGCCCAGGTAAGAGACCATTGAGTTGCATCAATGGACCACACCTCTACCCAATGGGAACTGGAGGGCATTCTCAATTAGCGACTTGAAGCCAAGTGCCATTTAGGAGATTCGCTAGATATGATGATAAACTATCAGGGAGCTCACTGGCTGATACTGGACAACAGACCCTTTTTGAAAGCTGTGATTCCAGATCCCCAGTAAACAACATAAACATCTGTCCTTTTGCCCTTTGGTTCTTCTCTGCCTTTTGTTAAAATGACTGTCATCAGTTTTTTTCTTTAAACATCTCTGGACCTATCTGCACCGATACTACTACAGATAACTTCTTTCTAATCTGGGTGCCTCCAGTCCACACCTATTGGGAATAGGCAACTGATAGCCCATTGGGAAGTCCACCTACTCATTTCTCACACTTCAGCTATGTCTCCTGGTTACCCTTCTCACTCCTCTACTGCACAGCAACCTGAAACCTGCTTTTTCTTTGCCTGTCAACAAGTTCATCACCATTCACTGGCACCATGAGGTCTTCTTAATGTTGTTCAGTTGCACAGTTGAGTCCGACTTCGCGACCCCATGGACCACATCACGCCAGGCCCTCCTGTCTTCCACAGAGTCTGCTTAATTTCATGTTCGTTGCAGCGATAACACTGTCTAACCATCTCATCCTTTGCCAGCTCCTTCAATCTTTCTCAGCATGCATCAGGGTCTTCTCCAGCAAGTGCGCCCTTCTTATTTGGTGGCCAAAGCATTCGAGCTTCAGCTTCAGGATCTGTCCTTCCAGGGAACAGTCAGGTTTACTTTCCTTTAGGATTGCTTGATTTGATCCCCTTGCAGTCCAAGGGACTCTCAAGGGTCTTCTCCAGCACCATAATTCAAATGCATCCATTCTTCAGCGCTTGGCCTTCCTTATGGCCCAGCTCTCGCAGCCATACATCACTACTGGGAATACCATCGCTTTGACTATACAGACTTTTATTGGCAGGGTGACGTCTCTATTTTTTATCACGCTGTCTAGGTTTGCCGTCACTTTCCTCCCAAGGAGCAGGCATCCAAAAAAAAAATGCTTAAAATCTGCTTCCCCTTCCTGTTCCGCAGAACTCGAAAGCTTGCACACAGCCCTGTTTACGTGCCACTTAGGGTTGCCAGCCTCCGGGTGGTGCCTGGGGATCTCCCGCTTTTACCACTGATCTCCAGCTAGGGTTGCCGAGTCCGGGTTGGAAAATACCTGGGGACTTTGGGGGTAGAGCCAGGAGAAGGTGGGGTTTGGGGAGGGGAGGGGCTTCAGCATGGCACAATGCCATAGAGTCCACCCTTCAAAGTAGCCATTTTCTCCAGGGGAGCTGATCTCTGTCAGCTGGAGATCAGTTGTAAAAGCGGGAGATCCCCAGGCCCCACCTGGAGGCTGGCAGCCCTATCTCCAGCTGACAGAGATCAGCTTCCCTGGAGAAAATGGCTGCTTCGAAGGGTGGACTCTGTGGCATTGTACCACGCCGAGACCCCTCCCCTCCCCAAACCCCGCCCTCTCCTGGCTCCACCCCCAAAGTCTCCAGGTATTTCCCAACCCATACCTGACAACCCTAGTGCCGCTGCGGGTTTGTTTTCCGAGCGACCCGAGCAGGCCCGACGGTTGCTAGGCGACGCGCGGGCGGGTGGGAGGGCGGCCAAGGAGCGCTTTAAATGAACGCGCGACGCTCCGCCTTGTCTCCTGCCGGCTTCCGTCCCAGATGATCCCTCCTCCGCCCCTTTGCCTGCCTCCCTCCCTCCTCCGCCTCCATCTCTAGCCCGTCGCAAGTGGCGTCACCGGGGCTTGCTCGAGAGTCGCGTCAGCCGCTGCCGCCGCCGCCGCCGCGCTGGGTGTGAGAGGAAGCCGGCCAGTGAGGGGCAAGGAGGGATGGGGAGAGGGGCCCTCGCGGCCCTCTGCGTCTACTAGGAGCCGCCGCCGCCGCCTCTCCCGGGCCCGCCCCGGCTGCTGGAGCCATGGACAAAGCCGTCGGTGGGCAGGTGAGGTAGGGAGGGGGCGTTGCTAGGCGACGGGGGGCTCGGGGGCTCGGAGGAGGGAGTGAGGAGGGCGACGCCCCCCCCCCCCCCATCATTCCAGCCCCGGGCAGCCAAAGCGACCGCCAGAGCCGCTCTCGGTAGTCCAGGCCCGAGCAGAACTGGGGAAGAGCCAGGTTCCAATGCTGCGCTCGGTTACGAGGCTCTCTGGGTGTCTTTGGTCGCCGCCCCGCCTCCACCCCACCCCCCGGCTTCTCCTACCTCGCAGGGTCGCAGTGAAGGGGAACGGGAGGCGAGGAGAATCCCCATGGGGCTGCGAAGCTCGCTTTGGGCCAGTGGCTCCCTGTCGGCCTCCCCCTGCCTCGCAGGGTTGTTGTGGCAGACGGTAGCGCCTGAAAGGCTAGCCAGGTTGGTGGCAGGGGAGGAGCTACCGTGAGTCAGGGCTCACTTCTTCGGATACAGATGGACTGCGCTCACGCACACTCAATAATCCACTTCCAACCCACTTTCAATGCACTGTCCAACTGGATTTTTACTGCGTGAACTGGCAAAATCCAGTCTGAAAGTGCACTGAAAGTGGATTATTGAGTGCGTGTGATCACAGCCTAGGATCTTGGAGAGCTGGAGGCAGCCCCCCCCCCCCCCCCAAACAAGAACAACTTTGCCCTGAACTTCGCTAGGTGAGTTTGGGTCTCTCTCTCTCACTCACACACAAACACTTTTTTCCTGTAGGATGGGCAGGCCACGTTAGCGGCCCTGAACTCCCTGTAGGAAGGGAGGGATAAACATTTGTTAGATGGATGAAACAGCACATGTAGCCCAGAAGGTCGGTCCTACCCCCCACCCCCCCATCTTGGTATGGCTGACCCTCCAGGGTTGTTTGTTTGTAGCCACACAGTTTTTAGTGTGGTGCCTCGGACTGGGCTTGATGCCTGAAGCAGGTGTTTAGTCCTTGAATGGGCATGCTGTAAAATTGCCCTCCCCAAATTTCCTAAAGTGCCCCAAGAACTCTTTGCACGGCTCTCTTTTTGACTGCAGGGAGTAAAATGGATGTTTGTGTCAGGTGGAAACGGAGGCAGGCTCCTCCTTAAACTGAGGACAGGATTAGCTTCTTCTTGAGGGGGGGGGGGAGTTCAGGCTGAGAGAGAATTAGCTGCAGCTGCTAAGGCAAGGATTTAAAAGGATTAATAGCAGATCGGGGTGGAGAGGTTGCTGAGTTTATACACCATTCTGCATGTACTGGGGGGCTTTTATAAAGTTTTGTAAGTTAAAAATAATAGAGTCCCTGCCCCTGAGGTGTCTAGCTGATGTGGTGTAGGGCAGCTGTTCCCAACCTTTTCAGCATGGTGACCCACAAGTCCAAATTTGCTTTGTGTGGTGACCCATCCAGGGCTGGCCCAATTTTTTTTTTGGCACCCTGGGCAAACGATGACCTTGGTATCCACCTGTAGTCCGTTTTCTGCAGTGGCTACCCAAATGTTTTTGAGAAACCAACTAACCTTGCGCAAAGGCCACAGCTGCACCCACCCTGAACCCGAAGCAAGCGGCATGCCGATGTACATAGCCTTTGCATGTGGAGGTTAAATTCCAGCCTTTGACCAGTCTCTCCTTCTCCGTTACTCCCTGTGATCCCCTCTCAGAGTCTAAGAAACTAATTCGAGTTGCCATCAGGATACATTTTACATGGAAGATACTTTCAGAGGGTAGCTGTGTTGCTCTGCCTAGAACAGCTGGATTGGAGTCCAGCAGCACCTTAACAGACCAACAAGTTTTTTGTGGTATTAAGTTTTCAGGAGTCAAAGCCTACGTCTTGAGAACCTTGTTGGCCTCTAAGGGGCTGCTAGACTTGAATCTAGCTATAGAAGATGCTGTTTCTAGGCTCAGAACTTGGTTTCCAGAAGAGAGCCATGGAAAGGGCAGGTGTGGCCATTAAGGAGGGCTGGCCCGCAGCCCAGTTTCCGAGAGTTTGTGGCCCACTTTTTGGGTCCCAACCAACAAGCTGGGAAACACTGGTGTAGGGGTTAGAGTGTTGGATTAGGATGACCTGGGTTCAAATCTTAATATTGCCCTGACCTTGGGCCAGTCTCATGTTCTCCAGACTAATCAACCTCACAGGGTTGTTTTTTTGAGGCCGGGACTTTTACTACATAATTTCCAGGACACTTCTGCATACCTTATTTCTGTAGTCCTTAACAACAGTCCTGCACAGCAGGCCAGTGTTCCTATATTGTATGGGGAAGGGGGTGGGCTGCAGCTGAACCTTGTCTCAGAACAATCTGGTACAGCTGTGGCTGAGATGAGGCTTGAACTAGGGACTTCCTGGCTCACATCATTAGCTACCAAGCGTCAATCACATCAGCTCTCAGGATTTATGAACCAGTGAAGAAGAAAAGGGGTGACTGCAGGGACAGGCTTGGAATACCTGGGCTGTAGAGTGGAAAGCACCGGGCCAGGAAATATACCAGGAGAACTTGGCTGTAAGCTCAGAGTGCGAGAAAGAATGAAGGGGGGTGGGGAAGGCTAAGCAAAATGTTCACGGTCAGGGATCTGCAGAAGGCATATTTGGCCTCCCTTCCGGACTCCACACAGTTTCCCCCATTAATCTAGAAACCAGATTAGTTAATGGGAATTAATGCTTAATTAGGTTACGGGAAGGCCACTTTAAGGAGGGTGCAGCATGCCACACCCTCTCCAAAGTCCTCTGGCAGCTACTTCAGTTGCTCAGCCACTAAATCTTTCATACCACTTGTCTTGTCTTGAGGCTGGTTGGTGGGGGCTAGGTGATAACTCCTTCAGGGTGTTTATTTGGCCCTGGGGAATCCCAGCTACCGGTTTCTTAGGGGTAAATGCCATCTTGCATGCAAATGGATCTGTCACCGCCTCAGCTGTTTTGTTTCTTTAATAATGGAAAGCATTAGGTTTTTATAGCTCTGAGCAGCAGCATGGAAAATGGAATTACTTAACCTTTCTCCCCTGACCTTCCCCCCAGTTCAGCATTTACCCACCCTTCCCCGTGCTTTTCTCCTGTGACAGTCATATGTTTATGAAGACAAATACACGGCTGGAATGCTGCAATGGGTGGGAAGCAGCTTGGTAGTGACTCTGGGAAAATATCTGATAGGAAAGGGTAAGCTCTATCTTCTTTCCCTTCGCCCCACTGCTCCCATTCTGAAAAGGACAACTTCTGAGAGCTGCTGTTCACTTTGAGACACCCAAGACACTGGCATATACTGTTTGTATTCCATTGCATGCTTTCACTCCTTGTGTGTAGTTTGCTCCTGAAGGCGAAGGCTATAATTAGTGAAACAGCCACAGACTCCAGTGGGACACCAATTTTATCCCAATTTTATCCCAGTGTTAAGTATTGCCAAGTCCACAAAGCGTAACTGTACTCCTTTAGGTTGTAACTCGATCCTATCAGTGAGCAGCTCCTATCTTAAAGCTTCTTTTTTTTTTTGCTTTTCTATAATTTTGTAAAGTCTGAAAAACGTTAGTCGCTCTGCCTAAGGGGCCCATAGCACAGCGGCAGAACGGATACAGAAGTCCTGTGGTCCCTTCCCAAGCATTTCTAGTTAAAAGTTTCTTGGGCAGGCCCAGTGTCAGTGGTCAAGTGTGGCAGAAGCACGGTCTGCTGTCTGCTTTTGCCCCTCCTCACCCCCTACTAAGAGGTCCCTCTGTTGTTCCTGGCAGAGTAGAAGATGGATCGGACTGCCCCCAAGCCAGCAAAGTTTCTCACCTCTGGGCTTTTCCGTCATATCATTGACAGCAGCTCCGTCTGCCCCCCAGACCCTCAACGGCAGCTCCCCCAGCCCACAGTCCTGGAAGAGAAAGCACCAGGATGGGCATCTGGCAGCCAAGGGTGGTTTCCCTGCTGGGGCAGGAGGCTGGTTTAACAGGAGGGGGAAGGGCACCTGCCATTACCACCCCATGATATGGAAAAATATATGACACTATGTATAATAGAGGTATGCTTAAGGTAGATCTATTTTGTGTTTTTTATTTTTCTTAGTTTTCCCGTCCTCAAATATAAATATCCGTGTTAAGTATTGCCAAACATATCAGGCCGCCTGATAGAACTTGAGAGACGTGTTCTCCTAGATAAGTTGTTACGTTTGTCACAAGAGTTCCAGTGGGACCCTAGAAAAATGCTGTTATTTGAAGAGCTTTGTACTCACAAAGAGAATTTATCACACCTTATGTCTTATATGTATATCACTGTCCTTGAAAAAGATCGTATTGGATAAGGGTGAATTACTAGAGTCCCCTGGGACTGGTGATTGTGAAACTGACAAGGCGCTGTTCGAGTGTTTGAACAAAGCGTAAACCTCCACTTTGATGTATTATTTTGGCGAGCCTATGTTTGGTAATAACTTGACACCAATATTTATATAATAGTATAGAAATATTAAGAAAAGAAAAAATAAAAAGCACAGACTAGATCTATCTTAAGCATGCGTCCGTTATACATAGTGTCGTATATTTTTCCATATCTTCCTAATACTGTGACCCTCAGTTTTTGTACTAATTACCACACCATGAGCAGCCCAGTTCTTTGCATGTTTAAGCAAAACGAAGGGCTGTGTTCATTGGGGGTTATCACATCAAGCAAGTGTGTTTAAGCTTGCAGCCATGGCGTTTGAGCCACACTAAATTGGCAGTTTCCTCCAAATCCCCCCCCCTTCCTGCTGCTGTGCAGGCCCCCCCCCCCCCATTGGTCACCCATGCCCCCTATCCCTCAGTCTCAGGGTTTCATGGAGGGGATGAATCGCAGATGATCTCCATTGTATTGATGGAAAATTTACTTTCAATCTAGCCTGTTGTCTTCTTCCCTTATGTGAGAGTCTGAGTAACGCCACAGTATTTTACTGTGTACAGTCTTTGCTGCTACTCATAATGGGAACCCCCAACGATTACAGCTTCATTTTCGTACTGTGCCTTTTGTCTACACATTCCGCAGCTGGCCCTTGTTGGGAACTAGGGGAAAAGGTAGAACTGATGGACTGGAGAGAGCTAACCACTCAGGTGGTTTGTTACACTAGATGGGCTAATTAGGTTTGGGCTTTTCTAGCTTCCTCTGCATCTACTGCACATTACAGCCCACCCTCCTCAGTGGTTAGCCAGTGACGGCCTTCTTGTGTTAGTGACTGACCTCTGTTCCCCTAACATGCCCTGCAACTTGAGCCTTGGAAAGCCGCTGCCAATTGGAGTAGGTAGCACTGGGACAGACAATCAAATGCTCTCGTTTGATGTGGTGTCATGTGTTTGTAAATGGCTATTCCTGTGAGTGGTGTGATTAAGTGGGCTATGTGTATAAAGGTTTCATGGTTTCTCTGAGAATTCAGTGTGCCAATGGTTTTATTGGTGCGCATGTTAAGTGACTGGTTTCAGTCTCTTTTTTTCCTAAGATATTTGATGACATATTCGTTTTACCAAAGGGAGAGGAAGTGTGCATTCAGTGGGTTGTTCTTAACAGTCTTGTGTGCTGCCTTTTGTCTATGGGAATACTATTCAAAAGAGTTGCTAAATAATTTGCTTTGGTGTATATGGCAAGGTGTTGTGGACCAACAACCTGAATTAGTACAGTTCTGTTTAGCCTTGAGCCGGCTTCATGAAATGAGAAATCCTGAGGACTCGCATGCCATCCCTGTGGTGTTTTCTTTGTGGCTTCTTGCCTTTTAGCGTGTTGACATCTATGTTTTAGTCACTGGCCAGGGGTAGCTAGGGGAAGCCCAGAATACACATGTTTGAATTTGTTTGAGAGGGAAGCTTTCACATTTCTTGTGGTTTAGATCTGCCCAGAGTTCAGGAGTTTGGGGGGAGTTTTCATTTTTTAATCTGCCTCCTGCATCCCAGGCAGAAGGAACTGTGCCTTAAACATGGTGGCTTGTAGTAGGCTTGTAGCCTGTTAAAAATATTTCTTCAGTAGCTGAAGAAATACATGTTTCTCCCAGGACTTCCCAACACTGACAGAAGAGGAAGGCTAAGTGAGACGAGAAGTGTGTACAGATGCAAATTTATTCTATGTCTCGGCACCCATGGGGCTTGTCACTGTGAGACCAGTAGATTCCTCGGTTCTAGGGAGCACCTGGGCTAAGGTGAATCAGTTAAATCATACTCTGTTGTCTTCTCTGTCAAACTTGTCCTTTAATTTTGCACTCTGGTGGTGAAAGAACAAAATCAGTACCACTGAGTTAAATGGCACCTGCTCCCACATAAGCGTGCGGAGAATTTCAGCCCCAGGCTGTCAAAGTATGAGAAAGGATTTCTTAGGCAGTCATGTAGTATGCAACAAGTTACATAAATTAAAGGTATCCCTTTGCTGAGCTGTTATGTATGCACCAATGCGTGAACTTTTTCATACAGCATCTTAATTTTATAGTTGACTGATTTATTTATATCTTGCTTTTCCACATAAAGGGTTTTATCCAACCAGCTTTTCTGCTGGTGAAAAAGGGAGGTCCCATAAGGGCCCAGTTGGAGACCTGCACAGCCAAAAGCTTTATGGGACAGGGATTGTAACAAGGGAGGGGCATTGCCAAAGACTGAGTGGAAAAGCTCTCAGTATCCTCAGTGTGGCTTGGAGATACTGTGATTTCTTAAAAGTACAACTGCTTATAGGCCTGACCAAAAGCCATTTGTGATGTTTCTTAGGCCACGTTCCGTTTGCCCTGGATGTTTTCTTACAAGTGCTGATACGAGGGGGAAAAGCTGCATCAAGCAGGAAGTTGATAGGTGAATAACACTCCAGGAAGGAAACAAATTCCAGACGGCTAAGTAACTATGTTGATCTCTTAACGCAGCAAAACAAAAACTGCCCTTAAAGCATTACAGCAACAAACTTTTGTAAAGGCCAGGAAAGCTGATGTCACAGCAAATCTGTTAGTCTTTCAGGTACCAGTATACTTAAGAAGGCTTCTAATAAAGTGCTCTTAAAGAAAGACTGCTTTGATGGTAATTGAACTAATATCAGGAAGGTAATATCGTTGGATCCAAATGTACTTGACTCATTTATTAGAGAAGGCTGTGTACTGTGCTTAATGACATCTGTCTGGACGCAGGGTTCTTTCCCCCGAAACCAACTGGAGACTAGTCTGTGCGTTGACAGTCAGTTGAAATAGCCTCTGTATAATGTGTACTGTGTGGAGGCTATAACACACAGAACTTGCGTGAGTTCTTGGGACTTGCAGTGTTTATTGCCGAACAAGGAATCACAGAACAGGGAATCCTTTACATTTTCCAGGGATTCGTTTCACGTGGAAAAAGCTTTTGTATCTTATTTAGTGTTGCTAGGTTCTAATTTACCAGGACTTTCTCAAATACCAGTTCTCAGGCTGCATACTCTGAGGCAACCTAAACAGTCCCTAAACCTTCAATAAACTAGTCTGGAGTAAGCGGTTCGTCTCTTGAGGTGATTGAGTAAGTACACATTTCTTTGATTCCTTTCTCCTTCAACTACCTGACCCAGATAACGTAGTGGGTGTCAGTCGTTGTCCTCTTAGTTATCTACAGAATTTTAAAATCTAATTTAAAGGCACGTTAACACAGATAAATAGCATAAAACCATATCTGAGAAGTATCAAAAACTGCAAAGAATCCACAGCAGTCGTAAACTCAGTAGAAGCCAGCAAATGGAGAAGAAAGTTCCAGCTGGTGGTAGAAGAGAGACAGAAAGGGCACCGACCTCAATTCCTTTGGCAGGTCATTCCAAAGAGTTCTCCCAAAGAAGTATGTTGCATGAAATTATAGTGGAAACTAGAGCTTTTATACGAAGTGGTCAACTTGTCTTTCCATTTATTTACAAGAGCAGCAAGTCTAAGTTACGACCGAGCTGTCATTATTTCTTTCCAACCGTTTGCTTGAATTTTGCGTGAAGCAGTGATTTTCTAGTGCATGGGTGACCGGTTTTAATTTCAGCAATCGAGTTTTATGTGGAAGAAGACTTGTTTTAAAAAAGTATTTTGCAATACCATCAGTTCCCTTGTTTTCATAATATAACTTGTAAATCTCTCCAAAGACTGACATTGTGGTTTACGCTCAGGCTAATTACATGGGTGGCATTATTGAATGTTGTTACATTTCAAATGATTTCTTAACCTACGGCTTTGAAGGCACGTTTTTCTTTTTTCCTCATTATGGTAGGAGCATAAGTACATTGTGGGTGACATCTGTTCTTTGGCAGAGTAAATACTGGCATTATGAAGTCAAGCAGATACAAGTCAAGATTTCAAAGGGTGGACTCTTACAAAGCTTTGATCAGAGTCCGAATGAAATCTAAGTGCAAGTTTTAAGATTTCTCAGAGTAGTCTCTGGTATTGGCGAATGAGGTGGAATTGTACGTTCGGTTTGTGGTCACTTATAGATGCATCCACCAGATGCAGGCAGTTCTGGCTTTCAAAAGTTTATGCTGGAATAAATTGTGTTAGCCTTTAAGGTACCACTGGATTCTTGTTTAATTTTGCTGCTGCAAACTGAGATGTCTAGCCATTTGGAATTGCTTCTGTCTGTATGTCTGTCTTTCCCATATTAACATAATAAGGGAAAATAAAATACATAAAGCTGCTTTATACTGAGCCAGACTTTTGATCTCTCAAGGTCAGTCTTGCCTATTCTGACTGGTAGGGTTTCTTCAGAGTCTCAAGTGGAGCTCTTTCCACATCACCTGCTACCTGTTTGGTTTTTTAACTGGAGATGCCATGGATTGAATTTGGGAACTTCTGCATGCAAAGCTGAGGCTCTTTCTCTCTGAGCCATGGCTTGTCTCCTTCAGTAGTCTTGACAGGGCTATAGTACCAGTGAATAGAAGGGTTTACTTCAGGTAATTGTGCACAGGAGTGCCAGTTTAGGCTGCAGTTGTGTAATCAATTGTATGCTGGAGTTGGGGAACGTTCACTTTAGTGGACTTGTGGCATGTCTTATTTTTTTTCCCTGTATAGCAGTTAAATTTAAGCTGTACTTATTTAATTTGAACCTCCCTTTATCTGTGATTTCATAACTTTTGTCCTAACTTTCCCCCAGATGGTGTGGCTTCTTGGGAATCCTTGCTTGTTTTAATTTCCCTTATCGTCTTGACCTGGATGGCCCAGGCTAGCCTGATCTTGTCAGAACTCAGAAGCAAAGCAGGGCCAGCCCTGGCTCGTAGTTGGATGGGAGGCCATCAAGGAACGCCAGGGTCATGACGCAGAGGCAGGCAATGGCAAACCACCTCCGAACATCTTTTGCCTTGAAAACCCTACAGGGTTGTCATAAATCAGCTGTGATTTGATGGCTAAAAAAATTACATCAGTGCGGAAATGTGAAGCTGAATAATGAAATCGTTGCTTCGTAGTGGGTGCTCGTGAGAATAAGTTGTTAAACACTGAGTGCAGGTACATACGTGTTTCTGAAATGAGGCTGTCTTTTCATTTGGACTCTGGTGACTGGTCTGTGCCTTTGTAATCTGTAGTTTGGATTGCTAGAACATGCTCTACAGGGGGCTGTCCTTGAAGGTACCTTGGAAACTTCAGTTGGTAAAAATCCAGCCACATCATCTGCTGACAGGAGTTAGCCATTGGTTACGATACGACACCAATGTTGGGATGGCATCATTGGTTAAATGTCTATTTCCAGGTGCCAGTGTTTCCTGTTACCGTAATTCATGTTCTGAAGGGCTGCCTTTCCCTATACACCTGCTCAGGTTCTCAGTGCACCTACTCCTTTTGCTGTTTTCTTCCAGGCAGCTCGGGTCTTCGTCTGCTCAAGTGTTCGCTTTTTCTGTAGTAGCACCAGCTTTTTGGAATTCAGCCTTGGGGCCCGGCTGCCTATCCTGTAGAAACTGTTCCATCACTTACCTGAATATCAGTTTGTCAGGCATCTTGGATGCCTTGTGGAATATTTTATAAAAGATAAGGGACTTAATTAACCTGCAGTTTGTAGGACCCTCTCCTGTGTCCCTATGGTACCACTGAAAAAAACATTTTCACAGCCGAGCATATAGTAAGACCACATTCCCCCAAACATCACAGAGCCCTGTTGTGTTCTTTTTTGCAGCTATCTAGCCCCCCAACACCCAGAATGCTTAAGCATGCTTTACTTGGGGCGCACTGACCATAAAAACAAGTGCCGTGTTTAAAAACCTATTAAACAGACAAAGTTTTGCTTGCTTTGTTGAAGAGTGGCCAGTTATAAAGAATAAACATTGTACAAGTTGCTTAAAGATGAAAAAAAAAGAAGATCACCCTTACCAAGGCTCCTTTCCCATCTATCAGCGTGTGTAAAGCCCAGCTTTTATTCTTTATTTGGGACATAATGTCTAGGCACCTGCCTTGTGTTAACTACACAAGGCGTCTCTGGCCACCAACACTGTTCTGCTAGAATACAGCATAGCTTCTGTTTTAACGAGTAATAATGAATGTCCGTTACAAGTGTGTGGGGTTTTTTTTTTTGTATATTGTAGTTTGAAGATTAAACACAGCGCTGTAACTATAAGACCAAGTTTACCAGCCTGTTCCTGCTGGTGTCATCTTCTGTCTCTGCAGCTGCTGAAGAATACAGTAGCTTTTATGTAGAAAACAAAGGCACCTTCATGCATGATGTCTTGGAAGAATTGTAATTGTCTGAAGGAAATGTATATAATCATCCATTGCATACATTCCGTTGAATGAAAGGAAAAGCTGTCTTAAATTATTTTCGGGGGGGGGGGGACCCCTCTTGTTTGAAAGGGAATGTTTAGCTAAGACAATAAGATGTGTAAATGCTGTTTTTAATGTAGCACCAACAATATATATACCGCCTTTTTTGCTCCATAAGACTCACTTTTTCTCCCAAAAAAAGTGGGGGGGGGAAAGTGTGTGCGTCTTAAACCCCCCTCACCTTTCCCAAGCCACGGCGCCGAGCAGAGCTAGGTGCGTCTCATGGTCAGGTGCGTCTTATGGAGCGAAAAATACGGTATATATGATGTCTACAGTCTGTTGAAGGAAGAGACAAGCCCCTTTTAATCTAAACTCCAGCAGGAGGGGAGACAGAGGGAGGGATATTCTTGTTGCTTTACTGAGGCTTTTGAAACAAAAGCTGGAGTTTAAATTCAAAGTAAGCTTGTGTGAGAATGACAAGCTTTTCCTTTTATGCTTGATAATTTTTTTGTCAGGTTTCATCTTGGGAAAGCGATATGCTCATCCTTTTAGCACACTGTCTCTTGATTTTTTTATTTTTTTTTAACAAACACTAATTATATGTGTGACTTTTGGTTGTAGTAAATCAGTGGGCCAGGCTGCGATCCATTACTACCGCTTTATTTGTCTCTTGCTCTCATAAGAAGTTCTTTCTGGGAAATGTGAGATGGATATCTCAAAGCATTATTTACGAAAACCTCAAATGCAACTATTGTTTAGTCACTTTAAAATTGCCAAAATCCAGTACCAGTGGCCTAGTATATTGTAGCAGATTTTTCAACAGATTTTTGTTTCAGTAGCCGTGTTCTTTTGCTCTGCCGCGGGCAACATTCATCAAACGAATAAGGGGAAAAGTTTGCAAATGGCAGCTACAGTGTGCCCAGAAGTGTGACGTGTTTAGGGTTACCGTCTGAGTTTGCTTCCCTCTTCTAGTTAATATTTTTAACACCAAATACGGATGTGGCAAAATATTTATCTGTCGTGAAATTTCTGTCTTGCTGTTGGACAATTTACCTTGAGTTATGTAGTGGCTGTTACTATGTAGTTACTCTCATGACCACTCCCTGGATAAATGTATTTTCTGCCCTTCTATTTAGGAAATGTTTCACAAGAATTGTATATAACTATACAGTCTGCTCTAACCTCCTGGGTAGAAACAAGGATAAGAAACAAGAAATAACCGTGAAACAATAACTAAGCAATGTAAACAACTATGTTAACAACTTATACCACAGAAAAATAATCCATAGATTCAATAAAAGACTCTTAGTAAGGCGCAACCCTCAGTTTATTCATAGTCCGATAAAGGTAAAATGAACAATAACGTTCACCAGTATTTAAAGTGCTCTGTGCTGCAAATCAGCCCATTCAGAACATGTAAACGTCCAACTTTTCCAAATATTTGTGAACTTCTAACTTTTCCAAACTTGGAAAACCTCAGACGTGTGTGCGCATAAAAGCTTATGCCTCGAATAAAACTTTGTTGGTCTTAAAGGTGCCACTGGACTCAGACTTTGTTCTGGTTTAAGAAGGGGGTATATTGTGTGGGTGGGGTGAGCATGGCTGCATTTTTGCATTAATAGATACTGTGGAAGTAGGTTATAGCACAACCTGAAAAAGAATCCTCCTCCTCCTAAGAGGTATTATCATTTAAATTGGTTAATACAATTGACTTAAGTCAGTAATGAGGCCCTAGCTAATAACCTTCGACTTCAGTCACGTTTTCCATTTGTAGGCTGCAAATGAAAGGACTTGTAGTACAGGCGTGGTCTTTTGCCATTGCTTTTGCAAGACCGTGGGTGTGGCCAGCATTTTAAGTGGTACTGCTCCACTTGCAAAAAATAAAGGTCCTGAAAGCTTTCTGCATTGGACTCCTTGCCATGAAAAGATTCATCTGCACAGTTCAGGGTGGAGCTAGATACGGGGTCAGGACAATCTGACTTGACCGGCCAAGGGTATTTTCACAGTAACAGTGTGCAACATGTGCTGCGCAGTTCGTTACTGTGAAGATACCCTTGTGCAATATATAGGCTACCGTGATGTGATATGGTATGTGATGAGCCTGTAATTGTATAGCTGTAATGTTTTTTTCTCTTAATGGAAATAAAGCTGTAAAAAAGCTTGCAACATATAAAATATGACTGTAACGTTTTTGATGGGGAGGGTTATCTTGTTGAGCACTAAATAACGAATGCCAGTGCCTAGGACATGGCTAAAATTAAAGCAGATGATGTGTAATGGCCCTTGCTAACTTCAGGATCATAATCCTATTAGGATAAAAAGGTCACCGAGAAGAAACTGTAACCGCAGAAAAAAAGAAAACCCCCCCTGCAGTCTACCCTGCCAGTGAGTTCCTTTAATCTCAGTACAGCTGGTCGTCAGAATAGTTAAGTCTTGTGTGACTTTCCGTGGGAATAATTTGGCTGATTCAGTAAGCGCACTTTATGAAAGTCTCGCGGTGCTGCAAAATGGTGTGGATGCAATTGATCTGTTTTATTCTTCTTGCCATGCTGAGTAAAGACTTGTTTTGATTCCCCCCCTCCCCTGCAGAATATGAAACTCTCTGCTGAGGTAGAACCATTCGTTCCCCAGAAGAAGGCTCCTGATTCGCTCATGATGCCGATGGTGCTGCCCAGCGATGGTGGAAGCGTTGGTGGTGTGGAACCAACTCCTATTCCCAGCTACCTGATTACTTGCTACCCGTTTGTTCAGGAAAACCAGTCCAATAGGTAATGGATGTATTTCATGGGTGGAAGATTCAAATGCTAACTGGATCTGTTTCCTGGGAGATCGTTGTTTGTTTGCTTTTGTCTCCCACCAAGAGAGCCGTACCATTTCTGTGTTTCCCGGAACACTTGGCTCTAATCCTTCGGCTGTAATCCTGCTCACACTTCCTTTGGAATAAGCCCCAACTGGGCCCGTGTGACTTGCTTCTGAATAAGAATGCATGAGATTGGGCTGAGCAGCAGATAAATAATACAGCTGTTGAAGGAGTTCTCTATTCCTGGTTTTTGTCTTCTTCCTTAGGGTTACCAGGTTGACTTACCTTCCCAGCGGGGGGGGGGGGGGAGAGGCAGCTTTTCGTGGGTGGGGAGATGTCACCAATGTCACCATGCCAGGGGTGTTGCATGGCGATGCTATAGCATTTGGTGCAAAACTCCATAGTAACCAGGGAGTTTTACCCAAAATGCTAAAGTGTTGCTGTGTGATGGCCCCGGTATGATGACATCAGTTCTGTGTGACATCATTACATTGGAGACATTGCCGCACTAAGAGGCTGTTGGGGGGCTTCCCTTGCTGGCCAGGCGGCCAGTTGTGGACTGAAGCCCCAAAAATTGGGGGAACACCCACCCAGACTGGGGGTCTGGCAACCCTATTTTTCCTTTTGTTATTTAGTTCTCTTCATCCATGTTTCCCCTTGTGTTTTCTTCAAATGATACCTTTTTTTGGCACTGTTTCTGATTTTTGTAATCCCAAGTCCTATAGCACTGTTAGATAGGTCATGCTATTGTGTTGTTTGATTGCGTTATCTTATACCGTGTAAGCCCACTTGCATCACAGTGAGAAAGGTAGGATATAAAGAAAATGAATAATGGAAGATGATGGGGGGCGGGATCCCCAGGTCCTCCCTCAACTTGCATATTTGCCAATACTGCCAAGATGGCTGCTCATGTTGGCCACTTCTAAAATTAGGTGCTAGTAAATGTCTGCCTTTCTGTTTTGTATAGCACCATAGTGCGAAGTAAACAGATTGCCAGGCAGAAAACTGCGCTTCTTGTTTTGAGAATAGGGCAAAGGTGGGAATTGTTGGGCATCCCTTTATTCCACATCTCCCTTAAATCTTCCCATTTGTTTTGTCCTTTTACCTTTAAAACTTTTACTGGGGGGGGGGGGGGGACTTAGACTGTCTACTTCCAAAACCTTTACTGATGCACAAAAGAAAGTACCACTTTCTTGCACCTGGCTGGATGACCTTGGGCAAGCCATAGCTCTGTACCAGCTGTTCCCTCAAGGACAGCTTGGGAAAGAGTTCTCTCAGCCCCACCTACCTCCCAGGGTGTCTGTTGTGGGGAGGGGAAGGGAAAGGAGTTTGTAAGCCGCTCTGAGACTCCGAGTGAGTGAAAGGCAGGGTATAAATCCAATCTCCTCTTCTTCTTCTTCTTCTTCTTCTTTACTCAGTAAGTCATTGAAATGTGGAATTTGCTGCCAGAGGAGGTGGTGATGGTTACAGGCATAGATGGATTTAAAAGGAGATCAGACACAATCATGGATAAAGCTACGAGTGGCTATTAGGTATGGTGACTAAAGAGAGCCACCATATTCAGAAGCAGTCAACCTCTGTATACCAGTGCCAAAGGACATCAAAGGCCTGGGCCTCTGGGCCCTTCTCTGGGTCCTCTAGGACCACTAGAGAGGATGCTGGACTAGATGGACCACTTGTCTGATCTAGCAGGGCTCTTCTTGTATTCTTATGTACTCTGGTTCTAATTTTACAAGCTGTGAATGTTTGGGGTTTTTTTAGCATCCATGTTGCATTCATCTCTGTCTGATAACATTTTTGCTCCCGTCCTGTTTGGCTTTTTCAGGCAACTTCCGCTGTATAATAATGACATCAGGTGGCAACAGCCCAACCAGAACCCCACTGGGCCGTACCTTGCGTACCCCATTATATCAACTCAGCCGCCTGTGTCAGCCGAGTACACCTATTACCAACTGATGCCGGCGCCGTGCGCTCAGGTCATGGGCTTCTATCACCCGTTCCCGGCGCCTTACTCCACGCCCTTCCAGGCAGCAAATGCTGTGAGTACAGTTGCAGCAGAATGTGCGGATCGTCCAGCCCAGCCCAGCCAGGTCTTTCCATTGTGTAGGCAGAGGAGCAGAAGCGCCACCCGGGGACCAGTCATACAAAAAGTAAGCTTATTGAACAATAGGAAAAAACAGATTAAATGGATGCACAGTAGCTGACCCAGGGCTCATTTTGAAGCAGGAACTCCTTTGCATATTAGGCCACACACCCCTAATGTAGCCAATCCTCCAAGAGCTTACAGAGCTCTTCTTACAGGGGCTACTGTAAGCTCTTGGAGGATTGGCTACATCAGGGGTGTGTGGCCTAATATGCAAAGGAGCTCCTGCTACGAAATGAGCCCTGGGCTGACCAATTGTCTGTGGGTTTTGAAATAAGTAATTAAAGGTGAACCTGTGCAACCTAGAATAACCTCTCATTGCACTCTGCGTCTGCAGTCTTTGCCCCCTATTAAGTGCCCTTAGATCCTTATTGATTTCCATGGGATTTCTCCACGGGCAACCTCTGGAGGCAGCTGGGTTGGTAGCCACAGTGTCTTGGCAATCATGCTGCCTGGAACGATGCTGCAATTGTGTGTTGCAGAAAGCCTTTTGCAATCTGTCACTCTTAGCTTCCAAACTGGTGTTTCAGGGTGTCATGTGTATGGTTTGTCTTCACCTGGATGTGTTATGAAAACCTTTAACCCACATTTGTGCAAACATGAACAGGTGGCACAGTATTAAATTGCACTCCTAACTAAAAGAAACCCCAAGCTATACACATGTCGGAATGTAAAGTATTAAAGATGATTGCAGAACTGAAAATGCACTTTAGGCCCCAAGAGCTAGAAAAACAATACTTTTCAATGTTTGTTTACATAGTTACTTTGCCCCCAAGTAAATTGCAGTGGAGTTTATTGTATTTGGTCTCAGGGCCACCTAACCCCTTCTTAAGATGTACTAAAGCAAGTCAACAAGATTTCATTTATTTTATTTGGCTGAAAATGGAGCAGTGTTAGCTGCATTTCCTTAAATGTTCCCAGTTTGGTGTAGTGGTTAAGTGTGTGGACTCTAATCTGGGAGAACCAGGCTTGATTCCCCATGCCTCCACTCGCAGCTGCTGGATAACCTTGGGCAAGCCATAGTTCTGTCAGAGGTGTTCTTGAAAAAGAGCAGTTTCTGTCAGAGCTCTCTCAGTCCCACCGACCTCCCAGGGTGTCTGTTGTGGGGAGGGGAAGGGAAAGGAGTTTGTAAGCCGCTCTGAGACTCCAAGTGAAGGGCAGGATATAAATCCAATCTCCTCCTCCTCTTCTTCTTCCCCGACACTTCAGTGAAAATGTCAGCAGTTGGATATTCTGGGCTTCATGTTCCAAACGATGATCGCTATCAGTACCAACCATCTAGAGTTAGCATTGTGGCTCGTGCATAGGCAGGTTATTTTCCATACTCCACATTTACTGGGTGTTGGTAACCAAAGGGGGTGCTTGTTACTTTTGCTGCACTCCGTAAAATTTAAGTCCTGCCTAAACAGAGTCTCCAGTTTGCATGCTAATCTTTATTCCTTGGCTAATCTTCTCAAAACCAGCAGCAGCCTTTGCAGGCGCACCTAAAAAACAAAAGGCCTCCAGTGAAAAGTGTCGCTACTCAGAAAGAGACCAGTGCATCGGGCCCTGAGAACAGACCAAAAATTGTGTTGCTCGTGGATGCTTGTCAGCAGACAGGTATGTTGATATTGGGGTGGTCCAGGCATGACTGGGAGGGAGGGGAGGGCCAGGCCTGCTGATGGTGCTTATGGTTCCTCTTTATGCACCTGAGGGTGAGAGTGAGTTTTAAAACTTGGTTGGTTCAGGGAGCATGGCGGAATATTGGGCGAACATCGTCGTCAGCTGGAGCAAGGTTTTCACCGAATTGCCTCAGATGTACACCTTTTTCACTGGCCCCTAGGCAGCTCTCTGGTGGATTCTCTTATCCATCGCCAGTCCCCAGCGGCTGGTGTGTGGGCCGTGTGCTCGTGCATGCGTGTGTGCCACAGCCAGTAGAAATGCTGATTTGCTTGTTTTTCTGGGGAGCCTTCCTTCTGCGTCTCAGAAACACATTCCTTACCATTAAGCTGGAGGCAAATGCATATGCTGATTGTATTTTTAACACTTACGGAGGGCAAGAGCTCTTGAAGTCATCGGTTTTGCAATCACAGTGCAGCCAGAACTGTGCTGCATAGTTGCATATATTAGAAATTATCCGGTAGCCCAGACTGAAGGCACTGTTTGTCCAAGGGCTTTGGTCCTTATTCTAACACATGTTGAGGGTGTGTCCCAAACATGAGCTCTGCTTGCCTTTCAAATTCTAAAGGTGTTTTATTCGAGTCATCCTCCTAGTTCCTGATAATATGACCTTCATCATGTTGTTTAGGGTTTTCTTTTAGGGTCATATTCCATCCCAAAGCTTTTTTTTTACCCGGGGGAGGGGGGGGAATCCATGTTCTGCATATAGGGTCCCAGGCTGACTTTGTGCCTAGAGGAACATGTATGTGTTCCTGTTGGTGGTACCACGGGATGCCGCAGAGCTAGCATGGCATAGTGATGAGAGTGTGGGAGTAAAATCTGGGAGAGCCAGGTTGAGATCCCTACCCACTTATTGAGTGAGCTTGGGCCAGTCACACAGTCCAAGCCTACCTCCCAGAAGTTGTTGTGAGGATAAAATGGAGGAGAGAAGAACAAGGTAAGCTGCTTTGATTTCCCTTTGAGGAGAAAGTTGGGGTATAAATGAAGGGAATAAATATATACCCTCTCCTTAGGCTGCTTGTTATGTTACAGTGATACTGTATGTGCAGCTCTGAACTCTGCAGTAAAGGTAAAGGTTTCCCTCGCTCGAAAGCCAGCCAAATCTGACTCTAGGGATGCGGTGCTCATCTCCGTTTCCAAGCAGAAGAGCCAGAGCTGTCCGAAGACATTTCCGTGGTCACGTGGCCAGCATGACTGGACGCCGAGGCGCACAAAATGCTGTCGCCTTCCCACCGAAGCGGCGCCTATTTATCTACTTGCAGTTTCTTGCTTTCGAACTGCTAGGTTGACAGGAGCCGGAACCAGAGACAGGAGCTCACTCGGTCACGCGGCACTCAGGTCTCGAACTGCCGAACCACCAACCTTCTGGACGGCAGTCCAGTGTCTTAACCTTTTGAGCCACTGCATCCCCTCTGAACTCTGCAAGCGCTATGTAAATGCAAAGTCTTATCGAGTGGTGGCAGAAGTGTGTGTCTGCAACCACGTAAACCTGTGGCGGCATCTTAGAATCATGTTGAAAGGATCTTGGCTCCTGCGCTTATATGACATATCTGGCTAGAAAAGATGTTTCCATCACAAAATGATGTCGTTAAGCAGATGAACTGAGCGGTGAAACCGATGTGCCGCTTGCATTGCGATTGAGCTGCCGGGATTAATTCCATAGAAATCAACATTATGCAGCTTCTCACAGAACCGGCTTCTTATTTCATCTGATTTCATCCAGTTTAAGATTAATCTAATGTCATGTCTAGATTACTACTGTTTATAATCTTCATAAAATGTCAGCAGTATCACACGCTGTATGGAATGGTGAGGTCCTTGGCCAGAGATCTTGCTATCTTGTGCAAACAAAGGTGGAGGCAAGAGGGCATGAGAAAGCTGTAGCAAGAATCGCTTTGGGGTGGCCAGGGAGGAGTTAATAATGAATCACTTACGGTTGTTTACAGTTTCTTGCCCCGGAATGGATTTTCTTTTTGCCGATTTGTCTAAAAAAAAATTTTCCCCACTGGCCATAAAAGCACAAGTCAGCCAGCCCGCTCTCGCCTTGGTCTTCAGTGGCGTCACTGTACATTTCCTTACACTTTAGTAAACTGGGGTGAGAGCAAACGTCTTTTAGAGACTGTATGTTTACACAAACACACACACACACAAATATATATGTATATTAAAAATGTTAATTCTAGCTCAGTTTGTTTTAAACAGTTGGGAATTGGGACCTGGTTGTAGGGACCTGGTTGTAACATGCAGTGCAGTATCAGCTAATGCTGCCATCCCCAGCCCGGGAGGTGGGATGACTGAACCCTTGACGTCAGTACCGAGGAGCATTATGTTATAGTTCTCATAGCATGTTTATCGCTTCCCCCTCCTGCGCCAACCTTGAGAGACTGTTGGTGCCAGCCCACGTACCTTTTCTTCTGTCTGGCCGTAATGCTTCCTGCTTTTTTCCTGGGAACTGTAGACCAGTATTTTAAGTGCCTTTTTCCTGACCTGATGGTTGGTTACGTTGCTCTACCGGACCCCTCTTTGAATTTTGTATAATTGTCCTGATTTCAGTGGTGCGCGCCATTACTACTAGTGCAGATGACCATAGCAGACCTTTCTCAATAAAGCATCCCTGCTTAAGGACACTTGTTGTTGACTGACTCCGTAGGACTCTCACGTGCAGGTGTAAGCAGAGTTACACTCTTCTGACACCATTGCCTTCAACTGACTTAAAAGGGTGTAAGTTCTCTTTTAGGATTACGGTGATTGTGACCCAACTCTGACCTCTGCTGCTGCCTCCTCACTAGGTGCCTTTTAAAGAAGCCATATATATCCAGCCATAGTCAACAACATGGGGGTAGTTGTCTTGGCCTGTTGTGAGGATTACAGGGAGATAATGAGTGTGTGAATGTCTTCGAACTGTGTGAAAGGTTCTTATTCCAAACATACGGAGAACGGCTGTAAAACCTCAGTGTCAGCATTCAGGGCACTTAATATCTTGATGCGAAATAATGGTCAGTCCTCCAGCTGAAATCCCTTCCCCCCCCAATTTAATTTTTATCCACCTGCTGGTCATTTCTAGGAAGAAGTATTTTAACGATCAATGGGCAGATTCAAAAATGAAACAACAGACTGTGTTTCCCGATTTGTTGTTGTTCTTGGACGTGTAGAAAGCTCCCATTGTGAAAACAGATTTAAAACTTACATCAAGCTTGTTCATAATAGTAAAAACCTACATGGAGCATCGCTTTAGCTTCATCCGTCTTTATTTTTATCTGTAGCTTTAAAAAACCTGCCTAGTCACTTTAACAACATAGTAAAATTACGTAAGAGATGGGCTCTGGTGATAGCTTACTAGAATGAAGAGTTTCAAGGTAATGTTCAGACCTCACTAATCTTCACTGGTGCGTGTATGTTATTGTGTGGTCAAGTTGCTTCCGACTTATGGGGATCATATGAGTCAATAGAACAAAGTGTGATTCCCGTGGCACTTTTAAGGCCAACAAAGGTTTGTTCTGGGTATATGAGCACATGCATGTGCTCTGGGTTTCATGAGCACTGGGTTTCATGAGCACATGCATGTCTCCTAGGGTTGCCAGGTCTGGGTTGGGAAATGCCTGGAGACTTTGGGGGTGGATCCGGGAGAGGGTGGGGGTTTGGGGAGGGGCCCCGGCATGGTATAATGCCATACCATCCACCCTTCAAAGCAGCCCTTTTCTCCAGGGCAGCTGATCTCTGTCTGCTGGAAATCAAAGCAGAAGATCGCCAGGCCCCACCTGGAGGCTGGCAACCCTAATGTCTTCAGATACCACACTTCTTTATGTGCATGCACACAAAAGCTTATACCCAGAATAAAACTTTGCTGGTCTTAAAGGTGCTGCTGGACTCAAACTTTGTCCTGCTGTCCCACCTGAATCTGTGAATTAATGACCTCCAAAGCATCCTATCGTTGACAGCCTTGCTCATGTCTTGCAAACTGAACGCCGTGGCTTCCTTTATTCACTGTGACCTGAGAACTAATTTTGTGTTCAAAAAACAAGCTTTCAGTACTGTGCCCTTTGCTATTTCTTTGTGAGAACTTGGGCATCCAGGCAATGATAGGAAGGGAAAGTCCCTCCCACTTGTTACCGCAGAAAGCCAGTTTGGTATAGTGGTGAAGTGCTCGGACTCTAATCTGGGAGAGCCGGGTTTGATTCCCCACTCCTCCACTTGCACCTGCTGGATGACCTTGGGCAAGTCGTAGTTCTGGCACAGCTGTTCTTGAAAAAGAGCAGTTTCTGTCAGAGCTCTCTCCGCCCCACCGACCTCACAGGGTGTCTGTTGTGGGGAGGGGAAGGGAAAGGAGTTTGGAAGCCACTCTGAGACTCCAAGTGAGTGAAGGGTGGGATATAAATCTAATCTCTTCTTCTTCTTCAAATATTTGCAACCCCCCTCCACCTCCTTTTTTTTTTTCAGTGTAGTGTGCCTGTGAAGGCTGGTGCTGCTTATGCTGTCTTTTTTTAAAAACAAATAGTTCTGGTATGTTTGCTTAAATTGTATATGTATCAATTCAAGAACTCTTAGCCCCTGATACTCCCAGTTCTGTTGCCTTGCAGACTTCCCCTCGGAGATAGCCAACAAGTCACTCTCGGAGAGCATGACCACGATGCACTGGAAACCAAAAGGCCGGCGACGGCGGACCTCCCACCCAGCGGAATCCTCTAGCGAGCAGGGAGCGAGTGAGGCGGACATTGATAGCGATAGTGGTTACTGTAGTCCTAAACACAGCAACCAGGCTGCGGCCATGAGCTTGAGAAGCGCCGACTGTGTTGCGCCAAATGTAGGTAACCTGTCCCACTCCCCCTGCCCAAAGGTTAAAATGACACAACATTAGCAAAAAAATAAGAAACAATCTCTATAATTTCTCTCTTTTTTTGTTTTTTTCAGATTGGGGAACCATCAGCACATTCAGGTACGGTTTCTAATATTACTTGATCAAGAAAATCTGACTGGGTTTAAGCTTCGGCGATTTTTGCTTGTATTCTCTAAACAAACAAAAACTGATAAAGCAAGTTATGGGCACTTGTCTGGCTTGCATGAGAGACGCAACTTGGTGCTACCCCAGCCATCTAAAAAATGTGTCCGTATTCCCATACTCATAACTCACTGCCTGGCAAGCCTGTTTAGGCGCAGCTGAGCAAATTTAATTTCTTTTTGGTTTTGTTGTGTTGATACCTTTTGTAGTGGCTGTTCCTGTTCCATTGCCTTTTGCAGTTCTTATGTAGTTAAAGTATTTATTAGCTGCTGCCTCTCCTTTTAAAAACGCCCGAGGTGGGTTGCAACATTAGAACAACTGACATCATCAACAGTGAATATTTAAGTTCTAAGTGAATTGACACAATCACAGCCTACGGTGATACTGACATAGGAACGCAGCAATAAAAGTATTCGCAGTAATAAAACATCAACAGAAGATCAAACAGTATTAATTAAATTTTAAAAATGAGGGGGCAGTCAGCAATTTAAGCACTAAGCTTTAGAGTGACCATAAATGTTAAAAAAAAAAAAGCATTTGTCAGCAAGATCTTATTCAGGCCTTGATAAAGCAGACCCTGATTAATCAAAGAAGCTTTGAAAACAGCAATAATCCAGTGAGGAGGCCATCAAAAGAGCATAAATTTAAGAGTGACCCTAATTAAATAAAGTGGCTTTGAATGACATCTGAAATTTCATTAGGACTGGTGCCAACTGAATAGCTGATAGGTGGGAATTGCACACCTGAGGTGCCCCCTAATGGAACAGACCCTGTCTTCAGTGTCCGTCCAACTTAACTCAAAAGTTGGGGTGTGTACAGAAGAGGGTCTCTGTTGAAGATCATAGCAGAAAACCAAATAAAATGGTTCTGACTTTACCAATGTTACTTTACCATTTTTGGTGTGTATAACTGCTCTGCCGGTTTATTTCAGACCCGTCCCTTTTTCTGTTTCCGATCTTTTCTCTCTCTTTTTAGCTTATTCCTCCAGATCTGTATTGCTTAATTTCCTAAGACTCCAGATAAGCAATTGGGTCCTGTATGTGCCATTTTTATGCTAATGTCATGCAAATAATTTTCCACGGGAGCAAAGGCATAGCTGACTCAAAAGAAAACGTGATGTTTTATGCAAGGGCGTAGTGACTGGAGTGGCAGGAAGCAATTGTTTCCCGCCACTCAAGATTATCTCTTGGCTGATGAGTAACAGGCAAGGTCTTTGCTGGATTTGGTGTTGCACACAGTGCTCCCGGGACATTGAATCGGGCACACTCTCTGCACTTCTCTTTGTTTTTGCACACCTAACATTTTTGGTGTAGTGGTTAAGAGCAGCGGACTCTAATCTGGAGAATCGGCTTTGATTCCCCACTCCTCTACATGCAGCTGCTGGGTGACCTTGGGTCAGTCAAAGTTCTCTGAGAGCAGTGCTCTCGAGGGCAGTTCTCTCGGAGCTCTCGGAGCCCCACCTACCTCACAGGGTGACTGTTGTGGAGAGAGAAGGGGAAGGAGACTGTAAGCCTGAGAGTCTGAGTGAAGGGTGGGGTATAAATCCAATCTCTTCTTCTTCTTTACTATATGTATGTATTTATGGTGCTTCTTTTAGGTGGTGTCACTTGGTCCAGTGTCAGCTCCCAGGCTACTCAGAAAAAGCCCTGGGTAGAGAGAACACCATCTTTCACAAGAGGAGGAAGGCAGCCTGAGCATCGTAGTAATTCACAGGTATCCTTCCATTGTGAAAATCCAAGATGCCGACCTTATATAAGCTATCTGATGTGTGGCTTTTTAGAATGCAAAGCTAAGATGCAGGTACAGCTGACAAGCTGGTCCTGCTGTTAGGCAGGGTGTCACATTGGTTTTTGGATGCTACTAAAGGGCAACACCTTATTAGTGGTGGTAACCATCGCGGGGACACTGTTTATCTTCTCTGCCTCAGTCACCAGAAAGAGCTGAGCCCTCTCTGCGTTGCTTTCTTTCATGTCCACTTGAGTCTGAGTGTTCTTGTGGTTTAATTCTCTGCTGATATACTCAGGATGAACAGGAAGGTAGGAAGGTAATGAGGGTGGCTATTAACCCCAACCCCACAAGGCAGGGGGGGAACTGGCGGCCATCCCATCTGGCACCGGAGAGTGCTACTTCATGCCAAACTTGTGGGTACTGGTTTGAGCAGCCCAAATTTTCATACGTGAGTGCCTCAGGCTTAATTTTTTTCATAAGGACTAAGAGGAGCCCTGCTGGGTCAAACCAACGGTCTGTCTAGTCCAACATCCCTACATCATGCAGTGGCCAACTGGTTACTCCAGTGAGCCATCTGGAGAGGCAGAGGTTTTCCCCTCATGTTGCCTCCTGACACTGCTATTTAAGGGTTTACTGCCTACAGATGTGGAGGTTCCCTTTAGTCATGATGGCTAGTAGCTCCTGGTAGACCTGTCCTCCACGAAACATCCACCGAATGATTGTTGAGATCCACTTAGGGCTTGGCAATTTCTTCCATCCAGACATCTGGTTAAACCGTTCTTGGTCCAGTTCCCTAAATTTAGCCTTTCCAGCACAGGCAGTCTTTGTGGAAGAGCTGCCACTTTTTTTCCTGTAAGACTAAACATGATAGAAGGATGACTGTATTTGTTAGTTGGTTGAAAGTGCCATCAAGTCACAGCTGACTTATGGTGACCCCCAGGGCTCATTTCGTAGCAGGAGCTCCTTTGCATATTAGGCCACACACCCCTGATGTAGCCAATCCTCCAAGAGCTTACAGTAGCCCCTGTAAGAAGAGCTCTGTAAGCTCTTGGAGGATTGGCTACATTAGGGGAGGTGGCCTAATATGCAAAGGAGCTCCTGCTACGAAATGAGCCCTGGTGACCCCATAGGATTTTCAAGGCAAGAGACTTTTGGAGGTGATTTGCCATTGCTGGCCTCTGCGTCACATCCCTGGTAGTCCGTGGCGGTCTCTCATCCAAATACTAGCCAGGGCCAACCCTGCTTCGCTTCTGAGATCTAACAAGATTGGACTAGTCTGGGCTATCCAGGACAGGGCAGGATGATTATACCGACAGTGTTAATTTTGAATTTAAAACTACAGCACTGTCTTTTTCTAGCTATAACCATAAAATCACCAGTTCTTCTAATATGTGTGCTTCTTTTTTTTTAATATGCGCGTGTAGCCTGCCTTCCGATGCAGGGGGCACAGCACATCTTCGGAAAGAAGGCAGAACATGCAGAAAGCCGTAGCAGGAAGCCAGTCAAACCGGAAAGACCAGAGTCCTGAGCCTTTATATTTTCAGGTGACCTCTCTTTCCCCGTCAACTTTATTTTGATTGAATCAAAAAAGCTGATTGGAACGCTGCTGTCTGTTTTTTAAAAAGGACATTTCCCCCCCCAGCAGACCAGAAGAAAGATGAAATTATGCTACAAAAACAGTTAAGATTTTATGAAGGAGCAAATATCCAGGTCCAGATTTATTGAGAATATTTATTGTACTTTAGAGGGATATAGATTAATACAGTCAAGGAACTGGTATATGGGGGGGTGGCGTGGAAATTGCAGCACAGGCATTCCTTGAGCAGAGGAGCTTTGCTGCAAGAGTTTGGAGTTGTCGGTGGCAGGTTATGTGTCCTGCCCAGGTCTGGACCACTGAGGTGCAGCCCACGTATAGTGCTTGACTCCAGAAGGAAAGACATCACTTGTAATTGTTCACTCCATTGTACATTTTTGCTGGTATTTATTTCCGTTTTTTAAAAAAGAGGAAGCTGTTAATTAGAGTTAGGGCACACACACCCCGCCAAAAGTGGGTAAGGACTGCTAGTAGGAAGATACAGGATTCAACCAATACGAATATATTGCAACTTCACCTTAGGCCAATCTGGGAATTTTCTGGGCTTGATCTAACAGAAGCTGCCTTGTGTCAGACTGTTATTCTCTGAACAGTGAAATCCAGCTCATTAGATGTATTAGACTAGGTTTTTTAGTTTCATTGGGCATTAATTGTGTGATCCAGTTCTATTGCCGCACGTGTAGTATGTACACTATAGGTTTTTACGGCTTTTATAATCCTGTATTGCACCTTGAATCTCACTGGGAAAGGCAGATGGCAAATAGGTAAATATGAAATAAAAATCAAATGGGTCCATCTAGCTTGCACATGAATCTGTCTCCTACTGAATCAGACTATTGGTCCGTAAGGGTCCGTATTCTCAGACTAGACTAGCAGCAACGCTCCAGGATGTTGGGTAGAGGAGTTTCTCATCACCTCCTTCCCCCCCTCCCATCAAGTCACAGCTGACTTATGGTGTCCCCATAGGGTTTTCATATTGTAACCAGCATCTAACTCCCATTAGCAGACGATGTGGCCAGATTTTTACCAACATTTCCAAGGTACCTTCAAGGGCAGCCCCATGCAGAGCACGTTACAGTAATCCAGACTAGAGGGTTACCAGGGTGCCCAGATCAGTGTGACCCGGTCTGCAGAGTCCAAGTGAAAAGACGGGTTAATTTCAGAAACACTGTGTACCTGTGCTCAATATTTAGCAGCTTATTCTCGCAAGCACCCTCTCTGAAGCAACTGTTTCATTATTCAGTTTCACATTTCCACACTGTGATGCGGGGGGTGGGGGGTTGTTTTGCTGTGAAGTCACAGCTGACTTACGGCAACCCCATAGGGTTTTCAAGGCAAGAGACGTTCAGAGTTGGTTTGCCACTGCCTGCCTTCACATCATGATCCTGGTATTCCTTGGAGGTCGCCCATCGAAACACTGGCCAGGGCCAACCACACTTAGCTTCCACGGCCTGATGAGATTGGCTTAGCCTGGGCTGCCCATGTCAGGGCATCACCTACTACTGGATCCTTGTAACTGGAGATGCTGGGGAACTGAACTCATGGTCTTCTGGCGCTACCACTGAGCCACAGTCCCTCCCCTAGTACCATCTACTTTGAAAGAGGCTCTCCAGAACCTTGGCATAGGTTCTTTCCCAGCCTTGAGCTGTGGAGCGCTGTTCATTGAACCTGGAACTTTTGCGCAAGACGCACTTCAACAATGAGCTGCATCCTCTTCATTCCCCAGCAGTTGCACAATACCTTGTTGAGATTTGGAGTTGAACGTCTTGCGGCACAACTTGTCCTTGCTTAAATGTGTTGCATAATGTGTTCGTTTTGGAGGCACACAAATTAAAATGTCAGAAGTCTTCCTATGGATCTCATGCTGTTGGTTTTAAGAGTGTTCTCTCCTGTTGATGTTGTTGTGTTTCTCCCTCTCTGACTGTAGCAGGAACTCATTAGCATATTAGGCCACACCCAACAGCAGAAACTCATTAGCATATTAGGCCACACCACACTGACAACACAGTTTATTAGCACATTAGGCCACACCCCCATGTTACCAGAAGAGTGGTCATCCAGCCACACCCACCTTTTGCTTCTTATTCTGTTTACCTTGTTCGTTGTCAAAACCCAGGGCTTTTTTGTAGCAGGAATTAATTTGCATGTTAGGCCACATACCCCTAATGTAGCCAATCCGAATGAGTTTCTGCTGTTGGGTGTGGCCTATTATGCTAATAAGTTCCTGGTGGCCAACTCAGGAGCCAGCCAGAACTCCGTTCCTGTGCGTTCCTGGCCCAAAAATAGCCCTGTGTAGCATCATTTAAGTACCCATCTCGTGCTTAGGCAGTTAGGTTTTTTTTTTTTAAGTCATTCACGTTTTGCATCTGTTCACTTCTATCCTTTGTCCATTTTGTCCTTGCTGCTTACTAGGGAGGAAGCGCTGTGAAATTTCAGTTTTTGATCATGCACTTTAAAACTTCCCTCAATCTATATTTAGGATGAAGAAGAATTTCCAGAATTAAACAGCGACAGTGCAACTGTGCAGCAGAAACATGCGCCGAAAGTGGTAAGTAAAAACACAACTAGATTTAAATGAAATTCTGATTTTTTTTCCAACTGTAGGTTGCGAAAGACTTTCTCCAGTTGCAGACTTTCAGCTTTTGCTTCATTTTTTTTTTAAGTTTCTAACCCTTATGGCATCAAAGATGCACCTGAACATGGGTGAATGATGCCTACTGAAATCTCAAAAGCCCCCAAAATAAACTTTGCAGTAGCTGAGATTGGACTATCTTGCATAGCTCCATCTGACCCTATTCTAATTTTGTTTTGTTTTTTACACTTCTTCTCATGCTTTCGGGAGATGGATAGCCACCAGTGCCACATGACACAATTCCCTCTCTCTCCCTGCAGGCATTCCCCCCCCCTCCCAGTTTGCATAAATTATACAGGATTGAGAACTCAGTAGTTTCACTGTGCATTTTTTAAAGAAGTGCTCGGTGCAATACAGCCATGTAAAAATTTTAAACTGAAGGACTTGCCAGAAGAAAAACTTAGAAACATTTATTAGTGTCGGGCAACATAATTAACCTCTTTTGTGTGTTATGTGATCTCAGGTCACTTCGAACTTGGGGCAACCCTGGGAATGAATGACTGCCAGAATGCCCTATCATTGCCAGCCTCGCTCAGGTCTTGTGAACTCAAGGCCATGGCTTCCTTTATTGAGTCAATCCTTCTCATGTTAGATCTTCCTCTTTTCCTGCTGCCTTCAGCTTTTCCTAGTATTCTCCTGGGCCTCTTGGTTTATAACGTGATTTGGTTCTGTCACATAACCGTGACTCATCTTGTTGGAAAGCTGTTGGGGCTGCATTTCCCAAATCTGGTCATATGCCTGCTTTAACTCAGACATGATGATTGTGTGATGGGATTTAGCATATATGAGGGAAGGGTTGCCAGGTCTGACTCAGGAAATATTTGGGGACTTTGAGGGTAGAGCCAGGAGCGAGGATGTGACATCACTTTTGTGATGTTACTAGGCAACTGAACTCTGAAGGGAGTTCTGGCCATCACATTTAAAGGAACCACATTCCTTCTAAATGCTTTCCCTCCATTGGAAATAGTGGAGGATGGGACACCTTCTTTTGGGGCTTAGAGAATTGGACCTTCTGGTCCGATCTTTTTGAAACTTGGGTTGTTGTTTTTTTCAGGAGATGCACCACCAGCTATGCTGAAATTTTGGTACTTTTACCTTAAAAAACAGATACCCGTGGATCGATTCTCCATTATACCCTATGGGGACCGGTCTCCATAGGGTATAGTGGAGTCCCCCCCAGCTTTCTGACAGCCCTGAAGTGGGGGGAGGGGCTCCAAACCAGGGGATCCCCTGCCCCCAACTGGGGATTGGCAGCCCTATATGAGGGGTCCTTCTGCTTGGGCTTTGTTGGTGTATTAACAGAAAGGCCCAGCGTATGTGATGTACTGCAAAGGACCCAGATTTACGTTCTGTGAGTTCATTTCAAAGTGCTGAGGTGACGGAAGAAGTCTGTCCCAAGGGGCAACATTCAGAAGTCATGTGCATGAAAGTATAAGATGCTGCAGAATTCTGTGTTCTGTATTACCTCTTCACAGTATTTTACCAAAAGAAAATGGCTGCAAAACTACCTCTTAAGAGGCTAGATGTAAGCTAAAGCCTATCTAAGGTAGTTAGCAGCCCTCTCACTCTAGCACAGTGCAAGTTAAAATAAAAATGGCTATGCAAAATGTAAGGGCCCTGATGTTGGAAGTGATGTATGAAATTTCCTTTCCCCACCCCCCCTCCCGAGGAGCAGTTCACTGGTGCATGGCAGAAACAGTTTCTGTACTCCCAGGAGCTCCTAACAGTTCAGTGTTCGGCAGCTGCTATGTAAATAAATAGGATTCCTTTGCTGTGTCTGTGCAAGTCTTCACATCAAGAAGTCACCAGAACAGAGGCTGTTTCACACACAGGCTCCCGGCAGAGGCACTTTGCAGAAGTATTGCCTTGTGGAGTCCTCTTTCCTTCTCAGGAGGAATGTTTTAGTGTAACAGTTAAGAGAACGGGATACAAGAGCTTGGTTCAAATCTCACCCAGATTGTGAAGTTACTTGTCCTTGGCAAGCGTCTATCCCAGTTTGGTGTCGTGGTTAGGAGCATGGACTCTAATGTGGGAGAACTGGGTTTGATTCCCCACTCCTCCACATGCAGCTGCTGGTGTGACCTTGGGTCAGTCATAAGTTCTGTCAGAGCTGTTCTCTCGAGAGCAGTTCTCAAAAGAGCTCTCTCAGCCCCACCTACCTCACAGGGTGTGAGTTGTGGGGAGGGAAAGGGACTCCTTCGGGTAGTGAAGGGCAGGGTAGAAATCTAATCTTCTCTTGTTTTTGACGGTTACCCCTCCTCCCCATCTGTATTGTATGAACAACACTGCTGATCTACACTGCAGGGCTGTTGAAGGGATTACTGGTGCATACAAAGTGCTTTCTCCACTTGCCACAAGTGCAAAGCATCGCGCTTGTGTAGCGGTTGACTTCTGTTCACTTCTACGCTTGCGGGAAACGAGATCGAATTGTGGGAAGCCACGTTTCCGCTTTCCGTTGTAACGACACATTTTTTCTTAACCGTGCCGTTGTTCTTCTCATTAATCCTAGTTGGATGACTTGCCTGAGAATTCCCCAATCAACATCGTACAGACTCCAATCCCGATCACTACCTCCGTTCCAAAGCGGGCCAAAAGTCAAAAGAAGAAAGCTCTGGCGGCAGCCTTGGCCACTGCTCAGGAGTATTCCGAAATCAGCATGGAGCAGAGGAAACTGCAGGTCTGTGAGTTTCGGTGTCGTAACTCGTCTAAATCAAGCATGGCCAGCTGGCGTCCCATACAAGTCCCTGAAGCAGTTACAATTCTGTCCGTCCCCCGTCCCGTCCCGTCCCGTCCCCCGCCGCCCCCTGGACTTACTACATTTTAATCTCAGGGTGATGATTTCTTGAAAACAAGATTCAACAGCTGAGTGCCTTGTCTGTATCTGAGCCATGAAGACCTTTGTTGCTAGAAGACACAAATCTTTTACTGCAACTGTAAGGTTGTGCCAGTGTAGCGTAATGGTTAACATACTGAACTGTGGTATGGGAGATACATGTTCAGTTCCCCACTGTGCTTTGGAAGCTCCCTGGGTGGCTCTTGGGCCAATTGTGGACACTCGGCCTGACCTCCCTCACCGGGTCGCTGGAAGGATAACATGATGGAGAAGGGAGGAACCATGTATACCATCCTGAGCTCCTTGGAGGGCAGGTGGTTTGGGTGGCAAAGTATACTTCCACCTCTTGGGCTGCTGTCAGGGGAAGGGAGTGCTGTCCGACTATAGAAGTTGCCTATATGTTTTGTTTCAGATTTCTGCAATCCTAGTCCTATTACATTGCTTATTGGCTGTCTTATCTGGTTGATTGTATTGACTTACCTTGCGAAATCCGGCTTGAGTCTCGATGAGGAAGGCAGACTATGAATAAGAGAAATAAAGCAGGTTATCTCTCCATCTTCTAGAGACCAGCAGTGTTATTTTTATTGTAGGAAGCTGTTTCTAAAGCGGCTGGGAAAAAGAGTAAAACGCCTGTGCAGTTAGACTTGGGCGACATGCTGGCGGCCCTCGAGAAGCAGCAGCAAGCCATGAAGGCTCGCCAGATCACCAATACCAGGCCCCTCTCATACACAGGTAGGTACTTTTTTTAAAATGTGGCTGTTTTCCACTTAAAGAGGACACTAAAAGTAAGCTTAAATTACTCTTTATGGCATATCAGTATATCAGTGAACACAGCTTTTACACAGCACAGCATTGCGGTCTGACACAACCACTGCAGTGCTTTTCTTTTCTTTGAAAATGTTTAAACAAAGATTAAAAGTCCAAAAAGGATGAAAAAGAAAAAAGAGAAAGGGGGAGGAAGGATGTGTGTGTGTGTCAAAGAGACATGCCATTAAAATTTCCAAGATCTCTCAACACCAAAGACAAAGCTTAAGTTATTTATTAAAATTGTAACAAAGTTACCTTAACAAATCTTTCTCTTCTGTGCTTTGAAATTCTTTTTAATAATCAAATCTGCAAATTATCAATTCATTATTTCCCCTAACATGCAAAAGGACAATAAGGGGTGTCCAGATATGTCTTTTCTCTAACCAATGATGTGAGTTTAGCCATCTCTGCAAATCCCAGCATCTTTTAACAACCATTCATCTAATGTAGATATTTTTGGAGATTTCCAGTATAAAATAATCTCACTGCCGTTATCATATACAGATACCAAGTTCAATTACTATTTTCAAGGTGTCTGTCCATCAATACCAAAAGAAAGGTTTCTAGTTTCATTTGTATGTTAATCTTTAAAATCTTCTGCATTAGTAAGTGTATTTGCATCCAAAAAGATTTGGCGTTACCTTCCACCGCATATGATAAAATGTCCTTTCATGTTGCTCACATTTCCAACACTTATTCAAAAGTATTTTTATATATTTTAGCCAGTTTATCTGGGACATATACCAATGATACATCATTTTATAGAAATTTTCTTTAAGATTAAAACTTGATGTAAATTTCACACCCTTCAACTGCATTCTTTCCCATTGTTCCATCTGTGTATTATGCCTAAAGTTCTTAGCCCATTTTGTCGTACATGCTTTCACCTGTTCCTCTTCTGTTTCATATTTCAACAAGAGTTTACACATTTTAGCAGTAATCCTATATGTAATATGTGTTTTTCCCCCCTCGCCATACAAACTTAGATATATCTTTCTTCCACTGTTCGAACGGTGTGTCAGATGTCAGCACCAGTATTGTACGGAAAAGGAACAGCATTCATTTTGATCACAGATATTCTTCCCAGCAATGACAATGACATTGTGTCCCACTACAGAGCTTGCATATCTCTCCTCTAAGTGCTACTGCATAGAGTCTGAAGCATTTTGCAGGATAGGTATCCATGCAAGAAAGAGGTGCTGGACCTCTGTGACAGGTGTCCACAGGCAGAGTGTGTCTGCTGTATGTGTGAAATGAGGTTCACATTTCAGTGGACCCATTCAGAAATGTTTGGGGTGGCAGAAATTATTCTGCCCACAGAATGTAGCTTTGAGAAGCCAGGTCTCTGGTCCCACTTCATAACAGAATAATTTACTGATGGCCCACTAATTCTTCATTTTAAATGATGTGTTTAAAATTTCCGAAAGCTTCAGAGCCAGTTTGGTGTAGTGGTTAAGTGCGGGGACTCTTATCTGGGAGAACCGGGTTTGATTCCCCACTCCTCCACTTGCACCTGCTGGATGACCTTGGGCAAGCCATAGCTCTGTACCAGCTGTTCTCTCAAGGACAGTTGTCTCAGAGCTCTCTCAGCCCCACCTACCTCACAGGGTGTCTGTTGTGGGGAGGGGAAGGGAAAGGAGATTGTCAGCTGCTCTGAGACTACAAGTGAGTGAAGGGCAGGGTATAAATCCAATCTCTTCTTTTTCTTCTTCTTCATGACAAGCACTACAGTGATTTGCCCTTGTTAAACAGGGAAGATTGCTCGCCGGTGGGGGGAAGGACCCTGTATGATGTAACTAACAGAATGCAAATAACACATTCATGTTGAGATGTAGATCTTACAGGGATCCAAAGTGTCTTTTGGGTACTCCCAGGGCTTAAAAACAACAACCCAGAACTCCCATACCATACTCCGAGTAACTTTAAAAACTGAAGAGACTTTTAAAAGGAGCTGATGACACGGGAACAGTCCAAGAAACACAAGCGCAGCCCTTTGGGCATGCAGAACTAGAGTGCTTCTTTTGGCTGAGTTATAAAGTTGCTTCTTTAGCAGCACATACTACATAGTTGCCTGCCTTTTGGACGCTGGCATACATAGAATGTTTCCATTCCAAAACGAACAAGCATGGGTTTCCTTGCAGTAGCGAGCCAAGCGCAACCTAGAAGCGAGCTCATTCCATGATGTAACTTCCTGTTATTGTTCGTCTTTCATTTCCAAGGAAGGAAAAGTGCTTTTGTAATGAGAACTGATCACTAGGAAAACTTGAGTGTGTGTCCATTTTCCTTCAGTCGTACATCTTATTTTGTTTGCTTCTTTTTGTCCGCTTTTAGTTGGCAGCCCGGCTCCTTTCCATGCCAAGGAACCTGCCAATCGAAAATCTTTAGCTAAAAGTCAGCCTTCAGTGAGCTGTCTCAACCCATTGGATTCCACTGCCCCCAAAATAAAACGAGGGAAGGAGAGAGAGCTTTCAAAGTTGAAGCGTCCCACAGCACTTAAAAAGGTGAGCGCTGCTCCTTTTAGAAAAACTTGAGTTCAGTCACGAGTCCAGAACAGTTGGACACCCCAGGGATGAGTAGGGGCACAGGATTGTTATCTCACTACAAATGCTAATATTCTGCCCCGAGTTCTGCATTTATTCTCTGCTCAAGCTGATTGTAATAAGCATTATGCCTTTGCATCTGTTACAAGCATTCTTTACAACTATAAAGGCTCAGATCTGAATTCCTACTTGTATCTGATGAAGGGAGTTTATACCCCCCCAAATGTTGTTGCTCTCTAAAGTGATACTGGACTTGAATCTAACTGTTCTACTGCGGACCAACATGGCTACCCTTTGAAACTGTTTAGATAAACCTGCTTGTCCAAGAGGCAGTCCATGTTTTAAACAGTTTTTAGCGATACTTTGTATGTGAAACCGGACAGGTTCATGATTCCGGTTCCTGGTGGCTTGAGAAACCTTTAAGATGGCTTGATCTGATAACCCTCTGTTGAAGAACCTGAAAATCTTGTCCCTCTTCTCTGTGTGCTTTCTTTTTAAGGTTTCTGTCTGTCAGATACCTGGTACTTGCCATATTAATTAATTACAAAGGTATTAATCAATTACAACGCCTCTAGTAACCTCCTAATTGATGGCAGTCCTTTTGTTTTCATTTGTCCTTTGAAGATCATCTTGAAAGAGAGAGAGGAGAAGAAAGGACGCTTGTCTGTTGATCAGAGCCTTTTGGGTGCTGATGAAGAACAAGAGGTACCTCTGGACCTGACTGCCAACCCGTCAGAAGATGTAGCATCTCAAGAAGGTCAGAACCGTAAAGATGAGCCCGAAATGTGTGTGTGAGACCCAGTGTGGTGCAGCGGTTAAAAGCGTCCCAACGCAGATGCGAATCCCTGTTTGTACCACGGAAGCTTGCTTGGCGACCTTGGGCCAGTCGCACTTCCTCAGCCCAACCCCGCCTCACAGAGGATAAAATGGAGTGGAGGAGAATGATATTAAGCTGCTCTGGTTCTGCACTGGGGAGAAAGGACAGGGTATATATGAATTAAATAAGCCTGGAGTCAAAATACCATGCTGGAGAGGCATAAGTGTTGCATGCTTGCTTGCTTGCTTGCTTGCTTATTTATTTATTTATTGAGATTTATATCCCGCCTAGCCAGCGTTTTTTGGTAGCATAAGCCAGAGTTCAGATGCAATTGCTCTGTGCCTCCATTCATTTATGAATTTGGTAGGGTTGCCAGTCCAAGGTCCGGGAGGTGGTTCCCCCTGTCCTGGGGGCTACAATTCGCCCCCAGCCAGCTGGCCGCCAGGAGAAGCCCTGCCCCCAACCCACCACCACCCCTCTCCCTCCCTGCTAAAATATTTAAAGGGCTTCAGCTGATCAGTAGGGAGCATGTGGCCTGCCGAACAGCTGGAGGGCCCTCTAAATCTTTTAGCAAGGAGGGAGAGCGGTGGGCGGGGCTTGGGGCTTACCCACCCACCCCCAGAACGCCCCCCAAATCCCCCCCCCCCCGCCGGATTGACAAAGGAACCTGGCAACCCTAGAATATGGATCCGAACTGGTTTTCTCCCCATGCTTTCTAGACCTACAAGGCTTGTGCCTCATTTTCACTCTAAATTGGAAGTGAATGGTGAACCAGAAATCGTCTCCGTTTCAAAAACTTCCATTTGATTCCTGGGGTTTGGAAACAGGATAATTTTTTTGGTCCTTTAGACCTGTGTAATATGCTTACCTCTGAATCCCCTGTTAGAAGAGCTCTGTAAGCTCTTGGAGGATTGGCTACATTAGGGGTGTGTGGCCTAATCTGCAAAGGAGCTCCTGCTACGAAATGAGCCCTGGATATGATCATCAGTGGCTGTTGGCAGCAAGGGCTAGCGGTTCCTCAGTGTCCGGGGGCAAGCCCCCTTCTACCTACCAGTGTGCTGAGCTGGCGGGTGGTGACAGCAATGGAACCCCCTGGCATTCCACGCAGTACTGCTCCAGACCATCCTGTGGCTTTTGGGAGTAGTTTCTTTTCTTTTAAGAGGAGGAGGGAGTTGTGGCAGTTGGGCGCAGACGTCAAAGCCTTGTTCCCAGGATTAACCACAAAATGGCCCTCTGTGTGTGTTTACAAACTGTTTTGAAAGCTGAAGCTAGTTGTTAATTAATGTAGTTCAAGTTGCAGGATGTTGACAGGCGTAAATGCTTACCTAATAGAAGAGGTGCCCAGAAGGATCAAACCAGTGGTCCGTGCAGTCCAGTTTCCAGTTTCAGAAATGGGACAGCTGGTTGCACAAGAAGGTCAACAAACCAGGCATAGAGGTCAAGGTCTTCCTCTGATTGCTTGTAGAGCTGGTATTCAGAAGCTGGTTCCCTTTAGTCGTTATGGCTAAAGGGTTGGACCTCTTCTCTTCTCTGTCAGTCTGCTTAATCCCTTTTAATCTCCATCTTCTCGAATCTCAGGTACAGCTCTAGTTGGCAAAGGGTTGGATCTGCCTACTCCTGCGGTTGAATAATTACAGTGGTTGTCACTCTGTGTGTGTTAGGGTTGTGAATCGCCTGGAGAGAAACTGACCTTTATAGAGGCAATGGGATTTTATTTGCCGGGTGATATTGTTGCTTTACTGCCAAGAAAAGCTTCAATTCTCCATTTCCCACACATAAAGCCTCTGTTAAAAAGGAGAGTTTTCTCCAGATCTGTTGGCCACTGTGGTGTTTGTGTAAAGCACTTGAACGGAAAATACCCAGTGATGTTCCAGTGACCTGAAAAGTGTTTCTGTATTATAACCGTTGTCTGTGATATTCTCCCCTCCGTTGCAGAAACCGGCCTGAGTGTGCCCAGTGATGCTTCGCTCTCCCCAGCAAGCCAGAACTCTCCCTATTGCATGACTCCGGTTTCCCAAGGCTCTCCTGCCAGTTCAGGGATAGGGAGTCCAATGGCGTCTTCAACCATAACCAAAATTCACAGCAAGAGATTCAGAGAGTAAGGATATCTTTCATTTTTTGTAAACGCATGTACTTTGCAAGAGCTGGTTCCGTGAAATGTTTTTAGGCAAAGGCTTTCCCTTGCTCGAAAGCTGGTCAAATCCGACTCTAGAGGGGTGGCGCTCATCTCCGTTTCCGAGCCAAAGAGCCAGCGCTGTCTGAAGACGTTTCTGTGGTCATGTGGCTGGCATGACTAAACACCGAGGCACACGGAACGCTGTCACCTTCTCACCGAAGCAGTGCCTATTTATCTACTTGCACTTTCTTGCTTTCAAACTGCTAAGTTGGCAGGAGCTGGGTCCAGAGACGGGAGCTCACTCCGTCACGCAGCACTAGGGTCTCAAACTGCCAAGCTACCAACCTTCTGGTCAGCCAGGTTTAATTGCACCAAAGAAATGATGTTTGGGCCATCCATGGTACTAGGAAAGGGAAGGGGTTGCAAACACCCCAGTGCTACGTATCTGCTCTGGCAGTGCTGAGTGTAGCATGTCACAGATGGGAGAGCAGGTGCGTTTTTATTCAGGTCCCTGCAGAATAAATATCCCTTTCCTCCCTCCCTCACTGTGTGCCTCACTGACATCACAAGCCTTGTTGTAAGGCTAGATTAGATGAAAGAACCACCATGTGTACTCCTTGGAGGAAGACTGGGAGTGGGGAATGTGGTACAGTAATACTTCCTTTATTTAAAAAAAACAGCATTACAGAAGCCAGGGCTCATTCCGTAGCAGGAGCTCCTTTGCATATTAGGCCACACAACCCTGATGTAGCCAATCCTCCAAGAGCTCACAGAGCTCTTCTTACAGGGGCTTCTGTAAGCTCTTGGAGGATTGGCTACATCAGGGGTGTGTGGCCTAATATGCAGAGGAGCTCCTGCTACGAAATGAGCCCTGACAGGAGCTATCACTGTACCATATGCTATAAAAAGGTAAAGGTTTCCCATGCTATAAGAGGGCTCAAATAAGGTCACAGGCCAGTCTGACCTAATGGGAAACTTGCTTTCTGTTGTGGCTTATCTTCTGCTCCTGTGAAGTGTCTTCTGCTCCTGTGAAATGTGTGTGCATGTGCTTGATACATTCTAGAACGTGTCACTTTATTTCAGGGATGCCAGCCTGATGCTAACACAACATCAGGCAAACATCTGGTGTTCTCATCTTCTTTTTGGTGGAGGTGGGAGGGAGCGATTGGCTTTAATGACTTCTTACTTCTCCAGGAGGCGCTGAGCACTTGCTTCCCAGTGACACCAGCAGAATGGCACTTAGTGGCCAGTTAAAATACCATAATTTATAGTGGCTGTTTAGTATACTTGAAGCATCAGAACACTTCAGTATGAGCTTTTCATTCTCTTACGGAGGAAAGGTGCCAAGGTACCTTCAGAATATTAAGCCCCCCTCCCAAAAAAAACCCCTCCTGAACAGAAGTTAGTGAGAGCATTTGAGCTTGTTGCAGTGCGCTTCACTGTGTGCTTTCTCCAAATGGACAGGTACTGTAATCAAGTCCTGAGTAAAGAAATAGATGAGTGTGTGAGAGCAGGGTTAGGGAGAGGGTTAGGGTTAGGGAGAGCAGTTGAGCTTGTTGCAGTGCGCTTCACCGTGTGCTTTCTCCAAATGGACAGGTACTGTAATCAAGTCCTGAGTAAAGAAATAGATGAGTGTGTGACTCTCCTGTTGCAAGAGCTCGTCAGCTTCCAAGAACACATTTACCAAAAAGACCCCATGAGAGCAAAGGCGAAGAGGAGGCTGGTGATGGGTCTGCGAGAGGTGACCAAGCATATGAAGCTCAACAAGATCAAGTGTGTCATCATTTCTCCCAACTGCGAGAAAATCCAATCAAAAGGTATTAAATCTGCAACACGACCCCTTCCCCTTGTCGCGTCTGCCCTGATGAGGTTGTGTCTAGTTGGGTTAGAGGTAGCCATCTTGATTCTGTTGGTGTATGAAGCCTCCAACATCATACAAGGACATCTGTGTAGAGCGCGGTGTGTAGCTTTAAAAAATCATATCGACTCCTTTCCAGACTGCTTAAGGTGTAGTACATTTTTAAAATCACGAAATAATCCAACCCCTCCCCCCCAACAAGGGTCCACTATAAAACACTTAACTGCAGCTAATAACCCAAAAGAGAATTTATGGGGAGGGTATCCTCCACTTCCATAGAACAACTGGCTTACTCAAAAGCTGCTTGCAACAAAATAGCCTTGCAAACTCTCATAATGCAGAAAGGGAAGTGAGTTTCCTCACCTCCCAGCAAAGCATTCTAGAGAGAATGCCAGTGAAAGTCACAATACCAGTGAAAGTTAAAATAACTGGTTTGTAATTTTGTTTTATGCCTGCAGCATCTTAAAACCAGCAGAGAATTTTTTAAAAAAAATTCCTGTTCCTGTGCTAACTGGACATTTGGGTGGTATGTTTGAATTATGGATTGTGATTCTGTTTTGTATGGGGGATGCCTCCTAAGGCAGTTTAACCCACTATACATCAAGAAATCTGGGTTTGTCACCGAGGGTACACTTGATATGGACCCAGACCTGACCCCAGCTTCTTAATAATATGGGTGTTAAGATGTGCGTGTTTTTTAGGTGTATACTTTTTAAAAAATGGTGTTAAAGGGCATAATCTGTGAAGAGCTTCCTAGTTGGTCCTCTATTGTGCGGACTACATCCATCCAATTTCTGTTCTGTTGTGTGTGAAATGATTAGTTTGACTCATGTGATACGAGGCCAAATGTAAAGTTTAGCAAACGGGTTAGCTGTGAGTGTTTCAAGCTTAGACTCCTTCCCTTCTTTTCTTTGGCATCCACCCAGGTGGACTGGATGAAGCCCTGTATAATGTCATCGCTATGGCTCGGGAGCAGGAAATCCCTTTTGTCTTTGCTCTTGGGCGTAAAGCTCTTGGCCGCTGTGTGAACAAGTTGGTTCCAGTAAGTGTGGTGGGAATCTTCAATTACTCCGGTGCTGAGGTAAGAGCATCCCATGTTACCGATTTTTGGTCTTTCAGAGTTTCGGTACCACTTTTGATTGTGTCTGAGAACATGTCCTCATTTGCTTATCAGTTTAAAGAACTTTTGCCCCACGTCAGTTCCCAAAAAAAGGGCCCACAGCAGTTTACAACATGTTTAAAAGCAGTCACGCAATAGCAACAGGAGAAACACTGTCCAGATAAACATTTGATGCTTGTAGTCTATTTAGAAATGGCTCGTCTCACTTACCTCTCTTCAAAATTTTAGCGTACACTCCCCCACCCCTACCCCATGCACAATTAAAGATGCAGTGCAGCACTGGGCTGATGCCCCTGTACTGCCTGGAGTGGGGAGCAAACCCTTTTCTCAGTCCGCTCTTGTGGTCAATACTCTGAGCCTAGGACCCAGGGGAAACCTGAAATGGCTGGGCATTGCAACTCCCCCCACCCCGGTCCACCCAGACTGGGAGTGGCTCTCCAGGGTCTCATTTTGAAGTTTTTCTCACAATAAGATACAGCCTAGTCCTTTTAACGGGAGATGCCAGGGATAGACCCACCTGGCTCCTTAGCTGAATGAATGTGAGAGAAAAGCTTCCACCGGGAAGCACAGTGTTTTCAACTAAGCCCCTTCCCCCCTCAGCCAGCAAACTTCAGTAAAAAAGCAACTCTAGCAGACCCATACGGGCACAGGAGAAGCCAGCAAAGTCAAGGGAAGTTTGGCAGCCCCCCCCCGTTCTCTGCACTCAGAGGCTGGACACATGGGGGGGGGGAGAAAAGACAGCCGTGGGCCAGATGTTTTGACACCCCTGGTGTGAACTTTCAGGCAAGACCTTATATGAGCTGTGCTAAAAAGCCCCTTTTGCTCTCAGTTGGGTGTAGTGGTTAAGAGCATGGACTCTAATCTGGGAGAACCGGGTTTGATTCCCCACTCCTCCCCATGCAGCTGCTGGTGTGACCTTGGGTCAATCACAAGTTCTCTCAGAGCTGTTCTCTCAAGAGCATCCTCGAAAAAGCTCTCGGCCCCACCTACCTCACAGGGTGACTGTTCTGGGGAGGGAAAGGAGATTGTAAGCTGCTCTGAGACTCCGAGTGAAGTGTGGCGTATAAATCCAATAACAACTTCTGATCTATCTATCTCAAATGCTACCTAGAACAAGCGTCAGTAACTTTAATTTTCATTTAAGGCTAAATAAACTGATTTTAGGATGCTCTGGGGTTCTCTGCAACTCTCTCATATGACAAGTGTTAATGTTTATGATGGAGATTCATTTAACAAGCATTCATCTAGCGGTGTGCAAAGATTCTGCTTCCCAAGTTTCACTAGTCAAATTCCGATTAAAATAAGTCCCTTTGCATTCATTTTATCACTGTTTTAATCACCAAGTGCTGCAGAACTGGAATGAATTTTGCTCATTCAGTATTATTCAGTTCTTCATCCCTAAATAATTGTACACAGAGTTGTTCTATGCTCTTTGCATCTTCTGCCTCGTAGTCCTCCTTCAGTGTGCTGTTCCTCCCCGGAGCTTAGTTCACGATCCTTGTGGATCTCTGTCCATCAGAATGGGCTGCTGCCATTGCTATTCTCACCGTCTGTCGTGGTGTAGTATTTTTTTGCGGGATGGGAAAAGGGGGTCAACTCAAATTTCTTGGCCACCCGGAGCATAAATCAAAAGAGTGTTCTTTCAGGGAAGACTTAGCAAGCATCTTAACACATGGGCAGGATTTGACGTAATTCTTGATCACACCATGGGTCTCTTTGTCTTCTAGAACCTCTTCAACAAATTAGTGTCACTAACTGAAGAGGCCAGGCAGGCCTACCGAGACATGGTTGCAGCCATGGAGCAAGAGCAGGAGGAGGCCTTGAAGAACATTAAGAAAGTGCCCCACCACATGGGCCATTCTCGGAACCCTTCCGCAGCAAGCGCCATTTCGTTCTGCAGTGTCATTTCTGAGCCCATCTCAGAAGTGAACGAAAAGGAGTATGGTGAGCATATTTCTTAACCGAAATTGTTCCCCTTGCCATGTTATTCAGTTCAGACAGCTGTCTCGTATGCTGTGTAACCTTTCTGTCTGATCACGGAAGGGAGTTACATGGTTCAGGGGCCAGTGTTGAGGGTTGGCATCTTTGGTGTCCTGCCCCTGCCGTGGCAGGGGACTCCACTGACCCCTGGAACTGCTGCTGCTGCTTCTCCTCACCACCCGCTTGCAGGGCCCTCTTTGAAAGAACAAGCAGCAGGGAGAAGGAGAGCTGCTATTGCCAGCCTCCTCAGCCTCCTGGTGGCTGCATGAATTGGTTGAGATGGGGAATGTGAGAGGTAGCAAGGAGGGCGGGGGGAAGACACTGTAGGCAACTTGCTCAAAGCCACCCCTCAAGTTTGTTTGTGTGTGTTTGAGAACCTCTTTAAAAAAACGACATTCATTCTGAACGTCAACCTCTCAAATTCTGACCCTGGCAGAAACCAATTGGAGGAACATGGTGGAAACATCTGATGGCTTAGAAACCTCCGAGAATGAAAGAGAGGCCTGTTGTAAGGTCACTGCTCCAGAAAAACCCGGCAACCCTACGGCGGCGGTGGCAGAGGCAAATTCAGCCACGGCGACGGCTGCTAATAAACAGCTCTCCCTAGCCGCGGTTGGGCTCACCTCCGTCACGGTTCACGGGAAAGCACTGGGTGGGAAAGAAGAGGCGAAGCCGGACGACCTGGAGTGGGCCTCTCAGCAGAGCACAGACACAGGCTCCTTGGACGGCAGCTGCAGGGATATTTTGAACTCGTCCATGACCAGTACGACCAGCACTCTTGTCCCAGGAATGCTTGAGGAAGAAGAGGACGAGGAAGAGGAGGACGAAGACGACTATGCTCACGAACCTATATCCGAGGAAGTTCAGCTCAACAGCCGAATTGAATCTTGGGTCTCTGAGACCCAACGGACTATGGAGACGCTCCAGCTTGGGAAGAGCCTGGGCAGCACAGAGGATGAGAACATCGAGCAAAGTGAGGAGGAGGAGGAGCTAGAAACCCCCGAGCAAGTCGACTCGGTCATCGACAGTGAAGAATGGACGACAGATAAACAGACATCTAAATCCCAGCAGAAGCCGGCCGCCTGCGGGTCTCTGGATACCAAACGTACTGACTCTAACTATATACCATAAACACAAGCACGAACTCAGGAAACTTTAATATTTTAAAAACTTAACTGTTGTAAGGATTTGCAGCCATGGCTCTGTGTGCTTCGTCCCGGCATTTTGCACTGTCGTCATGTTTAATACGCATATTTAATTCACAACATAAATATTTTTTTGTAGCTGTCTTTATTACTCTTTCCATTATGAACCCACAGTGTATGTGTGTTTGAGGAATGTCTCTGTGTCTCCCAGAAAGGAGGATGTGTGTGGGAACTGTCAATAGGTAAACCATTTGGCTATGTTTTGTGTGTGTGTGTGTTCAAGAATACTACTTTACAAATTGCCATTATGCAAAATTCTCAGACCTGTTCACTTTTCTTAAGCCTGGCAACTGTGACCGATATTTGCTTTGTCATTGATATCCTATCCTGAAAGCATCTTGCCCTATATCATAATGTACCAGAACTGAGGACAGAACAAACTTAATTGGCAGGCAGGGATAAGCATGTCTGCTAGCAGACCGACCTTGCTTACAGAACAGTTAGAAGAGTGAGTAGCTGATGTGACCCTGCCTCATTGCAAGGTTTTCCACTGGCCTCTTAGAATATGTACGGACTTCAGAAAAAAAACCCTCTTGGGACGTTGGTCCTAACCTGCTTAAAACCCATTTGGTAAGGCATTCTGGGAAAGATATTGACTACTTTTAACATTGTCGCTGTGTCAGCAAGGACCACAGTGAGGGGACCCAGTCACCACAGCAACTTCAGGGGGATTTTTTCCCTTCATTCAGCCGGTATCTTGGTTCTTTACTTACCTCAGGAATGTGAATGCCTTTTCATAAATGGTATGTAAATACGAAAACAAAGTTGAAGAATTGGATCCTGACTCTTCAGCGGACAGTGAAGTGGGCGCTGCAGCTAAGTTTAGAAGTGGGGAGACAAAGAGTGTGGGGCAGGAGTTGTGTGTTAGCAAGCCTCGGGCCTAGCCATGTCTTGCCTTGGGATCATCTGTAAGAGTTCCTCGGGTTCTTAAGAACGTGGACTCTTCCATCCGGTTGCGTTACGCACCCCAGAGAAACAGATTTTCAAAACGGTAAGAGATAGCAGTGAAGGGGGGAGGGGGGATGTCTTTATTCATTTAAGGAGAAGACATTTCAGTTTTCTTTATGCTGCTCTTAATATTAACGTACTGAGAACGGAAGATCTAATTTCTGCACGCTTTTGAGTTTTCCAGCTTTGCTCTGTAATAAAAGCATCAATGCAAGTACCCTTGGTAAGCTGCATGAATTTTAATACGGTGAACGTAGGCTTTGTTTTTTAGTTCATTAGTAGTGCAAAACCACACACACACACATTATGAAGTTTGGAACTTCCAGTAAGAAAAAATATTTCACGCTTAGTCCTCCTGTTCACTTAATTGTTTGGGACCAACCGTTTTAAGCACTTCCAGAACTAGCTGTTTATATTGTATTTGGGGAGGGGAGAAAATCAGACACTGTCTTATAGAGCTAATGCCATCACAAAACGTGGGGAGACGTAGCAGAAAAAAAACCCCAGTGTGTTAAATAGTTCTTGGGCACATGCTGAGCAGGAAGCGGTCTTGAGTTTTGAAATGACTGTGTATATCCTGTCGCTCTGGCTGGGTGTCCACAAATTGGCCTCTCCCCCCACCCACTGCCTTTTTGGAAGCTAATAACTCAAACACCTGTTACTTGATTTGGTACTTCTAGAATACCGTCTGAACCTACGTTGTGTTAAGATGCTCGGCAGTTAAATAAAGGAAAGAATAGTATAGCCAGCTTGTTGGTGAACGATGAACAAAAGGTTCCAAGTTCTGTAAGGGAAGTCTTGTTACCACACAGTTGGTTACTTGGAACCCCCTCCCCCAGTTGCAAGCAAATCTCTTCAGGGCAAACAGGACATTAGTTAACAACGCTATCCTCCATTCTGGTAAGTAGCCACAGCTCACCAGTTGGGAATAAATGAGACCTCATGCATGTATGCGCGGAGAATGTTTGTTTATATTCCATATTAGGAAAAGTTTTCCAGTTTTGTGCAGTGGGGGGGGGGCGGTGTATATGTATACGTATTGTCTCCTCTAATAGAGTGTCTAAGTTCCATTTCTTTTGTTATCTTAAACGCCAAGGTAGTTTTGTGTGTTATGTAGTACAATTTCTATACTGGCACAGAAAGTTGAGTTCTTCCACACAGAAAGAAGGCTGTTTCTGCTGTCGTTAAGTGGGTACAATTTTTAGGACAAGTTCAGCAAATATTTATTCTTAAATACCCTGTTTAGTGAGCTTTATTAGAGGTAACGTTGGAAGTAGAGGACTGTGGGAGAAAGACGGGGTGACACGTTAGATGGTCATTAAAATGAATTGTTTGAGGTGACTGGTTAGAAAAGTATTTATGAATCTCCAGTATTTTGTATAAAAATCTTCCCACGGAAGGCAGAAACACAAGGCAGGCCTGAAGCAGAATGGGCTTGGAAAGTCCAACAAGAGTGGGGCGTCTATAGGCTTTAACAAAATTACAGTGTGACTTCAAGATGGCCAATGAATCCTGTGAAATCTGTTTTCCCTCCCCCTTCCCTGTTTTAAATTTTAAACAGTGTATTTAACAGACTGAAAGCTTGATCAGTGATATGTTGTATTTGACCACTGTTTTTAAAAGGGAAAAAAAAAAAAAGATATCCTTTGGCTTAATGCCCTTGTATGAATTCTGAACACAACACATGGGAGAAAACTTGGAATGTTCTTTGGTAAGGATATATGTACACGGTGTTGTTAGTCCACTTTGACTGGACAGTTGTTAAATTTTAGTAGCATGTGGGCAAAAAGTATTGTTTGGGAAAGCTGCTGTTTGCTGAAATTGTCAACAGTGTTTTGGGGTTTTAATTTTTGAAGTTGTGCCAACTAATCAAGATATTTAAGTCAACTGACCAGATTTTAATCACTAATTCAATATATAGCCTTTTAAAAAGTAACAGCCATACACGGAAATTGTACAGCTTTCTATCCAGTCCTAGCACACAGAAATAGTAAGAAAATGTCTACTTAAATCAATTAACAATTTAAAGGAAAGGTCCAACAGAACTGGCACAGCCCAATTAATGTTCATATGTGGTTAACGTATCATTTTTAAGAAGAGACTGTAATAAAGTAACGTCTGTTAATCTTTGATACCTTTATGTTTGTAGTAACAAAACTTAAATTTAAAATAGAAAATCATTATGAATTGCACCATAAAGAAGTTGCCTGTCTCCCTTTACTTTTATGAAGGATAATTGTTCTATCATACCTTTTTTTGAGTAATAACGGCTTTTTGCACTATGTAAATACTAGTGGGGGGGGGGTTCTTCCATAATGAATTAAAAAAATACTATTTAAGAAAACTAGTGTGTTGGTGCTTTGTCCAACTGGTTATATTCAGGATTGTGGTGGACTGTGGGGGAACCTCCAAGCCAGCTTTCTAAGTTGAGTCAGAAATGCTGGGTAGGCCAGTGGAGTGCCCCCTACAGTTCTTCTGGGTCTGCTGGTGTTCATCATCGACCTGTGCAGTCCCATGTGGGGACTGCGCATGTTGGAGAGGTTCTTACAGCTAAGAGCTTCCAGGGGGCACCACATGCCCAGAGCCAGAAACCTGTTCCTTCCCAGGGACCACAAGCTCCCACACAGTAGCACCCCCACCCTCAGTTCCTCTTTTGCCGCCAAAGGAGAAGATTGTCTTTTTGGAGTCTCCAGTCTTTCACATTGGTGAGGAATTGCTTCCCCAGTTCGCTGAGGTTGTTCTGAGTTTGTACCATGGCTCAGAAAGCCCTTTTCAAAAAATGCAGTTGTGGCGCAAAGATGACCCAAACCGACAAACACGACCTATGTCTGTTTTGTTTGGCCAGAGGGCACAATGTCCCCACGTGTAAGGCCTGCCAATGCTTCATCCCCAAAGCTTTGGGGGGGGGGGGGATAGGGCATCAAAACTTAAAGCAACATTGTGGGAGAAAGTCCTCAAAGCATCAGATTGGCCCTGGAAAAATTGTCCATTGCCATGTCCACGGAATCAACAGTACACTGGGCCTCCCGGATCTGGGTCACAATGAATCTGGCCCAGGTCGCGCTCCCCTCTGGCTTATCACGCCTCTTCTGAGCCGCCAGCTATGAAAGTGAAAACCAAGTCCAAGGATAAGGACAAATGCAAATTGTGTCTCAACAACGTGCTCCTGTCCACATTCCTGAGCCTATTCCAACTCTTCAGGAGAAGCCTAGGACTCTGTCCCTGGGTCCAAGATCCCCTTCAGTTTTAATCTCAGATGGGGAAGTACAAGCAGGCTTACCAGTGGATCAAGTCCCACGTGATTCTGAACCGGAGTAAATGGCAACGTTTCCATGGCCTCAACCACCTATGTGATGGCCACTGCACCTGTACAAGATGTCTCCAGGTTATCTGGAAGAGTGGGGTGACAACTTTGCTCATCCCAAGGATGCAAATTTATATCCCTACCCTCATGAGATTTCCTGGTATCCGCCTTCAGCAATGGTTTCATGATGGTCTTGCTCTACTTTTCCTGCTGAGGGGAGAAGATGCTGCTATCAAATCCAATGGATCCGATACTACATCGATCCAAGCCTGGACAAGAGGGTGGGCGAACCCCTCCCCAGCCTCTCCCATGGGAGACCTCCATATGTATGGGGAACAGATGATCTGTATGGCCCAGACCCTTGAAACAGAAGTCGTTACTTCCAAACACAAACCGAAGGACAAGATACTGGGTCACCTTTATTGAGTCCCTGGGCACCACTGTATTCCTGGTGTTAGAGGGGCTTTGAGGACCTCACACAGAAACTGTGGTAAAAGCCTGCATCTAAAGGAGTGGATCATTTTTACAGAATCAAGGAGTCCTTTAACCATTTAGCAACTCATCCTCTACCATCTTCACTGGTGACAGAGGAAATGAAACTTGAAGGCCATCAAGCTTACCACTCCACTCCCACAGATAGAGAGGAAAGGAAGTTGGATGTCCTGGGACATAAATTATATTCTTTTGCCCTGGGTTTCAAGATTTCCAACTATGAGTCCATCATGGCTAGTTATCAGCTTTTCCTGTGGGAGAGGCTCTTGCCATTCCTGGAGCTTCTGCCTGAGGACAAGCGACCTCTTGCTAAGGTCCTGCAAACTGAGGCCATCAAACTCTCCACACAGCAGATTAATACAGGTCAGCATTCCGTGAATTCTGCGGCATGCACTGTGGCGAGTTCTGTCGTATTCAGACGCCACCCTTGGATATTATCAACTATGTTGCCTGTAGAGACCAAGTACAAGACTGAGGACTTAACTTTCGAGGGTTCAATGCTTTTCTTATCAGGAGTGATGAGGCGCTATCCCTAATAAAGGAAAATAAGCAGGCAGCTAAGTCACCAGAGTGACACAACAGGGCCTGTTTCACTTCAAGCAGAGGCCATTTGTATGGTAGCCTTGGCACCCTTACCAGAGCAACTACTGGTATGCTAACCCTTTGGGGCCCCAGTATCCTGCCTCTAAGCTGTTTGCCCCACAACAGGATTATCACAGGCCTAAGAATTTCAGCCAACCTAGGTCGACCCAACAACTGCCCCCTCCTAGAGAGGCAGCCCCATCCCCAAAATCTTCCTTCTGACTAGGCGTGATCTTCATCTCTGTTAAGTCTGGAGACAGGCTAGCTCAGTTTTATGCTGCCTGAGAGGTGATTACTTCCGACAAGTGGGTTTTATCCATAGTGAGACTAGATGATAGATTAGAATTTGAGTTGATGCCTCCGAGGCGGGATGTATATAAGCACTGGAGGAGTGCATGTTTTATTTGCTCATTCACGTTGGGTTGTTTGGAGGAGTGGGTGTCCTTGCAATTGTGAAACAAACTGCAAGGACAATCCACATCCCAGGAGAGTATTTTGCCCGTCTTTTTATCCTACACAAAGCTCTGAAAATGAGCAACTGTTGCACTCCCTAGATGTTAGGAGGGCTTTATTATTTCACCTTAAAAGATCCCCTGGGTTCCACAGGGCTATAGAGCATTGTTTGTATGTTTTGCTGGTCCTAATAGACGGAAGAGGGCTTCATCTCAAATTTTGTCCTGGTAGACTGTCTCAACCATCAGGGAATGCTATGGTTTGGCCAGGTTGGCATGCCTGCTCAACATTCACGCCCATTATACTAGAGTGATAGCCAATGCTCCCTCTAAGCTGTGGAGTCCTGTGAGCAAAAATTCTACTTTGTGAGCTACCAGCATTCAAGTTGTGAGCGAGTGGTTTGGCGACTGCAGAAATTAGTTCGCTCTGGAGCCCTCCTTCCTGAGCTAAGACAAAAATGTGTGAGCCGAAGGCTAAAAAACTGTGAGCCAGCTCACACTAACTCTGCTTAGAGGGAGCACTAGTGATAGCTTCTTTGGCAGCTTTCTTCAGTGGAATGGCAGGCACGTTTGTACACCACTACACTTTGGATCTGCAGGTGAGGCGAGAAGCTTGAATGAGGAAGGCTTCATTCACTGTTTAAGTGACAAGAGCAAGTCCCACTGCTTGGTGAGTAGCTTGCTAGAATCCCCACGTGAGACTGCACAGATGATGAATGATAAAAACAAAGTTGCACTTACCTGTAATGATTGTCCATTGAGTATCTTCTGTGCAGGCTCACATACCCGCCCTCAGGGACCATTTCATAGAAAAAGAGGTGCAGAAGCTAATTAGCATAACTGATTAGCATAACTTATTTGCATACACCACACCCCGACATCACCGGAATTGTGTCAGAAGGCAACATCACCGGAAGTGTGTCAGAAGGACTATTTGGATTGCTAGCTATTGGGGGGGACATGCAGAACTGCCCTCATAGAGGAGGGAGAGCTCGTACCTGAATAAAACTTGGTCTTAAAGGTGACACTGGACTGTTTTGGATTACTAGCTATGGAGGAGAGGGAAGCACACAGATCTGCCCTCACCGGAGGGGGGCGTTCTCCAAGCCATCTCCGGCTCAGGCCAGGGAAGGCATTTAAATGCCAGGGAAGGCATGCGGGGGGGGGGGGGGCTGCTGGGAGCTGGAGGCGGGGCTTGCCGCTCCTGGGCTCCTTACTGCTGGAACTGCATTCCTGCTTGTTCTGGCTGGAAATGAGCCCTGCCCTTCCTCCTGCCCTGCTGCATGTTCTGGCTTTGGTGGCACTGGAAGTACTGAGGGTGGGGGCACTGCTGCGCAGGAGCACATGGTCCCTGGACAGGAACAAGTTTCTGGCTCCAGCATGCAGTGCCCCTTGGAGGCTTTTAGCTGTAAGAACCTATCCAATGCCAGGCCTGCTCATACGCAGTCCCTGTGTAGGCCTGCACAGAAGATACTTGATGAACAATAGTTACAGGTAAGTGCAACTTCATTTTACTTGCAGGTCTACTGATTGAGAGGAGGTAATAGCACAACGTGAGAAAGGTAAGCAAGGAGCCCATGTGAAAGCACTCCTGAACACGTAGTTAGTGTTAGACTGCACCCAGGTTTGACCCCTTGTTCCGCCATGGAAGTGCTCTGGGTGACCTTGGCACAAACCGCGCACTTTCAGTCTAACCTTCCTCACAGGGTTGTTGGTCAGGATAAAATGGAGGAGGGGGAATTATGTTATATGTTGGTTTGGGGTTCCTGTTGTGGAGAAAAGCTGGGTATCAATATGTAAATAAAATACCATTCATGGCTTCTCGGAGCCCTGTGAAAGGCTACTCAGAACTTAGGTACTTTCCTCTGGCCATTTTAGAGTTCTTTGTTTCCGATACAAAGGAGCCGGTTTTAGTTTGAAGTAGCAAGCACAGGTGGCTGATCAGTCCACTTGAACATTAGGGAAACTGCCTTCTTATACTTACTGGATGTTCAATAACAAGCGGAAACAAAGGCTTCATACATCAGATCAGTTCTGAAGGCCCTATGGCCCTTCCTGTGAGGAAATCTTAAACCACTCAAAAATTATTTTTCTGAATGAGTAAAATTAAGCATATGCACACAATCATGTGAACACAAGAGTGCTCGGCTTCCTCCTGAGCAGAGAGACAGCATGGTAGGCATGATGATATCCTGTCTGTATATCACTGGCAAATACAACCAACAAACAAACACTGTGGCATGAATGACTAGAACTAGGAGAGCATTTTGCCAGCCACATTCAAAACTGAAGGCCTCTTAGCCAGGTAGAAATAAAAGGGGACCGGTTTGCTATTACGTAAAATTTAACAGTGTTTCATGGCAAGCATTTTAGCCAGCACAACATAGGAGGCTTTTAGCACCTGGTAAAAGAGACAAGGCTGGCTTGCTCCTAACACAAACACTTGCAATGGAACTAGAAGATAAAATGCAGAAAATAAAGAAGTTAAGCACTGGTTTGCTCTTAACAAACACTGAACTGTAGCAAGAGGCTGATACCTTTCCTTACAATAGGACCACTCCCGAGGAAGATTGGGGTGAAATGAGCTTATATCCAGGTGCTCATTGAGCACGATGGACTTTCCTTGTAATGTTGTAAACCGTTATTGAAAGTAATATGACCTGTTCCTTGTAATCTTGTAAAGTTAATATAAAATGTTCTAGTCATTCATGTCACAGTGTTCGTTTGTTTGTTGTATTTTCCATATGGATACCTATGACCCCCTCTTGGTTTTTTCTGTATATCATTGTCAGTCATTCACGTAACACTGGCTCATACTATATATATACATATACACACACATATATATACATATATATATCATATATTATACACACACAATTTATACACAAATATATGTGAATATTTATGGTAACCAAAACTTTAGAAAGATGCACACATTATGAATACTTTCCTGAGAGACTTTCTTGTATGAAGGCAAATTGAGGAAATGGATCCTAAGTAGTGCTTCTGGTAACTATTTTTATCAGAGCACGGTTCCTGTTTTGGATCCGGGGGGGGGGGGGGGGGGCGGCGGTGTCTCAAAGCAGTTGAAGGTTATACACCTGTGGCTGTCTCCTAGTCTTCTGAGGAGTCTTGAGCAGTGTTCCCTCTAAGCCGAGTTAGTGTGAGCTTGCTTAGTTTTTTAGCCTCCGGCTCACACATTTTTCTCTTCGCTCAGGAAGGATGGCTCCAGAGCAAACTAGTTTATGCAGCTGCCAAATCGCTCGCTCACGACTTTAATGCCAGTGGCTCACTAAGTAGAATTTTTGCTCACAGGACTCCATAGCTTAGAGGGAGCAGTGGTCTTGAGTAATGTAATGAGCTGTTTTTATAGAGTTAGTTCAAAGGTGCTATTTCAGGGCTAAACGTCTACTGGTATCCATGGTTTTAAGTCCCATTCTATCTGATTTCGGATCTCCCAGTTTGTATACCAGCTCACTGTTAGGTTGGCATTTTGACTGAGTGCCTTTTTTTGTTGGGTGTTTATAGTGGAGATCAGCATTGTTTTGTATATGAAGTTAGAGAAGAGAGAGATCTCACTCAAGCATTGTGACCCATACTGATGGACTTGGGCCTTTTCCTGCCCTGCTACCCAGATATTCTCCATGGAGAAGAAGAGGCTTGAATAGGGCTGCCAAGTCCCCCGATAGGGCGGGGGAAACACTGATTTTTAGTCCTTCCCTCCCGCTTTTCCAAAGTTGCCCACCGGGGGGACAAAATGGCTGCCTTAAAAGGGAAATGTCTGCAGAGAGCCTGCCCTGCAGTAAAAAGCCTCGCCAGACATTTCCCCTTTAAGAAGTCAGCAAGAGAGCTTCCACAGCAAGAGAGGTCCGCCCAGAGGGACTGAAGGAGCTGCTTTTGCATGTGGCTGGCAAGGTGAGTTTCTCTTCCAGCTCTTTTCCTTCTCTCTCCCTCTTTCTTTTTTCTGTCTGTCTGTCTGTCTGTCTCTCTCTCTCTCTGTCCCCATCCAGCAGAGGTCTATCAGTGGCTATTATAGCCACAAGGTCTAAATGGAAGTAAGTGCCTCTGCCAGTTTTTTTCCCTTCTCTCTCTCTCCCTTTCTTTCTTTTTTCTGTCCGTCCGTCTGTCTGTCTGTCTGTCTGTCTGTCCCCATCCAGCAGAGGTCTATCAGTGGCTATTATTAGCCACAAGGTCTAAATGGAACCCTTTGTCTGGGGCAGTGAGGCTCTGAATTCTTGGTGCTTGGGGGGCAACAGTGGGAGGGCTTCTGGAGTTCTGGCCCCGCTGCTGGACCTCCTGAGGGCACCTGGTATTTTTGGCCACTGTTGTGACACAGAGTGTTGGACTGGATGGGCTGTACTGGATGGGCCGATCCACTGTGGCTTCTCTCCTGTTCTTATGATATGAAAATCATATTTAGCACTTGTGTAGCACTTAGTGCTTATATTCTGCCGAGATGAGGAAGGATTCAGTAGGGCCGTTGCTCAGTGATAGAGCATCTGCTTGACATGCAGGAGGTATCAGCCTCTTCAGCTAAAAAAGGATCAGGTAATAGGTGACATTAAAGATCTCAGCCTGAGACCCTGGAGAGCCACTACCAGTCTGAGTAGTCAACACTGACCTTGATGGACCAATGGCCTGATTCAGTATTAGGAAACTTCATGAGTTCATGTGTCAGCATGTGGAAGCAACATCACAGGATGTGACATCACAAAATGATGTCACTTCCTTTCTCCTGGCTCCACCCCCAAAGTCTCCTGGCTCCACCCCCAAAGTCCCCAGATATTTCCCAAGTTGGACTTGGCAGCCCTAGGCTTGAATGTTGGGTTTCTGCAGAGTCAGGCATATATTCTGCCTCAGAGCTGTGATGCCTATTTCCTTCCATGTTCCCTTTTCAGTATTGACACATTTTGCAGTATCAAGGTAAGGAACCAAATTCAAGTGGGAGCTTAAAGATGGAGCTGTTTTCATACGCCGGAGGGACAAAGAGCAGGTAAGAAAAACCTGCCCCCAAGAGCAATGGTGGAAATGCTAGGGAAGACATGAATAGAAACAAACAGCTTTAAAATGGGAATAGATTCATGGAGGACAGGTCTATCAATGGCTACTAGTCATGGTGACTGAGGGGAACCTCCACATTCAGAGGCACTAAACCTCTGAATCCCAGAGCCAGGAGGTGATATCGGGAAGGCCTTGGCCTCTGTGCCCTGTTGCTGGCCCTCCAGAGGAACCAGCTGGCTACTGTGTGAGACAGGTGCTGGGATTAGACGGACGATTGGTCTGATCCAGCAGGGCTCTTCTGATGTTCTTAACCTCCCTTATATCAAATCAGACAATTATGTCATTTGTGTGGCATTTTTCTTCCCACAGGGAGAGCTCGCAGGACAATACCAAAATACAGATTCTTAAATTAAACCAAATTTGAGTCCAGTATAGGGTTGCCAAGTCTTACCTGCTGTTCGGCAGTCGGGGGGGGGGGGGGTCCTTGCCGGTCAGGGATTCTTCTGGTGCGCGTCCGCCGTGATGACGTCACCCGGAAGTGACATCATCGCATCGGGCACATTGGGGCGGGACCTCTTTAATTCAAGGGAAAACCATAGAGTTTTCCTTCAAATTATAGAGTGTCCCCCCCCGAAACGTGCCCGACGTGATGACATCATCACACCAGGCACGTCTTCGCAGCCCGGCAATTTGGGGGCGGGGCTCCCCCCAGCAGCCCAATCCAGGCCAGCAGGGAGCAGGCCACTCAAGCGGGGGTTTCCCCGCCCCCCGGGGGGACTTGGGAACCCTAGTCCAGTAGCAGCTTGGAGACCAGCAAGATTTTTGGGGTATAAGCTCTCTTTGTCAGACTCTTGAAAGCTTACACGCTGAAAATCTTGTTGGTGTCTAAGGTGCTCCTGGTCTACCACAGACCAACATGGCTACCATCGAACTAAAACAAGGAACACGGTTAAACAGATCCTAGGGCTAGTCCTGATCGATGAGGCTGCCTCCTAAGCTTTGGGCCATGGGATAAGAGCAAAGACCGGGCAGCCCTTAGGTTTGTGCTCGTGGCCCCACTTAGGATTTTAAGGTACTTGTGAGGAGAGGGTGACTGGACTTAGGCCAGCTCTGAAAAGGTACAGATTGGGCAAAAGGGAGGCCCTAGGGTGGAACTCAGTTCAGGTCCAAGAAGAGACCCGTGGGGTCAATGGGCAAAGACTAGGAGTTCAAAGGGTGGGTCAAAGGGCACCTCAGATGGAATTATAACTAGTCTCCAGGGATGAGTTCTCCTGGAGAAAATGGCTGTGGTGTGGCACTATGCCAGGGGTGGCCAACCTTGCTTAACGTAAGAGCCACATAGAATAAACGTAAGAGCCACATAGAATAAACGTAAGAGCCACATAGAGATGTCTGAGAGCCGCAAGACAGGAACAAATATCACACACACGTTTTTATTTTTAAAAATATGCAAATTTGCTTTTTATTAACGTTAAATGGGACTGCCAAAAATAAAAACAAACGAGGAAAACCAGTTATAAGAAAGAGAGAGAGAGAAACTAGGAAAGCAAATAGATGGGAGGGAGGAGGGAAGGAAGGAAGGGAGAAAGAGAGAAAAAGCATGCCTCCCCTTTGCTTCCCCAGCTGCCCTGCCAGGAGCCGCACAATATGTGTGAAAGAGCCGCATGTGGCTCCCGAGCCACAGGTTGGCCACCCCTGCACTATGCCCTGCTGCAGTCCTCCTCTTCTCCAGGCTCTACTCATAAATCTCCAGCTACTAAGGCCAATCTTGGCGGCTTATCAAAGGCCAAGCTTTCTTCCACTGTGAGTGCCGGAAGTACTGTTCTTCATACTGTATCTTACAGTAAAATGAAGATGGCTGTGAAACTTTTGCCTTTTTATAATTTTTTTAAATGGTCTGGGTGCGCACTTAAAAATGGACGACATTTTGAGGCACCATGTTTGCTTTGTGCAAAAAGATGGATGGGTGGAATCGCATGACTCTGCCTAGACCCCAAAAGCCCTATATTACAAGCTCAGTGTAGGGGTTAAAGGTTTTGGGGCCCGAAAGACCCAGGTTCAAATCCTTTCTCTGTGTAGAAACTCCCAGGGTGACCTCCATCCAGTCAGTCGCATACTCTCAGCCGCATGAACCTCACAAGATGGTTGGGCGGATAAAATGGAGGAGGGAAGGCTGAGCCGTGCTGTTCTGAGGAAGAGGGGTGGGATAAAAATGTGCTACATTTGACTGTGTGAGATGGGCAAAATCCACTTGCAAATGATTGCTGATGTGGAACGAAACTACCATCATTTAGCACCTCACACATGCCATATAATGCAGTTTCAAACCACCGAAGTGACAAGTCTGCAAATGGATTTTGCCATTTCACACAGTCAAATACAGCTGCAAAGTGGATGGGAAGTGTGTTGTTTCGTGTGGGTGAAAACATTCGCGCCCGAGAAGACAAAAACCACCAGAGGGAAAACAGCTGGTGGATGCCCCAGTGAAGGAAGTTGGCTCATCACTGGGGGTTTTAAACACACCACCAGAAGGAGCCAGACTTATGCTTAACAGACTTATGCTTTACCAAAAACATATGTTGCCTCACACACATTCTGCAAAGCCCCGAGGTTTCCCTGCTCCCTCACCTCATCGTACAGGATTTCCAGTCAAGTGAGTATTTTACTGTTTACCTGTGTATGTGTGTCCCCCCACCCCCCAAGCTACACTTAAGCCAGTTTCTCTTTTGGAAACATAAAGAGGCTCAAAAGGGCGCGATTGGGGGGGGGGGGGGGACGAGAAGGGGACCGTCCAGCAGCACAGGGGCCACTCTGGGGCGGGGAGGAGGGCTCAGGGCAGGCGGGGGAGGAGGAAAGGGAGGGGGCACGTTTGGGAAGCGGCGTTCCTGGGGAAGGGAAAGGCCGGTCTGGGCGCAAACCTAGATTCCTCCACCAGCAGCAGCTGCGCCCCCCGCCGTGGGTGGGTTCCAAAATAACCAGCCGGATCTTGGTCAGAGACGCCGCTGCACTCAATTCTCTTCCTTCCTGCTTTGGGTCAGGGGAGGCTTTGCTCGGACAGTAATGCCCGCCCGCCCGGCCACCCACACACACACCCAGCCAATGCCTGCATCGCCTCCTTCTCCAAATCTGCAAGACGGCCGGTTGTACATGTCGTTCGCATCATGCCGGAACCCCCTCCCCCTCCCCTTATTATTATTTTTTAATCCCCATTTCTCGAGGGATGCATTCTGCATGAGCCGGCCGGCTTCCTGATATGGTCCTGGGCTTTCTTTTTTTTTCATGCATGGACCAGCACCAGGCCTCGCCGTTCCCTTCCCGCCCCTCACTCACAAGGCAGCCAATGTGACTGCGGTCTGTCTCGCCCACACGCGGCGGAATCACCATGAGGAAGAGCATGTGACGGGAAGCATCCGCTGCAGTTTGAAAGCTCTCCCGAGGAAGAGGTCAATAAAAGCTGGGAGCTGCTCGCTTCTCCGCTGGGCGGGAGGCTTTTAAAACCACCTCCGGCCGGGGGTGTGGGGGGAGTGATTTTAATTCACCACCGCCCCACCTTCTTTTTATTCTATTTATTTATTACTTGCATTTCTACCCCGCCTTGCAGGACAAGCTGGCTCATGGCGGCTTCCAACAATGAAAATACCATAAAACAATAATTTACAGAATTTAAAACACAGCATAATTTACAAATAGAACCAAACAGATGGACGATGGCGGTATTCAGAGTCACAACGGTGAAGGGGGCAGCATCCCATCAAGCCACCTCTGGCAGGGTCCCGGCCAGCAAGTTCCAGGGGCCTAGCTGTCCTCCATTCCCGGTGGTGGCTCCTAATCGAAAGCCTGGTGGAAGAGCTCTGCTTTACAGGCCCTGCGGAACTGTAAGAGGTCCGGCAGGGCCCTGATGTCCTCCAGGAGTTCATTCCACCAGTATGGAGCTGCCACCGAGAAAGCCCTGGTTCTAGTACTCTTTTAAGGAGAGCGAGTTCAATTTCCCAGCATTTGATCTAGATCTGTTTGCTTGTGGCAGAGTTAGGGGTGCCAGCCAATGCTCCCTCTAAGCTGTGGTGTCTTGTGAGCAAAAATTCTACCTTGTGAGCTACTGGCATTCAAGTTGTGAGCGTGCGATTTGGCTGCTGCATAAATTAATTTGCTCTGAAGCCGTCCTTCCTGAGCTGAGACAGAGAGGTGTTAGCCATAGGCTAAAAAACTGTGAGCTAGCTCACACTAACTCAGCTTAGGGGGAACATTGATGCCAACCTCCAGGTGTTGGCTGGAGATCTCCTGGAATCACAACTGACCTCCAGGCTATGGAGATGAGTTCCCTGGAGGAAATGGCTGCTCTGGAAGGTGGACTGTATGGCACTCCCCAAACCCTGCCCCTCCCCAAGGTCCATTCCCCAAATCTCCAGGAATTTCCCTACCCAGACCTGGCAACCCAACCCTAGCAGGAGTAGTGCCCCTGTTAAGGAAATTGTGGGCAAGGATGCTTAAGCCCCCTGTTTCCACCTCTGCCTTCTCCAAGAACTGGGCCCAAGCTCCTTGCCTTTTGAGTAAATTCAGTTGCCAGAGCTCAAACTATGATAGCAAGGTGGGGGGGGGGGGGAAGAGGGAAATAGTAATTTATCAAGTGTGAAATATACAAAAGAGGAAGGTTCGTTTGGTGTCTACAGAAGGAAAACAAATTGTGCCATAACTTTTGCGTCAAAATAAAATGCCTCCTGATCTTTGCTGTTGCTGAGTGGCCAAGGAATCTTCCCCCATCTTAATCTCACATTAGAAAACAAATCTTTTAAGGGGTCGACCACTTGCTCTTTGCACTTGGAAATATTTTGAAGGCTCCTTACATGTTTACCTCCCTAGCTATGCTTTGAAGGAGTGGAACCAAAATACCGAAGACAAAAATCTCACACATGATTCCATCGTCTGATCTGTTTGCTTGGACAGTTAGATGAAATACCTGCCACTCAGCTGATCAGCGCAGAGGGCGGGGTATTAGCCCTGTTCGCATTTCCCCAGTTATTTTTTCCTTGGGCTTGTCATATTTGCAGTCCCATATCAGACACACATTACTGGTTTGTCTCGGGAAGGACAGAACTTCTGTTTTATCTGGAAACATGCCTGGCCTGTACCACCACCAGGCACAGAATCGAATGAGGAGAAGCCGAAAGGAAAAGGGGATGTAAGTACATCCTTATGTCTCTAGTAACCTCTTCGGTCCATTTTATATATACTCTGAATGACTTTGTGATTGTACTTCTGCATCGTGACTCTAATTAGCCCTTCCTGGCAACTACCCCCCCCCGCCCCCACACCTATATGTAACACTTTGAGGAAATCTGAGTGTATCTGAAGAAGTGTGTATCTACACATGCTAAGTCTCTCATTTCTCACTCATACCCAGAATTGAACTTTGCTGGTCTTGGAGGTGCCACTGGACTCCAACTTAGGCTGATTTTACACCTCCCCTCTAAAAAGTAGTTTGACTGCTGTCTTTTCCTGTGCTGATTTCACAGTGGTGTGAAATTTCACTCCAGGGGGTTTAAGTGCACTAAGAAACCACAATTGTTTAAAGCAGAATAAAGCGGTATAATACTAGCTTGACCACAGGAGGGCAATTAGTAGATATGGACATTTCAGTGGCAGCACGGTTTCACACTGCACAGAGGTATGGGCAGTTTTTTTTGGAACTAGAATGATTCCAGCGGAAAAGTCAGATGTAAAATCAGCCTTAGTTCTCACATCTGTTAACGCTTGTATTTGTTTGCTGATTTGCTGCCATTCACAGGTTTACCAGCTGCTTTAATCCAATCTCAGCGGTACTTATTGCACAGTTACTTATGGATCTTGACTCTAGCTAGCCCTTCCTGGCAACCATTCCCCCCCATTTGTAAGGCTTGAGGAAATCTGTTTCAACGTATCTGGAGAAGTGTGCGTGCACACGAAAGCTTGTACCCGGAATTAAAACTTTGTCGGTTTTAAAAGTGCTACTGGACTCAAACTTTGTGCTATTGCAATTGCTTGTTGGGGTCTCTGTAAAGGCTTCTGCCTGCCTTTTTGTTGTTGTTGGTTTTAAGGCACTGTGTAGCATACTATGCAAGTGATACCTCTAGAGAGGAAGTACAAGGCTGAAAGAATGTGCCCAAATGTTCCCCAGTAGTGAAATCTACCCATTGCTTGGTTAGATCTGCATCCTACCACCCAACAGTCTCCTTGCACTTAGCATTCTATGTTCAGAAAGAAGGAGAAGGGGTAGGAGTGGATGCTCCGAATGTCCTGAATTATTTTGTATCGGGCACCATGTTTCTTTCAGCAAATACACAGAGAGAGGGAGAAATGACACTGGGACCCCAGCGATTTACAAGTGATACTGAGACTGTGGGAGATTGGTATTAGTCCCTGATCAGTCTAGAATACTTGGCAAACGAGGCTCTTCTTCTCCAATTAACCCCACTGTGGCCGAGATCTTTAGTAAAGGCTTAGTTTCCCCCTTGCTGAAAGGTGGGATTGAGAAAGATGTCAGCTGTAGCCTTCTGATTTGTTTAGGGAACTAGACCCAGCTGTTCTCCTCAGTGGGGCCCCAAGACAGTCTATCCCTTTGTTCTCTTTCTCCTCCTCCACTTTAGCCTCAACAACAGCTACTCTGTGAAATAAGTTAGGGTGAGAGAGAGAGCAAGGTCAACCAGCAAGCTTCAATGGCAAATGGTGGATGTGACCCTGGGTCTTTCCAGTTTGACATTATAACCAGTTTGCTATGCCGGCTCATACCTCTTAGAACTCCCACAGCTCATACCTCTTAGAACTCCCAGAAGTCTCCTTTTTATTTCGGTATTAAGACATTTTTCAGGTTGGTATTTGGGCTTTAAGCAGTTCATTGTTCTTCTCTACTGTACTATTTTTTTAAAAGATTTCGGTTTTGATTTTATTGTCATATCGGAATCCAATGTAAGTATAGTAGAACATGCAAGCGCTGGGAAATGTCAGTTGTAGAGATGTCTTCTGTGTCTTATATTAACTTGTGGCTTAGATCCCTGGCAGGGGGTTAATTTTTTCTTCTTTTTAAATTGATTTCCCTCTAAACCCCGAAGTTCTCACAGGTTGGTAGAAAAAGCCTTCCTATACCAAGGTGGTCCCCCTGTGTTGATTTTTTTTAAATTATACAAGGGGGACCAGGGTTATGTTCTGAATCAGAGAATAAGAATTAATTCAGAATAAGCGTGTGATGAATTCCAGCACTTGGCAATGTGTGGTTCCACTGCTCACATATATGTATGCGAGCATGTCTCACAGACGATGTTTTTATTATGTGTCACTTTTTTGATGCAATTATGCAGCCTTTTGGTGGAGGCAATAAAATCTGGATCCAAATAGGTCTGTTTACACAGTCAGGGATACCAGTGATTCTCTCAGAAGGCTTTTGGCTCTGAAACCACAGCCGTTGGTGTTAGCACCTGAGAATCCCATCAGCTGAGTTCTTTTAGCATGCAGAACCTGGTCGGCCTCTGTTTGGTTTGCTTGCGGAGACGACTAAGCTATTTTATACACCAGAACAGTGATCTAAGCAGGGAGGTGTTGTGGCTCAGTGATAGAGCATCTGCTTGGCATACAGAAAGCGCCAGGTTCAATCACCAGTGTCTTTAGCTAAAAAGATCCCATAGTAGCTGATGTGAAAGACCTGAGCCTGGGGTCCTGGAGAGCTGCTGTCAGAGTGGCTAATACTGACCTTGATGGACCAGTGCTCTGACTCTTTTATAAGACAGCTTTATGTATTTAAGTTGGTAGATAAGGTCCTTTTCTTTTATTCTGATGTTTCAGTGCAAATGCCTCAGTTGAGATGTGCCAAGTTTAAGGGAATTGTTATTTCAGGTTATCTGACTGCGTAAGCATGACCCACTTTGAACTTAAACCACCCTCTTTATGTTTCAGGAAATAACTTTTACCACTGCATTCCCCCCTTCTGATAACTCCCCCCCCACACACACACACACCTCTTTTTTGGCACCAAAAACTCTAGCAAAAGCTACGCCAGACTTCTATTTCTGATTCCTTCTGTTTTTCAAGAGAGAGCTTTTGAAAATCTCGCCTCACATGTGCAGTGCCCTGTGACTTAACTAAAACAGACTGTTATCGGTTTCCTCCTACACCACAAGCCCACCCACTGGTGCCTCTAGGTAGGTGAGTCTTCCTTTTGATGTCTTTCGTTCCCCTTTCATGCCAGCATCACTGGAAAGACGAGAAAAGAATTCTTCACATAAGAATGGCCATCTTGAAAGGAAGTTCCAGGTAATTGATGGGCCTTGAATAAAGTAAACCTGTTAGGGAGCATTCAGAATCTCAGATTGGGGTTAGCCATCCTGTTAAGTACTTTATAAAATAGTTAAAAATCTCAGCTGGGGCTTCTGATGTGGTTTCATTACAATGGTGCCGAACATTATACATGTGAAGAGCAATGCTCCCTCTAAGCTGTAGAGTCTTGTGAGCAAAAAATTCTACTTTGTAAGATATTGGCATCAAAGTGAGTGAGCAGTTTTGGCCAGTGCATAAATTAGTTTGCTCTGGAGCCATCCTTTCTGAGCTAAGACAAAAATGTGTCAGCCGGAGGCTAAGAAACCGTGAGCTAGCTCACACTAACTCAGCTTAGAGGGACCCCTGGTGAAGAGGTGAATCTTTCTTGTAATTTTTTAAAAATTAAAATACTCTGAGAAGAGACAGATTGCTCCATTCTTGTCATACTGTAGGCCCATTTACATTTTGCACTGGGTTGTCCAAATCCAATTTGGATTTTGAAGCACTGGGTAGTCAAGGGTGTTCTTTTTCATATAAATTGCTCATAGGTTTCAGAATTCAGATTCCAAAGCCCCAATCTGAAGAAATTATTTGTCTTAAGACATTAGAGCAAGGTCCATGACATCAGAGGGAATGAGCCAATAGCAGGTTGCAGGAGGGGACCATGTATAGTAAATCTGCATGGCTAAACAATCTTTACTGCTTCTGAAATTATAAACCAATGACAGCTTTGTGTGTGTGTGTTTGTGCATGCGCGCAAACTACAGATCTTTATGGCTAAGTCCACTACAGAGGTGACCAGCATGAAGAGCGCTGATGGGAGGGGGAAAGAAGCCAGTGGCCAAGGTGGCAAAATGCAAGAGACGTTAGTAACATTGATGTCTGCAGCAGCCAGCAGTGTTCTTCTAGGAAAACCAGCACAGGGTAAACTTTATAGCTTCCTGTGTGGAGGTTGCTTGAAATCTGTCCGAGTGAGGCCATTAGGGAAGAGGGACCAACCATTTGTGTACAGTGCCGTTTGGAGTAGGGTTGGATTACGTTCTCCATACCTTTGCTGATGGGCTCTTGGTCTCTTTGCCGCTTGAGATAGCAGGGAGAAAACAGTGAGCAACCATTTGACAACAGTTCCAGTGGGTAGTACCGTGTAAGTCTGCAGTATTAGAACAAAATTCTAGTCCAGAGCAGTACCTTAAAGAGCCAGTACCTTGAGAGCCAGATTGGTGTAGTGGTTAAGTGCGTGGACTCTAATCTGGGAGAACCGGGTTTGATTCCCCACTCCTCCACTTGCACCTGCTGGATGACCTTAGGCAAGCCATAGTTCTGGCACAGCTGTTCTTGAAAAAGAGCAGCTACTGTCAGAGCTCTCTCAGCCCCACCGACCTCACAGGGTGTCTGTTGTGGGGAGGGTAAGGAAGAGGAGTTTGTAAGCCGCTCTGGGACTCCCTTGGGTAGTGAAGGGCGAGGTATAAATCCAATCTCTTCTTCTCTTCTTCTTCTTAAAGACTAACAAAAATTTCCAGGTTATATAAGCTTTAATGAGTCAAAGCTCAGTTTCGTTTCTGAAAGCTTATACCCTGGAAAACAGTGTTGATCTTTAAGTGGCTAACGCATTTGATTACAGCTGTCCTTTGGGCTAATGTAAAATGGTGGTTGTAATCTTTTATTTAGGTATTTATACCCTGCTTTTCTTCCCATTGGGGACCCAAAGTGGCTTCCAACATCATCCTCCCCTTTTCTTCCTTTTGTGTTCTCAACACAACCAACCACCACCTGTTTCTTAGGCTGAGAAAGAGTGACTGGCCAAGATCACTTTAGGTTCCTCAGTCAGTCAGTCAAAGTTTGTTTCGGTGCAAGATCAGCTCCAGAGAGTCAGCAATAGTAAGAATAAAAAAACTTTTAAAAAATGAATAAAATAAAAATAAAATAGAATTGGGAGGGCACATGTGGTGTGACAGGCACAAAACAGTGAGCACAGATTGTGGATGGGGGGGGAGAGACAGAGCGATGATGTCTTCCTCCAACAGAGAAGTTTATTGAGGCTCAGTCAGCTGCTTGCGTATCTCACAGGCCTGAAGGCAAAATTTAGCAGTTTTAGGTTGCCCACTCTGGGTTTAGGGTTGCCAAGTCTTTCTTACTCACTGGCGGGGGGGAGTCCTCTGTCGTCCGGGAGCTTGGTGATGTCGCCCGGAAGTGACATCAGCACGTTGGGGGCGTTGCCAGGGCAACGCCTCCAATGTGTTGACGTCACTTCTGGGTGATGGCATTATGTTGGGGAAGTCGTCCTGGCTGGACGACTTCGGGGGGGGGGGTTCCCCCCGCCGGCCGAATGCTGGCCGGCGGATCGGGAACCCCTGTAGCAGGGGATCCCCCGCCCCCCAGGCTGACTTGGCAGCCCTATCTGGGTTGGCTAATTCTTGGAGATATGGGGAGGATCTTGGGGAGCGAGGGGACCTCAGTGGTGTGTGATGCTATAGAAATCCCTCCCCAAAGCAGCCATTTTCTTCAGGAGGATTGACACACACATACGCACACCCTGTAGTCTGGAGAATAGTTCTAATTCCAAGAGACATCCAGGTCCTACCTGGAGGCTGGCAATAACTAGTGAACTTCCATGGCCAAGCAGGTATTTGAACTTGGGCCTCCTAGATCTAAGTTCAGTACTTTAACCCGACGGCCCTGCTGTGACTCTTCAAGCTCCCTATCAGCTATATGGGGGACAACACCACTGGCCTACATGAAGGAGTTGTTGTATGGTTTGCTGTGATCATGGCCTTGACTTCCGCTCACAACTCACTTGAGCTTCCCGAAGATTTGCTCTTAGAGTTCAGTTGACCTCATGGAGAATGAAGTGGGGGTTTGAAACTGGGGTGGGGGGTGGGGAGAGATGAATGGAAGTTGCCCAACTACTGCTCCCAAACTTCTGGTGTATACCGTAGAGTCTGCCTTCTGGAACTGCCATTCTCTCCAGGGGAACTGATCTCTTGTCGTCTGGATATCAGTTCTAATTCCAGGAGGATGGAGGAATCTAGCCTCCACCTGGAGGTTAGCAACTTTGCCAGGTTCATAGCTTAACATCCCAAGATTGGTAGGAAATACTAAGGCTGCCCTTTTATATGACTTACATGGGAGTCAGCTCTACTGAACTCAGCAGAACTTACTCCTGAATAAACATTCATATAATAAGCAAGGCAGTTTTGGTACTGCAGTTGCGCCATGGAAGAGCAAGGACGGGTAACTCAGCATTTCATATGTCCCCCCGCCCCCCAAAAGTATGTTTCTAGTCCCAAACATTGTGATGTCAGCTTTGAAAGTACCCAGGAAATGTCTGGTGGAATCTCTGAAACCATTGGGCAGCCTTTTCAGCAGCCAGGAAACAGGGCTGCAGCTCCTGGCATGCTTTGTGCCCTTCCCTATCAGATGTAGAACAAAATGACGCAAAATAAGTAAACATATGCATGATTAACAGTGTAACTCATAAAACCCAGCTTTTCTTGGCTTGGGATTTGATTTCTCTCCCTGCTGCACCGGTACATAGCACTCACCACATTCTGATAATAAGCTCTGGGTCAGCCCCTCCGTTTTGATGTTGGTTTATACGCCTCCCTAAGGGTTCAGGCTGCCGGCAGCTTTCAGAGGATGCGACTGCCTACTCAGATCCTGGTTTCCTGTGTGCTCGCTCGTTTGCAGTTTCCATCGTGTCTTTGGAGTAAATTTGATAGGCACAGGAAGTGTCATTAGATATTGAACCAACAGTCAATAAAACAGAACTCTGTTTCAAAGAATGGTATATCATCACTTCCCTTAGGGTTTTATGCCAGGGGCAAAAAAAAAAACACAACCTCCTGGTGCTGCATTGCAGAAACAGCAGTGCAAAAGGTGCATTTTTTTTTTCTCACAGGGGAAAAAAATACATGAATGAGAGAAATTGATATTGTAATGCTGGAAGCATCCCATTCACTACCTGTCAGTGCATTAAGAACTGCCCACATCACCAAAAGTCACATTTCACACGGCTACTAGTTTAGTGTATTTATGGTGCATGAGTCATCAGACTGCCTCCTGATTGGCTGAAAACTAAACACCCCTGGGACTGTCAGTCAGTTACAGCCATTCTCAAGCTTCATTCACAGATTTATTTAGCTTGCACACAGTGAAATTCATTCAGAAAACTTCATTCATAAAAACTGCAACCCTCTCTCTCTCTCTCTCTTTCTCTCTCTTGTTTTTAAGAGAAATAAACTATGATGACCTGGCTGGTGAAGAATATCTACAGATGCCTCAAAGGCTTCCAAGAGATGTTTCTATAAGGCAGTCATGAATATGAAGCTCTGAAGTATGTGCTGGATCATGAAATCTGCTTGAAGCGTTTTGGGATATTACAGTGTTCAGGGATCTTTCAGGAATTGGCAAGGTTTTTTTTGTTGAGAACTGAACTTCATCTAGAGAATTACTATTTTTTGCATGTGATTTCCCCCCTACATTTCTTTATTTTAAAAGGTGGATTTTTTTTTTACATGCGGATTCTTTTTTCCTTGCTGATCTGCTCAACATTTAAATGTTAAGTGCAAGGCTAGTGGGGGGAAAACCAAACCTCCTTACTGCTGATCTAGGAAGCGATTTCAGCTTTTGTGTTGTTCTGTATGAAATAGTGTGTCTTTCCTCCTGTGTATGTGCATGTGTGTGTGTGTTTACTGCAGTCAAGGTTTTACTATTAATGAGCCGGGCAGCGAGCGTTCAAAGCGGAGGACAATTTCTAAAAGGTTGCTTTGCCTGCGAGTGTAGTGATGGAAGAACCGCTCTTCCCATGTTAAACAGCTGGTAGCTTTCTTCGCTTTACCTGCTCGTGTGTATGTCTCTGTCTGAAGTGTTTCCTCGAGACTGAACTCGAGACGGCCAGATGTCCGGACAAAACGAAGCTGGGTTCATTAAGAGGAAGGAGCCACGAGGGAAGCGTCTGAGGACCCCACCACCACCCACGGCCAGATCTGCTGTCCTCTTTTTTGTCTTTAAAATTGTTCTGGTTTGTTTAATTCCATACTACTTCGTGTGGTTTTTAAGAAGGCAACCAGTTTAGGCAAAGAGGGATTGGGGGGGGAGGGGGTTAGGTGTCTTTTTTTTCTTTTTTACTTCAAAGGCTATGAGAGAACGCATTGCACACAGCCTCAGTGGACAGGTACTGGATGTAGAACTGTTTGGAGACCCAGGAATGCTTCACAGGGCAAAGTACAGTCGTTTCAGGAATGAGTCCCTCGCATCGTTCGAGGAAGATGCACAGAGTGGACCTCTGCATCTTAAAGGTTCTTCGTCGTCTCATTCCTCAGCACCGAACATGCCCATCGACAGTGTTGCCATGGGGACGCCGGACAGCCCTGTTGCTCTGTGTGCCTTGATACCTCGCATGGGGAACCTCAAGCTAGCCAACCCTTCTACCCTCCCTAGCTTGAAGAACTTCTGTCTACGGACTAAGGAGGTGCCAAGGATTAAACTGACAGAATGTGCAACTGTTCCGAGTGGCCCTACCTCGCCAGAAATTAACTTGACTGCCTGCCTGCCCTCTTCTTATCCCCGGGGAGACCTGGACAAGCCACTGAAGGGCAGCCCAAACATCCAGGAGGAAAATGTGTCAGTGGGTGCCGAAGAATTGGCTTTGCTGACCAAACCGATGAAAGACCTTGGCCGCAGGGGGGGTGAATCCGGTTTGGAAGCTGGGCTCTCATATAGCATCCGAGTAAGTAGGGTTTTTTTTCCCCCTTTCCCTTATGAAATTCTGATGACTCAGTCTAGTATTTTTATAAATACGTTTTTATTTTTTTTTATGTGCTTAAACCTCCGTGAGGTGAATTAGGCCACTGTTGTTATCCCTGTATTGCAGATAACACAGACAGAGCGTTGCTCAAGGCTGCTTTAAAGGCTTCATGCCCGAACTGAGGCATGAACAGGTGGTTTCCTTGGTGTAGTGGTTAAGTGCGTGGACTCTAATCTGGGAGAACTGGGTTTGATTCCCCACTCCTCCACTTGCACCTGGCTGGATGACCTTGGGCAAGCCGTAGTTCTGGCACAGCTGTTCTTGAAAAAGAGCAGTTTCTGTCAGAGCGCTCCCAGCCCCACCGACCTCACAGGGTGTCTGTTGTGGGGAGAGGAAGGGAAAGGAGTTTGTAAGCCTCTCTGAGACTCCCTTGGGTAGTGAAGGGCAGGGTATAAATCCAATCTCTTCTTCTTCTTTGTAATTCCAGGGGCAGCTTTAACAGTTCTGGGACCCTGGGCAAAAGTCCAGGATGGGACCCCAGAATCACTGCCCCCCCCCCCACTGCTTCCCTCCCCTGCAGGGGCCAAGCAAAGGTCAGCCCCCCTTGCTTTGTGGAAGGTGAGTGGGAGCCACTGCCAGAAACTGGCTGCCCAAGCACCAGAAAGGATGGGCGCATGTGTGTGGCAGGCCCTTATTCTTTTTTTTGTTTCCTCTCTATTGGGGGGGGGGATTATGGGTAGTTGGACCCCTCCCCAGTGCAGGGCCCAGGGCAACTGCCCCTGATGTCCATTGGCAAAGGGTGCCCCCGGGTCCTTCAGTCATCTACACACCACATGAATGTTTGTCATAATCCATCTCAAGGTCCAGGTTGGTTTACAATATAAAAGCATGCAGACTTCTAAGGGCCACTTTTTCACTCTTGGGAGTCTTTGCATATGTGTCATTCACGTTTTTAAGCCAGACCTTTATTTATTAATTAAAAACATTTATATCCCGCCTTTCCTTGTGGTTCGAGTTGGCTTGCAACAGCAACAATAACGATCATTTACAGCCACTGCGGTGTTTTGTGCGAGTTACATATGTGGGATATACCAGAACAAGCAGTCCTGTAAGTTATTCATTTCCTTGCATAATGGCCAGTCCGGGGATTCATTGTACTAAGGTAGATGTCTGTAGATAGGAGGGAGGTGTCTTGGTGCAGGTAGAAGCAAGATAATTAACTTCTGAATTAAGGCTCGGTCCCACTTTCACGTTACATTCCTCCCACCACCATTACTCTAAGCCACACAGGGTACTGTGGTGTCGATGTGGCAGGGACCAGTAGGGTCCATTCGGGCCATTTTGCAAACCGTTTCTTCGGACCTGAAGCAGTGGGTCAGACGGCAAGTGAGGGAATCAGGGTTGGGTGGAACCCAAGAGGGTCCTTTTTCAGTGGAAAGGAGGACATAAGAGATAGTGACAGGCAATGTGGTGGTCGAAAACTGGCTTGTTATCCAAAGCTCCTTAATACCTAACCAGATTACTGATCCATCTTGCCCAGTGTGCTCCCCTGAAGAGCAGCCAAACTCCAGGGTCTTGGGCGCAGGATGGTCTTTACCAGTACTGTTTACCTGAGATCATTTAGCTGGAGATGCCAGGAGTTAAATCTGTCTTCATTTGAAAAGCACGTCCTCTGCCCCTTAGCCACAACTCCTGCTCCAGAGCTGAATTTTTCCTCCTCTTTGGAATTAATCTTCATGGAAGATTGGGAATGGGAAGGGCTGTGCTCAAAAGAAGAGGGAGAGGGTGGGGAGTACTAGATGGGAATGGCAAAAAATATACACATGAGACGTGTTCACAATTAATTATTGGTGCCCACTAAAATTAATGTTTTGAAAAAGCAGCAAAGGAGCTCGAACGTCTTAGATCTGGTGTCGCGTTGTATGTGTGCAAACACCCCCCCCCCCCCATTCCTTCAACTTTCTCTTCTGAAAGTGTTTTTAAAATGGTGGTGCCGTGTGTGAGAACCACTTGTAAGTCTCAGCCCTCTGTCTGAATACCGGCGCCTTGAAGTATTTTCACCCCCAGGAGCAATTTTGTTAAGGTTCATTAATATATTGATAGCAAGAAGTGAAACAGCTAGGCATCGTACACTGCATGAAACGCAGCTCATGTGTAATGAAAATGAAGTACAAGTGTCGGTCAGGAAGTAAGGTGGTTCTGAATAGTACTAGAATTGTGCATTTATTCTTTACTGCCATAAGTCAGTTGTGACTTGATGGCAACAACAGCAAACATTTCCAAAGGCTTGGAAAACTAGGAAAGGGTTAGCAGGACTGACTGTGCCTGTTTAATTTGTGTTTTCCAGTCCGGGCCTTACTTATGATCATGTGCACACAAGACCGGCACTGGAGCACACTGACACGTTAATTTTTACTAACAAGAAATAGCTGACAATATGTATACAGATTAGACTGTGAGCTTGTAAATGTTTGAACTATATCTCTTTTAATGGCTCCTTTTAAAAATTAAATTTACATCCCTAACCTTGGGTGTCTTTCCAAAGAGAAAAGCGAGATATAAATTGTTAAAATACATCGGTGGAGAATTATTAGGTGTTTTGCTGGCCACTGACTCCAGTGGGTTTAGCTGTGGTGTAGAAAGAAAGGCGTTTGGGCACCTGCAGTTTACCTCTGTATCCTAAGTGCTTGGGGGAGTGAGAAGGCTTCAAAAGAACTGAAGACTGTTTTTCACATGGATGAGTCAGTGTTATGCAAAACAGGGCATTTTCCCAAATTAGAATCTGTAGGCTCATCCCTAAGATATTTTTGTCCCTACTGTGCTGTTGAATTCAATAGGAAAAATGAGTACCCAGCATGGCAGGGAGAGACGCTGATTCTTCTCTGCCTGATACTCAATCCTGTTTCGTCTGCTCAAAATGTATTTTCATTAGGCTCAGTTGGTTTTACCGGAACTGAGGTATACTTGAATCAATGGTCTCATTCCTGGGATCGCCCTTATTTCAGTTTTCAAAGGCAGCTATGTACAAATCACTTTTGAAGCTCCGGCTGTTGTGCAGGCGTGGAAGCATTCCACGTATTTTCCCATCCCTTCTCTTTTGTGTGTTCTATTAGAGTGGGTTCTTTGTATGAGAGTACTTGGAAGTCTCTTCTTTACTGGTTTCTTCTAAAATTAAAAAAAAAGCCTGGCTACTTTAGTGCTTCCTTTGAGCAAGTTTGGTCTGCCGCACATGAAAAGTCTTGGGGAAACTGGTGCTTCTAAGTGCTGTACTAGGATCTGGGAGACCCCCACACACACACACTCTGTCACAGAAGCATGGTGGATGACCCTGGTCCTAATTAGCCTAACAGGGTTGTTGTGAGGATAAAATGGAGAAGGGGAGAATGTTGTAAGCTATTTAGGGTCTTCATCGGGGAGAAAGTGAGGTATAAATAAAGTTTAGAACATAATAGGGATTGGGGAAGTGGAAGAGCAAGATGTGCTATAGAAACAAAGTCTTAGAATTAAGGTCTAACTGAAGTAGTTTCTAGTAGACCAGTATTTTAAGACTTTGGAGGGCCACTCCAAATAGGGTTGCCAGCCTCCAGGTGGGGCCTGGGGATCTCCCGCTTTTACAACTGATCCCCAGGTGACAGAGATCAGCTCCCTTGGAGAAAATGGCTCCTTTGAAGGGTGGACTCTATGGCATTGTACCATGCTGAGGCCCCTCCCCTCCCCAAACCCCGCCCCCTCCTGGCTCCACCCCCAAAGTCTCCAGGTATTGTCCAACCTAGACTTGGCAACCCTAACTCCAAAACATGCAGGGGGTGAGCTGAAGTCCATGTTCACCACATTAGTGATCTGAACTGGGCACTGGATGCATGGAAACTGAGGAGAAGCTGCAACTGATATGTGACCGTTACACAAGATACAGGGGTGGGACCTCTGCATTCTGTAATTGCGCTTCTGTGAAGTTGTTTTTGCTGGGTATGCGCTTGAGTACATACTATCCCTTTAAAGAAATACAAATAAATTTTCCTCCTCTGTCTCCCTCAGGCATTCATTTCATCCGTCCTGCTCTGATGTGTTTACAAGCGAAGGATCAGGTTTTAAACTACTTGGAAAGTGGGTGGGTGGGAGAGACAGCAGGCCAAAAACACTGCACCGCAAAAGGATTTTGACATTCCCCAGCCCCTCCCCCATATGAGTTAGGTTTACAATTCCTCCTTTCCTCACCCAAACAGACCCATATGACTCCTGCAAGGTGGCTATAGCTTTGGTTTTCTGTGGCTCTCATGGGAAGGCAATGAACTTCAGTGACTCTGTGCTTCTTCTCATCTATGATTCAGGAGCTGGGGAAATATTTTTAGCTTCTCCCTCCTCTTTTGAGGCACTTCTCTCGGGGAGCAAATGTTTAATTATAATATCCAAGGAAAACCATTCAGAGCACAGGTGCCTGCTCACAGGCCCATGCGGCTCCAAATCTCATCAAAGGGATGGAGGAAGAGAGTCGGCTGCAGCTGTTCCCTCCCCTTCCTTTAACTCACAATGAGTCATGCGGCTTGGCATCCCACCACCGGCTGACCTGGCATGGAGGCCCTAGCAATCTGCTCAGTCCATGTCTTTCATTGCACGGCCCCCGGATGAACAGCGAGGGGATGAGCATGCTCTGGAGGCGGGCATCCGAGGAGGATGGGAAGTTGCCTGGCCTCAGAGGGTGGCAAGGTGGGGCAGATAGCCAGGCACTGGGGTGGCAGGAAACCGATGCAGGAGATTTTTGAAAAAGGAAAGACAGTCACATGGTCTTTATTCCATCACTTGCACTGTTATCAAAAGGGCATTAATACGATGGAGAATGGTAATTTTGCTGAGATTGGGCTGCTTGAATGAGCAGAAGTGTCCGCTCTGTTTGTGTGCGGACCGTCTCCGTCTTACCTGAGGGCTCTCGGAATTCTGAAGCCAACCTTGTTTCTCCGGGTAGATATGTCCTATTGCATTTTGCAGCAGAGTGCTTTACAGCAGCAGTCCAGCTGTTTTGCAGCGCACCACCCGGAAAGGACTGCCAGTCGTTGTTTTTCATGCCTGAGGAGCTCAGCCTAGATGACAAGAATGAATAAGTATGTTGTAGATTTCCCCTGCCTATAGGTTCTCCTACAACTTTCAGTTTAGTGTTTGTAAAATAGCTCCTTGCTATGCACAGAGGTGTCTCAGAGTGCTGTTCCCGCAACAATGTGGTTTAATTAAATAGAACTTCTGCCCTAGAGATACCAGTAAAATGGTTTGCTAAATTAACCAGTCAAACCACCCTACCAAAAAAAGAAAAAGGAAAGATCTTGACATGATTGCACCTGTGATTTCAGCTTACAAATTGTCTGGGGGCAGCAGGTAATCTCTAACCCCTGCTCTCAGTCTACTACCTTTGGTAATTTGAAAAATTGGGAGGAAAAATGGAGGAATGGCATCAATGGTGATGGTTTAGGGATTTCCCTCAGTCTCTGTGGTAAATAACATAGAAATTGGGGGATTCCTGGAACAGTGCCCAGAAGTGACATTGTGTCCATAGATCCTTCACATGGAAGTGACATCACGATCTCCTTGCCACTCTGTGAATTTCCCCTATTTCTAGTGTAGAGGCCATAGAGATTGGGAGGTTCCTAGAGCTTCACACAGAAGTGACATCATATCCATTCACCTTCCGCCTGGAAGTGACATCACAGGCTCCACGCAGCCCTAGGAATTTCTCTAGAAATTCCAAGATTGTCATCTGGAAGTGATTTCACATTCCCTCAAATCTCCCATCGTTTCCTAGTGCAGGGCTGGCAATGCTGCTATGATTTTCTTGACATTATTGAACAATATTTTTGGTGTACGCACATTCCTGCACAAATATAAAATATTGCATAAAGAGCATTTAGATACAGTGATGTGTACAATCTTGACATGACCTCAACATGATAAGTAGCTATGATTTAGGTTTACGAACTGCCCGGGGGCAGCAAGCAATCTCACACCCCTGTTCTCAGTTTACTGCCGTTGGTAATTTGAGCAGTGGGAGGAAAAAGGGGGGAAGCCATCATTACATTAAGATTGCTAAAATGCTATTTTGGAAATGTGGATGAGAGGCAAAGACATGCTGGAACTGAAACCTTTAGCAAACTCACCCAAATAAACAATACCCAAAAGGATTTCAAAGTTATGTATTTATTTAATTAATAGTCTGTTCTTGTTGAAACTTGAGGCAGATGACATCATTACAGTCACTTTGGAGGCCCTGCTTCAGGTGCCTCTACCTTCTGAGATTACGTGGCCTTCTTGGTCATGGCACCAAAACTCTGGAACTTTCTCCCTTGGGAGATTTGTCTATCCCCTTCTGTGGCTATCTTCTGCCAACGGGTGGAGACTTCTTTGTTTCATTTAGCATTCTTTCAATGGTCCCTCCCTCCTACCCAGTGTTTTTGTGTTGTGCATGAATTGTAACTCAGTTGTTAAATTGTTTTAGTGATGCATATTTGGGAGGGGGTTGCTTTTAATAATTTCCAAATGTGATTTTATCAGGTATGTTTTAACCTTGAATCTCAGGGGAAAAGGCAGACTATAAACAACCAAAAAAAAATAGTTAGCTGCCTTGGTGGCCCCTAAAAGAGCAGAAAACTGGGCTACAAATTTTGTAAATAAATAACTTAAAAACAAGGCAATAGGAATGGTACAATACATACAACAAAGCATGCAATGAAAACAGGATAACAAAATTAGACAATGCAATAGCAGGCTGTGATAATACAGACAATGAAGCAGGACTGAAGAATTGGAGAACAGTGCAGTAAAAGCAGGATTAATACATACAATGAACAATGCAATGAAAGCTGCTTAAACAACAGCCCTCACCGCCAGTAACAATAAGCCTATTTCCTTTGTGAAAATGCCCTCTTGAACTGTTCCATTTTTGGCATTCTGTGGAACGATAGACTCATCATCCATATGAAATGAATGCCCTTGTATTTTGGTCCACAGTACAACGCATCAGAATGGTCCAGCTTTGGAAACGAGCTTGGAACTCCAAAATTAGAATATTGGAAGCATCTCTACTGTAGTGCCTTTAATTCCTCATTTCTGCCAGTTCTGGACCACAATCTGCTTTCCTTCCATCCTACCTCCTGAGGAGGGTATAACCTAGGCATTGAGACCTTAAGGGAAACTCAGGGTTTATCGCAGTCTGTGGTCTTTAGCATTTCTTGAACTTTAGCCCCATCCTGGGCCTCAGGTTTACTGCCCCCCCCCCCCCGGTGCCTTTCCCCCCTGCTTTCTTGATCATACAGTGTAGCCAGCCATTTTGCGTTGGTTGTTGATGTGCATAAATATCCAGTGGTGGCCATTTTAAACCTCTGCAAGAACAGCCAGCTTTCCTCTTCCACCCTGTTTCTTCTCTGACAGCAAGTGGCAAGGGGGGGGGGGGGACGTTTTAAGGAGGAAAAGGATGAGATGGCAAAAGGTGTGTTTGATTAGATCTCAACCCACTTCTGATTTGCAACCCCGTCTGTTGAAGACTCGTGATCCAGGTGATCGCATCTCAGAATTCTGATACTGGAGTTGTTTCCTAGGCAATAATACAAAGTCTGTACTGACTTGTGCTTTCAAAACAAAAGTGGCCAGACTTCCTGTCTCTGTGGCAGTTCAAGAATAGAGATTTGTAAACTGTGCGGATAAAACCCACTCTCTCTTTTTTTGTCACCATAATTGCAAGTGCAGCAAGGTGGCTTGATGATAAAGCAAAGAAGGGACGGTGGTTTTCTCTGAAGGTTTTACTCAGCCTTCCTTCCTTCCTTCTGCTGACCTCTTTAGGTCAAATTTACATCTGACTTTTCCCACTAGAATCATTCTAGTTTCAAAAAAACCTGTCTATACCTGTTTCTAGTTTCAAACCATACTTGTTCTAGTTTATAAATTATTGTTTACATTCATTAATTGCCCTCCTGTGGTCAAGCTAGCATTATACTGCTTTAAACAAATGCTGTTGCTTAGTACCCTTCAGACCCCCTGGAGTGAAATTTGAAACCAGCGTGAAATGAGCTTGGGAAAAGACAGCAGTCAAACTACTTCAGAGGGGAGGTGTAAATCGGGCCTTTTGCTTTGGGGTCCTGATGTCCATTCTTTGAGCTCTCTTTTCTCAGAACAAAGTTTGAGTCCAGTGGCACCTTTAAGACCAACAAAGTTTTATTCAGAATATAAGCTTTCATGCGCAGGCACACTTTGTGTTGCTTGCACACACAAGCTTATACGTTGAATACAACTTTGTCAGAAGGTGCCACTGGACTCACACTTTGTTCTGCTGCTTCAGACCAACACGGCTACCCCACCAGAATTTTTCTTTTCTCAGTTCCCTTCCTATTGAGACTGTTCAACCTTATTCTGCGATTTGAGGGTATGTGTGTTACTCATAGACAGTAAACAAGGCCAGAGATTGGGAGAAGCAGCTATATAAATGCTTTTCTCTTACTCAGGCTTTTAAGCAAAAATGGATCTTTGAGAAACGGTGATAAGATTAGGTCCACTCAGGAGAATTTATTGCAAACTTCCAGTATTGATTTCTCCCCCCCTTGTCTCTCTTCCCCTCCCCCATCTTCACTTAGTATACCTTCCCACGCATATGTTCAGGGTAATCTTACTCACTGTCATATGATCTCAGCCTATGACTCACCTATTCCTCCGAATCTCTGGCTTCATCAAGGGTGGTAAAGCACAACCAGCCGATTTTACAAGATTGCTGCTCTTCAGAGAAAGCAGAGCTGAAAAAACGCTCCCAGACACGCAGACATCCCACGGCAGTGCTTTTCAGCACATAGATTGTCCATCCTGTTAAAAGAGAGACTGAATCTCATGGGGGCGGATTTTCACATTTGTGATTTGCAATTCTCTCTCTCTCTCTCTCTCTCTTTATTTAGATTTAAAAACTGTAATTATTTTGTGTTCCTTTTGCGCTGCATCTAAGAGTGGATAAAGAGATTCCAGCTTAGGTGAAACGCAAGTTATGTCTTCAGTATATTTTTCAGGGCCTTGTGGGTGCAAATAGTTTGTAATCAGCAGCAACAGCACTCGTTATGGAGTCTGAAACCTTGTTTCTTGTTGTATATAATACTATTACATGGTTCTCTGAGAGGTGAGCAGAAAGGCAGCGCTTACCTGGACTGCTTCTCTTTAGAGGAGAGTTCTGAAGACTTAGGGCATCGTTGTCATGTTTGATTGTGGCGGCCAGATCTCCCGCTAAAGCTAAAGGAGAGACTTTCCATCCCAGGCTTCGCTGTTCCTGCTGCTGCTTCATAGAGCAGCGGGAGTATAAGGGGGGAAATGGCTGCTTTGGAGGGTGGATTCTATGAAAATATATCCCGCTGAGGAAATATATCCTTCCCCTCTCCAAACCCCTCCATCCCCAAAATCTCCATGTATTTCTCAAACCTAGGTGCCACGCCAACACCAACCTGGAAGTGACACCACGTCAGCACAGTGCCCTCAGATTCACCCCAAATTATGTTTTTACCACAGAGTTTCCGGTGAATCCTAAAGCATTGTTCTGATGCGGTGACTTCACTTTCAAGTGGTCACTGGAAGTGAGACCACAATGTTGGCGCAATGGTGTTCATCACAACTCCACCTTCTGTGTCCCAGCGTTTGTCAGCACTGGGCTGGCAGCCAATGCTCCCTCTAAGCTGTGGAGTCTTGTGGGCAAAAATACTACCTGGTGAGCTCCTGGCATTAAAGTTGTGAGCGAGCGATCTGGCTACTGCATTAATCAGTTTGCTCGGGAGCCATCCTTCCTAAGCGAAGACAAAAATGTGTGAGCCGGAAGCTATTAAACTGTGAGCTAGCTCACACTAACTCAGCTTTGGGGGAACACTGCTGTCAACCCTATTTGTGCTTCATTAACAAATCTACAAGTACGGCACAGCTGGAGGCAAAGAGAGACTCCTACAGGACAGCAGACCTGCTCCCCCATCAGATTTTAACTGAATTAATTGAATTGAATTCATTTATATCCTGCTTTTCTCCTAGATGGGGACCCAAAGTGGCTTACCTTGTTCTCCTCTCCTCCATTTTATCCTCTCAACAACCCTGTAAGGCAAGTTAGGCTGAGAGAGTGTGACTGGCCCAAGGTCATAAGAACAAGCCGCCCTGAGCCCGCTTGCGGGGAGGGCGGGGTATAAATACGAAAAGTAAATAAATAAATAAGAGAAGCCATGTTGGATCAGGCCAATGGCCCATCCAGTCCAGCACTCTGTGTCCCACAGTGGCCAAAACCCAAGTGCCATCAGGAGGTCCACCAGTGGGGCCAGAACTCCAGAAGCCCTCCCACAGGTGCCCCCCAAGCACCAAGAATACAGAGCATCACTGCCCCAGACAGAGTGTTCCATCCGTACCTCGTGGCTAATAGCCACTGATGGCCCTCTCCTCCATATCTATATATCTAATTCCGAAGGCGCCCCCTGTGTGAGGATACCTAAATCCGCGCAGGGGGGGCACCTGGGAGGCAGGGAGGTTTTCCTACACATGGGGGGCACTCCCCCCGTGTGCAGAAAAATCCGAAAAGTTTAAAAAAAAACTTTTTTAACCGTAGAATCCCCCAAAATACCTTTTGAAATGGCACCAACTCCAGACATCAACTGTGAGGAGATTAGAATGTTCGGGGCAGGGGGGGAGTCTAACTGTTTTTGTCAGTAAAAAGCAGGGTTTTTACTGGCAGCAGTCTAGGGTTGTCAAGTACCCCCCCTGGCCACCAGCAGCAGATCCAGATCCAGGCTGGGAAACTCCTGGAGATTTGGGGGTGGAGCCTGGGGAGGACAGGGACCTCAGTGAGGTACAATGCCATAAACTGCCCCCTCCAAAGCATCCATTTTCTCCATGGAAAGTTATCTCTGTAGTCTGGAGATGAGCAGTAACTCCAGGGGATCCCCAGGTCCCATCTGGAGGCTGGCATCCCTAGGCAGCACCCTTTGTGTGACTTGATACCACCTGATTTGCATGACTTAATTAGGCCCAGCTGTTTTGCTACAGTTCATCAGCAGCCACCGTATGAAAGCCATTGTGGGGCAACAGTTCGAGCTTCAGACTGGGATCTGCGAGACCCAGGTTCAGATCCCCATCTTGCAGTGGAAGCTGACTGGGAGATTTTGGACCAGTCACATACTTTCAGCCTAACCAACCTCACAGGGTTGTTGTGCAGATAACAAAGAGGAAATAATAATGTAAGCTGCTTTAGTCCCCACTGTGGAGAAAGACTGTAATTTTCCTAGGTAGAGGCTGCAGGGGAGGGGTGGAGATAGAAAGCTGAAGACAGATAAAGGTAGGTTGGCTGTTGGGTGGGAAGGAAATAGGGTTGCCAACTCCAGGTTGGGAAATTCCCAGACATTTGAGAGGTGGAGCCTGGGGAGGGTGGGATTTGAGGTGGGAGGCAGAAAGAGAGAGAAAGAGTGATGAGGTGGGGAGGCAGAAAAACAAAGGGAATGATGACAGGTCAGAAAGAGAGAGGAAGTAACATACATGGAGGAGAGCGAGAGAGTGAGAAAGGGGGGGCAGAAGGGAGAAAGAGTGTGAGAGAGGTAGGGGGAGAAGGGAGGAAGCAAAGGTGTGAGGAATGGGATAACTATCCTGCAAGTTTCTTGCAGGTCTCCACTTGTGTTTACCTAATCCCCTCTTGCAACTGTCTATGTTTGTAGCCACCACTGCTTCCTGTGGCAGTGAATTCCATGTATTAATTACTCTTTGGGCGAAGAAGTCCTTCCTTATATCTGTTCTAAATCTACTGTTCTTTAATTTTGTTGAGTGCCCACAAGTTCTTGTACTGTGAGAAAGGGAGAAAAGTACTTCTTTCTCAACCTTCTCTATCTCTACCTTCTCTGTGCCACTTGGCCGTCTTCTATGGCATGAGTGGGGGTTCAGACTGGGATATCCTAGATACTAGTTCAACACTCTTACTAATACAGCACATCCCGTTGCCATGAATATTCTGCCTCCCATTTTTTAGCTCTATCTTCTTTCCCTTTTGGCCTTTGGCCCTTGACCATCCCACTGGTCCTGCCCTCTTGGAGAAATCTTGCCTGCCCTTGACCATGGGGAGAGGTTTCTCTCCTTGGCTTGGCTCTTCTGTGTGATTCTTTCCACTTTGCTGAGGAGGCCTGTCTGCTGACTTGTGTCCAGGACCTCACAGGGTAACAATCCCTGAGGTGATTGGTTCAGTTCAAAACTGGAGTCTCTCTGCTTCTCACGTAGGGTTTCTAACTCTGGGTTGGGAAATTCCTGGAGATTTGGGGGTGAAGCCGGCGGGTGGTGGGGTTTGGGGACGGGAGACACCTCAGTGGTATGCCATGGAGTCCATCCTCCAAAGCAGCCATTTTCTCCATGGGATCTGATCTCTGTAGTCTGGAGATCCGTTGTAATCCCAGGAAATCTCCAGATCCCCACGTGGAGGTTGGCAGTCCCGTTCTCAGCCTTCCTGTCCTTTTCCCACTCAGATGTCCATCTGCTCCCCCAGCTAGGTAGGAAGATGACATTAAAAGTCTATCCAGGAGGTATTCTGTCTTGTTGAACAGGCTGATTATAAAGTACTCAGTCCAGAGATGCATTCAAGTGAAATCAGCTCATGGTTTATTGAAGGGTCAGGAACACAAATCTGAGCTGGGCTCGGCGGTCTGCTTATATGCGCATCTAAACCGTGCCCCCGGCCTCACCCAAACAAGCTGATAGGATCACAATTAAGTCTCCCCAGATCATTGGTCCCTATTTGCATCCTGGCTGACTGATAGGTCTAAATCATGATCCGGCCAATCTATTGTGTTCTGGAGCAAAGCTCTGTATGTGCCCAGCCATGTGCTTGCCCCAGACCACATGGCCGGACCGCATGGTGGTCACCATTAGAACACAACATTGATCCATAGTGATCAGAAGCCCAAGCTCACACCAGTTCCCTACCTGGTAATGAAGAAAGCACACACATCACCCAGCATTTTACAAGTAAGCACAGAATCCTCCTTTTGAATTTGTAGTGTGTGTCTATTTTCACACCAGGGATTGCTGTCTGAAGCGCACTGCCTCCACACACGTAGCTCACAGTTGTACTCTGTGCCCATTTATTCTATGAGAAAATATTTTTTAAAATATTTGTATACCACGCTCTTGGTTTTTAAAAAATCCCAAAGAAGTTTCAGTTAACAATAAAGTACGACTAGGATGTAAAATCACTAAAAACAAACAGACAATCATTAAAAAGTTGAAAGCAGTAAAGGAATCGGTCTGAATAAAATATTTGGGATTTTTTCCCCCCCAAGTGGATTAATACTACAGTTTCGGAACATTTTCAGCATCCCAAGACACCTTCTCAATCAGGGGATTTTTTAGTATGAGCTTGTATGTGTTTCAGCAGTGGTTATTCTTTGACCCCATGACATTCGTGAGGGTCCACGCTGAGCCAGTGTGTTGCATAGTGGTTAGATTGCCAGGCTAGGATTTGGGAGACCCAGATTCGAATCCTCACTCTGCCATGGAGGCTTGCTGGATGATGTTGGGCTGGTCAGGCCCTCTCAGCCTAACCTACCTCACAGGGCGGTTGTTAGGATAAATGCAGGAGGGGAAAATGATGTTGTATAAGACACTTTGGTTCCTCACTGGGGAAAGAAGTGGGGTATAAATGTCTAAATAAATAACACATTAGGCAGTCTTTTATGTGAACATGTATTCTGATTGGACAGTCTCTCTCTCTGTCTTTGTTCTAGACCATTTTTAAACAGCTGTGATTTCTCTCTCCCCACCCCCTTATGTTTATTCCAGTATATGGGCTGTATTGAAGTGCTGCAGTCAATGAGGTCTCTGGATTTCGGCACCAGGACCCAAGTCACAAGGTAAGTGGTGCAAGACTGAAAGTAGCATTTTATCAAACACTGCAATGTTTATTTTGCTCTGAAGGCACAAATGCCTTCGAATTCTGCTGATTGCTTTCCCCTGGCAGTCATCTTCAAGATCTTTTAATGCTCTGACATCCTGTTTTAGATTGGAATTATGGCTCTCGGCCTGCATTCAAGTGTAACAGTAAACCACAGGCTTTTAAAAAAAAAATTAGGAGAATGAACCTTGGAAGTCCTTGAGCTTCTGCCCTCTCCATCCCTCCCCCGACAACTGTGCATGGCTCCATTATTGATGACTTCGTAGTTTACAACAGATCGTGGTTTGTTCCTTGCCTCCAAACCGATGGTTTGGAATTCTGATATACAGGCAAGGAGGAGAAATCATAGCTTGTGGTTCAGGTATAATGATGTAGGAAGTGGGCAGGGTTGCCAGCTTGTGGTTGGTATCCGGTGAGAGATGAGTGGGCAGGGACAGGGGGACAGGGGGTCCTGGCAACACCAATTTCCCCAATCCCCCCATCCCCGGCTCTACCAAGCGGTGGCAGGAATTAGGGACTGCTGTGTGAGGTGTCCCACTAGGTTTGCGTGAGCCCCAAACCATCCAAGGTTTGTTCTGCCCATTGCAAACCATGCCTGAGGTTATTTGATAACGCGTAGCCAAACTCCATGCAGTCTCTTCCATGTCCCTAACATAAGAGCCCATCTGTTCTTTAGCAGCAGAATGTCAACTTTGTGCCAGTGTACAGCCATTTAATTGGATCCTGTACGGTGCCAGGGCTCCAAGCTAGAGAATCCCGGAGCAGCTACGCTTACCAGCTCTGCTTGCTTATAAAGGATCTGCTATTCCTGGTGAATTCTTTAAGATAAATGTTGGGTTTAATTCCAGGAAAGATACGTCAGGGGGCAACAGGTCATTTACCCATGTGTCACATGACACACTGTAGATTAATCAAAAGTGTTCTCAAATCCAGATCAGAGAGTCTCGTGGTCCTCTTTTTGTGTGTGTTCGTTTTGCTGTTGAGTCAGAGCTGACTTACAGCAATCCTGTGGGTTGTTCAAGGCAAGAGATATTCAGAGATGGTATGGCCATTGCCAGCCTCTGCGTATTGACCGTGGACTTCCCTGGCGGTCTCTCATCCAAATGCTGACCAGGTCCGACCCTACTTAGCTTCCAAGATCTGATGAGATCAGGCTAGCCTGGACTATCCAGGTCAGGGCACACCTATTCCCTCCACACTGGTTATAAAAGCTCACATATTTGGCCTGTTCCAAACATGGACGATTGGGAACACGAACACCATTTCCTGAACCCAGTAAACAAGGAGGTGGTGTTCCCTCTGAGCTGAGTTAGTGTGAGCTAGCTCACCGTTTTTTAGCCTCCGGCCCATAGACGTAGAGTACGGGGGGGCTCGAGGGCTTGAGCCACCCCTGAAATTTCCTGGGGGGGGCCTCAGCCACCCCCGGGAAAATGGAGCACCTGCCACCGCGCCTCCCCGGGTCCTTCCGAGGCCCAACCATTGCTGCTGGAGAGGGAAGGGGTGGCGGGGGGGGGGGGGGAGAGGCACCGGCAGCAGTGGCTGGTTGGCCTCGGAAGGGCCCGGGGAGGCGGGGCGGTTTCCAGGGGGGGAAGAACATCGGAGCCCCTCCCCCCCCGGGATTTCCTAAAGTCTGCGCCCCTGCTCCGGCCCACACATTTTTGTCTCCACTCAGGAAGGAGGGCTCCAGAGCAAACTGATTCATGCAATAGCCGAATTGCTCGTGCACAACTTTAATGCCAGGAGCTCACAAGGTAGAATTTTTGCTCACAAGACTCCACAGCTTAGAGGCAGCATTGCAAGGAGGAAAATCCAGGCACTGAACTGGGCTTCCATTCCAGCCAAAGATACTTTTGAACAAGCTTATTGAGATACAGATAGAGAGTAGGGCCAGTTGCAAGATCCACTTAGCCATCTGCATGACTTTCCATTCCTTTTGCGGCTTTCCCTTTGCCTTCATTCTCTTGCAAAGGCAAAAGAGCCTTTGCACACATGGTTTGAAAATCAATAGAGCAAGTTAGTTTACCTGCCCCTTTTCATCCAGTTATCGCTCAAAATATTTGTATTTTAAATCATTACGATATGTCCCCAAATTTACGTTGGTTGCTACGGTAGTGAAATCAGATTAAAAACGGGGTTGAGAGGTACTGAGTGCCGTTTGTTTTCTGGAGCAGTATGACTCCTGGGCTTCAGCCCAGCGAGGAATGTAGATCGTGCAAGCTGGATATTACTTCACTAATATATTGGCCACCAACGATCATATGAATGAATGTCATAAAATGTCTCCTTTCAGCAGGAAACAATAAAGTTGAACTCATGGTTCCCCCAGGGCTTTTCCAGCATGACTTACCCTGTGCTGTGACGTCATGTTGTGAGGGTTGCAACATCCTCCACTAAGTTCTCCAAAACAGATCTTTGCTGGACTGCATTTTCAGGGCAGTGTGAGGTGTACATTAAATCTGACTTGAGGTTTCCTTATTCTCCGGATAATCATTGCTCTTCTGCATCCATTTCAAGTTTTGGAATAAAATCTTGATACCTTTTCTCTCATACATATATTTCACTGTAGCCCAGCATGTGAAAGGATGCTATTGGCAAGCTTTTCTTCTCTCCCCGCCCCCACCCCCGGTAAAATTGGTCATGCTCTGGAATGAAGGATTCTGAGGGCAGAAGCATCTTGGCACTTCTGTGATGAATTGTGATTAACACGTGGAATTCACTGCCACAGGAGGTGGTGGCAGCTACAAGCATGGGCGGCTTCAAGAAGGAATTAGATAAAGTATGGAGCAGAGGTCCATCATTGGCTATTAGCCGCTAGGTATAGATAGGAACTCTCAGTCTGGGGCAAGTGATGCACTGTATTCTTCGTGCTTCGGGTAGGGGGGGCAACAGTGGGAGGGCTTCTAGTGTCCTGCCCCCACTGCTGGACCTTCTGAGGGCACCTGGTGTTTTGGCCACTGTGTGACAGAGTGTTGGACTGGACGGGCCATTGGCCTGATCCAACATTGGCTTCTCTTATGTTCTTACGTGAGAATTTGATGTCGATTTAAGAATACTGATTAGGGAGTGCTTCTTACCTTTTCTGTATTTTAGACCATGTGTAATTATTTGCCATGGGTGCTCCTATCTCGAAGTAGGGGAATTACCATGACAGATGCTCTTAAATACTGTTTGGTTTTTGCAATTGTGTTCTGGATATTTCAAAAAAGCAGGCCTTTAAGCCTTGTGTATGAACCTTGCTTATGTGCAGTCTGGATTTCTACTGGACCTCAGAGGTCCGTTCCCCTGGAGACAATGGCTGCTGTGCAGGGTGAACTCTGAGGCATCATGCGTTGCAGAAGCCCCTCCCCTCTCCTAACCCTGCCTTTCCAGGGCTCTGCCCCTGAATTTCCAGAAATTTCTCAGCCTGGAGTTGGCGACCTCACTATCCACCCACCCTAAAATACCATGCTTGTGCCTGTCTGTATCTGGAATGGGGGGGGGGGCAATATCAGGAATAAAAGATCTCAATACGATTTTTTTTTTTTTGGTATTTCTTCTGCTTTTCTATGGGCAAAAAAAGCCCATAGATCAGGACGCACATTTGATTGTTAACAAATGGAAAGAGAGTGGTGGTGGGTGGGGAAAGCAATTTCAAAAGAATCTTGCATTTCCATGATCAATAAAGAAGATGCTAAAATGAGTTTAAGACGATGCCTAGCTATTAAGAGAGACTTTAGCATTACAACGGAACCTGAAGCAGAGCCTTTAAAAATGAATTGTTAAAAGCTTAAGTCATTAAAGCTTCCATTCACCGTGCTTTAATGCAGTCTTAATGCATCGTTCAGCCTTGAAATCGGAAGTTTTTTGCTATTGCAATTAATTTATGCATACCATTAAGCTGTAGATAGAAGAAGACAGTATAACCAGCACTTAAATTAACATTTCACATTTGCCTTTTTTTTCCTCATACGTTGCTGGAAGCAAACGTCGTCTAATTTTGCAAAGCCCAAAGAGAGAAAATTGAAGTTTAAAATTCAGTCGCTATCACACACTAAAACAGATTTCATGTGCCACATTATGCAGTGCAATATATGTTTGAAAATCCCAGCGACTGTATCACCAAGAGCTAACCCATTCTGTGTGTTTTATTGGTCATCTAAATTCAGCCGGAACCACAGACAGGTTGTAATGGAGACTATTGCCCCTTATCCCCTCCCCAAATTCCTGGTAACCAGCCAAAAAAATTGATAATTGGTTAATACAGAAACAGACTGAGACACAAATATGCTATTGGATTCACTAGCAAAGACAACACGTCTGTGGATCCTTTCAGCTTTGAGGTCAGCAGGGTTCTGAAATTCTACTGCGCTGGAAACAACCAGTTTTTTTGCTGGTGAAAAACAAAGGATGGCTTCCATTTGTGTGTGTGTGAAGGGCCAGCAGGTCTCTTCTGACTAATGGCAACCCTATGAGTGAATGACCTCCAAAATACCCTCTCATGTTGGATCTTCCTCTTTTCCTGCTGCCTTCAAGTTTTCCTGGCATTATTGTCTTTTCCAGTGACTCTTGTCTTCTCCTAAGCGGGGAGGGTCCATTTGGCCACCACAAAAACGCTGGGGAATCATGGGATCTGCTTTCTCAAAGGCCACCTGGGACAGGGTCTGTAAAATGGAGATGAATTGGGCAAGATGGATTGAAAAAGCTGCCCGGATCCAACCCACTGTATGGAAATGAAACTGAACCTCTGAGTGTTCCTTGCTACTCTTGGCTGAGGGTATGGGGCATTTCCGCTTCACCATCCAGGCATGTTTTCTCACTGGGGATGTGAGGGAGACAAAGAGGAAAGGCGTTTAATGAGCGAGATGTACGTTGATTTTCAATTAAAGGTCAAACAGAGCAGGTTTCTCCACTGAATTCAGTGATGAGGTAAATGGGTGAACCCACAGTGCTGAAATTTCTATCGGTCCTGGAATGATTATGGATTCATTGAATTTATTTATATCCCTGCTTTTTGCTTAGAAAAACAACCAAGGCAGCTCCCAGCAAGAAAAGGGGTTGGGCTAGGGTTGAGAACCTCCAGGTGGGGCTTGGAGATCTCCTGGAATTATAAGTGAACTCCAGGCTACAGAGATCAGTTTCCCTGGAGGAAATGGCTTCTATGGAGGGTGGAGTCTAAGGCAGGGGTGGGCAAATGGCGGCCCGCGGGCCACCTGCGGCCCGCCACAGAGTTTTTTGCGGCCCGCCAAGACATGAAGATTAACAAGAGTAAATATAGATGCTCTTTGACAGACATTAACTTGCAGGCTGTGATGAGAATCTCAACAAGCAATCTCACTCCTGATTTCAAAAAAATTGTAGAAAAGTGTGATAGGGTACATTTGTCTCATTAAACTGCTTCTAAAATTAAATGTCCTTGCAGCTATAGATGATATAAAATTAGCACACTAAATAAATTGAATAAAACTACCACTATTTTATTTAATTTATATTTATTGATTTTTATGATACAATTTATACCTTTTCTGAAATGCAAAGTTAACTAATGAATGCAATCATTTTAAAAGGTGCGGCCCTCCGCTAACCTCTGCTCCCAAAAAGTGGCCCCCGAGCCAAAACAATTGCCCACCCCTGGTCTAAGGCATTATAACCACCCCTCCCCAAACCCTGCCCTCCCCAGGTCCTTTCAAATATTGAAACATCGCACTGTTTGTCAGTGTCATTTTGGTCCATTGCCACTCCCCTTTAAAACAGCCTGTGGCAAGGAGTGTAGGATCTAAAGCTTGGATGGTGACCCCCCCAAAAAACCCGCTTCTGACACCAGTTAACTGGTAAATCTGTTTCGTCCCTCTTGTTCTGTTTTGGAGATGCCTTGTTAAAAGGTTGTTGTATTTGATTTGCCAGAGTTGTGGTTCATCAGGAGTTCAGCTCTTTCTCCACATCTCTTAATTAACTATGTGAGTGCGTACTGGATATGGCGTTGGCTATGCCGCATGTAATGTTACTGGTGCATGCACATTAAGGCCACCATGCGGTGCACGCCCTGCAACTTCACATATTGCAACTGTTTGTCACAGCAGATTTATGTTGGCTCCATTGGATTTTCAAAGCAAGAAGTGGTTTACCATCGCCTGGTTCTGTGTAGCAACTCTGGACTTCCTTGGTGGCCTCCCATCCAAGCTTAGGTGCCAAGATCTGATGAGATGGTCAGAGCAACTACTGGGCCATATTTCTGACTGTGGATAACAGACCCTATTGAAGTAACACTTTGCTGTTGCATCTCTGAGCAGAGCACTGTCTGCTTTTAAACCAGTGGAGGACAGGCTGTTGCTGAGTATGTTAATGCAGCTTGCATTAGAGTAGAACCATGTGTGTGTGTAAAGGAACTGGGCAGTGATCCTTGGTCCAAGAACCAGAGTGTTACAAGCATGGCTCTGTTTTCAGCTGTGAACTATTGGGAGGGGGGATGTGAAGGCTGCGTTAACTCCTAAACTTGAAAATGGCTCAGTGAAAGAACTTTGGGGCGGGGGGGAAGGGGGGGTATTTTGGGGAATGTGCTGACTGAATAAGGTGGACTTTGTCCTGATGATTCAGGCTTCTCCTTTGCAGGATACAATCCCTCTCTGTTCTGTGGGTGAAGGCCTGGCCTCAGAGACTTTAAAAGGCCCGTCTTCCACAGCATTTTTCTTCATTTACATCAGACCCACCATGCCCTTCCCCTCCGTCTCCTTTGCAGAAACAATCAACAAAGTGGGCCAGTGTGGTGGCGAGCTTGCCTCCCCTCTTCAACAAAGTCCATCTCTAGACTGTGTAAAAGGAGGCACAGTCCCAAAGGGGCTGGAGAATTCCTTGAGACCCAGCAGGCCTTGGAGCCTGCTTCCAACATGAAGCAGCTGTTTTATTTGTTTTATTTTTTATTTTTATTTTAGTATCACACTTGTACCCCGCCGTCCCCGCAAAGCTGGCTCAGGGCGGCTCACATTCATTAAAACATATTACATCAGATATCCACATCAGTTAAAACCAGGGCTCCGTTGGGGCCGGAGCGAGCCGGAGCGCCGCTCCGGGAGAGAAGGGGCCGGGGGCGGGGCCGGGGGCGGGGCCCGTCCCGCCCCCAGTCGCCTTCCGCGGGGCCGCGGCTGGCCGCCGCCGGCCCCGCCGAGGAGCCCCGTCTTGCCCCGGACGCCTTCCGCGGGGCCGCGGCTGGCCGCCGCCGGCCCCGCCGAGGAAGCCCCGTCCCGCCCCGGAAGCCTTCCGCGGGGCCGCGGCTGGCCGCCGCCGGCCCCGCCGAGGAGCCCCATTCCGCCCCCGAAGCCTTCCGCGGGGCCGCGGCTGGCCGCCGCCGGCCCCGCCGAGGAAGCCCCTTCCAGCCCCCGAGGCCTTCAGCGGGGCCGCGGCTGGCCGCCGCCGGCCCCGCCGAGGAAGCCCCGTCCCGCCCTCGAAGCCTTCAGCGGGGCCGCGGCTGGCCGCCGCCGGCCCCGCCGAGGAAGCCCCCTCCAGCCCCCGAAGCCTTCAGCGGGGCCGCGGCTGGCCGCCGCCGGCCCCGCCGAGGAGCCCCGTCCCGCCCACGAAGCCTTCAGCGGGGCCGCGGCTGGCCGCCGCCGGCCCCGCCGAGGAAGCCCCCTCCAGCCCCCGAAGCCTTCAGCGGGGCCGCGGCTGGCCGCCGCCGGCCCCGCCGAGGAGCCCCGTTCCGCCCCCGAAGCCTTCAGCGGGGCCGCGGCTGGCCGCCGCCGGCCCCGCCGAGGAAGCCCCCTCCAGCCCCCGAAGCCTTCAGCGGGGCCGCGGCTGGCCGCCGCCGGCCCCGCCGAGGAGCCCCGTTCCGCCCCCGAAGCCTTCAGCGGGGCCGCGGCTGGCCGCCGCCGGCCCCGCCGAGGAAGCCCCCTCCAGCCCCCGAAGCCTTCAGCGGGGCCGCGGCTGGCCGCCGCCGGCCCCGCCGAGGAGCCCCGTTCCGCCCCCGAAGCCTTCCGCGGGGCCGCGGCTGGCCGCCGCCGGCCCCGCCGAGGAGCCCCGTCCCGCCCCCGAAGCCTTCCCAGGGGCCGCGGCTGGCCGCCGGCCCTGGGGAAAAAACCCTCCCTCCCCCAGTCGCCTTCCCAGGGGCCGCGGCTGGCCGCCGGCCCCGGGAAAAGAACTCTCCCTCCCCCAGTCACCCCCAGTCACCCCCCTCCCTCCCCCACTCACCAGTTCCCCGAGCCCAAGGGAGGGAGAAGCTGGGCCTGAGTGGCTTAATGCCACTCAGGCCCAAGCAAGGGGGGGGGGGGGAAATGCCAGCCCCAGTGGGGGGGAGAAGCGCCCCTCCCTTCCTTCCCTCTCTCCCCCCACCTACCTACCTGTTCCTTCCTTCCCCTCTCCCTTCCTCCCTCCCTCTCCCCTTCCTTCCTTCCTTCTCTCTCTCCCCCCAACTACCTACCTACCTTCCTGTTCCTTCCTTCCCCCCCTTCCTCCCTCTCTCCCCCCTTCCTTCCTTCCTACCTTCCTTTCTTCTCTCTCCCCCCCCAACTACCTACCTACCTTCCTGTTCCTTCCTTCCCCCCTTCCTCCTTCTCTCCCCCCTTCCTCCCTCCCGTCTTGCCTTCTGACACACTGCCCATGACGTCAGGGATGTGTGGCCTTTTGACACTTCCGGTGACGTCAGGGGGTGTGGTATATGCAAATGAGCTATGCTAATGAGCTCCTGCACCTCTTTTTTTACGAAAGGACCCCTGGTTAAAACCCAGTAAAAACATCCTAAAACAATCAATTTGTCCTACTCATACTACTAAAGTGCTGTCGATGTTTCTGATAGGGCTGCCAAGTCAGCCCGGGGGGCGGGGGATCCCCCGCTACAGGGGTTCCCGATCCGCCGGCCAACATTCGGCCGGCGGGGGAAACCCCGCCCCCGAAGTCATCCGGCCTGGACGACTTCCCACACGTAATGACATCACTTGGAAGTGACGTCAGCACGTTGGGGGCGTTGCCAGGGCGACGCTCTGGCAATCGCCCCAAAACTCTATGATACCATAGAGTTTTGGGGCGATTGCCAGAGCGTCGCCCTGGCAACGCCCCCAACGTGCTGACGTCACTTCTGGTGACGCGCACGCACGCCGGTGAAGCTCCCGGCCGACAGAGGACTCCCCCCCCACCGGTAAGTTCACCGGACTTGGCAACCCTAGTTTCTGAAGATAACACAGATCGCATACTTTCCTTTGAGGGTTCCTCAGTTTCTCAGTGTTTTCACTCTAGCCGACGATCTGGGCCGAGGGGTTGTTGGTGATGATATTAGGGGTGGCTCCTAGTTGAAAGCCTGGTGGAAGAGCTCTGTCTTGCAGGCCCTGAAGAACTGCGAAAGGTCCCACAGGGCCCTGATCTCCTCTGGGAGCTCATCCCACCAGTACGGAGGCACCACTGAAAAGGCCCTGGCCCTGGTGATAGCAAGCTTGGCATCCTTAGGGCCAGGGAGGGTCAGCCAGTTTTGAGAGCCTGACCGTAGTGCTCTCTGGGGTATATATGGGGAAAGGCGGTCCCTCAGGTATGTTTATATTCCCTTTCAACCCACTGGGGAAAAGGGAGGGCAGGATAGTCTACTCTTAAAATACTGAGCAGAGCCTCATTGGTGCAGAGTCTCTTTTGACATGTAGATGCTGACCAAAGGTAGCAACACAGTGAAGTTAGCCTAGTCCCATGGTTCCTGGAGTCTCCAGCAAAAGAACCGAGATTTGCATGTGCAAACAAACAAATTACAAAGCCGTGTCAGGAAGTGCTGGATTCTTACATGACTTGTCACTGCATGTTTCAGTTCTGTTTGCATAAATTACTTACTTATTTATTTGGATTTATATCCCGTCATTCCCTATTCCATTTCTGGCTAGTGATGGCAGCTTGTGACCCTTGTAGGTTATGGGCTTCTGGAATGTCCCCTGGACCCTGCTCTCCTACACGTTAAAGTTTGATTTGAGTCCAGTAGTACCTTAGAGGCCAACAGTATTTTGGGGGTATAAATTTTTGGGAAATCTTGTTGACCTCCAGGGTGCTACTGGACTTGAATCTAGCTTTTCTACTGCAGGCCAACACCGCTACCCTTCTGAGCAGTGTTCCCTCTAAGGTGAGTTAGTGTGAGCTAGCTCATAGTATTTTAGCCTCCAGCTCACACAGTTTTGTCTTAGCTCAGGAAAAATGGCTCCAGAGCAAACTGATTTATGCAGGAGCCAAATCGCATGCTCCAGTAGCTCACAAAGTAGAGTTTTTGCTCACAAGGCTCCACAGCTTAGAGGGAACACTGCTCCTGAGACTATTCTACGGTTTATCTGCGCAGTCGGAAGAGCTAGAAACTTTGTGTTAAGAAAGAAAGCAAACCGAGAGAAGTTGTATCCAGGTGGTCAGCTGCGTTGGTCTGAAACAGTGGAACAAATTTAGGGTCCAGTGTCACCTTTAAGACCAACAAAGTTTTATTAACTTCCGTGTGCATGCACACTTTTTCAGATACATTGGAATTGGAGGTAAGGTTCAGACTTCTAGACAGGCTGAACAGCAAATTAACCTGTAACATGATGAAGATGTGCAAAGACAAACTGAATAATGAGCTAAGGTTATAAGGTCAACAGCTGTAAAGTAATAAATATGTCAAAATAGCAGAAAAATGTTTAAAGTTATCTTTTCTAATCGTGAGAAGTAAACAGATACCCTACATTCTCTCCTCTTAGGCTGGAAGTCACTTAACAGCATTTTTCTTCTTTTTTGTCTATGTGTAAACCTTGATCGCCATCTGGTTTTAAATGTATCCCGAACTGAGCCAGTGTGGAATAGTGGTTAAAGTGTCGGGATTAGGATCTGGGAGAGCCAGGTTTGAATCCTCATTCAGCCACAGAAGCTTGCTGGATGACCCTGGGGCAGTCACACACTCTCAGCCTAACCTACCTCGCAGGGCTGTTGGTGAGGATAAAATGGAGGGGAGAACAATGTTAGACACTTTGGGCCTCCCACTGGGAAGAAAGGCAGGGTATAAATAAATAAAAATTATAATTTGGTCCATATCCATTTTGAAGAGGGTCCCTATCATTCAGGGATTTAGAGGTAGAATTTGGAGAAGCTCAAAGCCTCAAAGGGTGATATGGCCAGGACGGAACTACTTTTTTAGCTGGACTTTTAAAAAATCAAGCCTGGAAGTACTAAAAAGAACTGCACTGTGCAAGAGAGAGAATGTGAAATTCAACTTTGAACTCCCTTCCCACAAACAATCAGAGGGAAAGAGGCCTTGCCAGCATCCTACTCACTTAAATTGGCCTTATGTAAAAAAACTTTTATTCGACATGTACAGGGGCCCAAGCGGAGTGGCTTGTTATGTAGGAAAAGCACACAGAGAAGCTGAAAGAAAGGGGGGTGGGGGGGCAAACTGAAATCTGGCAAGAAGTGAATACTGAGCTGCTCCATCCAAGACCCTTGGGAGGCGGGGAGGGGGAGAATGAATAAGCCAAAAGCGAACTGATAACAAGGGGTTTCATTCTTGAAAGCAGGGAAATAGCACTACAACCATGGATTTTCTCTCCTAAGGGAAGGTCAAGGTTCGTTATCCAGTGGTCTCTTGTCCCTCTCGTCCACCTTGTCGAACAGCTTAAAAGTTTTTACCTCAGTGGAAATGTTTTTAACTACTTGGACCACTCTCTTTTCTCCAACAAAGATTTCACCTTGCAACGTAAAAAAAAATTTTTTTTTTTTAAATTATCAGAGTGGAAGGAAAAATTTATCTGTTTAGCACCTATGACAGAGCCTGGTAAGGTACTTAAAAGGGGAAGGATGGCTCCAGAGCAAACTTAACTTATGCAGTAGCCAGATTACTCCCTCACAACTTTAATGCCAGTAGTTCACAAGGTAGAATTTTTGTTCACAAGACTTCGCAGCTTAGAGGGAGCACTGGAGGGGAGGTTCTGTCAGCAGAACCGCAGTGATCCGAAGTAGTCAGGGCAGAGAAAATTTGTTATAGCAGAAAACCTCTTAGCGGTAAATCCCTTTTCAGACATTACATCCGTATGTACCAGGAGTCCTGGATCTGTGCAGAACTGGAGCTTGATACCTACGGTTGCCAGTCTCCTGGTGGTGCCTGGAGATCTTCCAGAATTACCACTGATCCCCATACTACAGAGATCAGTTTCCTGGGAAAAATGGGTGCTCTGGAGGGTTAACTTTCTTGCGTTATACTCCACTGAGGCCCCTCACCACATCTCCAGGAATTTCCCAAACCAGAGTTGGCACCCCTGCATGCAACGCTCCGAGGACAGTCTCTGTGTTTTCTGAGCAAAGGGAAAGCGCACATTTAGCATGCACAAACAGCTTTGGTACGTGCAAACCATCACCGTGGAAAAATCCAGTGTTTGGTTTGCCGAACCTAAAGTTGGTATGAGCATGCAAAATACGTGTGTTCCCCCTGTTCAGGTGACATGGGATCCACATGTATCAGGAGGGTCTCTGCATGGTTTTCAGGCTCCCAGTACACATGAAAGTAACGTCTGAAAAGAGCTACCTGTGGTTTCTTTGTGTGTCCAAACCAGGCAAGATGATCTGTGGAAACAAAGTATGCGTTACTTTGTGCATGGCGCAGACTTTGAAAAGTTGCTGTAGAGAAGGAGAGATTTTGATGATCGGTTGAGCACTGATGACCTAGTCTTCAATTCTGTATTAAAATGTAGAACTACATTGAATAATAGTACTATGTATTTGTGGGTGTCGTCGGAATCCTGTGAACCCTTTCCTGGGAGTAAATTCTACTAAATAAAACGGGACTCATGTCTGAGTAGACCTGCTTAGGATTTCCCTTGATAATGTTGGCGGCTGCTAGCCCCTCAATGTTCTCTGAGACATATCTTCTCTTTTCAAACAGTCGCTGGCGTTTTGCTGTGTGTTTGTCATTGTTGCCGTGTCATCCTTAACACTGTTTTAAAAATTGTTTAAAAGTCCGAAAGTGAGACAATATGGATGCCTTGAACAGATTCCAAGAATAAGGCATTTCCACATTCGTATGCAGACTGCTAGGGAGCGTAGAGTCGGTGACCTTTGGCAAAGTTAACTTTGTCTTTTTTGTTCCCTGAACTACTTTGAGGAGGATAATTAAATGCCGCATTGCGTGTCAAAATAAAGAATTCGACTGATCGGCTATCAGAAGTGTCTTTGTTGGATAGTGGGGGTAAAATGCAGCGTGCCATTTGGCTGTGTGGTGCGTAATTTGTCTGTCTTTGATGCAGGTCATTAAGTGCTGCCAGTACATTATTAGTCGTCTGCTCTCTCTCCCCCATCTGTGCACAGAGAGGACCTTTAAAAGAGAAGAAGAGGTACATTTAAATCAGGGTGGAAAGGAAATCTTACTAGTTTTTTTAGTCTTACATTCTGACCCCTTAACAGATGCTTAAGGCAGCTTAACAATCAGTCCACACTTCTGTGCTCTCAACAGTCCTTCAAAGGGAGAATCTAATGTGAAATTGCCACATTAGGATTCATTCGCAAATTCCAGACTGTGTCCCCCCAACCCAGGGCTTAATAGGGACCTGGGATTCTTAACTCACTTAAGATGCTAATATCTTGCCCGTTCCACCCCCCACATATGTTAATTGCTTCATTTGTAGCTCTGTAATTTCCCACTGTTTCTGTTTATGTCATTTAATTGTGCATTATGTTTACATTTTTGCTTACCGATTAACAGTTGGCAGTATGTCACATTTATGATTGCATTGAATTGCATCTTATTTTGAACTGGCTTCTGTTTATAAACCCTTCCCACCACACCTTTTGGATGTGTATATAAACTGGCCTGATGGATTTACGCACCACTGCATCTGATGAAGTGAGCTCTGGTTCACAACAGAGTATGCTGGAATAAATGTTATTAGTCTTTAGTGCCACTGGACTCCTGTTTTATTCTATTCTGCAGGGTAGATTAGGCTAGTAAACAGCAACCTGTCCAAGGCTACCCAGGAAGCTGATAGGCTCCAGCATCCAACCCTACCAAGCACCTTAACCCTGCCTTGGCTCTCCAGGAAGGAATATGAAATGAAATTCATCCCAGGTGGAAAATATTTTGGAAGGAAGGGAAATACAAACAGGCTCCCATTGAGGTTAACCTTGGCTGACCTTTGGATAATGTACAGCAAAATGACAAACGGGAGAGAATCTGAGATACATTAACATTAAGTAAAATTGACCTAACACCTTGATCCTTTAAAAAGTCTAGAACAGGTGCTTATTTTATCAGCGCTTCAGGAGGAAGGTAGCTTTGTGTCTCTCCGCTCACAAGACTTGGAAAATCAGACTTTTCAAGCAGGAAGACAGAATTCCACCACTGCACCCAACACTTCTCACTCTCCTATAAGCTCCTGGCTGTGAGATTTCTGCTCAAAGTAGTCAAGGATCAGATCCTGGTTGGTGAAACACAGTTCTTTATTTCCAATCTCTACATTGGTACAGCTTCTCGATTATTGTCAGAGATAATACATATGACAGATGCAGGTCTATTATACCTTTCCAAGCAGTTTGAATTACCCATAGGTAGCCAATCACTACATGGGAAAAACGGCGGGCAAAAGAGACTCTGGCCGTTTGCTTCCCACAGGAAAGAAAGTGAGGTGTCAAGCTGTAAATTCCCTTTCCCAAACCAGACCCTTCAGATGTTACCACTTCACATAACAATCAATGGCCTCAAGGCTTTCGCACGTTGATAAGAGATGAGACTCATCCTCCCTTGAAATCCCAGCCGGGACAAATGGAATGCGGAGGGAGGAGTGTGAGAGGCCCATTGTTCCCATACATTGCAGGTGTCATCCTCCCGCCCTGACAGTTACACAAACCAGGCCTGGTCAGGCACTTAAACCTGGGGTCACACATTCTACATACATACTGGCCAAAGTGAGGGTTCACCTAAGGGGGGAGCAATTACATGGCAGGGGTTATGTCAGCATCTACAATACATATATGGCAATAGGGTATAAGATAGCATAACACAGAATACATAGCTGTAAGAAACAGAAATCCTTTGTCTGAATCAGCAGATTCTGACACTGGCAAAGATGACAGAATGTGCCATCCAGTAGTTGCCACCATCCATGGTGCCTCCAAGTCTTTTAAATGGGCTGCTACTAGCAGTCAGCATGGGTACCCAGAGCTCTTGTTTTGTTGTTTGGGTGTTCAGTTCAGTTCCGCGCCAAAGCAAAACACCTTGGCCAGGGAGCTTTCCTTGGTCCTGTAAAAGACAATTTTCCCCCTTCCTATCTGGATCCAGCTTCCTAGAATCTGCTGTCAGTCCCATAAATCCTACTCAACGGTGCCAGACTGAATCTGCAACCCCATTGGAGGGTTTGTGGTTCACATCGTCAGTTCTTTCACCATTGAGAAAGCTAAGGCAACTTCAGTCCCCCTCATCCAGAGGCAACATTGAACACTGGAGAACTACTTAAGAAGAGTTCAGAAGACCAGGGCTCATACTGGCTGCTTCTGAACACATGCGAGAACATCAGTTGTCTTATGAATGTGCTTGTATATCATGTTCTTTAAAGTGCAATTGTTGATTTATGTGTATGTGTGTAAAGTACCCATCAGGTCACAAACGACTTATGGCGATCTTATAGGGTTTTCAAAGGCAAGAGACTTAACTGAGGTGGGTTGCCTTTCCCTGCCTCCGCATAGCGACCCTGGAATGCCTTGGTGTTCTCCCATCCAAATACTAACCAAGGCTGACCTGGCTAGCTTCCGAGATCTGACCAGATCAACTCATCTTAATTACGCAGCAGCTAAAGTCGTTAGGGGCTGTGCAAAAATTAAAAGTGAAACAGGGCTTGCTGTGTGAAGCAGACTTGCCCTCGGTATAGATACAGAAATAAAACAGGAGCCCTGTGGCACCTTGAAGACAAGCATGGTTTATTCCAGCATAAGTTTTTGTGAGTCAAAGTTCACTTCTGTTGGAATATATATTCAGTAGGTCAGTGTCTTTCTGTTATGAGAATAAAAACATGGACCTAATAGATGTACACTTTAATGCATCTAACAAAGTTCTGATTCATAAGAACATAAGAGAAGTCGATGTTGGATCAGGCCAGTGGCCCATCCAGTCCAACACTCTGTCACACAGTGGCCAGAAATACCAGGTGCCCTCAGGAGGTCCACCAGTGGGGCCAGGACACTAGAAGCCCTCCCACTGTTGCCCCACACCCCTCAAGCACCAAGAATATAGTGCATCACTTGCCCCAGACTGAGAGTTCCTATCTATACCTTGTGGTTAATAGCCACTGATGGACCTCTGCTCCATATGTTTATCTAATTCCCTCTTGAAACCATCCATGCTTGTAGCTGCCACCACCTCTTGTGGCAGTGAAACTTCCGCTGGAATAAATGCTATTAGACTTAAGGTGCTACTGGACTCCTGTTTAATTTTATTTATTTATTTATATTTTATTTATACCCTGCCCTCCCCACCAAAGCAGCCTCAGGACGGCTGCTTTTACTGCTTCAGATTAACACAGTTACCTGTCTGGAGTTAAGTTTTCTCCCACAAAGCATACAGAAACTCGCTGGGGGGGGGGGGGGAGAGGATTGTGATCAGGGACTTAATGAGAGGGGATAAAGTGTGTGTGTGTGGTAAACCTCCCTCAGTAATTGCCCTTACTTGGATGTGGTTAGAGCTGATTTTAGCCTTTTCCACACAAAAAAAATTGTGGGAGATCCTAATCAGTGATCTTGTGAGTTGCATCTGTTTTGTGGAACATTCTGGGGTGCAGCATATAGTTATACGTTTTCTAAATTATTATGCCGCCTCTCCAGATGACCCATTTGGGGCACCTAACACTAACAACAAAATAATTTGATGCCCTAATACAAAAGTGACCCATCGGTAATAAAAACTAGTAATGAAACCTTCATTGAAAGAGCATCAAGAACATCATAGAAAGTGCATAAAAGTGATCTCAACACAGACCATAAACAACATTTAGGCAGTAGACAGAAATAGGTACAGGTAGAGAAGCCAGACTCTGGAGATGCTTGTAAGAAAATATAAAGTTAAAGGAGTGACAAGAAGAAACAGCAGTTCAGTGAAGGTTGGGGGTAAAAAACAGAAGTACAACCTGAATAAGTTGAGAAAATTATGACTGTAGTAAACTGAAACGAGAGGTTTAAGCGTCACAGCCAGGCGACTAACTTGAAGGATGTTATCATTATTCTAAATGAGACATGCAAAGAGAATGAATGAACATGTTGATTGTTCCTAGACAGTAAAGACATGGCCAAAGTGTCGGTTCACATGTTTGTTATCCGGGTTTGTACCCTGACCTTTTGATCACTGAGGAGTTAAGTGGAAGAGTATGAAGTAAGCAACTAACTTTTTAAATATAGAGCCTGGTGTCAAAGCAACAGCACCCCTAGTGTCTGGGAGGTCCAGGTGCACACTGTGGGGCAGGCAAGTTGTCTTGATTTTCTGCCTTGGACGGCCAATCCCCTTTCCAAGCTTGCAGACTATGTACTTTGGAGAAGCAGTATCCGGAGACAGATAGCCCTCTTTGTTATAAAGAGACTGGCTTGCCTGGGTAGGCTACAAAAAGTTATTTCCTGCAACACATTTTTCCTGAAACCAAAATGAACTTAAGTCTCCAAAAGAAACATTCACTGTCTGAAGTGGAGGTTATATTAATAAAGTCACATTTCTAACCGGTTGATGCTCTGTACTATTTGTTCTTTCTTTAAAAGGGAAGCGATAAGTCGGCTGTGCGAAGCTGTGCCAGGAACACATGGGGCCGTTAAAAAGCGGAAGGTAAATATTACCCACTTCGTGGCTCAGCAGTTCCTTTTGCATATGGCTCACTGCTCCCCCTAAAGAGCAGTAACTACTGGGGCAATTTTGCAGAGTTTCCTTTGGAGAAAAGAGTGCTGGAGATTACTTGCCTGCTGGTAACTGTAGCAACTCTATCATCTTTATGGTGCAAGGGAGCCATGGCTCATTGGTAGAGCATCTGCTTGGCATGTAGAAGGTCCCAGGTTCAATCCTCGGCTTCTCCAGTTAAAAGGATCAGGTAGTGGGTGATGTGAAAACCTCCTCCTGAGACCCTGCAGAGCTGCTGCCAGCCAGACAGTCCTGGTCTTGGTGGACCAATGGTCTGATTCTGTATAAGGCATCTTCATGTGTCGAAGCTTTATCTCCCTAGCAGTGGGAATTAAAGTAGCCACTAAGGGGTGTACTGTTGGAAGTGCCAAACTTGGAATGGAATCCACTGGCTGCCTGGTGTGTTCTTGCTGTAGATGGAAGAGGTTTCTGTACTCCCTTCCTGCTCCAACCCTCTCAGGTAGCTTAAGCTTACACCTGGGAGAAGGGGGTTCACTTGTCAACAAACCAGCTCTTCGCACTTTTCACCAATTGCAGCTCAGCTCCTTTCAACAGAAGGATGCTCTTCATGTATTCTCATCCGGGTTGAAGTCTCGGTTGTATTGTTTTCATGCTGGATGTCATGGACTTGGCCATTCCTGCATTTTTGGAGTGGCTGCTGAAGAAGAAGCCATGCAGTGCAGGTAGGCCTTGGAAGCTCCTTGACATTCAGTGCATAGGTTGTGCCTTCTGGAGAGCCAGTTTGGTGTAGTGGTTAGGAGCGCGGACCCTAATCTGGGAGAACCGGGTTTGATTCCCCACTCCTCCACCTGCAGCTGCTGGCGTGGCCTTGGGTCAGTCACAGTTCTTTCAGAGTTGTTCTCTCAAGAGCAATTCTCAAAAGAGCTCTCTCAGCTCCACCTACCTCACCGGGTGTCTGTTGTGGGGAGGGGAAGGGAAGGGAAGGAGATTGTAAACCACTCTGAGACTCCTTCGGGTAGTGAAGGGCAGGGTATAGATCCAATCTCCTCCTTTTCTTCTCCTCCTCTGCCTGCCTTGAATCTCCAGGAGCCCATTACCTATCAGCTTGATGGAAACCAGCTGATTTCACACTGTCACAATGACTGCATTTAGACTAACACTGAAAGCTCCTTTCTTTTAGGGTACTCTGACCAGCATAGTTTCTGCTTGTGATCTACGAGCTGGTTGGCCACCCAGAAAAGATGTCTGACAGTGTGTGTAGCATACCACGCAAGCAATGCATTTCCCAAAGCCTTGGAAGAAACTTCATTTCTTGGCTTCTAATGAAAATATGAACAGGCATTCTCTTGTTTTTGCAGCCTCCGGCTAAATTTCTGTCTCCAGTGCTCGGTAAAAGTAACCTTCAGTTCTCCGGTATTAATATAAAATTGACCATCTCAACAAGCAGTCTGACTCTAATGAACATGGAAACCCAACAGGTGGGTAGATTCCCTTTTTTTTAAAAAAAAGAATACCTTTTATACCTCTGTCATTTTGTTTTCTTTTGTTTTGTTCAGGCTGTACCAGTTGATCTGCTGAAAATGAAAGCTGATCCTAAATTATTCATTTTTCAAAAGCATGATTTTGGGAATACTTTGATAATACGTAGTAGACTTTTAATATAGTGGGTGGGTGGGTGGGTGGGTGCGTGGGTAGATAGATAGATAGATAGATAGATAGATAGATAGATAGATAGATAGATAGATAGATAGAATCTAAACTGAAGAAGGAGAGGTTGGATTTATACTCCACCCTTCAGTCCCCAAAGGAGTCCCAGAGCGGCTTACAAACTCCTTTCTCTTCCCCTCCCCACAACAGACACCCTGTGAGGTCGGTGGGGCTGAGAGAGCTCTGACAGTAGCTGCTCTTTTTCAAGAACAGCTGTGCCAAAACTATGGCTTGCCCAAGGTCATCCAGCAGGTGCAAGTGGAGAAGTGGGGAATCAAACCCGGTTCTCCCAGATTAGAGTCCGTGCACTTAACCACTACACCAAGCTGGCTCTCTGATGCTTCTGCAGGTGCAAGAATCTTCCCATCCCACAGTAGCCTAAAATGCCCCTCAAAATCCTGTTCCTGGGGTCCCCCTCTCCCGCAAGAACTGGATTTGGAGGGGCTTTTGGGGGAGCTGAGAGGGGGAATTGTGCCGTCCAGTTCAGTGACTTCGTTTTGCTAAGTGTTCAAACCATTCCGTGTTGCTTTTTACAACAGACCTGGGAAACAGGTTGGTGGTATTACAGAGGAGAGGAAACACGTGCTCAGAGAGGGGGCTTGCCAAAGGCTAGTGGCTGGAGTGAGGTTTGCACAAGAATCTTCCTAGATCACAGTGTGTTCTCTCAAGATCTTTGCTGTGCCACTGAATACCGAACGTCTTGACCGCTGTTCCGTTGGGTGACAATGTGCCATGCAGCTATGAATACACAGTCGCCTGCGCCCCTTCGAGTGATTTGGTTTCTCGTCCACTAAGACAGTACAGTGCAAGAGAGGCATCAAGACTCTCTGCCATAGCCAGGCCCCGATGCGTGGTCTTGCTCCTGTTGAAGCACGATGCATAAATCTACTGCAGGTGCCACAGGTTGCCCCCCCCCACCCCTGTGTACACACTAGCTATACTGTACATCTCAGCCAGAACCTTGTTAACAGTCTCCAACGTGGCATGATTTCTACACAATATGGCACAAGGGCATAATAATCCTTTCTTTTAATTTTTTTTTCAGATTATCGCAAATCACCACATGCAGTCCATTTCTTTTGCCTCTGGGGGAGATCCTGTAAGTACATAAAGAACGTGTTCTGCCTAAACAGGCTCGCCAAACTAGCTTGCTTCACCGGTGACCCCGTTTCCAAGTTAATTGGCTCTCTGCATTCCTGACTGTCCCCGAACAAAGGAGCACACTGGTAGAGAGCACATGTGCTTTGTATGCTCGGCTCAGTCCCTGGCCACTCCTGTCAAAGAGCTCTCCAAGAGAACACCTGAAGCTGCCTTGTACTGAATCAAACCCCCTGGTCTGTCAAGGTCAGTATTGCCTACTCAGACTGGCAGCAGCTCTCCAGGGTCTCAGGCAGAGGTCTTTCACATCCCCTGATACCTGGTCTTTTTTTTTTTTAACTGGAGGTGCCTGGGATTGAACCTGGGACTTTCTGCATGCCAAGCAGGTGCTCTGCCACTGAGCCACAGCCCCTCCTCTAAGGCCGGGAGGGAGCCCCTGCAATAGACCTCCCAGTTTCAACAACAACAAAAAACTGCCTTGGCTAGGTTTGACTCAGTATAAGCAGCAGTTTGTTGGTGGAAATAAAGTCATTCATCTTTATTTTGCCTCGTTGTAAAATGGCCGCCGCAGTAGCTGTCTCACCCATGAATCCTGCAGCTATAATTCTGTTCTCAAAAAGAGAACTAAAATCAAGTAGGGTTACGGGCTCGTCCCTATATTGCATCACTGCTATGAGTAGTAGAAACATCAAGGACCCAGCGTGTTATAGTATACGTGAATCGTATTTGACAAACTTTTGTTTAACCCAGGGGTGTCAAACATGCAGCCCAGGGGGTGGATCAGGCCCCCGGAGGGCTTCTATCAGGCCCGCGCTGGAACTGGCCATCTCCTGCTTCCAGTTCTGTTGCTGCTGCTGCTGCTGCTGCATCATAGCTTGCTTCGCCAGACTCTCTCAATTGCTCAGCCATTTCATGTTTTCTCCCGGGTCCTAGACTCAGAACTTCTGAGCATGAGATTTCTGTGGTGAATGTCAATAAATCTAAAGTAGGTTTGCAGCTTACAGATACACACCTGAACAGCATACTCAAGACTGCCACAGCACAGACATTTTGATGCAATAATTCAGGGCAAGAGGTGTCAGTTATCAGAGACTGTTAAATAAGCAAAATATCGCAAGAGGGCTAATGTTTTAAGCATGTTTTTATTTTAAGTAAAAAGAAATCTTTGTGTTTGTGTCCTTTATAAAGTTTATATCTCCGCTACCTGGCATTACAGGTTACGACACACATGGCCCGGCCCGACAAGGTCTCATTTATGTCAGATGCGACTCTCATAACAAATGAGTTTGACACCCCTGGTTTAACCTTTCTAGAAGGCAAAATGCTTTTTTATGCATTGCACTAGAAAAGTATACCATACAAGGCAGTTCGCTGTGCCGTGCTGCTATGCAACAACTCTTCCCTCTGGCTTGTGTGGGAGCTCAGCCCCAGCCATCTGGCTTTTAACTGTGCCCTCCACCTGTGCTTTGGCTATGCGAGGGCTTTGCAAGAACAATAAAAACACAGGGCTGGGCGGGCTGGTGTACAAAACAGCCCCAGCCTTTCCTCACTTCCTATTTGTGTCTGTGTGTGACTGTTGTTTTTTAGTTGTTTTTAGAATATGTATTTTTAAAGTTTGCTTTCATGGTTTTCATTGTCGGTCACCTTGGGGAACCTTAGTTGGGTAAAAAAAGCGGTGCAACAATGTTTTAAATAAACAAACATAAATTCCACATTTATTTCACTTGAAGATGTCTGCATATCCATTAAGGACATGTTTGCTTAACCCTTCTAGAATGCAAAAGGTTTTATTTATTGCATTAATTGATTTATCAAGTTAAAGACGTCATCTTCTGTTAGTGACACTGTGCTTGCCGCTACTGAACACTTCCTACCTTAACAGAGTTACACCTTTCTAAGCCTTCAATTATTGGTCAGTCCGTGAGTCAGTTAGCCTTTATTGGAATAAAACAATACCTTAAAAGAGGATTATGTAAAACCATATAAAACCATACATATAAACCAGGTATTTTGCAAGCTACATAATATACATAACAATTTGTTACAAAGGGTTGCTCAGTTTAATTGTTTTTCCTGATGTAGCTTTAGAGCTGATTGTAAAAACATGGCTACCTTCGCTGATATTTCAGTAACTGAGTCATTCAGGACACAGTGCGCTTTTAAAGCAGCAGGAAGGTCCATCGTGTTGGCTAAAATAGGGTTTAAATATCTAAAACGTATAGCTACATAAAACTGGCAATGCAAATAGATATGTGAAACTGTCTCAATGCATCCAGAGTTACAATGGCAATGTCTAGCCGTGTATGCTATATTATTATACCTCCCATGCAAGATTGCAGTTTATTTATTAATTTAATTTTTTTATACCTCACATTTCCTTGTGACTTAAAAGTCCCGAAAGGGTGTAACTCTGCATAGGATAGTTAGAGTCGAGTCCAGTGGCATCTCAGAGACCAACAAGATATTCGAGGTATAAACTTTCGAGAGTCAAAGCTCATATGAACACACGAAGCTGCCTCGTGCTGAATCAGACCATTGGCCCATGAAGGTTAGTGCTGTCTACGAAGACTGGGACCGATTTCCCACAAGCCGCTGCTCTGCCCCTGCTCTTCCCTTTGCCCTGATTGTAAGTGTCAATTTCCCACTATTTGCTGTGCGGCCGCATTTTGCCCCACAGCCTCACCTGATTTCCCTTGTGTCTACTCAATCCTCAAAAAAAAAAGATCAAATAGACGCGGGAGAAACTGGGCGAAGCTGCGGGGCAAAATGCAGCCACGCAGCAAATAGTGAGAAACTGACACTTATGATCAGGGCAAAGGGAAGAGCGGGGGCGGAGCAGTGGCTTGTGGGAAATCGGTCTGGCAGTGGCTCCCCTGGGTCTCAGGCCGGGGTCTTTCACATCACCTGCTACCAGATCCTTTTAATTGGAGTTGCCAGAGATTGAGCCTTAACTCTTGAAAGATCGTTTACTTTATTTGTACCCTGCCTTTCTCTCCAGTGGGAACCCAAAGCACCTCATATTGTTCTCCTCTCCTCCATTTTATCCTCACAACAACCCTGTGAGGTAGGTTAGGCTGAGAGTGTGTGGCTGGCCCAAGGTCACCCAGCGAGTTTCCATGGCGGAAGTTATTCGAACCTGGTTCTCCCAAATCCTAGTCTGACATTCTAACCACTCCCCCACACTGACTCTCCTGAAACTCTTGTTGGTCTCTAAGGTTCTACCGGACTTGATTCTAGCTCATCTACTGTGACCAACTTGGCTACCCTGTGAAACTATCTGCTCCGGGTGGCACTATCTGCTTTCCTGGAAAAGATGGGGAGAAAGTCTGCTGTAAAACATATGGATCATATTTTGTGGTTTTGTGTGTTTTAGGATACAACAGACTACGTTGCCTATGTTGCAAAAGATCCGGTTAATCAGAGAGGTAGGTACCATGATTTCCAAGAATGTGGTATGTATGATGACATTCCTGCTTCACCTCTGAAGTTCTTTGGGTGTGCTTGGGCAGTTCACTGTTTCTCTGCTTTGTTGCTGTTCAGTCGCACAGTTGAGTCTGACTCTTCGCGACCCCATGGACCACATCACGTCAAGTGATGCTCTGTATTCTTGGTGCTTGGTGGGGGGGCAACAGTGAGAAGACTTCTAGTGTCCTGGCCCCACTGGTGGACCTCCTGATGGCACCTGGTATTTTTGGCCACTATGTGACACAGAGTGTTGTCCTGGATGGGCCACTGGCCTGATCCAACATTGGCTTCTCTTATGTTCTTATGAGTGCTGATGTTGTAGGATCCAAGCCACAGATTTTCATATAAAATGAGGTACATGGGGTGCAATGCTCCTTCTAAGTGGTGGAGTCCTGTGAGCAAAAAATCTGCTTTGTGAGCTACCGGCATTAAAGCTGTGAGCGAGCGATTTGGCTACGGCATAGATTAGTTTGCTCGGGAGCCCGCCTTCCTGAGCGGAGACAAAAATGTGTGAGCCGGAGGCTAAAACACGGTGAGCTAGCTCACACTAACTCAGCTCAGAGGGAACACTAATGCGGTGTGTGGTTTCCTCCTACCTGTATACGAGAAAAACATGTTCTGTGTGAGGAAGATTCCAGGCTAGCAGTAAATGGGGAAGTCAAGAAGATCCGAAGGGTCTGCAGCAGTCCTTTCTTTACCAGAGTCGTACCGAGGTGCCGTCTGATGGCTAAATTTGGGAAACGTGACTGGCAAAGAGAGACTCCCATAACAGGTGAACTCGGTGCTCTGCAGATGCAAGGAGATGTTTGCAAAAGCATTAGGAAAAAAATAGGAATGGGACTCTAGAAACCAGTGGCACGTTCGTATCCGGAGTATACCGTGTCATAATTCTGTTGATTCCTTATAAAGCAGATTTTTTGAAACCAGTTCAGACAGGTGTATGAAGTAATTGCTGTAGAAGGAAAACCTGAAAATCTTAGTGGCATTTGGGGTACAACCCTTGCATGGAAGCAAGGTCCATTGAAACCAGTAGGGTTTACTTCTTCTTCTTCCTTTTTTAAAATTGATTTTCTGCAAACTACAAAAAACTATTTATTTATTTATTTAGATTTATATCCCGCCTGACCAACACAAGCGGCTCTAGGCGGCTATCCCTACAACTACAAAACTATCCCTAATTAAAGCAAATAATATAAATAATTTTAAATATATATATATGAATGAAATTCCCCATATATTGAAATACAAATTACTGAAATGGGATAATAAGTTTAAAATGAAACTGGCTATGCATATGTAGACTGAAGCATTTGGCAAAATGAATTTCTTAAACTTTCAGGTTGTATACAAAGCTATTTCCCCCTCCTTCCTCTTCTTTTTGGTTTATCAGGCTCCCTTCGGACTGACAGTTGTTTAGGGGCAGCTGCCCCCTTTGCTGAATCAGAGTCCTCTGCAGAGCTAACGTGAACAGGATTGTGGAATTCAGTTTAAAACAGAGATAATAAAAGCCCTGTTTGAACGCCACACACCTCTTCACCTCTCTTTCACTCTCAATTCAATCAGGGGTGGGTATTTGTTTACTTCATTTGTAGCCCACTTTTATGGCTAATGGGCAGTGGCTTATAATAATCTCAGCGGAGTATAATTTCGTAGACTCCATCCTCTGAAGTGGCCATTTTTCTCCAGGGAAACTGATCTCTGTTGTCTGGAGACCCGTTGTAATTCCAGGAGATCTCCAGCCACCACCTGGAGGTTGGCAACCCTAAAGGATGTCTAAACAGGCTTAAAGGGGGAGTATCTATAGTGTATTGCACTTAAATTTTAATGAGCTCTTTATAGATTGTGTGTTTGCATGTATTGTTTTTACTGCAAGATATAAATCTCATGAAATAAATAAATAAAATAATTAATAAATTCCACCAGTGAGGAGCTGCCACTGAAAAGGCCCTAGCCCTCGTCATGGCAAGCCTGGCATCCTTGGGGCCTGGGAGGGTCAGCCGGTTCTGCGACCCCAACCGCAGTGCTCTCTGGGGTATTTTAAGAGAAAATGGGGCAGAATCGTAACTCCTGTTCAATTCAGTGTGTGTGTGTAGAGCTATCACACTTTTCATTGCTGGGCTGTAAAAATGTCTAATATATAAAAATCCGTTCTTTTGTTTCCAACATTTCCCCTCCTCCCTTTTTTAGCATGCCATATATTGGAATGTCCCAGCGGGGTAGCCCAGGAAGTCATCAGTACCATAGGGCAAGCCTTTGAACTCCGCTTCAAACAGTACCTGAAGAGTCCATCTACCTTGATTGCTTCCAATGAAAGGTCAGCATAGCATTTGCAAGCAATGCAAATACTGCTTACTTACTGCTTGCTAGCTGTTCTCAAATGCTGAATCTATATGTCTGTTCCCCCCCCCCCCGCCATTACCTCATGTCTAGGGGTTGCCAGCCTCCCGGTGGTAGAAATCCTTGGGTTCTGTTATTAGAGAGTCAGCATGGAATGTTTCTTTCAATGGTTGATAAGTAGAAATTGATAAGAATTGTGATTGCTACATGCTCGGGTAAAGCAGTTATTGTGAAACGAATTGTTTACATAGCGCAGCATTCGTTGCATGTGAGTGATAAAAGAAGAGATTTTCTACAGAATTACTACAGTAAATGTTTTTGCAAACACATCTTTATTTATTTATTTTTAAAGACATTTTTATTAACAAATTCAAAATATACAACTAAGAAAATCAATCGAAGTGCAATACATCTATAATAGCAAACATATAGTGAAAATATTGAAAACCTTCTGCTAATCATGGAAGTTGTAATCTGATATCACAAACAATAGAGGAATTAGGCAAAACCCACAATTACCCAATGTAAAGTGTATTGAGTAGTCTTTAATAAATATCAAATAGTGTGCAAGTGCAATAGTGAGGAAGAGTAGAAGTAAAGCAAGGATAGAAATAAGGACAGCTAAAGACCAGTGAGTGTAGCTACTTTAGAACTAAATCTCTACAGAATCTATTTTGAGGCAAGATATTTTGTTTGACTGCGAATTCACAGAAAAAGTACCATTTTTCAACAAAGTTTGTTGATTTCGGGAAGATCTCCGATTGGTATAAGCGATATGTGATTTTCTCCATTAGAAACTGATCCCAAACTTTTGTCATCCAGAGGGACCTTGAGAGTGATTGAGATGATTTCCAAGTTTGTGCAACTGCCGTCTTCGCTGCCGTCCAAACACATCTTTATTGACTCTTCGTTGTTTTTGTCACGGATGTTGGTTTTGGATTTCTACTTCCTCCAATGATCTCTCATTTTTAGCCTCCCGGTGGTCGCTGGAGATCTCCAAGGATTTTGACTGTTCTCCAGGCGACAGAGATCAGTTCCCCTGAGAAAATGGGTGCCTTGGAAAGTGAACTCTATAGCGTTAGACCCTGCTGAGGTCCCTCCCCTTCTCAAACCCCACCCTCCCTAAACTCCACCCCCAAATCTCCAGGAATCCCCCAACCTGGAGCTGGCAACTCTAACCCACATCTGTCCACTTGGCTCTTGAGCGGAGGACATTCCTGTTTTTCTCTGGCACTCGCAGACCCTTAAATTGGGGGAGGAGATGGGATCTTACTGTACTGTTCCTTTTTCGTCTGTGTTTTATGAACATTCAACGTTGCCTTCTGTTGTCAGGCCATTGGCCCATCTCTGTCTGTATGATATACTCCGCAAACAGCCTCAGTTTTATTCTCAGTAAAATAGTCCCTAAGGCACAATGGCCCTGATCTGGATGGCCCAGGCTAGCATGATGCTGTCAGATCTCAGAAGCTAAGCAGGGTTGACCCTGGTTAGTACTTGGATGGGAGACCACTAAGGAAGTCCAGGGTTGCTATGCAGAGGAAGGCAATGGCTGTCCTCTGAATGTCTCTTGCCTTGAAAACCGTACAGGTTGCCATAAATTGGCTGCAACTTGAGGGCACTTCCCACTGACAAAGCACTATGTCTTGTTGGACTTAATCAGGCTGAACCTAATGCAAACATTCAGTAACATACAGTTGGCAAGTAAATACAATCCAGAATCAAAAGTTTCCATAATAAAAGGATGGGACTAGTATGTTTTAAAAGTTAGCTTTGATATCAGTAGGCCTACTATCAGAGTTAGAGCACTCCTCCGAACCCAATCAGTCAGGATAGTTTCAGGACTTGGTCGCGATGTCTTAATGACCATGAGATGAATTTTGCCACTTTTCTGTATTTCTCTTGTCAGACCCCGAAAGGAGGTTTAGCTGATGGTAATCCACCAAGTGGGCTGGAAAGGCAGACATAAGCAGAGATAACATCTTAGCTCTTCGCTCAGCATACAGGAAGGCCGAGAATGCATAATCGATTCATCAGCTGAGGTTCACAGGGACCTAACCTCTGCTCCATGTGAATCCCCTAAATCTACCAGTTAGCTCTGCTAAAGAGAACATGTTAAAATGGTATTGTCTGTGTTGTCTACTTTGAGTTTATGGTGGCTCTCCAAGGTCTCAGGAAGAGGTCCTCCAGGGTCTTGGGTACAGCTCTTTCCCACCACCTACTACCTGGTTCTTCTAACTGGAGATGCTGGGGATTGAACATGGGGGCTTCTGCATGCAAGGCAAGAGACTCTGCCACTGAGGCTGCGAGCACACGACCCCTTAATGCGGGAGGAAGGGCTGCTTCCTCCCGCATTTAAAGGGGCCATCCATAACGGCCCACAGCGAGTCCCGCGGAGAAGCGGGCTCCAATGCGGGTTGCTCCCGCATTTACCGACCCCGGGAAGAACTAGTGTTTCCCGGGAGTCGCGGGAGGAACCCGCATTCCAGCCTTCTGGACAGCCCTCTCTTGCAAGCATTGCGAGAGCAGGGCTGTCCAGACGGGCCCTCCGCCATTCCCCCCCTTTTTTACACTTGGGCGCATGGCCACTCATGCACCCAAGTGTAAAAGGGGGGAAAAAATACCCCCAACTTACCAGGCCACCGCCGCTTCTGCCGCCGCTGCGGCCACCTCTGCCGACGTTTCGGCTGCCTTTCCAGCCGCCGCCGCCGCCTCTTCAGCAGCCACCGCCACTTCCACTGCCATTGTTCCTGCCGCGGCCGCCTCTTCAGTGGCCGCGGCCACCATCTTCGCGGCCGCTGCAGCCGCCGACACTGCCACCAGGGTTGGGATGTGTAAACATCCCAACCTGCAGGAGGAAAAACGCGGCCCCTTTACATCCGGGATCCCTCCCAGATTAAAGGGGCCGTGTGGCCGCAGCCTGAGTCACAGCCCTCGCTGATATAATGTGATGAATTCATAAAGCCGTCATGTACTGAGTCAGATCCATTGTCTATGGTAACTGGCAGTGGCTCTCCAGGTGGGGTCTTATCCTTTTTTTAAAAAACTGGAGATGCCGGGGATTGATCCTGGGACCTTCTGCATGCAAAGCCAGTGCTCTTCTGCTGAGCCTCACACCCTCCCCATAAATCTTATTCTCTCCCGCACAAGCTGCCTTCTGCTGAGACAGACCTTTGGCTTGTCAATTTCTGTATTTTTTACTCTGACTGGCAGCATCTCTCCAGGTTTCACATCACCTACTACCTGATCTGTTTAACTAGAGATGCAGAGGACAAAAATACCTGATGGCATCTGGTGTTTTTGGCCACCGTGTGATAGAATGTTGGACTGGATGGGCCACTGGCCTGATCCAACATTGGCTTCTCTTATGTTCTTATGTTCTTACTTGAACTCAGGTTTTATTTAACCTGTGAATGGTTTTAGTCGTATTTAGTATTTTTTATTTTTTGCATTTTTTTTTAACTTTTGCAAGCTGCTGCATTGGTTGTTTTAATGAAAATGGAGTGAGATAAAAAACGTTTTAAATAAAATAAAATGAATAAATGGCTGCATGCGTGGAAGCAAACAGATGGGGGACCTCTGTCGGAGATTGCAGACGCATTGCCCGCTCTCCGGTTTCCATGAATCACTTAATTAAATTCTTGAGTAATATCCCATAACCAGACTGCTTGAGCAGTATCTCTTTCCTGTTCCTGGCCTTTTATTGAATTACAGTCTTGTTATGAATGAAGAAACTAGATTTCAAGATGAGCTTCTGGCTTTGTTTTTTGTTTTTTTGTTTCGCAGAAGAGATGCAGCAAATGGGGAAGGAAGGGGGAAATCCAGGCTTTTTTTGTGTGTGTGTGCAGGTTTAGAGGCTACAAGTGAGAAGTACAAAAAAATTTCCTGCTGTCAGAACTGCTAGGGTGGGAGACTGGGAAGGCACCGTTTGGTCCAGAGACTGTTGGCATTCAGCCCTGGAACTAGGTTTCAAAGTCCTGATAGAATATCAGAGAGTATTCTCTTGTCAGGATCCAATGCTGGGTACCTACTCGCCCCCTCCCCAGCTGCCAGAGCTGAGAACAGCCATGGCCCAGACTCCCCAAGCACACCCCATTTCTCTGAGCGGAAGAAGTTTGGTTCTCTTACAAGGAGAAGGGCACTTATGGGGTCTTTGTGGAATCAACTGACAGACATACTGGTGGAGGCTAAAGAGGCAGTCCTAAAGGGCAGTAAATCCACCCGCCCATATTCTCTCTCCAGACAGGGACTAAAATACTAAGTTTTCTTTTCACACACGCATTCCCTGGCTGCTTAGGAAAGGGGAGTCTCCCCGTCCACCCAGTGGCCATTAGAACAAAGCTGTTTCCCCGTAGGCATTGGTGTCTCTTTTATCGTGTAGGATGGGCAGAGAGCAACGGTGATCTGGAATTCAAGTATGGGCTCTGGTGTAAACCATACAGGGTTGCCAACTTCCCTGTGGGGCCTGGAGATCTCCTGGAATTAGAACTGATCTCCAGACCGTAGAGATCAGTTCCCCTGGAGAAAATGGCTGCTTTGGAGGTTGGACTCTGTGGCACTGTACCCTGCTGAAGTCCCTCCCCCACAGGCTCCACACCCAAATCACCAGGAATTTCCCAACTCGAATTGGCAACCTCAATTCTCTTCAGGAATCCATTAACTTTTTCCCATGTTTAGATTCCAGACTGTAAAGACGTTCTTTAGATATTTTCTCAGCCCCACGGGAGCTGATCACAGATAAACAGCTTCCCGCACGGCTGGGTGAGCATCCAAAAGGCATTCCTTTTTGGTGCTGTCTAACTGGCACACAGATCTTTAATTTTCTGTGATGGGTCATCGTGTGCAGCAAGCATAAGAGGTCCCAGGAGCTCATATGTACATGTTATGAACATAGTACAGACCTGGCGTAAGCAGACAGGATGCAAGGAGTTTCACAAATGGAGCTTCTAGCATGTTTTCCCCTCCCCTCTAAACATTAGCTGTGTGAGGTCCTGATTTGGATCAAGATCATAGCACAAGAGAAATGGGGTTATGTCGTCCCCCCCACTTCATTTTCCCACTCTGAAACAGCTGCTAGTTGCCTTGTTAGTGTAAACATACAGGAACCTATGCCAATATGGGCAAATAATGTCTCAACCACAGCTATTTCAGATCAGGAAAGTGTTGGTGGGGCAGTTTTAAAACACCTGTCCTTTTGTGTACCACAGTCCCAATCCAGATTGGGTTGGGTGGGGTCTGGTTTCTGGGGAGAGAGAAACAAATACCAAAAACAAAAGGGAGCTCAATAAACTCGTGTGAGCTGATGCATGTAAATTCCCCTAGCAGGGCTAGTCAGGGCTGCAAATGCCTTCAGCAGGGATCTACAACCTTTGCAGTCTTTATTCCTGCTACGTTGAGCTCTTGGGGATGAAAACTTCTGCCACTGACTGGCAATGCTAGTTTGATGGCACAGGATGTTCAGTTGCACAGGGAACTATACTGTTCATAGACGAACTTCTCTGAGGGAAATGAGAACTGCCAGTTTGTCTGGGAATATAACTTCACACAGGAGTGTGCTGAACCCTGTGTAGAAAGAAAGCTAAGTGATAGGATATCCAGAGACAAGGACACTGAAGGAAGGAATGGAAGAGAAACCTAAAGGAAAGGTGGTTGGCATAAGATGCATGACAGGTGAAAGAGAACCAAGACACAAAGACCCAATAGAGAGCAGCTCTGAAGAAAAAACTGACAGCATCAGGAAAGGCTGTATGCTATGAAAGGGGAGGGAGGAGTGCTTAAAAGGCCGGTCAGAAGTCGTGCTTTAGGTTTACAGAATGAGGTCTACTCACTGCAGAATTTAGGTCCACTTACTGCAGACATCTGGTCAACAAGACCTGGGATAGAGCCACAAATAGTATTTCATGAAGTTAGACTTTATGTTTTCCCAAAATTCTTGCAACTTGTTCGTGGCGCTCCAGCTACCTAGAGCTGCCAACTCCAGCTTGGGAAATTCCTGGACATTTAGGGGTGGAGCCTGGGGAGGGTGGCGTTTGAAAAGGAGATGCCACTCAGTCCATCGTCTGTAGCTGCCCCTTCCTCCAGGGAAACCTGATTTTAATGAGCTATTACTGAATTCAATGTCAAATGAAACAAGCCTATCTCTCCCCCCCCACCCCGCCCCCGTGAAAAGTATGCATTTCATATGGTGTCTGGTTTTGTACAGTGAGGTGGTGAATCCAGGCGGATCAACATGGAACATTCAGGACAAAGAGGATCATGAATACTACAATGAAATATCAGGGAAAGAGCCTCCTGCAGGGGGGCTGTTGGACATCAGGCTGAAGGTCCCCACGGATCAAAAAACAAATTTCCCCACGCACTGTGAACAGCAATACTGTCCAGTAAGTATGTGTGTGAATGAGGTGACTTAGCACTAGGCCTTCTGTAGCCTCCTGTATGACTTAACATCTTCACACAAGACTCCAAATATTTCTCAAACATACAATGGTATTCAATACATGAAATACCAGAAATACAATAGATAGGCTGGAGATTCAAAGCAGTATTTAACATTTTACTCTTTAACACTCCCAAAAGCAATTTTCACAATTTCAGTGAACTGAAAAAAGCACCTACAGAGTCTGGCTATATGTATCCATCATGAATAAAGGAACATAAGGCAGTTTTGAGACATTGCTGTACAATAAGACAGTTTGGAGGCATTATTGGCTGAGAAGCTCCTGTGGCTGTGCCTCTTTGGGAGTTCCCGTTTGCAGTCCCGATGAAGGAATCGAAAACTCACTGAATAATCTGGAGGATGAGTTGACTGCGGCCCATTTCTTATTGTCTGTTTCAAGTCCTAAGGACTGGATCTGCTTGCTGATTGCAACATACTTCATATTGTTTATCTTAAGTCTTAAGAAGTGGACGTATTTGCTTTGTTTTATGGACATTTGAAAGTCATGTTTCCATCTAAATGAATGTAAAGACGGCTTTTCCGTAGCCTCCTAGCAGCAACCTCCTCCCCTTCCCTGGGTCAGCAGGGCTTTTACAATTAAAAGAAAAATCAGCACTAGAATATCACTATATCACTGTCACGCTGTACCAACAGGTGTACCCAGTTCACTGAAATCCCAGTTTTCATTTTTTTAAAATTAAGTCTCTGGCCTCTTCCACTGTAGGGATGTGCCTTTCCCTTTATATCTCTGCAATGGAAAGGGATAGACTTGCTCCCATAAACAGTCCTCAGGTTTCTCGCCTCACATCTCCCATTCTAGGAAGCAAAAATATGTCATGCAAAATAAACAGATGGTGCAAAGATGATGGTTTCATAATCCTTGCTGAGTTTGACTTTCTTGGGTGCATAATCTGGTTTTTTTCCCCATAAACAGAGTGGGTTCTCTGAATTCCCAGTTTTGTTTTGTTTTTAATTAAGTCTCTGGCCTCTTCCACTCCGGAGGTGTGCCTTTCCCTTTATATCTCTTCCCTTTATGAGCCTGCTATGCGGGGAGAGCGGCCTAGAAATTGAATTAAATAAATAAATAAATAAAATATCTCTGCAATGGAAAGGTATTGATTTGCTCCTATAAACCATCTGTCCTCAGCTTTCTCACTTCATGTCTCCCATTCTAGGAAGCAAAAATATGTTATGCAAAATAAACAGATGGTGCAAAGACGATGGTTTCATAATCCTTGCTGGGTTTGACTTTCCTGGGTACATAATCTGGATTTTCTTGCCATAAACAGAGTGTGGAGGATAGACATTTTTTTGTTAGAAAAACGTATTCAGTTGACTTTTTCATTTGCCCAGAAATGTTTGGACCAAACGAGCTCTATATGAGTTGATCTGCCTGGAGACCTTCTGTGATAAACTTGTGTTTCTTTCAGACCACCGTGAGTCCTAAATCCACAAATATTTATGAAAACTGCACAGAAGAGTTCAAGGCCATAGGTAAGTAATCTGTGTTAGGACTTTTGTCCAATAATCAGAAAAATCAGAGTAATGAATCTTGCTTTTCTGGAAAGAAGAGATTGCTTCTTTTGGTTTAAAAGAAGTTTATTACTAAAGGGAAAAGGTAAACGGGATTAGCTACAAATAAACAAAACATGCTTTCTAAGGAGCTGCATTGTGCTCCATCTTCACACTAAGACATGCTGATAGAGAGTGAGAGATTGTAATGGAGGATCTCTCCTTCTTCTTGACCCCTGAAAGGAAACACCTGATATCATTGACCAATTAGCAAGACAGTACACCTTCAGTTTTCCCGGGTTTACAGATAATTGGCCAGCTGCCAGGTATCACTTCCAGGCTAACATAGGTAAACAAACAAGTTGCATAGTTAACCCTATAATGACTGAATTTCTCAGGCCTTGCATTACATGCTCATTTCTCCAACACCCCTTCTCAAGGCCTGAAATGCAAGTCATTATACATGCATACACAAAACATTATCGAACATTAGCATCAAGCATATTCAACATTTCACGAAGTCTTTCAAACTTGTCTTTGGTCAGTGGCTTAGTCAGAATATCAGCCACCATCTCTTCTGTACGACAATGCTTAATCTCTATCAACCTTTTCTGGTACAAATCTTTAACTAATGCACATTTAATACCAATAGATCTACTTCTAGCAGTCGTGCTCTCTTCCTTACATATAGTTATACAAGCTTGATTATCCTCTAACATAAGTATAGGTACAGGTTCAATTATTCCAAAATCTTTCAACATCTCAAAGATCCATTCAAGTCTGCTGCAGGCACTTGCTGCTGAAATGCACTCAGCTTCTGCTGTGGATTGCGCTACAACAGTCTGCTTTCTACTAGTCCAGTCTATCAGTCCATCTCCATAAAAGAATAGGTATCCACTGGTAGACTTGTAGTTGTTCATCTCTTCTCCCCAACTGGCATCCATGTAGCCGACTAGTCTTGGTTGTTCAGTTGGTGCAATTTTCAGTTTTAAGTCCATTGTTCCTCTTAGGTAACGTGCCATCTTCTTTATTGCGCTCCAATCATGATGATTTGGCGAACTTACTTTTCTGCTTAGAAATCCAACTGCCGCTGTAATATCTGGACGCGTTGATTTGCTCAGGTACAAGAGCTTTCCGACAGCCTCTCTGTATCCTCCTATGTCCTTTAGTGGTGTGCCGTCCTTCTCCTTCAGATATCCAGGTTCAAGTGGGATTGTTGAAGCTTTGCAGTTCTTCATGCCAACAGATTCTATAAAGTCCATAATCTTTCTTTTCTGGCATAAAAGAAAAGTTCCATCCTTGAGTCTCTCAATTTGCATTCCGAGATATTGTTGAACATCTCCTAGCTGTTTGACTTCCACTTCCTTATTCAGTCCATCAGCTATTGCTTTGATGTCTCCTCTGTTTTGACAAGCCACGATCAAGTCGTCAACGTAAACAAGAACATACTGGTATTGTCCATTTCTGATTCTAGTGTACAGACAAGGTTCAGCTTTCCCTTGCTTGAAGCCTTGCTTCTTTAAAAGTTCAGTAAGTTTGTCATACCAGGCCTTTGCTCCTTGCTTTAGGCCATAGAGTCCTTTATTAAGTTTGTAGACGTAGTTTTCTTGACCTTTGACCTTGAAACCTTCAGGTTGTTCCATGTAGATCTCCTCAGATAGTTCTCCATTGAGAAAAGCAGTCTTTACATCAAGATGCTCTACTATCATGTTCCTAGATGCTGCAACACTTAGAAGTGTTCTGAATGTTGCTTGGTCAGTAACTGGAGCAAAAGTTTCAAAATAGTCAGTCCCATATTGCTGTGAGTAGCCTTTAGCTACTAGGCGTGCTTTGTATAGCTCCACAGTTCCATCTTCCTTGTGCTTTATTTTGAAGACCCATTTACATCCAACAGGGTTTCTGCCTTGAGGTAGTTGAGTGAGAGTCCAGGCCTCTTTTTCGCTAATGGATAGCAGCTCCTGTTCCATTGCTTCAAGCCATCTGCCTCTTTCACTCGCAGGTAAGTTGCAAACTTCCTTCCAGTTCTTGGGTTCCTTTGCAGGTTGCACAAGTTCACAAAATCCATACTTCATTGGAGGTTGTCCCTTAGTGCTCCTTTCTGATCGCCTCACACCGGGTGTGGGTTCTGCTGTGGGTTCTGCCGTGGGTTGAGCCGCTTCCTCTGGTGTGGCCCCTGCTTCCCCTTCTGTTTCAGTAGTTTCCTCAGAAGGTGGACCTGCTGCTTCACTTGCCAGTTCCCCGGCCAGTTCACCAGCAGTCACTACAGGTAGCCAAGCAACGAACTCATCAGGTGCAGTCCCAGGCATCTTTGGATCAGCTGCAGTGGAAACACTAGGCAATACAGTCTCATCAATAAAAACAACATTGCGTTCTTCTACTGTGTGGGTTTGGGGATTGTATATCCTGTACCCTTTCCCACCAACAGGATAGCCTACAATAAGTCCAGTTTCAGATCTGGAATCAAGCTTTCCCCTCTTTTCCTTTGGTATGTGTGCATACCCTTTTGCGCCAAAAGCTTTGATATGTCTTAGACCAGGCTGTCTTCCAAACCAAGCCTGAAAAGGGGAGGTTCCAATAATCTTTGAGGGTAATCTGTTGTGTAAGTACACTGCTGTGTTCAGGGCTTCTGCCCATAAACCATTTGGCAGTCCAGAATGCATTAGCATAGCTCTGCACATCCCTTGCAGTGTTCTATTTAATCTCTCAGAAGCTCCATTTTGCTGGGGTGAATAGGCAATGGATACTTTATGTTGAATTCCTTGCTCTTGTAGAAATTGTTTGAATTCAGCATTACAATATTCACCACCTCCATCTGTGAGTAAGCTTTGAGGTGCTTTGCCAAATTTATTTTTAACAATAGCCACATAATTTTTAAATCTACGCAGTGTTTCATCCTTACTTCTCAGCATATACACATAAGTGTATTTTGTTTTATTCTCTGTGAAAGTCACAAAATATTTGTTCCCACCTAGGGATGCAGGTAATGGCCCAACAAGATCACTGTATACAGTTTCCAAAAATTCTTGATTTTGCACTGGAGTTTTCCCAGAATAACTTGGGGCATCTCCCTTTGCTCTGAGGCATGTCTCACATCTAGTTTCACTCTTTTCACAATGCACAACAGGTATTCCACATTGCTTTAACAACTGCTCAACAGATTTCAAATTTCTATGTCCCATTTTAATATGCCACGAAAATAAACATTTTTCATGTTTACAAGCATCATCACAAGCATCCTTAGTCTGGCAAATCTGTTCCTTATCATCAACAGTCTCTATTTCCTCATCAGGATCAACATCAAAAGTTTCTGTCTCATCATCATAAGCTACAAAGTAATGAAAGCCATTTTTCTCTTCCACTTTAAATTCAAGCTCTCCATCCTTGGTAGAGACCTTGCTTCCTTGCTCTGGTTTGAGCACTACAATATGGCCAGTATTCATAAGGCTTTTTGTTGAAATTAAGTTCTCAACAGCTTCAGGCACATAAGCTGTATTTCGCAATTCAACTTCAATTAATTGATTATCTGTAGTGGACAATCGCAATTTTACAGTCCCAACGCCTTGTACATTCAATAATTGCCTGTTAGCTTGGTAAATTCTTGGTTTGTTTTCAACATCTATGTTACTAAACCAGGCTTTTTCTCTACACACATGTGTACAAGCGCCAGAATCGATTAAAAATATTTTCTTATCATCTGTGTTAAAATCATCAGTGATCCTAAAAGCATTGCCTTTGCTCTGTGTCTGTGCTGCAAACTTCTTTCCTCTGTGCTGTGCCTGTGAAACGTGACCTCTGCTCCTCCCATAATGGCTTCCCCTTCCACTGGCTGATTCTTTGTTACTGGAACCATGTGCTCCTGTGGCTCTTTGTTCTTGGGGCTCATCATCAAACACATACTTAGAAGAGCAGTACTTTGCAAGATGATTTTCCCCACATATAAAACACTCTATTTTCCTTTTAAATCTCTGTCCATGCTTTAGACTCAAAACAGACATCTCATCAGACAAACTTTCTTTCAAATTTCTAGAATCATATTCCTCAGTTAGTGCAGACAAAAGACCTTCTAAAGTCAGATCATCTTTCAGTCTAATCATACTGGTTACAGACTTATAGGAGCCAGGCAGACCCTTGAGAATTGAAGAAATCATATCTGTATCAGAGGGTGCTTCATTCAGGTCTTTAAGCTGTGTGTAAATACCCATTAATTTGTCCATCTCTTTGGGAAGGCAGTCTCCCTCCTTCATCCTGAAATCAAAAATCTTTCCCTTGAGGGAATAGATTTTACTCTTGCTGTGTTTATCAAATTTGTCTTTTAACTTTTGAAGCATCAATCTGGACGTGGCTAGCCCTCTTAATCCTGGTACCTCTGTGTAGGGAATACTCCCTAAAATCAGGGTTTTAGCAAAACCATCCATCATAAGGAATTGTGTCTTATCAGGGTCAGTTTCTGGAGGATTTTCAGTTGTTAATACTTGAAGGGCATTGTGAGTCTGCAGGCGACTCTTCAAATACTCCTCCCACCACTGATAGTTAGCCTTTGTAAGTCTGAGATTTGGCATTTCCTGGGATGGGGCATTAAAAGCCATTTTCTTTTTTTTTACTCACGTCCCTTTGGATTTGAGGTAGAAGCACAGGTTCTGGCTCAGTCATCTACTTCTCCAGGAGCTGGCAGGGTTAATCTTTCCTTTCTCTGCAGCAGCAGCGGGAAGTTCAAAAGCTCCTTTGCCTCGCCTTCCTTTGTTCTCCCGGCAGCAGCGTCTCTTCAGTGCTCCAAGGCTCAGCTCCACTTACAGCAGGCAAAAATTAATCCAGTCAAAAAAGATCCTTTGCTCCTGGCAAACTACAATCCAGCATAGGTTTTCCCCTGATCAGCAAGGAAACAGGGTTGGGCCTTTCTGGCTGCAAGATTGCTCTGAGAGCAGGAAGGAAAAAAAGTGGTCGTTTTAAAAATCCAAGCCTCTAGCTCTTATTCCCTATTTCTCTTTCTCAATCAATCCAGAAAGCTTTTTTTTTTTTTTTTTTTTTTTTAAGAGAAGAACCATCTTTTAAGAACCATCCTCTGCTACCATTTGTTAGGACTTTTGTCCAATAATCAGAAAAATCAGAGTAATGAATCTTGCTTTTCTGGAAAGAAGAGATTGCTTCTTTTGGTTTAAAAGAAGTTTATTACTAAAGGGAAAAGGTAAACGGGATTAGCTACAAATAAACAAAACATGCTTTCTAAGGAGCTGCATTGTGCTCCATCTTCACACTAAGACATGCTGATAGAGAGTGAGAGATTGTAATGGAGGATCTCTCCTTCTTCTTGACCCCTGAAAGGAAACACCTGATATCATTGACCAATTAGCAAGACAGTACACCTTCAGTTTTCCCGGGTTTACAGATAATTGGCCAGCTGCCAGGTATCACTTCCAGGCTAACATAGGTAAACAAACAAGTTGCATAGTTAACCCTATAATGACTGAATTTCTCAGGCCTTGCATTACATGCTCATTTCTCCAACAATCTGTGCATTCCTAAGAGTTTAGTTCAGATATTAGACCCTTGAAGAAGGAACGTTTGATCTCCAGCTGCATTTTGCTTGTCGTCAAACCTATCTCCTCACCTGTTCATAGTCAATACAGGACGATATAGCTTTAATTAATCTGGAGTTCCAGCAAGGAGAAACCTACTGCTTAGTCGTCACTAGCTGGGGCAGCAGAAAAGTAATGCACTTTTAGTAATGCTGCTGAAAAGTAATGCACTTTTAGCAATAAAGTTAGTTGGTTGAGCCTTCCAGCTATGAATGATGCTGGAGGTTTTTTACCTGCTGGGTCACCAACAAGACAGACGGAGAATAGAGCTCCAGTGCTGGTCACCAATTGAGAGGGGCAAGCGTGTTTATGAGCAGATGTTTCCAATCAAGAAGGTTATATATCATCTAGCCCTTAAGTCATGCTTAGGTGCCTGAGTTCTAGAAATCACACCTTTTATAAGTGCAGGAAATATTAGATAATTTGGCACATTTGCTCTTAATGTGGTCAGGGTTCTTTTTTGCGGGGGGGATGGTCTATATTTTACTTCTGACTGTCATTTTCTTGTAAAATGGAGGAACCGTTTCTCTGTTGCTCTTAACTGCAGATATTGGTGGTGAACAACTGCAGATGGCCAATAAAGACTCTCCATCATTGCTGAAAAACGCAAGCAAAGTCGACCTTTTCGATGACCCTCGATACATCAATACTCAGAATTTGCCAGCCACGCCGTGTGCTACCAGAAACTTAACGTCGGTACTAACCTGTGGAAGTCCACTGCATTGTTCGAGTATGTCCATATCCTTACTTAGTGTATACTTCAAAGCTCGGAACCAACATTTGATAAAAGCCTGTCAAACAATTCAAAGCTTTTAAAAACTAGGCTAGTTCTAGCTGTGAGACTCAAACTGTGCATTGCCAAGGTTAGGAATAATAAAAACAGTAAGAATCGTACAGGTGACCAATGCTCCCTCTAAGCTGTGGAGTCCTGTGAGCAAAAATTCTACTTTGTGAGCTACTGGCACTAAAGTTGTGAGCAAGCGATTTGGCTACTGCAGAAATTAGTTTGCTCTGGAGCCATCTTTCCTGAGCTAAGACAAAAATGTGTGAGCTGGAGGCTAAAAAACTGTGAGCTAGCTCACACTCTTAGAGGGAACACTGCAGGTGACCATCGGTGGTAATTTCCCATGGCATAGGTGTAACCGCTTGCAAAAATATGGCGTCCTCTTGGGGCACCTTAAAGACTTAAGAAGAACTTGCATTCCAGCATAAGCTTCTGTGGACTAAAGCCCATTTCATCCAATGTGTGTAGTGGGTCAGATGCACGCATATGACAAAGCGGGCTCTGGCATGGTGTAGTGGTTAAAGCGCTGGATTCGGGAGACTCCAGGTTTGAATCCCCAGTCGTGCTGTGGGAACTCACTGGATGACTTTGGGCCAGTCACACACTCTCACCCAAACTTCCCTCTCGGGGTTGCTGTGAGGATAAAATGGAGGAGTACAGAATGATGCGGGGGGGGGGGGGGGGGGGGCAAAGTAAATAAATAAATAGTCCATGAAACCCTTGCATGTTCCCCAAGCCATCTGTTTATAGTATAATAACATTAACATTGATGTGTTCTGTCTCATTATAAGTTACATCACTAAAACATTACAATACAAATTTTTTTTAGTGATCTTGAGCATACATGCTTTCTTTGTAAATATAACACACATCAGTGGGGCATTGGGATGGGAGGGGAGACAATGACTGAACTCCATTGTTTAGTTCAAATTAGCAACGCTAGTTTGAGGTACTGTAATTCTGCATATTTTCTTCACTTGCAGAATCCTTGGAAGCGGTTGAGCAGAACCTTTCCTGCAATGTGGCTGGTGCTGGAGGTGTCACAGGCATAAAGCAACAGCTGTGGAATGAAGAGTGCTACCATGGGAGGTTAACCAGGAAAGCTGCAGAGAGCCTCCTAGTGAACGATGGGGATTTTTTGGTGCGAGAAAGCGCGACGTCACCGGGCCAGTATGTTCTGAGTGGATTGCAAAGAGGCCAGCCGAAACATCTGTTGCTGGTGGATCCTGAAGGGAAGGTAGGAATAATCACCTGCTTGGAAGCAGGTGTTCTGGAGGCTATGAATTGCAGATGACTTGGGCTCCAGCACGTTTTTTTTTAGAAGTTAAAACTCTTGGGGTCATGTTGACCAAGTTTCTTTAGAAAGGAACTGACCTGCCCCCCAGAATTTGGACTTCCAGGGCTCAAATTGTGTAGCTACAGCACCCCCTAGTGTGCACAAGTAATAGTTATATTTCCCAGCGGGAAGTTCCGCAAAGCACAGAACCTTTTCTGCATGCTGGACGTACTCCCGATTTCCTTGGCAGCTGACCCACAAGCATTGGAATCAGTTTGGGCATGGTTGTTCCAGACATATGCCTTCCCTGTAGGGTTGCCAGCCTCCAGGTGGGGCCTGGGGATCTCCAGCTTTTACAACTGATCTCCAGCTGATAGTGATCAGCTCCCCTGGAGAAAATGGCTGCTCTGAAGGGTGGACTCTATGGCACTGTACCATGCTGAGGCCCCTCCCCTCCCAAATCCCACCTTTTCCTGGCTCCACCCCCAAAGTCCCCAGGTATTTTCCAACCCAGACTTGGCAACCCTACCTCCCTGTGCATTTTCACAGTTGTGGAGTCAGTTGATTTTCTCCCACGTATGCCCTAAGTGAAGATTTTCAAGGAAGAGATCTGTCGTCATTAGTGGTATCAGACCACCCGCCCGTATCTTTTTTTAAAGGCCCTGAAATATTGATATATCAGTGTAGTGTTGTAATAATAAGAGTTTAAGCAGGTTCTCTGAATTCCCAGCTTTCGCTTGGAAAAAAGTAAGTCTCTAGCCCTTTCCCTCACTGAGATATAAGAAAAAAGGCATATCTCTGTGAGGGGAGGAACTAGAGAGCGACTTCTTTAAAAAATGAAAACTGAGAATTCAGAGAATCTGCTTAAACTATCATCACAACACTACATTGATATGTTGATATTTTAGGGGCATTTTTAAAAGAGCAAACCACTCATCTTCAGGGCATGAGGGAGGCTGGCAGTTGACAAGAGGCTATTCTTCCAGGGGCGTGCACGGCAATAATCTGTGCCCAGGCTGACCAGGTGCTAGGCCGCCGGAAACACAGAGGAAAGGCCTTGAAACTTGGAAGGGACTCTAAGAGTCCCTTACAGAGGTGGTGGTGGTACATTACGAGAGAGAGAGTGAGAGAGAGAGAGAAGCCTCTCCATGGATTGGGAAAAACTTGGAAGGCAGGGTGGAACAGGGCCTGAAGGCCTGAGCAGGCAGGTTCCGCCGACAGTCCAATCCTTGAAAAGTGTGGTGGAGGTGGGTGTAGGGCTGCCAAGTCAACCCGGGGGGCGGGGGATTCCCCGCTAAAGGGGTTCCCGATCCACTGGTCAGCATTCGGCCGGTGGGGGGAACCCCACCCCCGAAGTCATCCAGCAAGGACGACGTAATGACGTCACCGGAAGTGACGTCAGCACGTTGGGGGCGTTGCCAGGGCGACACTCTGGCAACGCCCCCAATGTGCTGACGTCACTTCCGGTGACGTCGCCGGCGCGCGCACCAGGAGATACTCCCGGCCGGAGGAGGACTCCCCCCCCGCCGGTGAGTCCCTACAACTTGGCAACCCTAGGTGGGTGGGACAAATAAACCAGCAGAAACATTATGCACGAGGAAAAAGTCAATTCAGTATTGGCTTCCAGAAAAAGGATTGGGGCAAAAGTGGTTTCAGGAGACTCAGGAAAGAACCAGAGAATAACAATAACAACAACAAACCAACAAACCAAACCAGAGAATAACAATAACAACAACAAACAACAAACCAAAGACACAAAAATGCATGTGGAAATTGGGGGATAAAGCAAAGCAGTAAGAAGTCAGGAGTGACAGGGAAAAAAAAGCATGCCCAGAAAAGCTCCCTTACTGCAGCAGGCTGCACCCAGAGTCCTTTTGCTCAGCTCAGCGTGGAGCCTGACTTCAGTGCATAGAGACTTGTGCTGGAGGAAGACTCTCATGAAGCCGGGGCCCAAAATGACCCCTGTACAAGTCAATGTTAATTGCCAACTGTAGATTTTGTTACCTGTACTTTGGATTTGTGTTCATGTTGAGGATCTCTGGAAACGGCAGTTGAACTCGGCTTTGGGGAGGGAGCTAGATTCTGAAAAGTCCCAGGAATAATAAAAGTCCCTATTATTATTCTCTGGTTGCTTTTTACAGCAACTGTGTTGCGCAGCTCCGCTATGGTGGCCCACTTTAGACTGGTCCTTCTACGTGTCACTTTAATCTCAGTTTGACCTGCAGCAATTATCAGGTCATGAAAAATGTCACCTGCCCATTTCTGCATATTAAACCTCTGGGACATCATCCCCCCCCCCCCCTCCCAGCCTGTTGGCAGCCTAAATCTCATCACAAGGACTCGGCCAGTTGACTGGATCACTGTGCTACTTTAACTGTCTCAAAAAAAGAACCGTTTATATTGCCAAGGGCTTTACCCATTTATTTTGCTCTCTTTTCTAGGTGAGAACGAAAGACCGCACATTTGACAGTGTGGGTCACCTGATTCGCTACCACGTGGAGAACAAACTGCCAATCATCTCGTCTGGAAGTGAATTAAATCTGAACCAGCCAGTAAGGAAGGGGACTGGGTACTTGGAATACAACTAGCAATTCAGTTGGTTCACCTAATCTTCAAGACAGTTCTTTTTCCTCCCCCCCACCTCTTGACAAAAACCTCCCTCTAGATTCAACTGCTGCAAGCAAACTCCACAGCGAGTAGACAGCACCTATAGATGCTGTTAACAGAAGGACTACTTTTGTGTGTGTGTCTGTACATATGCCAGTGTGTGTATCTCCTTGCAGTTCTGTCGTTCCACCCACAAAGCTATGTAGTTCCACTTTAGCAAAACAAATCCCTGAAGAATAAGAGAATGTTTGGGGAGATGTTATGCACCTGAGTCACTTTCGAGGATTTTCTTTTTTTAATGGGGGAGTGGGGGGAAGAATTGGTTACAAATGTAAAAAAGCACAATCAAACTCTCACACCCAAGCGCAAAACTGACTTGAAGAAACTGCTGAAATGTTAAGAACGTGCCTTTTTAATCAAGGTATTATTGGGGAAACAGTATTTCTCCAAGTGTTAAAATTACTCTGTGTAAGTCCGAAAAGAATTGCCAAAAAAAAAGCCCCAAGCTAATTGAACAGAAAACAAATTATTTCAGTGTGACGTTGTTATTTTTATATAACTGTACTTTAATGGAAGGTGAAGGTTTCAGTTACTTTCTCATTAATGATTCTCATCAATTTTGTCAGATCAAGCCAGGTTAGGCAAGAGACCAGTGCTTGAAAACAATTCCACAAAAATGCAAAAACAAACCAACAAACAAAAGAGTTTGGATTTGGGTAAGAGTGTCAGAATCGGATCTGGGAGACCTGGGTTCAAATCTTCCTTGTATTGTGGAGTCTTGCTGGGTGACCTTGGGCCAGTCACACTGTCTTGGGCTAACCTGCCCCAAAGGATAAAATGGAGGAGAGGAGAATGATGTAAGCCACTTTGAGTCCTCACTCGGGAGAAAGGTGGGGTAGAAATAAATTAAGCCAAAAACGCAAAATGCAAAAGCTGCCAGATTTATTCATCACTTCAGTATCTTCTCGCACCACGCCAACTGCCACAAGTTGCTAATTTTGTTTGCGGTTGTGCAACAATGGCCACATTTTAAATCCATAAACGAAATATAATTTTGAATCAGACGTTGACAAAAGTTGGGGTGGTTGTCTTTTCCCGCTGGCCTTGCTCCTGTGCTCCTGACAGGGGCCTGCCCGTGTATTTGATTATGCTTTTATTGGCATGATTCAGGCACTGCAGAACCTTCACCTGTTCCATTTTCACATGTCTTTACGTTTGCAGCAGCAATCAGAGCTGTATGGGAAACTGCCCCTGTTCAGAAGCAATCACGAGAGCTGGGCTGGAAAGAAAGATACCTGCTTGATCTTACTACATTTGTCTCACTTTTCTTTTCTTTTTTTACTAATACTGCTGCCAAGTGTGAGAAGGGGCTTGTACGTTACCTAAGTACGTTACCTTCAGTTCCATTATATGTTTACAGCATAGAGCTGAGGGAAACCAAATTCTATGTTATTTTGCAGGGGAAGATTTTAAACAAATAACCATGGTTTTGTGCGTTTAAATTTTGCATGCTGTATATTTTTCTCTCTACTTATTTTTACAAGATCTTTCCAGCTCTATTAGATTTTGGTTTTTTTCCTAAATAGCTGAGAAAGGTATTTTATAAAGAAATATTAATGCTGCATTATCTCTGCCCCTGTGTCGGTCAGGATGATCCTGTAACATACATCAAAATATCCCGAAACGGTTCTGTTATCTGTGTACAACAAAGAGACATTTTACATGTTCGGGGTTCTGAAAAGAAAGCTGCAATCTTGAGAACACTTACTGGCGAGTAAGTCTTACTGAACTCACAGGAAATCTTGCTTCTGAGTAAACCTATTTAGGACTGCTCTGCACATATTTTCACCGAATAACTGGATGTGGGATGAAAGGGAGAGTTTTCTCAGGGTGTCTTCCTTTTTATATATATATTAGCACAATGACCGCCACAAACCTATCTACTAGACCTGAAAAACTAGCAGAGCTATCGACTGTGATTCTTAGCATTCCCAGCACTAAATATTTGAAAACTATAAATAAGGCGTGAGATTAGCTTTTAAGCTCATGAGATTTCAAAAATAAATTCTGTCTGTGTTACACGTTTGGTTTTGGATCCTTTTCAACACGCTGTTGGCCGCATTGCTGAGCAGCTAAAACCGTGTTCCTCCAAAAGTTTGGCAACATGAAACACTTTGTTTGTGCCTGGTATCTTCTTCTATAGTGACCCGGGCTTCTTGCTGTTCAGTGATCTTTCCCCCTAGTACATTCCCCTGGAGTAAGGGGGCCGATTGCCCCTCAGTGCCGAGGTTCGTCTCCTGGGTCTGAACAATCTTGATGGTGACTACCCCTGTTCCCTGCTGGTACTTATCAGGCTGGCAGGGGGAAATTGGGCGGCGTGCTGGTACTGTGCTGGTGGGATGCCAGCGTGCCCATCCCCTAGGGTTGCCAGATCTGGGTTGGACAATTGCTGGAGATTTTGGGGGCGGAGCCTGGGGAGGGCGGGGTTTGGTGAGGGCATCCACAGCATCTAACCTCGAAAGCAGCTATTTTTTCCTGGGGAATTGATCTCTCTAACCTGGAGACCAACTGTAATTCTGGGAGATTTCCAGGCCCCACACGGATGTTGGCAACCCCACCCTCATCCCAGTTCCTTCCAGTGGGACTGCCTGCTGCGCTCGACAACGCTTGGTTTTTCACTCTGAGGAAATATACAATATTTTTATTATGGAACATGCTTGTCCGTTCTGGAGTCCACTGCATTTAGTAAGGACAGAGTCCCACAAAGACCCTTTCCGCAGTCTCCTTTTAGTCCATGTTCAACCCGTTGTCGAACAGCCACACCATTGCGCCCTCTTTTTTCTCCACTTCTACATATATCATGTTAAACTGGATCGAAACCTGTTTGCTAATTCCAGATTCTTTGTTTGAATGCGTCTTAAAGCTCTCTTATTCCCTTACTCTCGTTGCTATGCTTTCACAGTAGATGGCGTCAGTAACTTGTTTCTGGCATCCTGGTGGTGTTGGGGGGGGGCAGTTTGGAAATGATGACTAATTGATCAGAGTGACTGCTACACTAATCAATGTCCGGGCAGGCAGATCTGATCACAGTTGGAGGCTTGCATCCCAATTACATATAAAAGGCATTCTTTGGAGTTTGGGCAAAAAGCCATTAAAAAGAGTTAACCACGCAAACCTTAAAACGTGCTGAAAGCTACACCTAGCTTTGCCTAGGCAGTTTCCAAAGGCAATAGGTTGTGAAGCAAGATGCCCATAGGAGCCTTAAAACAACGTTATGCAACTACTTTGCAATTTGGAAAGAAGTGTAAACTGAGGCTGAAAACAACACTAGATTTTACTTGGTAGACCCCTCGCGGTTTGCATTTGTAATCGTAGAGCACACGTGCAAAATAGAAATGGATTAACATTACAAGTTTTTTAAAACAGAAAATGCAACGCTACAAACAGTCATCGCTATCAAAACATGACTGCTCAAAGACTATCCGGATCATGCTGCCTGCATTTGTAGAGGTGTTTTTATTGTAAACGTAATGGTTTTAACAATGGTTTTAATATTAACCATGTTTTTCGAAACAGCTAACATTGTGGCAGGAGACTAGTGCCAGCTCTTCCAGCACAGCGTTCATATTAAAACACAGTTCTGTATTTGGAGCTGCTTTCAAAAAACACATATTGTTAAAACTTTTTCTCCCCCTGCATTTAAAACAGGAGAAACGCGTGACCATGTGGCTGTTTTATATTTTCTGTTGTTGCCATTTGTATGCCATTTTCGTAAATTACTACTTGAAAGTTGGCGTGAAGGAGTCTCATAATTTCTCTGCCAACACCACGTGGCAGATAAAACCCCATCCTCCAGGCAGCATGGGAGCACCTCTGGTTTTATATTTATATCTCCCATTCCTGGCATTATGTTTTATGGCACACAGGGCCCGGCCCAACAAAGTCACATTTATGTCAGATCCGGCCCTCATAACAAATGAGTTTGACACCCCTGCCTTAGAGACTTGCTGCCAGCCGGAGCAGACAATAGTAAGCTAAGCGGGACCAATGGCCTGATTTGTTGTAAGGCAGTTCCACACAATCAGTGTGGACTCTTATAGCCAAGCTGCACATTACACGTTACGTGAGTTCACCATAAGGCCTTACAGCCATACTGCAGTTGTGAGACCCCGGCGACAACTTCTGTGTAAAAGCACCACAGGGGCTGATTTGGACTGGGACTGTGGGAGAAAGAGGGAGGGTGCACTGACGCGGCAAAGTCACTGGGAGTGCTAACCCGGAAGCGACGCCAAAGCATCAGGGCAACTTTCTGAGATGTGTGTATTTTTTTATTTGAATGTTATGGTTGCTGTGATTTGGCTGGCCAGAGCATGTGGGTCTTTGAACTGTTTTGGACGCCAAACATTATATCATTCAAAATGTAGTATAGTTGCTCTTAAGGGACACCAAAGGACAAGGAAGCTGACAAAAGAATGACGACTGTGACATCATCCATTGTGGCAACCTGCCTCGTTTATTTATCCACTGAGATGTTCTTTGGTTTCCCAGTTTTCAAGAGGATGTTGACGAGATGAATCATCTGCAGTCATTGTTCCGTTGTCTGGTTTGGCTTTAAGTATCTTCTATTGAGTCAAAGATACTTCTGACCTTTACTCCTCAGTGTCTTCAGCTGCAGGAACTGGCCTGCCATCGGGTTCGAAGAAGTCTTGGGAAGTCAGCCCAGATGCAGCAGACGGGGACAATACCATGCTAGGAACTTTCCGCAGGTCTGATGGAATCGAAGCTGGGACAGAGTCGGCAGACTCCCCAAACGGAGAAACGGTCCTTACAGTCACTGTCTGAGGCCCTTGGAACACATTTCTTTGGGAAATGTCTAATGAGACACTCCCAGCAGTTGGTGACATTATCTCAGTTACTTCCTGTCCACTGATATAAATAGCATAGCCTGTGATGCTGACCCCATTCGATGATCCGGATGGATGGATGGTTTCTGGTAACCAGCTAATAACCAGGATGTCTGTAGAGGAACCAGCTTGTACTTGGACATCGAGGGGAGCGTGAGGTGGTCCTGCTGATGGAGTTGTAAATGTCATTTCTGTAGCTTTCTGCTGCAGCCCCCCCTGAGGGGACACCATGGCTTCCTGAGGCACAAGAGGTTCCAGTTTGACAACGTACTTGGTGCTGGGCTGAAGGTTTTGGAAAGTATAGCAGTAGATCCCTGCTTGGGTCATATCGTATTTCTTCTCATTGAGGTACACTAGATGAGTGCAGTTGTCATTGCTTGGGTACCAAGTGATTTCTGCTGAGGTGGTTGTGATGTTCCGAAGAGTCAGGAAAGTCAGATTTTGGAGATCTGGCAATGCCGCCTGGACTTCACATAACATTCCCTCTGGCCAATCAGACAGAAAACTAACATATCTGTCTTCATCTGGGCTGTTGCTTTTTTCCTCACAAACAGCACTTTGGTGGGAGAAACTTGGTTCAGGGAATGAGTCACAGGAAATATCACTTGGCTTGGAAGGAATAAAACTGAAGAGATTATTGCCTTCAACTTCCTTGACTAAATCTGAGGGTACGAACCCTCGTCTGCCATCCATTAACTCCCCTACATAGAAACCATCCTCGTCCACTTCTCCACAGACATAAACATATTCTCCAGCTGTTAGTGGAAGTTCTGCCTTAAGATTCTTATTAGGACTGTTAAAAGGATCGTAACTGTATTGTGCTAAGAAAACACGAAGTCTGAAAGGATCTTGGTTAACACGTTCTGTTTGACTGGGATATAGATGTGAACGTTGTGAATGAGACTCATTCTTTGAATCTCTCATTAAACTGCTGTTTTTATAGTTCTCAGCCTCATTGCTGAATGTCAGCGAAGAAGACCCATTTGCAGCTGTTCTGGAGGTCCGAAGAGAATTCCTCTGGGACTTGAGTGCTGTCTGTCTTTGTAATCGAAGCAATTCTCCCTCAGTCGGCAAGAGATCAAAATCAGTGATCTTGTGCAAAGAGTGGGTCTCCTTTCTTGAAGACAACTCCTGGAGTTTCTTGGCTGCTTCTTTCAAGCGCTGGGCGATGACAGCCAGATCAATACTTTTACACTTGAGTATTTTGGTTTTTTCTTGCATGTCTGGGCAGCTGTTCTTCCTTAGCAGGTTGTTCTCTTCTTCGAGGTGAGTGCATCTTTCCTCTAGAACCTTCAGAGCGTTCCGCTTAGCCTGGAGTTCCTGACACTCCTTCTGCAAGGCTTCTATCTGCTGGTCTTTGGCCAGCAGGAGACTGGCTTGCTCATTCAGATCCTTCGCCTGCTGCTGAGCAAACACCTTATCACACAATTCTCTACCAGGGCAATTGAGGCCCAGTGGTACTGGGGCATTACTAACCCTGAGGTTAGGCTCCTGGATGTCTGGGAAGCGGATCTCCCTCGGCAGAGCATTCTCTTCAAGGGGAGGGCATCTTTCCCCTGGAGCATTCAGGGCGTTCAAGTGGCCTGTGTTCTGCTTCCTCAGCCAGTTATAACTCTCACCAGGCAGCTGGTCTGGCTGTGGCAGGCCTCCTTGAGTGTGCTCTCCAGCAGCCCCCCAACTGTTGACTGTGCCTTCGGGGGGCAAGGAGGCCTGCCTGAATCTGTGCAGGGACCCAGTAAGCAAATGCTCCCCTTCAAAGTGCTCCAGAATATACTTCAGGAACAGATGCCTTTCCAGCTCAAGCTCAGCCTCTAAGTGGCGGATCCGGGCGGCCTGATCACTGTTGACCTCCCACCGGAGCTTGCCCAGGACCTCTCTGAGTTTGGCCTGGCACTGGGCGCTCGGCACCCCACCCGAGCCTCCCCGGCTGCCACTTCCCTGGAGGACCAGTTCTTTGGCCAGCTGACGCTGCAGTTCTCGGGCCTGCTGCATGGCAGCGTCACGCTCCTGTTTCAGGAACTCCTGGGACTCGTGCAGCTCGGCCTGTTTCCAGCGCAGAAGCTGCCGAATCTCAGCTTCTCGCTGCTTCTTGGTCTCCTCCCCGAGCTGCTGGAGCTCGCGGGCCCGCTGCTGCGCCCATTTGGATTGCAGCCTATCAGCCAGCAGCTGCTGGTCCCGCACGGCTGCCTCGCGGAGCTCCCGAACCTCGACGGCAAAGCGGCGCCGGGCATCTTCCAGTTCGGCCCGCAGCACATCTCGTTCCCGCCGGTGGTCTTCATGGGAAAGTAATGGGGAGGTCCTGCAGCTGCTGCCGTTTTCCCTGCTGCGGCTGCCACAGGACTGGTGATGGTTTCTGGGTGTGCATTGTGGAGTGGTGCGCATGGACATAGGCCCCCGCCCCCCTCCTGAGCCCATGTTGACCATCTGAGGTCAAACACGGAAATGAGGACCTTTTTTGGCGGGAGCTATTAAATACTCCCAGCGATCTGTGACCTCACTACCCTTATTTCTGTGACATCACAATGAGTTGCCACAGAAACAACTTTTTGTTGTTGCCTAGGCAACCATGTGCCTCTCAGCCCCCTCCCCCATTTGTTACAGTATGGACATAATTACATCAGCCTACCTCAGAGGGCTATTTTTATGGATTACTATAACACAAGGTGCGATTTGAACACTTGCCCATTGAAAACAATGGGAGAGGCTTGAAGGACCTATGGAAATAATAGGAGCCAGGAATGCCAATTGTTTTGTGTGGACTCCATTGAAAGACATTACAGCAAAAGAAGAGTTGCAAGTAAAATGTGGAATGGATGACCTATTAAGGTCTCTGGGCCCAGAAAGAGTAATCGGGGACTAAAATGACAGCCCCCAGAGTGGAATGATAGCCCCTGGAAGTAGAAAGGTTCTAAGGCTGGAATGACAGGCCCCAATGTAGAATGACAGCGCCTGAATGTAGCAGAAGTGTTCTGGAACTGGAGTGACAGGCCACCAATTGGAAACACAGCCCTAGGGGTAGGAGATGTGTTCTGAGACTGGAATTACAGCCCCCAGACTGTAATGAGAGACTCTGGAGGTAGCAGAAGTGTTGTGGGACTGGACTGACAGCCCCCAGAAGGGAATGACAGCCCCTGGGAGTATTAGAACTGTTCGGGAACTGGACTGACAGGCTCCAGAGTGGACTGACAGCCCCTTGGAGTAGCAGAAGTGGTCTAAGACTGGATTGACAGGCCCCAGAATGGAATGATAGTCCCTGGGGGTGGGGGTAGAAGTTGTATTATAGAACTGGAATGACAGCCCCCAGAGTGGAAATACAGTCCCTGGGGGCAAGGGCATCGAGTTTTAAAAATCCCGGGGGGGCGGGGGCTCTTGCGAGTGCATGCACTTTGTGCGTGTGCCCACTGGACCATGTCCCCGCCGCCGCCACCTCCCCCCCCCCCCAGCCTGACCACTCCTGCTTCCGTCCCTCCCTCTGTCCATCAGGGGCCAGCTGGGCATTTGCTTAGCTGGCCCCTGGATGGACGGAGGGAGGGATGGAATGGCCAGGCCGGGGGAGGGGAGAGAGACGGCGGCAGTGGTGGCGGCCCTAGGAAAGGCCCAGGGAGGCACGGCAGAGGGTGCTCAGTCCCCCCCGGGAAATTTCAGGGTTGGCTTGAGCCCTCGAGCCCTCCCCCCCGTAGTTGACGCCTGTGCCTGGGGGTAGCAGATGTGTTATGGTACTGACTGGCAAGCCCCAGTGTCGAGTAACAGCAGGGCAAGCCCCAGAGTGGAATGACAGGGCCTGAAGCAGCAGACGTGTACTTGGACTGCAATGGCAGGCCCCAGAGTGGAATGACTGCCCCTGGGGATAGGAGATGTGCTCTGGGACTGGAATGACAATTTCCAGAGTGGAATGACAGACCCTGGGAGTAGCAGGTGTTCTGAAACTGGAATGAGATCCCCCAGAGTGGAATGGCAGTGTCTAGGGGTTTAAGATGTATTCTTGGCCTGGAAAGGCAGCCTCCAGAGTGGAATGACAGTTCCAGAAGGTAGCAAAAGTCAGGTCCCCCCTGGAGGCTGGCATCCCTACTAGATACTGGCCTGAAATTTGGCGGGATTTGAAGTCTGGCTAGGGTTGCCATAGGGTTGTGATGGGGGTCATAGGGTTGCCAGATCCAGGTTGGGAAACTTCCGAAGATTTGGGGCTGGAGCCTGGGGAGGGCAGGGACCTCAGTGGGGTACAATGCCGTAGAGTCCATCCTCCAAAGCAGCCATGTTATCCAGCTGATCTCTGTCAGCTGGAGATTCCGGGGGCTGGAGGCTGGCATCCCTACACTTTGGTGACCTGCAGCCGTCAGTAGGCTGGATAGGTGTTGCCACTGATTCCTCTTGGCCCCCAATCATGCCCAGGGTTGGGCGAGGAGGCTGGGAACAAGGCAACCTGCTGCAAACCCCCTTTTACTAGCCGAAACGGCAGCGTTTGCTTGTGGGTCTCAAGAGAACAGGCATCCTTTTCTTGGAGCCAGTTTGGTGTGAGAGCCAGTTCGGTGAAGTGCTTAAGTGCACGGACTCTAATCTGGGAGAACCGGGTTTGAGTCCCCACTCCTCTACTTGCAGCTGCTGGATGACCTTGGGCAAGCCATAGTTCTGACAGAGCTGTTCTCTCAAGGACAGATCTGAAAAGAGCTCTCTCAGCCCCACCTACCTCGCAGGGTGTCTGTCGTGGGGAGGGGAAGGGAAAGAAGTTTGTAAGCCACTCTGAGACTCCGAGTGAAGGGTGGGGTATAAATCCAATCTCTTCTTTCTCCTTCCTTCCACCATGAGGATGGTAATTAACATGAGGATGGTAATTGACAACTGTCACTCTCTACTTAGGACTGCTTGTCTTTATCGGAAAGGCTTCAAGGGTGGGCCGTTGAGGCTGGCAGCGGGACACGAATACAGCAGCTGACCCTTGTTTTCCAGCTAGATCACTGAAAGCAGCAGGGATCGACTTTCCTGAAAGGCGAGGAAGAAGGAGGTCTTGGCGGGTGGGTCTTTGCCTGATCAGCAACCTCCTGGGAAGGTGGGTTGATGTCCTGCCTGGGTTTGTTGGCTAATAAGACAGGTGACATTCGAGCGGCCTGCATGGACTCCCATGGAAGAGACAGGGACATGAGGGTCAGGCATGGGGCCATGTGCAAGTTCGCGAGCCCTTAGAGTAGATTCCGGAAGGAACCAAGGACTTGAGTCGTTCGTCTCCTTGGGCTCCAACTACTGGGCTGGTGGCTACCGCACCCCCTTTCTAATTCCAAATCTCCTCTTTGCAACTAAGCCCCACCGATTCTCAGTGGCTGCCCAATCAGAAGCCTCTCTCCCTCTTCCCTTCCCGCTTTCTCCGATTGAGTGACTGGTTGCGCCACCTACGCTGCGCCGACGTCTCTGATTAGACCGGGAAAGCTGACCAATCAGAGTCTGTGTTCGCCCCTCGAGGGTTGATTGGCGAGGACGCTAGCCAATTGGTGCATTGCCATTCTGCCTGGCTGTTCTTTTGGAGGAACGCGTTTCGTGGGTTTTCCCGAGCCCTGATTCCGCAGCCTTACCGAGTCCCCGTGCACCGATGGAACTTGGGAGAAGAACGAGCCGGGTTTGAGAGGCAGCGATGAGATGGTGGTGGGAGGGGAGAGATGGGGTCGCGCGGCTGCTTGTCCTTGTATTCTGCGTCTGATGTTCAACGTAGCTGCTAGTATCTGTAGTTCACGTGTCTCACTGAGTCGTTTGCATTAAGGAGTCGGAGGCGTCGTTTGGGGAAGGTAGGGCACAACGCGTGCCTTTTCATTTTGAGACATACTGGCTCAGATTCTTATCCCCCCCCCCCCCCAAAAAAAATCTGGGGACTTGTAGTTGTCAGCGGTGTGGGAAGGGCACTCTGTAGATGCCCAGGCAGAGTCTTTACATAATATATGGAGTAAATTCCGCTAGATTTTAGGGTTGAACCCAGGCTCCCCTCCCCTTAGTCACTCCCGAAGAGTGTGCATTCTTCTTTAATCTAATTATCATTGCCTAATGCTCATTATCGAATATTGTAGATTTCTTTTTAAAAAAGGAATCATGCTACACTTGGTCATAGAGTTGGGAGGGATCTCCAGGGTCATCTAGTCCAGCCCCTTGCACAATGCAGGAAATTCACAAATATCTCTCCCACACGCACATACCGTGACCCCTGATCTTCTTTTCCTGCTGCCTGGAGCTTTTCCCATCCCATGTTTCAGTCATTCATAGATCAAGTAATTTCTCAGAAGCCACACTGATCTTTTGTGAGAGTCCTGAAAATACCCAAGAGGAGGTTTTTGAATCGCGATATGAATCCCCGCCACTACCAACGTTTTTGCTTATCCAGCCCCCTAGTGAAATCTGAAAAGGGATTCTTGTCAATGTTTTCATTTTATAGAGCTGATAGTTCTTTTTTCTTTTCTTCTATTTTTTAACAGGGACAGGCTCATGGGCGTGTTTTGCACAAATCCGTGCCGTTTTTGAAGATGGCTTCATTAAAAGTGCTCCCACTGGATCCAGGAGATGAAGGCACACAGAGGTGCAGACTGGGGCCTGCGGCTTTCTCCTCCCTGGGTGCCAGACTAGGCTCCCCAGTTAAGATCGCCCTGCCCACTGGCATTTGCCTGTGTACAGCCTGGCCTCGTCATGACTTGGCCGATGGCTACTTGCAACTCGACCTCAAGTGTAGAACTCGCACTGTCAAGGTGGACCATTTACGGAATCTCACTCTGAGCACCAACCATTTGCAAATCCTGGAAGGTCACAGACTAAGGAAACTGACAGTCAAGGTGGTCCTTCGAAACCGTGCCGTGAAAAAATGCACGTCGGAAGCCATGCTGCAGGAATTGGCCAAAGAGCTACTGCGAAATGCTTACGTTTCCCTTTCTCACGTTGTTACATTCAGCCCAGTTCTGGGCAGTCTGGTGGCATGCATTGAAATATTGTCTATGGAGCCTGCCACAGAAGAAGCTGGTTTAGTAACCCCCAGAACCAATGTCTTCGTTAAAGAGGTGGTCACACTAGATTGGTATAACCTTTTGGTAGAAGACAGTGCAAAAACTCTAGTGGCTGGCATGGAGGTTGTCAGCAGGTCGTTGAAAGAGATGATTGACTTGCCTTTACGCTTTCCGAAAACCTTCCAGAAGCTAGGCCTTTCTGTCCCGAGAGGAGTGCTTCTGGTAGGGCCTCCAGGTGTGGGCAAGACTATTTTGGTCAAAGCAGTCACTAAAGAAGTGGGGGCTTGTCTTCTTTGCATTAACGGCCCTGTCGTGTATGGTCCGAGACCTGGTGAAAGCGAGGAGAACTTGCGACGTGCATTTGAGCAAGCCAGAGAAATGTCCAAGGAAGGACCAACCGTCCTATTTATCGACGAGATTGATTCCTTGTGCCCTAAACGAGAAAGTTCAAATAATGCTCCAGAAAATCGTCTGGTGGCTCAGTTGCTAACACTTATTGATGGGATTGATGGAAGAAGCAAGATGGTGATTGTAGCAGCAACAAACAGGCCAGATGCTCTAGACCCTGCTCTGAGAAGACCCGGCAGAATTGACCGTGAGGTGGGTATATTTCATTTCTGAATGTGTGGTTTCCATTTGGTGTTTTACATGGCAGGAAGCAAGGAAGAGTATGATCCACAGTATGACCTGGGGATACCTCCTGCTGGTTTCAGTCAGTGTAGTAGATTCTCTCAAAGGACTGTCAGAGCTGTTGTTCTTGAAAGAAATTTTTTTGTTACCTCATCCTTTCTCAGAAACAGAGTTAGAATCACAGAGTTGGGCCATACAGGCCATCTAGTCCAACCCCCTGCTCAGTGCAGGATCAGCCTACAGTATCCCTGACAAGGGTTTGTCCAGCCACTGCTTACAGACGGCCACTGAGGGGGAGCTCACCACCTCCCTAGGCAGCTGATTCCACTGTTCCTCAACCCTTACTGTCAAAAAGTTTTTCCTAATATCCAGCTGGTACCTTCCCGCCCTTAATTTAAACCCATTCTTGTGAGTCCCAACCTCTGCTGCTAACAGGAACAGCTCCCTGCCCTCCTCTAAGTGAGGAGTTGCAATGCTGGCATTCACTCTACAGGTAAGTGAGTTTGAACTTGGTTTAAATTTATAGTGTAGACAATGGTATGCCACTGTAGGGAGGAAAACAAGATAGTGATAGTTAATTGGCAGTGCCATGTTTTCATCTGATAAACGTCAGGGAGAGGCAAGGAACAGTGGCCTTCCTCTGGAGGAAGAGATGTTTCCATCGGGAGAAGATCCCTTAGGCTGGAGGAAGGCTTCAGGTTTTTAAAATCTATTTCAGGGGTGTCGAACTCATTTGTTAGGAGGGCCGTATCTGACATGAATGAGACCTTGTTGGGCCAGGCCATGTTCTTTACCAATCACACAGGAGGGGCTTGCCTATCTATCTCTCCTATGTGATTGAGAGAGACTGGTAAAGCAAGCTGTAACATGGCAGCAGCAGCAGAACTGCAAATAGAAGTAGGAAACAGCCAGGGCCTTGCGAGCCGAATTGGGTCCCTCCAAGGGCCTGATCCGGCCCACGGACCATATGTTTGACCCCCCTGATCTAGATCATCTGATTGCCACTTTGGCCTGGCTCTCAAAAAAGACCAACTGAGTTTTTTTTACAGGTAGATTCAGCTCTGACTTGCCCAGGGTTCAATCAAGCAATAAAAAGATAGCAACATGTTTCTGGGTGTTTTTTCCCCCTTCCCTTTTGGCTGCTTTCAGATTATCATTGGGACACCGACCCTTTCGCAGAGGAAATCCATTCTGCAGCTGATTACCGCTAGCATGCCTGTGTCCAGCGACGTCAATTTGCTTGAGCTTGCAGAAATAACAACAGGTTACGTTGGAGCTGACCTCACAGCACTCTGCAGAGAAGCGGCCATGCAGGCTGTGTTTCGTGCTTGTTCGGTATGACTCCCTTTTGGAGGAGCGTCCATAAGCCCGTTACCTGTGTTTTCTTCTTTCTCCGCCAAACCTTGTTTTGTTTTGAGTTAAATACTTGGGTGCTTCACCAGCTATCAGTATGTTGAATGTCCTTGTGCCAGCACAACATCACCACTTTTGTGAAATTGTGCCAGTGCACTAGCATGTGCTACAGCATTTTGTGTCTGTAGAATCAACATGTAAGAGTAATTTGAGGATCCAGGTGCATGGAAAGATGGCTGAGTTATTTGGCTGCTCACAGGTAAGTGACTTCAGGCTTCTAAGAAAATGAGCAGTAATCCAGGATGCCCGATTCAAAAGACTCAGATTTGGAAATTGCAGCTAGTGTAAAATGCGGTGGCCAGGCTGTTGATGGGCCTCTCTGTAAGGGACCACATCCAGCCTGTGCTGAAGGCATTGCACTGGCTGCCAGTAGTTTACCGGATCCGTTTCAAGGTGCTGGTTCTGACCTTTAAAGCCCTATATGTTCTACTTACTTAAGGGACCGCCTTTCCCCATGTGTGCCCCGGAGAGCACTGATGTCAGGACTGCAAAATCGCCTGACTCTCGCTAGCCCGAAAGACGCCAGATTGGCTACCACCAGGGCCAGGGCCTTTTTTGGTGGTGGCCCCATACTGGTGGAATGAGCTCCCGGAGGACATCAGGGCCCTGTGGAACCTTTTACAGTTCCACAGGGCCTGTAAAATGGAGCTCTTCCACCAGGCTTTCGATTAGGAGCCGCCACCGATAAATGAGTCATTGGAACATCTATGGCCCTGGATATACCACTGGGCATATTATCATCGGACCATCTATTGAATATCGCCATCATTGTATCTGCATTGGTATTTAGTACTGTGTGTAGTTTTAACTAATTTATTGTATCTACTGTTTTATGAGGTTTTAATCTGTGTACGCCATCTTGAGCCAGCTTGTCCGGCAAGACGGGTTAGAAATCAAATCTCATCTCTGCCCCACTCATTAAATGCCCTTAGCCGAGGCACTCTCTCTGCCTTGCTGCTTTTTCACCTACCGCTGTGTGGAATAATACTATGCTTCTTCCTCTCGAGGCTGTTGTAAGGCTTGCAACAAGACAACACATTTTTAATCGGAAACAAATGCTAAAATCTTTGTTTGTCTTGTGTTCTTCAGGAATCAGTTAGCACAGTCAACGTGTCAGATTTCTACGAAGCACTGAAAAAGGTTCGGCCGTCGTCTTTTAGAAGCGGCGTTGGGCTGTCTGACTTTAAGCCTGTCACCTGGGATCAAATTGGGGGCCTCGAAGACGTGAAGCTGAAGCTAAAGCAGGTAGAGTACACAGTGGGCTCTTAAAGGGTGACCACTTGTTTTACTCTGAAATTGTGCCTTAATGCCTGTAAACGGCGCATTTCACATGTACAGTCAGGGTATTTCACATGTACAGTCATGCTCCGGGACACCTGATGCAGGCCGTGCGCGAGCAGGGAACTGAACCCAGATCTCCCTGCGCCTTGCCTTTCTAAATTCACTTACACTGGATATTAACTTCCATACTTATATTTGGTACAGTTCAAATGCCCTTTGGTTTTGAACATCTTAAAAATACAAGTAGGGAACGCTGCTCTCTCTCTGTCTCTCACTCTCCGATTCCATTCCTTCCCAAGTCCCAATCTTGCAGAGTTTCTTTAAGTACTAAGCAGGGGTCATTTCAAGCAGGAATGCGCCGTCCCGGGAGTCACAAGCCCAGGAGCGGGCACATATGGTGATGCGCTGTGGAAAAAAGCAAAAGCAGACTAATTTGATCTGCATTTTCATGCTTGTTGTAGGGTAGCTTCCCTGCAAGAGCCAAAGGAACCTCTAAAGCTGGCTCGCCAGCTCTGAGTTGGGAAATACCGGGAGATTTTTGGGGTGGAGCCTGAGCGGTGGATGTTGCCTTCTGACACACTTCCGGTGATGCCAGAGGGTGTGGCATATGCAAATAAGCTATGCTAATGAGCTCCTGCACCTCTTTTTCTACGAAATGACCCCTGGTATTGAGGATACTTTTTCTGAAGAATGTTGAACATTCTAAGAGCTGTGTAAATGCGAGAATTATTATGAATAAATGTCAGTTTAAAAAGCATTGCTACGATCAATCCCAACAACACCAGGAAAATCAACAAGGAGGCAAGCCCAAATCAGCCTCTCCCCAACATCTCTCTGAACAACATTGTTTAACAGCATTTTCTAAAATTTGCTAGGGTGGGAGCCCACGTTCTGTAGGAATAATGCCACTGTAATTGGGCTGAGGTCCATCTCATACCCTTAAGCAGGGGAAAATAACTGCTGGGAGGGTTGAAAGCACTGTACACATCATACTAGGAAAGTGATGTACACAGTAATATTGTTGAATATTTTACAAGTACAATACAGCCAGGGCTCATTTCGTAGCAGGAGCTCCTTTGCCTATTAGGCCACGCACCCCTGCTGTAGCCAATCCTCCAAGAGCTTACAGTAGCCCCTGTAAGAAGAGCTCTGTAAGCTCTTGGAGGATTGGCAACATCAGGAGTGTGTGGCCTAATATGCAAAGGAGCTCCTGCTATGAAATGAGGCTTGAATACAGTATTTGCTGCCCTGACCTGGATAGTGCAGGCTGTTCTGATTTCGTCAGATCTTGGAAGCTAAGCAGGGTCAGACCTGGTCAGTATTTGGATGGGAGAACACCAAGGAACAGCAGGGTCATGACACAGAGGCAAGGAATGGTAAACTACCTCTGAATTTCTCTGGCCTTGAAAACCCTATTGGGTCATCATAAGTTAGCTGTGACTACAGCGCACACCGACAATCGTAGAACAAACTTTACAAAGACATTTGTATCCTACAAAAAGTTACACAGCACTAATATATGATCAGATTAGTTTATCTAAAGATCATGTAAACATTCCATATCAAGTAGCATGGAATGCTGATCTTAACAAGGATTTATCAAATGAGGATTGGCAAATAATTTGGGAAGGACATAGTTTTAACTCCGACATAATTCCTATTACTATGCATATGTCTAAATTACTGATGAGATGGTATACGCCACCTAAGACAGTTCATAGACTCACCAAGCACTGTAGCCCGCTGTGCCCAAAGAACTGCGGGATGTTGGCCGACTACATACACTGCTGGTGGAAATGCCCAGCTATTCAGAATTTCTGGAAACAGATAGTTTTGAACATAAAAGCAATAACTGGTGTGGAAATATCCTTTACCCCTGAAGTAATTTTATTAGAATGCTGGCCGCGGCCTAGACTATACAAACATCAAGAAGCTCAAATTGCAATTCTCTTAGCATCAGTGCGCCTTCTTGTAGCGACTAAGTGGATACAAAAGTGCCCTCCAACTCTTTCCCAATGGTATAACAAACTTTGGGACTGTTTTATTATGTCAAAGATTTCTTTTTCTGTTTCTAATTCTCTACCTGGAAACTATACGAAAAAAGTGGTTGCATTATGGTACCCAATTGTAACTTTCTTACATGGCAAACAGATTCTTCCTGATAATCCTCAATATAAGACAATGATTTACTTTTAAGTCATCTGGTAGGTCTTCTTATTTTGTAACTGTAATAATTTTGTTATTTGTTGCAATATAACTAGATACAGAAATATATATATATTATATAAATATTTTTCATTTATATAACTAGATTGTTATTTCGGCTGATATTATAGTTAAAAAGTATTATATGTTGTGCTATTATTACTTGATTGTTAAAAAATGTTCTTGTGGTATTGTTTTATTATCTTGTGGCCCGATATGGCTGTACTTTACGTTTTTATTTATGTTGTAAAAGTAAAAAGTCAATAAAGAGATAATTAAAAAAAAAAAAGTTAGCTGTGACTTGACAGGAAAAAAAATAGTACATTCACCTGCCTGAATGCTGGATGTTCAACCATGTTAGCTATTATCCTGTAGCTTCTAAAGGAAAAACGATACAGTAAGTTTATGTACTTAAAAATATTCTCCCATGTTTAAAAAGAGTTTACAGGTCTAAAATTGCTTAGGACTAGGAAGTAATGCAAGCAAGGTTGCAGTTCTTCTGGGCCCATGCATACTTGTGAGGCAGAGGCCAACCACCAATACAAAGGCTCAGAGACGCATTGGCTTGTACAACATAGTGGCATGAGAAATTGATGGGAGTTTCCACTTCTTCTTCTTTTTACAGAGCATTGAATGGCCAATGAAATTCCCCGAGGCTTTCGTTAGGATGGGGCTGGCCCGCCCAAAGGGGATCCTTTTGTACGGGCCGTCGGGTTGCGCCAAAACGACCCTTGTGAAAGCAGCAGCCACGAGCTGCCACTGCTCCTTTCTGTCCGTGAGCGGTGCTGATCTTTTCTCACCTTACGTTGGCGACTCAGAGAAGATTTTGTCCCAGGTTTGATTTCCGTTCTCTGAATCCATGATAAAGCATCTGTATGGTCATTCCTACACTTCGTTTGCAAAAACTGTTGGTTCAGAAGTGACGCCAAGCCATATTTTGGAGCTACAAAGCAATCCTGCAAGGGAGCTTGCTTGTGTGAGCTCTCTCCTCTGCTCACAAGCTATAGTCTTCTAAGTTAATTCCAAGTTTTGCTTGCCATGGCATCGGAAGGAGCCAGCAGTAGTTTCCACTAACCCAGTGGTTCTCAACCTGTGGGTCGGGAACCCTTTTGGGGTCAAGCAACCCTTTCACAGGGGTTGCCAGCTGGCGTCCAAGCCCGCCCCACCGGCAGGAAAGGGGCCCACGCAAGCTCATTGCCATGGGAACCTATCTTTTAGGAATTGATTCCAATCCAGTGTAGGAATAATGGTTGGACATAAGATATTGGTTCAGGCAAGATTTTGTATAGATGGGACAGAAAATAATGTTTTTATTGGTTTTGTCAAAGCCGTTTAGACAACACAACAAATAATTTTATGGTTGGGGGTCACCACAACGCGAGGAACTGTATTAAAGGGTCACGGCATTAAGAAGGTTGAGAACCACTGCACTAGCCCTTCAAACCAGGATTCCAAATAGGGAACAAACCGTTGATTAAAATCCTGAATGGCAGGACTAGAACAGATCAGAGGGTGTCAGTTTAGATGTTACATCAAACTACCGTTTGCTTGGATTGACTAATGGGGGATGAGCAGAGAAGAAAAGGTAGAAGAGGGGTCTAGTGAGCCCCAGGATCCTTAAAAACTCTTTCAGATAGCGAAGGGTTAATTTTTTTTTGTTTTATTGTACCAAATGATGGTTTAATGATAAGCCTGAATCCATCCATTATCTCATTCTTTGTAAATCATCATTTCAGTTAAGCAATGTTAATTATCTGGGAGTTGATACTAACTGGTATCTTTGAAATATATTTCCTCATTAATGCTTTTGTCAAAGACGTGCAGCTAAAAACGTGTGTTGCAGGAAGCGCAGTTAAAATTCGTTCTCTTTGACTTTTGTCTTAAAAAATGCAGGACAAAGCATACTTACTTAAAAAAAGGGTATACAAGAATGTCCTTCATTTTGTATCTCGTTTTCTAACCTGCCTCAAGGTCTTTCGCCAAGCAAGAGCTAATACTCCAGCAATAGTGTTTCTAGACGAAATTGATTCTATCCTGGGTTCCCGATCTGTTGGTAAAATGGGGCATGGTGTCCAGGAGAGAGTTCTCTCTGTCCTCCTCAACGAATTGGATGGCATCGGACTTAAGGTCACTGAGAGAAGAGGAAGTAAAGCAGAGCTGGATGGTGACTGTCAAGAACAAATTAAAAGTGATAAAGAGGTATCTCTGTGTGTGATCGTGTAACAATAGCTACTTTAAAAAAAACCATTTCCCTTTGTAGAGGAGCAGCTCTTTGTTCCCTAATGCTCAAGCGGCTGTGGCATAAGCAGAATCTAAAGTCCCCAAAAGCTACTGAAGCATCTTTAGTGTGACAAGGCTGGCCCTGCCTCCCTTTTGAACCCATTGACTTCAATGGTCTTGGAATAGAATGGTCAGAGTCCCACAGCAATCAGTCCCAACAACCGTCCTTAACCAGAATTCAGTTTATTGAGATCAGGAAAGGCAGGTCATCTGTACACACTTTGCGTCAGGAATAACTCTCCAGGCGGGAGTTGGGAAGTTATACAGAATTCAAAGGACATCCCAGAATGGAATAAAGCCAATCACGAATAAGCAAGCAAGTGCGCCCAAAATCACGACTATAGGTTCCCAGGGGAATAGGAGTATCCGGGCACCAAGGTCAGACACAGGCAGGCATAGAGATAAGACAGAGAGCAAGAATCGAAAGTTAAAATACCAGGAGACATCTGCCTTCAATACAGGCTTCACCCAACTTCTATCACCCAACCCCCACTTGCCATGGCAGCATAGCCGACAGTAACTCTGCTTAGGACCCCACTGTTCATGTTTAGCTGTTTCAGTTTCCTTCTAGATACCATGCTTAATGATTACACTAACCATGGTTTATGAATTCATGGTGGTTGTTTTTTAAACCAGGATTTGCTTTAACCATGGCTAAGCATCATGTTAGGACAAAGCAAACGACAGAAAAGCTATAGAATAAGGTTTGAGTCCAGGGGTTAGTTTCCCAGCCTCTGTGTTTGCAAAATGATAAACGAGTCTTGCTGATGTCTCCATATGCAGAGTACTTAGCTTAATATCGCGCCCCCCCCCCCCCCCCCGGTGCATGCACTTTTGGGGTCTTAGCCAAGGGGGACAAACCAGGGCTGTGGACCTTCTTTAAAAATAAAGTGTGATCCTATGCAAAGCTACTCCATTCTCAGCCCACTGAAGCCAATGAGCTTGGATTGGAGTAATTGTGCATTGGATGGGGTTAGCAAACAAGACTGTTCCCACGGCCCTTCAGATGTTGCTGGAACCCTCTCGCAATAGCAATCCTTGGTTTCTCCAGCACTCGTGCATAAACGCTGGTGTCTCTGCTGTTGTAGTATGGAGGCAAAGCTCATTGTTCACATGGCAGCAGAAGCACAAGGGCGAACTCAGACACAGTAATTTGAAAGAGCAGTAAATTTGTCTCCTGCCAAGTCTGCTGTATGTGATACTAAACAGTTTTCTTTTGCAAATGTTAACTTCCTTGCACATTTTATTTTTTTCCTGAGCACAGTTTTCCCTTACCTTTCAGTACCCTGGTTGGCAAATGAAATTTGCAAAACATACAAGAGAATGTTCCAGACAGATGGTTTTAAAACCATTTCCTTGCATGAATTTGGTTGCTCTCTTGCTTGCTTATTTTCATTTTAAACATTTATAAACTTATCTAGTGGGCAGTTGGGACTCAAGGCTTTCAGTTATGTTATAAACGCTGTGTTAAGTTGCAGCACGCATTAGCTACGTGTGTGTGTGGGGGGTCACTAATCAATTCTGGATTCAGAAACATTGCTTTTCCTGCAATGTGCATAGTTTTATCACACTGGGCAGAATGGGATAAGTAGTTGCATCTTGCATGGCTGGTTTTTTTCCCCTTTATGTACTATAAAGAGTCAGGTGTAACTTTGGGAAATATGCAGGATATTAATGGGATGCACGATTGGCTATTTCTTTCATCGTTTTAAATGTGTGCCTTCTTCCTAGCTGGAACTTCAGGAGGTTTTCAACAAAGATGTTGTGGTTGTTGCTGCAACAAATAGACCAGACATGTTGGATGATGCCTTGTTGCGTCCTGGGCGGTTGGACAAGATTATCTATGTTCCTCCTCCTGATCAGAAGGTACGGTATAAAACTCATACATGATTGAACCAAAAGAGTACATGATTCCAAGCACAGGGTGGTAGACCAAGAAAGGTATATTACTTATAGCGTGTGTGTCATTTGGTAGCTAATTGTTCTGAATGTTTGATAAGATTACAACTTTGAACCGAACAGTAGCATTGCTAGGAACCTTGGAAATCTTCGGAAAGTTATCAGGAGTATCTGTAATGGAAGACGCACAGATTTCCTTAAATTGCAGCTTGTTCATCAGCTAACGAAAAGGTTGAGATTGCTCTAAAATTAGGCCTTGCAGGCCTAAACGTTGTGGCAGAGGTTTATTTTATCTGTGTATATCTCCTCATTTGCTTTTCTAATCCAGTGGGACATACTCTAAAGCAACTATACAATATTGCAGTCATGCACCCAAACGCGAGGTATGTTTACTGAGGAGAAAGCCCCATTAACGTCTTATTCTTATGTAAGGTCAAATTCACAAGGCTATTTAGAGCCATGCCTCTGCCTTTCTCTTGTCATTGGTGTACATGTGTGAAAAATAAAAACACAGTTTTAAGTGCTCTTCTGCCAGGTTCCTGATTTGACTGACATTCAGGAAGGTTTATCTACAATTGCATTTCAGCACTGCTGGAACTTTGCAGTGAGCGTGTGCTTTCATTCTGAATGTGCATAAGATTGCAGCGTTTGTCCTGTAAAGAAGTACACAAATAGCTCTTCCTCATTCTTCTGCCTTCTGCAATAGGGAAGGCTTTCTATTTTGAGAATCTGCACCAGAAAAATTCCGATAGATTCCGAGGTGTCCCTAGAAGACATAGCAGCCCGAGCTGATCTGTTTTCTGGAGCCGATCTTGAAAATCTCTGTAAGGAGGTAAGGCAAGATTTCGTCTCATAAATTCTCAGTGACTTAAGATTTGAGATTCACATAATTTAATATCATGCATTCTCTTCCGGAGTTAACCTAGGGTGTCTCATGTCTTTGGGAAACAGTGCTGCTAACAGTGTGATGTTGCTACTTTTTTTGTAGGGAAGTATGTATCATAGAATCATAGAGTTGGAAGGGACTTTGAGGGTCATCTAGTCCAACCCCCTGCACAAGGCAGGAAATTCACAAATACCTTGCCCCCCACACCCCCTGCTCCATGCGCAGGAGGTAACAAAAAACCTCCAGGATCCCCAGCCAAACTGACCTGGAGAAAAATTGCTTCCTGACCCCAAAGTGGCAATCAGCATTTCCCTGGGCATGTAAGAAAGGGTCGCAAGAACTAAGCACTGAGGCAACCCTTCCTGCCCTCCCTCTCATGATCTGCCTAATTTCACAGAATCAGCATTGCCGTCAGGTGGCCATGTAAAAGAACAAATTTAGAGTCCAGTAGCACCTTTAAGACCAACAAAGGTTTATTCAAGCTGTAAGCTTTCGTGTGCATGCACACTTTTTCAAATACCCTGGGATGGAAGGTAGAGTTCAGACTTACAGAGGCTAAACAGCGAATTCACATGGAACACAGTGAAGATGTTTTAAGACATTTTGTGCTGGCAACATATCTTGTTACAGCTCCCAAACCAAGAGTTCTGGCGTTCTCTGCCTCTTCTTAAAATGTCCTACAAGGTATGTCAGCGATTTCCGAAGCCTGCCTTTACAAGTGCTTCTGCAAAAATTAATAACATGTCTTCATTTCTTTTTCTTGTGGGACAAAACAGCAAAGGTTAGGGTTCCCATTCTCATCTTGGGATAGAAGAGGGGGACAGGCAACTGCATCTCTTCCCCAGTGCTCTTTTCCATGCTCAGCTTTTGTAGCATGTATACCCATCTGTGGCTAGATGGGAGGTGGCCCACGAAAAGGGCCTTCTCAATCATGGCACTTCTTCTCCAGGGAGATTCATTTGTCTCCCTCCATGGTCGTCCGCCGTCAGGGGGTGGAAGACTTTTTTGTTTGGTATTCCTTCACTAGTATTAGCCCTCCGGCCATTTTTTTGTGCCTATTTGAGTTTGTTTCATTTAATTGTTTTAAATGTTTTCTATATATGTGTATTTTTGTACACTTTTTACGTTTGTTTTATCGTTTGTCACCGTGGGGACCCTGATTTGGGTGGAAAGGTGGCATGGAAATGTTTGAAAGAAAGCTGGAGGAAAGGAGAGCACATCTACGCCAGACGTCAACTGCGACTGACAAACGCACAGTTCATTCGTTCAGTATTATCCATTTGCTTCTCTTTCTTTAGGCTGCTTTGTTGGTGCTGCAGGAGAACCAAGTTGAAGCAACAGCTGTGAAACACAGACATTTTGTGATGTCATTTGAGACTGTGAAACCATCACTAACGCCCAAAGAGCTGGAGTTTTATGAAAAATTGTTTACAAAACAGGAATGGCCGTTGTAAAGCAACAGGAAGGGGGGGAAATTGTACTCTGTGTTTCCGTCACAGCAGTTTTACGGAGCCTGCACAATATGAGCAGTTATGCGCAGAGTGCAGTAGAACATAGTACTTGTACTGTCCTGTGAATGAAGGAATTTCTGTTGACATTACCAACTAATCAGTGCTGAGAACTAAGAAAAACAGTTTTCCTTGTCCTTAGTCCTGGAGAATAAGAAATCTTCATTTCCCCCAAAATAGTAAGAATACAGATCCCCAGGAAGCCTACTCCAGTTTTACATTTGCACCCCCTGTTTCTAAGATATAATAAAGATTATGCCTTACACCAACTAGGTGTGGCGCTAGTGAGGGAGGATGGCCATTACATTCACCAGACTCCCAGGACCTCGTGTAAGACACATCTGTTGTCAAACCACTTCAGAAAGAATAATCATAACCTTATCGGATTCCACATATGTGTGTGAGAGAAAGTAACAGTGAATGAAGGAACAAGTTGTGGGAGATGGCATAGTGTACGCAATCAAGGAAGCTCTAGCATATGAGTTATGTTGGCTGCTTACCAATCCCCTGCTAGAGAAGCTGATTTTAGGAAAGTCTTGCCCAAATGAGGAAAAGAAAGACTCTGGCAAAACAAAGTTGATAATAAGACAAAGAGAGAACTTGAGGAGCAAATCGCTTAAAAACATTAAAGCAAACTGTGTCTCCCTTGCCAGATTTGCTTTTTTTAAAAGGGCGGGGGGAAGAAGTAAGATAAATAGGAGTGACAAGAGATGAGGTTCTAGTGCTAATTAAAAAGTCACTAGATTCATACTGCAGGTACTGGAAAGTTTTTTGAAAGCTCAGATGTTAAACCCTAACAAAAATATGTAACCACTAAAATCTTCCTCCTTATCAAAGAGTTGGATATGGCCTGTTTTTAAAAAGGGATCCAGTCAGTCACAGGTTGGTTTGCCTAACTTCAGCGCCAGGCACTTTTGTAGAAAACATTAATAAATCTGAAAATATTCAGGGGGTACGGGCTGCGGAAGAAGAAACAGCAGGGAATCTGTAGAAGGAGGTCCTGCCTCACCAGTCTTGTAAAATTCTTTGCGAGCATCAGCAGCGTAGATGAGGGTAGCCTGACAGACATTATGTACTTGGATTTTCAGAAGGCTTAGGACAACATCCTTCCCCAAGTCTCCCAAGAAATCTTTGGAGTCATGTAATAGGGGGCTGTGTCATCTTAAAGATCAGTAACTGGTTAAAGAGCAGGAGGCAGTGGGTAAAAAATAATGAACAGTTTTCAGAGTGGAAAGGAGGAGATTCAGGGGTCTCCACAGAGGATTAGACATATTCAGTGAGCATCTGTTATGATAGCTAAGTGGAACCACTGAGTTTCGAGGCAGTACACCTCCAAATAACAGTTAAGGGATAGGGGGAGGATGATTAAATATAAGCAAATATAAATTAGTTCTATTGATTTCTATTGAGTTTTAATGTTGCTTTTCAGTTATTAATTGGGTCACGAAACAGCTCCCAGCAATGAAAATTCAATTAAAATAACAAGGAAAATGCAATTTGAAATGCTGCTGAGGGAAAGGGGGGTTTCAGTTCAATCTACGTCCAAAAATGTTGGAGGGATGGGGGCGGGCAGAGCATCTGTTTGGCAGGCCAATGGTCCCAGTTCGATCCCTGGCATCTCCAGCTGAAAGTGATGTGAAAGATCTCTCTGCCTGAAACCTCGGAGAGCTGCTGCCAATCTGAGAGGACAGTACTGACCTTTGATGGACCAGTTGCATGATTCAGTATAAGGCAGAGTCATGCGTTGATGTGATGCACGGCTACAGTCTCCCTTCCCTCTGACTTCGGCACACACAAGAATTAGCTTTCGTTTCTCAATTTTGGTAGAGCCTAAATATTGGGCAGGCATTACGGTGAGTCTGAACTACGGTGGCTATCTACAGATGACCCAAGGAGCGTACAAAATTTACACATGCTAATTTGCATTCACAGATGCAAATATAGACAGGAGAAGTGCAGTTTACCATAGTGCCTGCTCTGTCTGCTTTCTGGGTGCCAACTCCTCTGCGTCTGCCTATCATTTGGCATCTTTAATTTACATGAAACATCCTGGTTAGCTTCCGCAGTCCTTTTTCAAACTGTTGGTAGCTCTGGATACCGTGCGGCTGTTTCATAGCCACTTCAGCCAGTCTTACTGGACAGAAACTGGACATTTCAGAGAATTGGCCTAAAGAGCAGAGGGAGATCTGGCTCCCTTAACTGCAGCATGCTAAAAAAATGGCCTATTGAAAACTATTTATTTGGTGGTGCTGCAACTGTAAGGAGAATGGGTGCCTGCCTATAGATGTGAAAACCTGGAAAAATTTGGGGAAAAACCAGGTTAATTCCATTTTTTCCCCTGAAACCTTTTTTTGCTTCGAAAAATTGAAAAAAAGAAAAGAAATTTTTTTGATTATCGAATGTTTTATTTTAACATGATGAGTAAAATATTTTACGACAAGGTGTTCAAATATTTTCCAAATCATTTCTAAAAAATATGTATTGTATCAGATTAGTCTGATTTCTGTGCACTGAGGACAAGCAAGTCCTAGGTTACAAACTGAACTCTCCAATGCAAGAACAAGATGCATTTCTTCCTTTAGGAGGTGCTGTTGTCACAAGAAAAGGGTTCCAGTTTTGTTTTTGCATGTGGGTGAGTATACTGGCACTCAGGCTTCACTAGGCCTCAAAGCATTGGAAGAAAATACAGAGCAACAAAAAGGACCTGAAAGTATACTTTTAGAGGTCTATAATAACTGTGATGACAGACACAACAGAATAGCTGCAGAAGCAGAGACTGAAACTGATATTTACAGCTCAGGAAATGATTCTAATTAAATTTCATGCCCATTCATTGAAACTTAGGCCCACACTCCCTTCTATACACTTCCCCCCTCTTTGATTCTTTTTATGAGAATGGTTTTTTTATTTTTATTTAATACTGTGGAGAGGAAACATGAATAACTTCTGGATTTGTAAAAATGTTTTGTGGAGGGTTTTTTGTCCGTTCCACATAAACTAGTAAACAGTTCAGGAGATTGTTGCTCCATTTGTTTCAATTACAAATAAATACTATTTAAAAAGTAAATGCTGTTTGTAATAATTGTTTGGATACACTATATTTTTAATATGCTTATTGTGATAATTTCATGCCGAGTAAAATTGCCCATAGTCATATTTTATGTTCCTAAAGTAACAGAATGACTTTGAATCGGGGGGGGGGGGGGGAGTGCTAACGTAGCATTTTTTTCATTTTTTCTGAAAATTTGTTTTTTCCGAAAGCGGGAAAAAACGGTTTTTTTTCAAGCTTCAAAATTTCCGGAAATTTTGCATCTCTATGCCTGCCACATGGTAATCCTAGCATACATGGTGTAGTGTTGGACTAAGACCTGGGTTTGAATCCCTACCCTGCTATGGAAGCTTGCTTGGTGACCATGAGCCAGTCACACACCACAGCATCATGAGGAGAACATTTTATCACGATCTTATTTACTTTTGACTTGCCAGATGTATATGAGCACTGAGTAGTTACGTCTTTTCGGGAATGCCTGTTTTTCTGTTTGTACATATCTGCTTGTACATAGCTACCACACTATATTTCTAATTTATCTTGTATTTGTTTTTCTAATTCTAGAGAAATCTCGCCGTCCTCTATATGGAACTATCGCTCTGCCTATTTTTTGTTTGGTCTTGTTTTGTGCATTGGAATAAATTGGTAATAAAAAAATGAGAACGACGTGGGCAATTTTGGGTTTACCATTGGAGAGGAAAGAACAATATAAATAAAATAACCAACTTAAAATATCACCCTACATAAGTGGTTGGGGCAAGCCCTAATTTTCACCCTATTGGAAGTCCCTTCGTTGGCAGGGCTTCTCTTCTTGTTTGGTGCTGCTGCTTCCCCCAGAGGCCTCCTCCTGTGACACTAAATATCCTGCGGCCCGCTGGCTTTCTTGCTCTGCCAGCCGCTACAGACGGCAATTCGAGGGCAAGAGCGGAGGTGAGAGGGTGAGGATTTCATCTTGAGCCCCCCCCAAAAAACCTTACATCTTTCTTCTTACGGTAATCTTGAGGCCCTCTGGGGGAGAAGCCTGACTGGAGGGGGAGAGGAAAGGAGAGGGGAAACAAAATGAGATAACCGTTGGAAATTGGCGACAAGAAGAAAGATGGCCCCCATCTGACGAAATGATTGATACAGGACGGGGACAGAGATGAAAACTGAGGTGGATTGATACTGGAGAGTGGATATTTGCCCAGGGCCTTGGTTGAGCTCAATTTAACGGCCTGCCTCAGCCTGCTTTTCAAAGATAGGGTCATCATGTAATCCAAGTGGAGGGAATAGGAAAACTATAACGGCCTAGAGGCCTTGCTGTTGGGTAGGGTTGCCATCTTCCAGGTGGGGCCTGAAGACCCCTGGAATGACAACTGATCTCCAGACGACAGAGATCAGTTCCTCTGAAGAAAGTGGCAACTTTGGACAGTGGACTCTATGGCATTATATCCCTGCTGAAGTTGCTTCCCCTCCCCAAATTCTGCCGTACCGAGGCTCTGCCCTCAAATCTCCAGGAATTTCCCAAGCTGGATTTGGCAATTAGGGTTGCCAGTCTTCAGTTGGCGGCTGGAGATTTCCTGGTATTACAATTGATCTCCAGGCTACAGAGATCAGTTCCCCTGAAGAAAATGGCTGCTTTGGAGGGTGGATTCCTTGGTATCATACCTCAGTAAGGTATGCCTTCCCCAGGCTCCAATCTCCAGGTGTTTCCTAAACCAGAGTTGGCAACCCTATCCTATTATCAGGAGTTACACTCAGTCAGGAGCCAAGAACTGGTGGCCCTCGGTCTGTATCCAGATCCCTGCCTATTTGGCACCCATTTTGAAAAGGGGATGTTAGGAGAAGCTGTTGCAGTCTACTATCAGGTGGGCCATAATGAATAGCAAAAGTTGGGTTGCCAACTCCAGGTTGGGAGATTCCTCAAGATTTGGGGGTGCAGCCTGGGGAGGGGAGGGACCTCAGCAGGGTAGGATGCCCTAGAGTCCACTTTCCAAAACAGACAGTTCCTTCAGGGAAACTGATCTCTGTCATCTGGAAAACAGCTGTAATTGAGGGATAACCCCAGGCCCCACCTGGACATTGGCAACCCTAGAAGCAAGACCTACCTGACCCATGATCATGTTCCTGCTCAACAGCGTCCTCTTTAAATCAGGCCTTTTATACTCTTGATGTGATAGAAATTTGGGGTGGAGGACTCTCTAGTCGTTAAAGAGGGATACTTAAAGGGGTCATTTTATCACCCCACGTGGCGGTAGAAAAAGAAGCAAAGGCAGGATTAAAAATAGGACTACAGTAATTATTCACTGAGGGGCACGTGATCGGGAACACTTTTTAATTATGATTAGCAGCTTCTTTTTAAGGCTTTAATAGGGATGAAACTAAACCCTGAGTGAAAAGCAGCAGTTTTGGATAGATCATTAAATTAGGGCTGCCAACCTCCAGGTGGGGCCTGAAGATCTCCCAGGAATTATATTTGATCTTCAGATGACAGAGACCTGTTCCCTGGAGAAAATAGCTGCTTTGGAAGGTAGACTCTATTGCAGGGGTGTCAAACAGGGGCCAGAACCAACCCATCCAGGGCTGTTACGCGGCCCGTAAGCAACTGGTGCAAGGGAAGGAACAGGAGGCTGCTCAGAGGTGGGCTTCAGCCCAGCAGAACAACCTCACTTCAGGGACTGGTAAATTGGGAGCCACTGCCGCCTTATTCATACCTCTCCACTCTGCCTGCAGCTCTGGGGAGGCTGTCCTGGATGGCTTCAGGGGTCAGCGTTTGGACATGGGGGTGCAGATAATCATCTGTTGGGGCATGGGAGCATCTGCCCGGCGCTGCTGGGGGGTGGTCTCTTTCCCCTGAGTGCTACCTGGAATGCTTCCAGACATAATAACTGATAATAACTCTGGGACCTGGTTTTTCTTCCCAGGTTCACACCTGCTTCTGCCATGGCAAATCTGGGGTTCTTCCAGATTATAATGAAGAAGAAAGAAGTAAGTTCTTTGTCCAAGAAGGTGCAGAGTTGGACAGATCGGAGTCTGCGTGTTCTCAGTCTTTCCTCCGCATCCAGAGGACACAAGCCAGGGGGAGAAGATGGAGATGCTGGAAAAGCAGACTCCACTCATTTCTCTAGGCCCATAGCCACCATGGGGCCCAGCCCCGTAGCGGTCTTTATGGGCCCCTGCTCCCCAAGCCTCAACTCCCCCCTCACCCCAATTGCCTGTCAGCCTGTTGGTGATGGGGCAGGTAGGGGCACTGGAGCGCCTGGGGGGGGAGGGAGCTGGATGCTCTGCAGGGAAAGCCTGCCCTTGCTTGGGTGGGGGCGGGAAGCTGCAGCCACTGGGCATTACCACCACCCCTTGCCCTGGAGCTTTTAATTAGCTGGCGCGTCCACCCAAGGCCCCCTCTCCCCCCAATCCCTGGTTACGTAGCTGCATCTTTCCCTTTGTTCAGATCTTTCTTTGGAGGAGGGATGGACTGTAACTTTAAGGGATGGTTTAATGCCTCTCCCAGGATTCCTCAGAGAGACCACCATACTAAGGAAACTTTGCCTTCCTTGTCTCTTGCAGCTTATTCCTATGGCTGTATTTGTGAGCTGTGCCGGACTCGGGGCAATGTATTCGTCATGGCATGCCATCACCAAAAGTGATGTGGTGTAAGCAAAAAAAACCCAAACCACCATTGCTTTAAATCTGTGTTGAATCAGCTGCTACAGGCTCCCTTCGTTTTGTTTTGCTGATCAAGACTGGATTTAGGAAACAGTCTGGGGTGAAGGAATCGCTGGGGGTTGGATACATAGTGCTAGGATTGATTTGAGAATATGGGGCAAAAGATTAGCCTAGGGTGTTTCCCAAAATGCAAACCAAGTTTAAATGTGTCTAGAATTCTCCTTGAATTCAGAGGGGGAAAGAGTCTGGCACAGAGTTTTTAAATATATTTTAGAAACATTTACTGTTTGAATGTTTTTAGCTTCTGTGTTATAACAGAAATTGGGGACTCAATTTAGCCCCAGACTTTAGTGGGAGAGTGACAAATACACTTCAGGCTCTCCCACTGAAATCAGGGGGATTTTAAAATACATTGGCTAAACTGTGCCTGCAGTATTTCACTAAAACATACGTTTCAAATCACCAGTATACACCGCTGCTTTCATTTTTTTTCTAGAGCCATCTTTAAGGAGTTTTATTTGTGCTTTGTTCCTTACCATTAAATCAATGCATCTATCTTAAAGTTAAATGATATGTTGAGAAATCCTATTGCGGTCTCTCACTCAGAGAGCAATAAATTGTTAAGTAATTTCTTTTACTTTTGTTACATAGGCTTTCTTGGGAGTAAGGAATCACATCTACTGAAATCAATACAACATACTTCCAAATAGATATATTCAGGCTACAGAATCCAGTTTTGCAAAAATGTAAAGCGGGATTAAAAAAAAAACTTTGCTCTTTAATTCAAATGTTTTATATCTCCTGTAAAAAATATAATATTTCATTTTAGTATAAACAAGCGTGGTAATCCAGAACCATGGCAACATGTGGACCCTACCAAACCCCAGAAGGTAATAAAAGTACTTAGCCAAGAAGGCAATTATTATGGAATAATAAATCCTTGGTTTATTTATTCATTTATACCCTGCCTTTCTGCCCAGTGGGGACCAAAACATAGGGTTGCCAGCCTCCAGGTGGGGCCTGGAGATCTCCTGCTTTTACAACTGATATCCAACTGACAGAGATCAGCTCCCCTGGAGAAAATGGTTGCTTTAAAGGGTGGACTCTATGGCATTGTACCATGCGGAGGCCCCTCCCCTCTCCAAACCCCACCCTCTCCTGGCTCCACCCCCAAAGTTCCTAGGTATTTTCCAGCCCAGACCTGGCAACCCTACCAAAACAGCTTACATTGTTCTCTAGTTTATTCTCACAACAACAAAATCCCTGTGAGGTAGGTTGAGCTAAGAATGTGTGAAGAAGAGGAAGAGATTGGATTTATATCCTGCCCTTCACTCACTTGGAGTCTCAGAGCAGCTTACATTTCCCTTCCCCTCCCCACATCAGAAACCCTGTGAGGTAGGTGGGGCTGAGAGAGCTCTGACAGAAGCTGCTCTTTTTCAAGAACAGCTGTGCCAGAACTATGGCTTGCCCAAGGTCATCTAGCAGGTGCAAGTGGAAGAGTGGGGAATCAAACCTGGTTCTCCCAGATTAGAGTCCACGCACTTAACCACTACACCAAACTGGCTCTTGTGACTGTGTCCAAGTCACCCAGCAAGCTTCCATGGTAGAGCCAGATTTGACCCTGGTCTCCTGGGCCCTAGTCTGACTGGCTGTCATGTGTTTTCTTCAGAGATGCAAATAGTTCTGAATATTAGCTAAGAAATAAAGCAACTGGGAGAACACCGATATATAGGAGTCAATCAGCATTAAACTAAAATATTTCCGGTTTTGTCACTATTTCACAATGTGTTGCCCTTGCATACCAGAAATAATTCTGCAGTTCCGGGGGCAGGAGCCGGTTATAGACAGAGTAGCCAAGCCTGATTAAAATGTGTTGATAGATAACACAGTCTGACTTCAAAAGCCTTGTATGTGTGTGCATAGAAATCTTTTTTTTTTTTTTGGTTATTTTGTGTGTGAGAGAGATTGCCTCTGGAAGTCATGGCAACCTCTGGTGACTGACCCCTACTGGGGGCCTGGAGGATATACCGACAGGTGGTTGAATAAAGCCTGCCCCCACCTCTGATATTCCAAGGAGGTTTCCCAACCAAGTACTTGTCAGCTTTGACCCTGCTTAGCTTCTGCGATCTGACAAGATCAGGCTTGCCTGGGCTATCCAGGTCGGGGCAGCAAAGCAAAGAAATATTAAGAGCCAGCCACAGCTCTTGAGAACCAAGTAGAAGTGTTTTTGGTATTGGGTTTATGAAGGCTTTTTATTCTGAGATGTTCAGATTGTTTTCACTGCAAAAATATAATTATCTATCACTTACAAAACATGAGAGTCGCTTCTCTATTCCAAAATGACCAAGGCGGCACTCCATTCATAAAGGCAGGCCTGCCCTGTCCCTCCAATGTATAAAGCAGTTTTAAAGGTTAGACCACGATCCAGCCAAAGTAAAGCATTTCTAAGCATGTGTTAATATCTCCCCTCTTCATGAAGCTTGGAAATGCTGAACTTTGGTTGGCTCATACCTAGGATGATTAGAATGCACTGTACCTTCCCACACAATGAAAGGGTACTATATATGATCAATACTGGAAGCGGGCAGGAGGTATTGCTATACCTTGCCACTTTAGTATTTTGTTCTTTGGTGGGTGTGATTTTTTAACATTTTGGTTTTTTGTCTTTTTTGTCTCCAAATTTTTGGTAGCTGGTAACGATCAACCAGGAGTGGAAACCCATAGAAGAGCTGGAAAAAGTCCGAAAAGTTATGAAGTGACCCAGAAGCAGTCTTTCCAAACGACGCTCTATGAATCTAGTGGAATCATTAATGCACAAACTAGAGGATTGAAACCACTGTGCGGAAATGCTTCTGCTACATATTTAGGGTCTCCCTCCATTTAAAAAAAAAAGTGGATGAGGATTTTTTTTGCTTTGCAAATTGCCATATTGTTTGCTGTTTGATATTCTAGCAGGAGGTAAAAACTTTTTGTGAGTTTTCAAAGGAGTTGCACTGTTTTTGTCTGATGCAGTGCTGTGTGTCATTTATGATGCTTTCAATAAACTTGGGACGCACATTTCTGCACTGAATGGAATCTTCTTACTGTTCAATATGGGCAGGAATCAAATCCTGAATGCCAATCAGAGGGCTGCGTTTCCCTGGGGCTGTTCTACTGAAATCAGTTAGACTACTCTAGAAGAAGTAAGATGATGGTTTCAACCCTAGCTTGTGTGTTTTTTCTTCAGTTGAAGACTTGGGTTCTTTCTCCCTTCTCCTCTACTTTGTGATAATTTTTTTTCTTTTTCATTTTTGCAGAATGCGTTGCGGTCTTCTTCTCGCAACGATTTCACAAACGTTTGATAAAAGAGCATCTCGTGCTTTTTCTTCCAAAGGGAATCCACCCTGGAACCTCTTCGCTGCTCAAAGAAGTGAAGCGCATGTATCTCTGCCTACTTTTTATCTCGTGTGGCAGAAGTAACATTAGACCGTCTGGGAACAAGAAATGACTCAGCAGAAGGCGGGCATGCCATAGACAGACATAACTTCAGTTATCCTAATTTCAAAAAACACTCACTTGTGTAACCCCACTGGCAAGCAATACCAACTTGTCACTGCCTGTGCCTTTCATTTCCTGGCCATCTAATCTTTTTCTACTTTCTCCTGCTCCGTCCACCTTTCTTTTGCCAGAGAGATTAATATTTATTTATTGGGGATATTTCTATGCACCTCTTCAGAGTCCTGCTCAAGGCTGTGTACCATTAAAACGGGGTGTGTGTGTGTGTTTAAAGTGCTGGCAGGTTGCAGACAACTTCTAGCGACTCCAGCAAGGGGCTTTCAAGGCAAATAAGAAGTAGACTCTTTGGAAAAGTTGGTAAGATGAACCCTCTAATTAAAACCCTGGGTAAAAAGATATTTTGGGGGCCTGGCTCCTAAAAAAAAATTGGGGCACCAGGTAAATGTCAAGGGGGAGGGCATTCCAGAGGCGAGGGGCCATCACTGAAAATACCCTGCCTCTAGTTGCCCCGACCTCTCCTCCAGTGGGGGTTGCCCAGAGAGCAGGGCTTGAGAGCCAGACTTGTAACTGGTGGGCTGGACAGTGCAGGAAGAGAGGGTCCTTGAGGTATCCTGGTCCCAAGCCATTCAGGGGGGCCTTAAAGGTAAGAACCAGCACTTTGAATCGTGCCTAGAAACACAGGGGTCGCCAATGCAGCTCTTTCAAGCTGAGCAGTGATTGGATCCCTGTAACCAGTCTCAGACAACGGTCTGGCTGCCCCTTGAAGTTTGTAGACTGTTCTCACATGGAATTCCATACAAAACAAAAGCGATTAGGTGGAGGCAGTCGCAGCATGGGTTACTGTGCAACCACAACAGGGGTAGTGCTTCCAGTGTGGCGTACCTTAAAGCATCGTCCACTTCATATGAATGCCATTTATGCTGATAACATTCTGTAACTTGTCACTAAACGTGATCGGTGATTGCAACCAAAAGTATAGAGCTGGAAGGGATGCAAAGAGCCATACCAGCACTCTTGTCTGTGGTCTTCGATCTGCGGCCGAGCATTCGAATAGAAAAGTCACCATTCGATCGTTATCGATGACCAGAGAAGCAGAGACCAAAGGCCGCCGGCCACCCTCTCCTCTCAGTTCAGGATCACAACCAGTGGGGCACAGCCAGGGTTGGAGTGCTGGACTAAGGCTGGGAGACCTGGATTCAGATCTTCGCTCTTTCACAGACTATACTTGGTCACATTCTTTCAACCTCTGACAGGGTTGTTGTGAGGATAAAATGTGGAGCAGAGGGCCTACACACCACCCCGTGCCTTGGAGGAAGGGCAGGGACTCCCTAGTTGTTAAAAAGGGCTCCTTAATGGGGCATTTTATCACCTCACGTGCCATTGTTAGAAAAAGAAGCAAAGGCAGGATTAAAAACGACAAAATTTTTAATTGAGGGGCCATGCTCAGGAACACTAATTATGATTAGCAGATTCTTTTTGAGGCTTTAACATGGATGAAACTAAGCCCTGGGTGAAAGGCAGCTGTTTTGGATAGACCACTAAATTAGGGTTGCCAGTCTCCAGGTGGGAACTGACGATCTCCCAGGATTTACACCTGATCTTCAGATGACAGAGATCAATTCCCCTGGAGAAAATGGCTGCTTTGGAAGGCAGACTCTATGGCATTATGTCCCAAACCCTGCTAGGCTCCCCACCACATAGGATTAGATGGGCAAAGGATGCCTAGGGCAGAGATGGGTTGATTTGGGGGCAGGGTTGACCCACCCACACTGGGCAACAGGTGCTTCAAGGCATGTATGGAATTGTGGGTGTGGGAAGGGCACTCCAGACATGCTCAGATACATTATTTTTTTCACAACAGAAATGGGTTTCAAGGGTTAAACTGCAAGACAATTTTAGCCCGCCTCCAAAGGCCCCCAGGGCTCAGCACCACTAGCTTGCAAGGTAGACCTTTCTCCTCATCCTCATTCTCCACCAAAGGCCCACTGGAAGGCCTCCTCCTACCTCCACTAACACCAGAAGGACGTTGGGGAGGGGGGGTAGAGCTGGGCCCTGAAATGTTGTGCCTGCTGGCCAGCAGGGGGCATCGCAGCCCCATTTCGCCCAGGACACATTGATAGGTCCCCGGTGCGGTTTCTGCGCAAGGTGTCTCATCGGGGCTACGTGACTTGGGACACATCCAGCTCTCGCTTCCTTCCCTTGGGCGTTAGCTGGGCTATATAAAGGGGAAGCTGCCTCTTTGTGAACCCACTGCCGGTCCAGACAGCAAGGTTGTTTGGGGGGGGGGGGGTGTTGTTCTGGGAAGCGGGAGTGATGGAGATAAAAGATGCCCAAGAGGTCTCTTTCCCCTGAGTGCTACCTGGGATGCTTTCCAGTCGTAACATCTGATGATAACTCTGGGCCCTGGTTTTTCTTCCCAGGTTCACACCTGCTTCGGCCATGGCAAGTCTGGGGTTCTTCCAGATGCTAAAGAAGAAGAAAGAAGTAAGTTCTTGGTCCAAGAAGTGCAGAGTTGACAGCTGGCCAGATCGGAGTCTGCGTGTTTTCAGTCTTTCCTCCGCACCCAGAGGATGCCAGCCAGGGGGAGGATGGAGATGCTGGAAAAGGCGACTCCGCTCATCCTAACCTTTATTCACCTCCTTCTCTCGGGGAGGGATGGACTGTGACTTTAAGGGATGGTTTAAAGCATCTCCGAGGATTCGTCAGAGAGACCCCCGTACTAAGGAAAGTCTACCTTGTGTCTTGCAGCTGATTCCTTTGATTGGATTTGTGAGCCTTGCCGGATTCGGAGCAGTGTTGTCTTCGTTGTACGCCTTCACCAAAAGTGATGTGATGTAAGCAAAACAACAACAACCGTTGTCTTGAATCTGTGTTGAATCATCTGCGGCTGGCTCCCTTCGTTTTATTTCGCTGAACAAGGCTGGATTTAGGAGACAGTCTGGGCTGAAGGAATTGCTGGGGGTTGGGTTGATTTCAGAACAGGGGGCAAAAGATTAGCCTAGGACGTTTCCCAAAATGTGAACTGAGTTTCAGTGTGCCTGAAACCCTCCTTAAATGCAGAGGGGAAAAGAGTCTGGCACAGAGTTTTTAATTATACTTTAGGAACAGTTACTGTTTGAATGTTTTTAGCTTCTATGCTATAACGAAAATTAGGGACTCAAGTGGTCGAGTGACAAATACATTTCAGGCTCTCCCACTGAAAGATTTTAAAATATGTTGGCTAAACTGTGCCTGCAGTATTTTAATAAAACATACGTTATTTCCAGGCAAGAGTATACTGCTAACAGCTTTCATTTTCTTTTCTACAGCCATCTTTAGGGTGTTCTATTTGCGCTTTGTTCCTTAAAGTTGAATTAATGTGTCTGTCTTAATTCTGTTGAGAAATCATATTGTGGCCTTCACTGGGAGCAATTTACCGTTAGGTAATTTGTTATACTTTTGTTAAATAGGCTCTCTGGGAAGTAGGTTTGGTGCAGTGGTTAAGAGCAGTGGACTGTAATCTGGAGAACTGGGTTTGATTCTCTTAGAGTTCTCTCTCCGCCCCACCCACCTCACAAGGTGTCTGTTGAGAGCCAGTTTGGTGTGAGAGCCAGTTTGGTGTAGTGGTTAGGTGCGCGGACTCTAATCTGGGAGAGCCGGGTTTGATTCCCCACTCCTCCACTTGCACCTGGCTGGATGACCTTGGGCAAGCCATAGCTCTGTACCAGTTGTTCCCTCAAGGACAGCTTGGGAAAGAGTTCTCTCAGCCCCACCTACCTCACAGGGTGTCTGTTGTGGGGAGGGGAAGGGAAAAGGAGTTTGTAAGCCGCTCTGAGACTCCCTTGGGGAGTGGAGGGCGGGGTATAAATCCAATCTCTTCTTCTTCTTCTTCTCTCTGTTGCAGGGAGAGGAAGGGAAGGAGACTGTAAGCCGCTCTGAGACTCCGAGTGAAGGTTGGGGTAGAAATCCAATTTCCTTTTCCTCCTCCTCTGAAATCACTTCTACTGCAATCATAAGGACTTACTTCCAAATAGATATATTTACAATTAGGCGACAGTGTCCAGTTTTGCAAAAAATCAAACGCAGAATTAAAAAAAAAACCCTTTGCTCTTTAAACCAGATGTTTTATCTTGTAATAAATATAATATTTCCTTTTTAGTATAAACAAAAACGGTAATCCAGAACCATGGCAACTTGTGGATCCTACCAGACCCCAGAAGGTAATGAAAGGACTGGACCAAGAGAGCAATTATTATGAAGTAATAGATCCTTGGTTTTATTATTCATTTAGACCCTGCCTTTCTCCCCAGTGGGGAATGAAACAGTTTAAGTTGTTCTCTAGTTTATTCTCACAACAACCACATCCCTGTGAGGTGGGTCATGTGTGACTGGTAGAGCCAGATTTGACCCTGGGTCTTAGTCTGACGCCGTAACCCTAGACTACACTGGCTGACATGTGTTTTCTTCAGAGAGGCAAATAGTTCTGAATATTAGCTAAGAAATAAGTTAACAGGGAGAACACCAATGTATAGGAGCCTATCAGCATTAAACTAAAATATCTCAGATTTTGGAACACTTGCATCCCAGAAATAATTCTGCTGTTCCAGGGGCGGGAGCCAATTATAGAAAGAGTAGCCAAGCCTGATTAAAACGTGCTGATAGATATGTAGTCTGACTTCAAAAGCCTCGTATGTGTAAGCAAAGAAACCATAAGATCTAGCCACCGCTCTTGAGAAACGAGTGGCAGTTTTTTTGGTATAGGGTTTATGAAGGCTTTTTGTTCTGAGATGTGGCTGCTTTCTCTGCAAAAATATAATGATCACAAAACGTGAAAGTCACTTCTCTGTTCAAAAACGACCAAGGCGGCACTCCATTCATAAAGGCAGGCCTGCCCTGTCCCTCCAATTTATAAAGCAGTTTTAAAAGTTAGACCATGATCCAGTCAAAGTAAAGCACTTCTAAGCGTGTGTTAATATCTCCCCTTGTTGTGAAGCTTGGAAATGCTGAACTTTGGTTGGCTCATACCTAAGATGATTAGAACGCGCTGTACCTCCCCATGCAATGAAAGGGTACTATGTAGAATCAATACTGGAAGCGGGCAGGAGGTATTGCTATACCTGCCACTTTAGTATTTTGTCCTTTGGTGGGCATGATTTTTTAACATTTTGTTTTTTTTGTCTTTTTTGTCTCCAAATTTTTGGTAGCTGGTAACGATCAACCAGGAGTGGAAACCCATAGAAGAGCTGGAAAAAGTCCGAGAAGTTATGAAGTGACCCGGAAGCAGTCTTTCCAAACAACACTCTATGAATCTAGTGGAATCATTTCTGCACAAACTAGAGGATTGAAACCAGTGTGCGGAAATGCTTCTGCTACATTTTTAGGGTCTTCCTCCATATATACATATATTTTGGGCTCTGGATGAGGACATTACTGTTTGCTCGGCAAGTTGCTATACAGGCATCCACACAAGTTCAAAAATAAAGGGCTGGTCCACGTTCACAACAGCCACATTCGTTTCGAAGCATGGAGCTTGCTATTTGATATTCTAGCAGGAGGTAAAAGCTTCTTGTGAGTTTTCAAAGGAGTTGCATTGTTTTTGTCTGATGCAGTGCTGTGTGATTTATGATGCTTTCAATAAATTTGGGATGCACATTTCTGCAATGAATGGAATCTTCTTACTTTTCAGTATGGGCAGGAATCAAATCCTGAATGCCAATCAGAGGGCTGCTTTTCCCTGGAGCAATTCTATTGAAATCAATTGGACTACTTTAGAAGAAGTAATCTGATGGTTTCAACCCTAGCGTGTGTGTGGGGTTTTCTTCTGTTAAAGACTTGAGTTCTTTCTCCCTTCTCTCTCACTCAGTAATAGTTTTTTTTTCTTTTTCATTTTTTTGCAAAATGCGTTGCGGTCTTCTACTTGCAATGATTTAACAAATGTTTGAAAAAAGAGCTTCCCATGCTGTCTTTTCCAAAGGGAAGCCACCTGGAACCTCACAGCTGCTCAAAGAAGTGAGGCACATGTAACTATATTGTACAGGAAATCCAGGCTAGTACTCCCCATTTTTTTTCTTTAATACCGAAGAAAAAAATACTTTTGCTTCTGAACATAGCTACTGACAGCTTAGTGGGGGATCAGGGATGGAGAGGAAGAGGATGGTCTCTTCCTAGATTGATCGGTTGGTTGGTTATTTAATTTCTAGTCCACCTTCCTTGCAAAGACTCAGGAAAGTATGAGCCCGTGCGGCAACTGCGTTCAGCCCACCAGCAACCTGCCAGTCAGTCCGACTTCTACAAGAGTGTGCTCCACCACTGTCCGATCGCAGACCTTCTCAGTAGCTGCTCCAACCTGGTTCAGAAATTTTGATAAATGCCCTCAAGTAACCCCAGTGACCTACAGTAGCCCCAAAGCTAATTGGAAATTTTAAAAAATGACCTGAAGTAACCCCAATGACCTATAGTAATCCCAAAGCCAATTGGAATTTTGAAAAATGTCCTCAAGTAACCCCAATGACCTATGGTAACCCCAAAACTAATTAGAAATTTTGAAAAATGACTTCAAATAACTCCAGTGACCTATAGTAACCTCAAAGCTAATTAGAAATTTTGAAAAATGACTTATAGAAACCCCAATGACCAAAAGTTACCCCTGGCTAATTGGAAATTCTGAGAAATGACCTCAAGTAACCCCAATGACCTGAAGTAACCCCTGGCTAATTGGAATTTCTGAAAGTTTTGACCTCTAGTAACCCCAATGACCTGAAGTAACCCCTAGCTAATTAGAACTTCTGAAAGTTTGACCTCAAGTAACCCCAGTGACCTGAAGTAACCCCTGGCTTATTGGAACTTTTGAGAGTTTGACCTCAAGTAACCCCAATGACCTGGAGTAACCCCTAGCTAATTAGAACTTCTGAAAGTTTGACCTCTAGTAACCCCAGTGACCTGAAGTAACCCCTGGCTAATTGGAACTATTGAAAGTTTGACCTCTAGTAACCCCAGTGACCTGAAGTAACCCCTGGCTAATTGGAACTACTGAAAGTTTGACCTCTAGTAACCCCAATGACCTGGAGTAACCCCAATGACCTGGAGTAACCCCTGGCTAATTGGAGCTTCTAAAAGTTTGACCTCTAGTAACCCCAGTGACCTGAAGTAACCCCTGGCTAATTGGAGCTTCTGCAAGTTTGACCTCAAGTAACCCCAATGACCTGAAGTAACCCCTGGCTAATTGGAATTTCTGAAAGTTTTGACCTTTAGTAACCCCAATGACCTGAAGTAACCCCTAGCTAATTAGAACTTCTGAAAGTTTGACCTCAAGTAACCCCAGTGACCTGAAGTAACCCCTGGCTTATTGGAACTTTTGAGAGTTTGACCTCAAGTAACCCCAATGACCTGGAGTAACCCCTAGCTAATTAGAACTTCTGAAAGTTTGACCTCAAGTAACCCCAGTGACCTGAAGTAACCCCTGGCTAATTGGAACTACTGAAAGTTTGACCTCAAGTAACCCCAATGACCTGGAGTAACCCCTGGCTAATTGGAAATTCTGAGCGTTTGATCTCTAGTAACCCCAGTGTCCTGATGTAACCCCTGGCTAATTGGAACTTCTGAGAGTTTGACCTCTAGTAACCCCAGTGACCTGAAGTAACCCCTGGCTAATTGGAACTTCTGAGAGTTTGACCTCTAGTAACCCCAATGACCTGAAGTAACCCCTGGTGTAATTGGAACTACTGAAAGTTAGACCTCAAGTAACCCCAATGACCTAAAGTAACCCCTGGCTAATTGGAAGTTCTGAGAAATGATGTACAGTAACCCGAATGACGTAAAGTAACCCCTGGCTAATTGGAAATTCTGAAAGTTGATATCAAGTAACCCCAATGACCTATAGTAACCCCAAAGCTAATTGGAAATTTTGAAAAATGACCTCAAGTAACCCCAATGACCTATAACTCCAAAGGCAATTGGAAATTCTTAGGAAATGACCTCGAGTAACCCCAATGACCTATTGTAACCCCAAAGCTAATTTGAATTTTTATAGAATGGCCTCAGGTAACCCCATCGACCTATATTAACCCCTGGACTAATTAGAAATTTTGAAAATGACTCCAAGTAACCCCAATGATCTACAGTAAGCCCTGGAGTAATTGGAAATATTGCAGGGTGCCTCTCCAGTGACTTGAAGACGCTGCGTTGATCTCCACCCTCAGCCAGGATCCAGCAGCAACCTCCCAAGTGACCGCTTCTTCAGGGGGAGTGTGACCCCCTCACAGTTATGCTGGTGAAGAAAGCACTCCACTCGTGCCAGGACCTCCACCAACCTACCCAACTCAGCTGCTGGAACAGGATTTGGTGTTGACTGCATGGATCGTCACTGTCTCCCAGCGACTTTATGTAGATGTTTAATAGCCCAGGGGTGGGTGGGAAGACACCCATGTAAGACCTTACAGCATAAATGTCACGAACCCAGCTGGAATGCCCCCAACCTTCCATTTCTTACTCCTGGAACCAGCCCACAAGGGAAGAATGGAACTGCTGAAGAATGGGTCTCCCTCTCCCCAAACTAACCTCCACCACAGTATCTGCCAGGCAATGGTATGTCCAGACTCAGTCATGGGTCCAGGAGAACTGAGGATCCATGACCACCTGCTTAAGTGCCAGGCTCACCACTGACCACGAGTTATTTAGGTCATCTGGGCTCAGTGTGAGACTTCTGCTCAACGTAGTCAAGGATCAGATCTTTGTTGATGAAACACAGTTCTTTATTTCCAATCTCTACATTGGTACAGCTTCTCGGATTATTGTCAGAGATAATACATATAACAGAAGCAGGTCTATTATACCTTTCTAGGCAGTTTGAATTACCCATAGGTAGCCAATCACTACAGGGGAAAAACGGCGGGCAAAAAGGGGTTCTGGCCGTTTGCTTCCCACAGGAAAGAAAGTGAGGTGTCAAGTTGTAAATTTCCCTTCCCAAACCAGACCCTTCAGATGTTACCATTTCACATAACAATCAATGGCCTCGAGGCTTTCGCACGTTGATAAGAGATGAGACTCGTCCTCCCTTGGAGTCCCAGCCAGGACGAATGGAATGCGGAGGCAGGAGTGTGAGAGGCCCATTGTTCCCATACTTTGAAGTTGTCATCCTCCCGCTCTGACAGTTACACAAACCAGGCCTGGTCAGGGTCATAAACCTGGGGTCACATATTCTACATACATACTGGCCAAAGTGAGGGTTCACCTAAGGAAGGGGTGATTACATGGCAGGTGTTAGGGAAGCATCTAGCATACATACATGGCAATATGAATATAGCAGGGCATACAGACATAGCAGGGGGAAGCATAGCAATAAAACAGAATACATGGCTAGGAGCAATAGAAAATACTTTGTCTGAATTAGCAGATTCTGACACCCTGGCACCCCGAAAATAAACCTACCCGGGCTTGTCCGGGAATCTTTTATGAAAGGCTTTAACTAATTTAGGAGCATGCACATGTTCAGAACGAACCCACTCGTTTTGCTCTGGGCCAAAGTCAAGCCATCTAACTAAATGACCCCTACGCAGCTTAGAATCAAGAATTTCAGATATTTCAAAATGGGGTGCCTCCCCCTTCATCAGTGGAGGAGGTGTCGGAGGAACTGGATGCCATGCATTCGGCCCAGGATTCTTCTTCAGTAAGCTGAAATGAAAAACAGGATGCACAGAACTCAGTGACTTGGGCAATTCCAATTCAAAAGACACATCAGAGATTTTGCGCAACACCTTGTAAGGGCCCACATATTTCCACCCCAATTTCCTGCTGGGTTGCAAGCCGTGTATGTTTTTTGTGGAGAGGTAAACAGAGTCCCCAGGCTGAAGGTTCCAACCCTCGGCCCGACCACGATCTGCATATTTCTTGTAGTCCTCTTTGGCGTGGTCTAAAGTTTTTGCTATTAGAGGCCATGACTCCTGCAGGGTTGCCCACCAGCGTTTAAAGTCTGTGGGGGGGGGGGCATCCGAGGCGTTTTCAATTGTTGGCAGAGGTTTTCCCTCAAAACCTCCTACTGCCATAAATGGGGAAATGCCAGTAGAGGAATGCACTGCATTATTGTAACTATATTCAGCGAAGGGCAGTAACTCCACCCAATTGTCCTGGTGATAATTAGTATAACACCTTAAGAATTGTTCCAAAATTTGATTAGTTCGTTCGGACTGTCCATCGGTCTCTGGATGGTAACCCGAGCTCAGGGCGGGCTCTATGTCCATAAACTTCAGGAGCTCCCACCAGAAGTTGGCAACGAACTGACTGCCCCTGTCGGATACCACCCGTTTGGGAAAAGCGTGTAATTTGATCACGTGGTTGAAGAAAGCCTTGGCCATCCCCTCTGCCGTCGGTAGCTGCTTGAAAGGAGTGAAGTGGGCTTGCTTAGAAAACATGTCTACCACCACCCAAATTACAGTCTTTCCCTTAGAGGGTGGCAGGTTTGTAATGAAGTCCATAGCTATCGCCTCCCAAGGGCGAGAGGGAGTGGGTAGGGGGTGTAAGAGCCCCGGGACTTTCCCCCCCCTTCTTTTGCACATCAAGCAGGTCTGACAAGCAGAAACGAAGTCCGAGACATCCCGGCGCATGCGTGGCCACCAGAACTGTCTCTGAATCAAATTGAGCGTCTTTAGAAATCCAAAATGTCCTGCTAGTTTAGAGGAGTGACAAGCCAGCAATATGTCTTTCCTCTTGCTTCGGGGCACCACCAGTTTCTCTCCATGATACCAGCATTTATTTTCCCTGAGAGAGCAGTCTGCCAACTCCTCTAACTCCTCGATTTCTTCGGGTGAATAATCCCCCCCCCCCCAGTCGCACGCCTCCGATTCCACTGTTGTTCGCTTACTTTGACTCCTGGTGGTTACTGCACCTCCCAGTTGCTGGGGGGAGAACATGGAGTCGAACACCTCCTCCTTTAAACTCTCGTGCTGGGGCAATCGGGAGAGCGCGTCTGCTAACGAATTGGCTTTCCCAGGGAGATGTTTGAGCACAAAATTAAACTTCGAGAAAAAATCTGCCCATCGGAGCTGCTTCGCATTCAGGGACCTCTGTGTGTGCAGCACTTCTAGATTTTTGTGGTCTGTCCATATTTCAAAAGGGGTTTGCGCCCCCTCCAGCCAGTGCCGCCATGTAGTGAGGGCTAGCTGGATAGTTGCGGCTTCTTTATCCCAAACTGACCAGTTCCTTTCAGTTTCATTAAATTTTTTCGAGATGTAAGCCAGAGGGTGCAGCTTTCCGTCGGAGCCCTGCTGTAAAATGGCCCCCCCCATGGCCACATCGGACGCATCTACATGGATCACAAACTCCTTAGTTTCATCCGGGTGGGCCAGTATGGGCTCTGAGGTAAAGAGAGTTTTAAGAGTCTCGAACGCCTTCTGGCATTCCCCATTCCAGGCAATTTTCTCCCCGGGCTTCCCCGCTTCTGGGCCCCTCCCTTTGGTTTTTAGCAACTCAGTCAATGGGAGGGTGACTGTGGCAAAGTCTTTTATGAAGGTGCGGTAGAAGTTACAAAATCCTAATAGGCTTTGGAGTTGCTTTCTCGTCCTGGGGGCTTCCCACTGGACCACTGCCTCTACCTTGGCTGGGTCCATCTCTAGCCCCTTCTGTGAAATGCGGTACCCCAGGAAGTCTACGGAATCTCGATGGAACTCGCATTTAGACAGTTTTGCATACAACTGATTTTTCAACAAGGTGGAGAGGACCTCCCGGACCAATTTCATGTGTTCTTTCTTATCAGCAGAGTAGATCAAGATATCATCTAAGTAACATAACACCCCCTTGAATAAATGCTTGTGCAACACTTCATTGATCAAGCTCATAAAGACCCCTGGCGCGCCACTCAAACCGAACGGCATCACCAGGTATTTGAACTGTCCCAACGGGGTATTAAAGGCAGTCTTGAATTCATCCCCCTCCCTGATGCGCACCCGAAAATAAGCGTCTCGGAGATCCAACTTAGTGAACACTTTCCCCTTGGCCGCCTCCGTTAGCAAGTCTTTAATAAGGGGGAGGGGGTAGGCGTTGGAGGCAGACACCGCATTTAGTCCTCTGTAATTCGTGCACAACCGCAACCCCCCGTCTTTCTTTTTCCGAAACAAAACGGGGGCCGCAAAGGGGGATTTAGCAGGGCGGATGAAACTGCGCTCCAAGTTCTTGTCTAGGAATTTCCTCAGTTCTTCCCGCTCCGGGGGACTCATTGAGTAAAGCTTTCCCTTTGGAAGTTTCTCGCCCGGAATCAGTTCTATGGCACAATCCGATAGCCTGTGGGGGGGAGCTCGTCCGCCTCAGTCTCACTAAACACTCCCATTAAGTCTCGATACTCCCGGGGGACAGTCGAGGGCACCAGGGTGAGGGCCGCCGCCTGGATGGGCACTGGAGGTCCTGGTCCCCACCCCGTGTCCCATTTGTGACCCTGGCACTTCTCGTCCACCCAGGAGATCTTCCCCTCACTCCATTTGATATAAGGATCATGGGAGCTTAGCCAGGGGCTCCCCAACACCATGGGGAATTGGGTGTTTGGGGTGATGACGAAGGCTCTCTTCTCCCAATGCTCCCCCGTTCCCACAATTAGTCCCTCGGTCTCGGCCACGCACACTTCCTTCATTTCCGAACCGTCCATTTGCGTGAACTTGAGTGGCCCTTCTACCACTAAAGGGCTAATTAAGTCCCGAGCACACCCGGAGTCAATTAGGGCGCGGACTCGGACATGGGTCCCAGTCCCAGGGGTCATCACAGTCACTACCATATACAACAAGGGGCCAGGGATGCTCACCGGAGATGGCGCGTCGTGGCGGGGGACCTGCAATTCTGCGCCGCTCACTGCAGGCCGTTGGAGTTTCCCGACATCTGAGCCTCCGTCAGCTCCAGCTCTCCCTGCTCGCTCGCTGCCCCTTCCAGCTGTAGAGCCCGGGGTTTGAACGGGGTTTTTCCTCTGCTGGGGGTGCTCCCGGCCATTGGGGTGGAGGTCTTCGGAACTTTTTCCCCTCCTCTCGGACACGCTGAGGCAAAGTGGCCACTCTCCCCGCATCTCATGCAGAGCCCCTGTTTAAAACGGGCATCCCGAATTTCTTGCACATTGGGTTTGGGTTTCGCCTTCTGCGTTGCTTTGCTTGGGGCCGTTGATGAAGCTCCCATCTTGATGAGGGTGAAGCGTTCTTCCACGTCCACGGCTGCCCTCATCCAAGCGGCCAACGATCCTGGTCTTCCCGCCCGCAATATTGCCTCGTACACCTCGTGATTTAAGCCCTCTCGATACTTCTCCATGAACAGGTCTTGCGTCCAGCCGCGAATCTTGGCTGAGATGTGCCGGAACTTATCGGTGTAGTCCCTCACCGAGGACCGCCCTTGGGTCAATCTCCGCAGTTGGTTCCGGGCTTTTTCTTCTCCCAAGGGGTCCTCATAGTGGTGTCGGAGGGCCCACATGAAGTTGTTCAGCGAACGTAGCTCAGGCCCGGGGGCGTTGTGCAGGCTCACATACCAATCGCTGGCGGTGTCCTTCAGCTTGGACCCGATGTAGCCAATCCGGTCCCTCTCAGTGGGGTAGAGATGTCCCCAAGTGTCTAGGAACCGCTCGATCTCTAGCAGGAAGAAGCGCAACTTCTCGGGGTCCCCATCGAAAGTAGCCATCAATGGATCGGCGGGGGCCGGGCGAACCACCAGCCCTGCCGGCACGGGGGCCGGCGCAGGTATGGGCGCGGGCACTTGGCGGGGAACGACTGGGGGAACCTGCTGCGGCACTTGCGGCTGCACTGGCGGCGGCACCTGGGCAGGGACTCCCCCTGGAGGCACCGCCGGCGGCTGGACTCCGATCGCGGGAGGTCCCCCCATGGCTGGTGCTGGCTGAGCCGCCTGCATAGCCGTGATGGCGTCCCGGAACTGATACTGGAGATCGAGGGCCAGTTCTCGCAACTCGGTAGTAAGCTGGAACCGCAAATCTCCCATCATCCGGTCGAGGGCTTGAGTCTGGTCTTCTCGGTAGGGATTGGGCCCGTACAACCCCGGTCTCTCTCCTTCCAGGGACTGGAGACGCGAATCGCCTACGTAGGTCGTCTCGCATTCCTCTCCCAGGAAACTCGGCTTCCCGCGGTCGAGGTGGTCTCCCTGGACCGAAACTCGGGCCCCTTTCCGGTCGTGCACCCAGGAGTCTACGGTCCCACGACCGAAATTGCTCCATGAGTACCTTGGGGTCACGCTCTGAAGAGGAGGTGGGCGCGGGACGTAGTGAGCCCCTTGAATCGTAGTCACTGGCACTTCGGGCTCCCCTCCGCCGCCTCCACCACCGGCCCCCTGATCCCCAGGGGTGGTCGGTGTGTCTTCGGGAGTAGTAGGGATGGGAAGAGTACCGTCGTCCGACATGATCAGGAATGGCCAAGTCCCAGTCACAGATCTCTGACAATCTGTGAGACTTCTGCTCAACGTAGTCAAGGATCAGATCTTTGTTGATGAAACACAGTTCTTTATTTCCAATCTCTACATTGGTACAGCTTCTCGGATTATTGTCAGAGATAATACATATGACAGAAGCAGGTCTATTATACCTTTCTAGGCAGTTTGAATTACCCATAGGTAGCCAATCACTACAGGGGAAAAACGGCGGGCAAAAAGGGGTTCTGGCCGTTTGCTTCCCACAGGAAAGAAAGTGAGGTGTCAAGTTGTAAATTTCCCTTCCCAAACCAGACCCTTCAGATGTTACCATTTCACATAACAATCAATGGCCTCGAGGCTTTCGCACGTTGATAAGAGATGAGACTTGTCCTCCCTTGGAGTCCCAGCCGGGACGAATGGAATGCGGAGGCAGGAGTGTGAGAGGCCTATTGTTCCCATACTTTGAAGTTGTCATCCTCCCACTCTGACAGTTACACAAACCAGGCCTGGTCAGGGTCATAAACCTGGGGTCACATATTCTACATACATACTGGCCAAAGTGAGGGTTCACCTAAGGAAGGGGTGATTACATGGCAGGTGTTAGGGAAGCATCTAGCATACATACATGGCAATATGAATATAGCAAGGCATACAGACATAGCAGGGGGAAGCATAGCAATAAAACAGAATACATGGCTAGGAGCAATAGAAAATACTTTGTCTGAATTAGCAGATTCTGACACCCAGGAGGCTTCCTTTGGGGAGTTTCAGCTGGGTAGCTGTGTTGGCGAAAGTTTACGCCCGGGGAATTCTTACTGGTCTTTGAGGTACTACTGGACTCAAATCTTGCTCTTTCTTCAGGGAGTGTTCTCATTGCTCTTTGGCCCCTGCTCTGATCGTGGGACAGAAACACACGCCTACAAAGAATATGACCCAAACACACCAAGAAAGTAAAACGACAACCACAACACACATCTGTCTCGATTTCGCCGACAAAGAGCATCTCTGTGTATTCACAAGCTTGCTTGAGAGGAGGGAAAAAACTATGACATTTATACTTGTCAGTTTTGTACAGCATTTACATTATAAATTATACATTCTGCTATTAAAACAGTTAAGGTTAGTTTTTATAAGAAAGCATTGCATATATTTCAGTTGTTCCCCGACTTTCACTTTTTAAAAGGAAGCAAGAAAGAAAAGGTTTTCCAGGGCACCATTTCAAGAAACTTCACAGTTCTGGAGACCGATTCCAGGGCAGTTCGTGCTTCTTGACAATCAGGCATGTATGTTCACAAACTGGAGGCAGACAAAGGAATATATTCCATACATGCCACCAGCAGTCGTAACAAAAGCCTGTGGGCTCCACGTGGCTCACAGAGGGCCAACGGCCTCCCTCCCTCATAGAGGAATGAGACAAGTTCATCTTCCTTCCAAGATCAGGAGCCGCAGGACAGGTAACCCCTTCTCTATGCTGCATTGCAGCAGCTTGCCAAATTAAACCATTTAAAGGCAGGGGAAAATAAATAATTTCCTTCATGGGTCTCACGACTCAGAAACTACAGAGTGAGCTGCTTTTTTTTTTTTTGGAGATACACAGAAAACAGTAGTGGACTTTGACCGACAACAGGAAGGCAAGAGATGTTCACAGGAAAGCTTATTACCAAGATCTGGTATCGAGATGGAGCCAAAGGAGACTCTGATGTGGCGAAAGTTAAGGCATTTCACTTAGGTCTCCCTTGTATTGCTTGCTTCCATTTTAACCTTAGATAAATGCAGCAGTTATGCAGAGAGGCTTAGGAAGAGGGCAATAGGCCGGGGGCGGGGGGCTTAGCAGTTGCGCTAAGAAATTCGTACTGTGCAAGAAATTCATACAGACACAGTCACCCTCGCCAATACTGCTACCTGTAATATTCATCTAATACTTTACTGATTATAGAGTCAGGTGGGTAGCTTTGTTGGTCTGAAGCAACAGAACAAAGTTAAGAGTCCAGGGGCACCTTTAAGACCATCCAAGTTTAATTCTGGATATAAGCTTTCGTGTGCATGTGCACATCTTCAGATACATTGAAGAACTGTGCCTGCACATGAAGCCCAGAACTAAACTTTGCTGGTCTTAAAGGTGCCCCTGGACTCAAATTTTGTTTTACTGATTATATTAGGTAGGAAATGGTTTGCACAGCCAAGCCCTGCATCCCATGAAGAGGCAAACGCACAAATCCTACTCCTTCCCACCCCGTGTCCTGCTTGCCATTCACTTTATTTCACATGTACATGGGGTGACAGTTTTGTATGCCAGGATTGTGGCTGGCTTCTGTGCCAACACCTGAAAAGGTTTTGAAAGCCAAAGTCCATTTCACTCCATCATAGTAGAAGTTAACAGTTGACATTACTTTTGAAATCATCCATTCATTCTTAGTCAAAAAGTACTGTTGATGGTCAGTGGAGAAGTGCTTACTTGAGGGAAAAAACACTGTTATGGGTATGTCTTCACTGGCCATGTGAATATCTATGCTATAATTCCTGTCATCATTTTTGAGGAATCTTACTTCATTCACCGACAACTTCCCGCCACCTTAAATCCATATTGTAACCAGTGGTCCCTCTAAACTGAGTTAGTGTGAGCTAGCTCACAGTTTTTTAGCCTCTAGCTCACACATTTTTGTCTTAGCTCAGGTAGGATGGCTCCAGAGCAAACTAATTTATGCAGCAGCCAAATCGCTCACTCACAACTTTAATACCAGTAGCTCACAAAGTAGAATTGTTGCTCACATAAGACTCCACAGCTTAGAGGGAGCATTGATTTTAACTGAATTTTTTGAGCTGTTTTCCCACTTTGAGATATATTTCCTTGTGCACGTTGGCAACTGTACTCTTTAAGCACTAGTTACTTTTCATAGGTCGAGCGTGTACAAAATCCAGCAAACTCAACAGCTGCTGGTTAGTGTCCCCACAGAGTCTAAGGAGCCTTAGATGGCAGTCTGAACCATTCCAATTATGGTCTTTGTTGCTGGATAATCTCCTAAAATGCTTATACTATCCTTTCAGCTTCCAAAAGAGATGGATTCACCTCCTAAAAGTCTGCAGATCCTCTATACTACCAACACATTCCATGACCATTAAACACATTGACTTTCAAGACGTCCCACCTTTGAGGGGAAAGGAACCCTTCCCTCAGATTCATTCCTCCCCCCCCCCAGCACAAAGGCTTCTGGGACACTTGCTGCTTCAATGCCCCCATTTGTGCACAGATTCTATCTGGGGCACAGAGCTGCCCTGCATGGAGAGAGCACGTCCTAACACACATGACAAAATGTCTCCTATGACCGTCATGATCTCAGTGAGAAGAGAACTAAAAAACCATCCCATTAACTGTTCCACTCCCCACTATTGTGCTCATTGCTTTCTTCCTCCTCTGTATCGGCAGAGACTTTCTTAATCCTCTGGATGGGGGCCTTGATGCTCCTCTCCAGCTCGCTGTCAGATCCTCTTTCTTGGGCTCCTGGCTGACTTTCCGCAGTTTCACTCCCTTCCTGATGGCTGCCAGGATGTTGTCCTTGAGAGAAGAGCTGGAGGGAGGAGCCGAAGAGGTTGGTTCCACTTTACAAAGAAGGATCTCGCCACGCTTCAGCGAAGCCAAAACCTCATCCATGGATCCTGGGACACAGCAAAGCAATCGGTTACTCTCAGGGGGGAAAAAAGACAAGTGATAAGTAAACAACACTTTGCCTGGCTCATTTACTCTAAAAAATGATAAAAGGGTTGGAACACTTTCCCTATGAAAAAAGCTTAAAGCGCTTGGGGCTGTTTAGTTTGGAGAAACGATGGCTGAGGGGTGACATGATTGAGGTTTACAAGATGATGCATGGGATAGAGCAGGTACAGAAAGAAGTCCTTTTCTCCCTTTCTCACAATACAAGAACTCGTGGGCACTCCATGAAATTGCTGAGCAGTCGGGTTAGAACAGATAAAAGGAAGTCCTTCTTCACCCAAAGAGTGATTGACACGTCGAATTCACTGCCACAGGAGGTGGTGGGAGCTACAAGCATGGATGGCTTCAAGAGGGAATTGGATAAACATATGGAGCAGAGGTCCATCCATGGCCATTAGCCACCAGGTATAGATAGGAACTCTCAGTCTGGGGCAAGTGATGCTCTGTATTCTTGGTGCTTGGGAGGGGGGGGCAACAGTGGGAGAGCTTCTAGTGTCCTGGCCCCACTGCTGGACCTCCTGAGGGCACCTGGTGTTTTTGGCCACTGTGTGACAGAGTGGTGGATTGGATGGGCCACTGGCCTGATCCAACACTGGCTTCTCTAGTGTTCTTATGCTTCTCAGTCAAGTCTGAGGCTCTCCCTCCAGCTTCAGAAGCGTCTTCTGGTTTCAGCAATCATTTTGGGCAGTGTTGGAGGAATAAAAACACCCTGCCCTTGGCAATCGCATTCACGTCTCTGCTTCCATTCTCCTTGCTCTCATTAGCAACCTGCCTCCACTGCAATGCCATCTCATTCACTGCAAGGCTCATGCTTGTGGGGGTGGGATTACCAAAAAAAAGTGCTGCGGGATTTATCTGCTTGGCTCCGTCTCTGCTGCCACTCTTGCGGCAATGAGAACAGATATCTAGCAGAGGCAAAGCTCCTACACTAGCAGAGCACAGAATGAGCAAAACCATCCCTTGAATTCTTCTCTAGAAGTCTACCATATCAGCCAGCCATCCTTGAGGATGACCTGCAGAACATCACCAAGGGATCAACTACCCCCGACCACGTCTGCATGCTAGCCACTGAACTAGTCGGCTTTTCAGACCGCAAGGGTTTTACCGGGCACGTGACGCAACCATCCTCCTGTGCAGACTGCACAGATGGACACATCTCATGGGCAACCATCTCACCGGCCCTGGAAGTAGCCTAAGTGCAGATAACAGGTGTCAGCTAATGCTGCCATCCCCCGGGCGGGAGGTGGTTCCTATTTGGTGAGGCCTCATGTCTCTGGAATGTCTCACCCATTTTCCTTCTCACAGCGTGCTTATCGCCTCCCTTGTCTCACTGACCTTGGGTGTCTGACTTCCAGCTGCTGTTTTCTTTCAGGTGCAAAGTATCTTTTTCCCGCTTTTACTTTGGGAACAAGTAGCCAGTATTTTTAGTACCTTTTTATCTTTTCCATGATTGGAGGCATTACTATGAACTAACCTTTTGAATATTGTATATCTGCCCTGACTGTCTGAATGCCCGTTATTACTAACACAAGAAGTGTAGATGACCTGTAAGACCTGTCTGCAATAAAGGATTTTCTGTTTAAGGACACCTGTTGCTGACTGACTTTTCTGGACTCTCACAACAGGCCCCAATTCTCAAAGACTACAAAAAGAGAGCCTAGGAGGTGAACAGAGCTTGCACTGCTGTTGTTTGGAAAAACACTGTACACCTTGATATAAACAAACAACAATGTGATGCACAGAAAGAGCGGGCTCTTTACCTGTATAATTACACTTGGATGTATCGTGTTTGTCCCCTTTGGAGTCGCTTTCTCTGGGAGGGTCTTCACACGCAAGGGGCAGAGGCTTGTCTTTAGCTTGCATTGATTTTGAGCAAATAGGATGAGTGCCCAGAAGTGGAGGAGGAGGAGGTGGGGGTGGCGGAGGCAGCACTGTGCCCCCCTCACTGTTCTTCTGTTGCTTTGGGTCACAGGGTGGAAGAAAAAGCTGGACAGGAACATCTGCAGGTGGCTTCCGACGAGGCCCTCTGACACCTTTGCCCTGCACGAGGTGGGAGTTTCTGGACTGCTTTGCAGGTGTCTTGCTTACTGACGAAGGCTGAGGGGGGGTGGCTGAAGTCCGGTGGGGGACGCCCTGCCGCTGCATGGAGCTCAGAGGCTGCGAGCGAGAAGTCTTCAGCACAAACTGCGCCGGACATTTCTGAAAAGCGAAAACCTCCACATTTCAATCATATAAACAACTGTTGTAAGGAGCAGCAGTGCCGATCGTCATATCTGCAACCACTCACCAAAGAGGCGCACCCCTCCCAAACAGACTCTACAGAGCAATGTTATCAACGTCCTATATAGCCCACCTTTCCCACTAAAGAAAGGCAGATTACAAAATATGAAGAACAAGCTTTCCGATAGGAGCAGCACCGAATCAACTACGTTCTGGGCTGACCTAGAGTCAGAAGTTATCTGGAGCGGTAGTACAGCCGACTGCGTGCAATGCACTTTAATCAGTGAACCACCACCGACATCAATGGTTTTAAATTCTTTCTATGTAGTCAGTATTGAGATGTATTTTTGTACTGAGATATACATTGTTTTATTGGTTTTATGTGAGCTGCCCTGAGCCTGCTTCAGCGGGGAGGGCGGGGTAAAATGATGAAATAATAAATAAATAAATTCAGCTGAGTGGCACAGGTCTCTAATGAACAACCCAAAAAATGCAGCGGGCTAGGATAGAAGAGGTGGGAAAATAATTTTAAAAACCCTGTCTAATAAGGCCCAATTTACACCTCCCCTCTGAAGTACTTTGACTGCTGTCTTTTCCCAAGCTCATTTCATGCTGGTTTCAAATTTCACTCCAGGGGGTCTGAAGAGTACTAAGCAACAGCATTTGTTTAAAGCAGTATAATGCTAGCTTGACCACAGGAGGGCAGTTAACGAATGTAAACAATAATTTATAAACTAGAACAAGTATGGTTTGAAACTAGAAACAGGTATAGACGGATTTTTTTGAAACTAGAATGATTCTAGTGGGAAAGTCAGATGTAAATTTGACAGCAACAAAACAGTTGAAGAACTACCCAAGGCAGCATAAATGGTCTAAGGTATTGACATACCATAGTGAAGAAACAAACTGTTACAAAAGTAGAAGGTGCTGAGTCAATTGGAGTAAATGGGGTGTTGCGTGTAAGAAAGAGCGCAGTATATTTACAATTAGGGATGGGCACAAACCAAGGCTTATGAACTATGAACCAGGCTCGGTTCGTGATGAGTTTAGGCTCGTAATTCGGTTCGTGCCCATCCCTACTTACAATACTATCCCGGTCAATTTCACCACAACCTGTTCCAACTGTAGCCTGCTCAAGTGCACCAAAACAATGCAAGATTCCACCACGGAATGAAAATTGGGGGGGGGGGGGGGCACGGTCCTGTCGGCATACCTCTTTGAAGGTTTTTAGCCTCTCCAGGGTTTTCTGACGCTCCTGCTTTATCCAGGCTTTCTTCCCTTTCTCCTCTTCTTTCCTTTTGTCTCTTTTCTGCATTGGAGCACATGGGAAGAGAAACACGTAAGCGCTTTCTGTGGCCTCCATCCCTGGCCCAGCTAAGAGCCCCTGTGGCCTAGGAGGGACATAAGAACACTGGGGCAGCAGCACAAACCTAGTCTCAGCCAAAAAGCCCCTGGGTGACCCTCAGGGGGAAAATAAAAAGCACTGGCCTTGCTTCCCTGTCTGTATAATGGGCACAATGACAACAAGTCTATAGGGAAATGGGAAGAGAGCTGAAACTCTTCAGGCTGCTGAATCCTGAACCCATTTAAATGTACAAATGGTCACACACTCAGGGATCATGTGCTTTTGCGCTGCAGCGCCTCCGCCCTCAGTACCTCTTACGCCACCGAAAAAAGCATGCAGTGGGCCGGAGGGAGGGTATGTGTGCCTGTACAGAAGATACAGTAGTTACATGTAAACGCAACTCTGTTTTCATTGTCAATCTTCTGTGCAGTCCCACAAGGGGATTCTAACAAGCTAACACCAGGCGGTGGGGAACGCTCACCTATTTCGACATAGACTGAAGGACCGCCTTCCCCAATTGGGCTTCTCGTCTTGCCTGAAGGTCCAGGGCGCAGTGATGAACAAAGGTGTCCATAGAAGACCAGGTGGCCGCTTGACAAATCTCCGACAGCGGATCTCCACTCTGGAATGTAGCAGAAGAGGACACAGCCAGAGTCGAATGTACACGCACCTCTAAGAGACTCGGCACCTTGGCTAACTCATAACATTGCCTAATAGCGGAAACAATCCATCTAGAGAGCATCTGGAAGGACGCCCTCTTACCTTTGCTTGGGCCTGAAAGGCATATAAAGAAAGCTTTATCCTTACGGAACTTGAACGTCCATTAAAGACTGCTTGCAGCTCTAACAAATTAATAGGACACCCTCTCTCTGCTTGTGACTGGGTACCCTGCATGGATGAACCTTCACAATGTTTCCCTCAGACCACTTCCTGAACCACAACCATTGCACAATGAGGCTCTGAGCAGCGTCTAGATAGCCGCGCCACCGTTTGGGTGACGCAGTGTGAGATTTTTTTTTAAAACTGCTTTGCGCATGGCTGATTCACCACCACCACTGGACTTGCCTGACCCTTCCCCACCTGCCCACCTCCCCCCCAGCAACTTTCCCCGCCATCTCCTGCTGCCTTTCTCCAGACCTTCCCAGTCTTAACCCCTGGGAACCAGGGAAAGTGGCGGCCACAGCCATGGCTGCCTGGAGCACAACAGGTCCTCTGCCTAACCAACCTCTCCCTGGTGCCAGGGCCTCCCTCCCAACACTGCAGCTATATATGCGCTTGCACATTTGAATGTTTAATTTGTTCAGCAAACGATTGCTTATGCGCTCAAAGGAGGAAGCTAAAAAAAATTTTTTTTGCATGAAGAATGATCAGGTGACCCTAATTGCAATCCAAGCGAGAGATGTCTGTGCAGATCGGCGAAAATGCGGACTTAAAGCACAAATACCGGAAAAGTACTGGATTTTCCCAGTGTCGGATAATGCGCTAGGGAACTGGGAGCATTGTGGGAGTGAGCCCGCTTCAGCGTGGGAGGCAGATCAGCCCGTCTGATCAGCAAATTTAAATGCGAGAGTAAAGAGCGGCGAAACCTGATCAAAACGACCACATGGCCCAAAGTGTTGCTTTCACTGCAGACTTCGAAGGACTTTTCGATGCCCTGCATGTCTCCTCATGAGGGCACTAATGCAGGCCATTAACGGCTGCGTTTGTGCCTTTCCATCATAAGTCTTTTAAAAAGAAAGCAATACTGTCTGCCCAACTCCATTAACTATCGGATAGGCAATGGATATGGTCATGCATAATAGATTTGTCTTCTTTGCCAGAACAAAAATACACTGGTAATTAATTTGGAAACAATAAATACCCAAGCAGACAAAGGGAAGCTATTTTAAGAAGAAAGGACTTCTTACAGTGAAACTGCATCCAAAAAATGGCCCAAACTTTGTCATCCATTTCAGTTCTTCTTGTAGTTATTGTCCGGTTACATTTATGCATAGCTTTTCTTCCACCGTGAACACAACTGGAGGTGGCACATCTAGAACTCCAGTCCAGGGGCAAACCATACCGAGATCCATTTACAATAAGCAAGGGATCCGCACATACCCTTGGGTTCTATCTGCACCAGTTTTACTTCTCCAAAAGTACTTGCAGGAGTAGGCCCCTGAGAGACTGTTAGCAGGCACCCGTCTTCTCAGTGCAAACAGAAAGCCAGGAACCATGCCCGTGACCAGAACTAAGAGGAACCAGAGTCAAGGCAATTCAAAAACTGCTTTGGGTGCCAATTGCGACAGTCCGTTTGTTATCAAAGGCTGTCCTCAGAGATCTCACCACACCCATTCTGCAGTCTTTTCATTGATTTCCTGTTACTTTCAGAGTCGTATTAAAGATGACGGTGCTGAGCTTTAAAGCCCTTCACAACCTGGGGTACATACCCCTGAAGAAAAACCCTCCTGATAGGAGCCACACAGCAGCTTTGCTCATCACAGAAGTACCCACTGACTCCCCCAGACCCTTCAAAGGGGCTTTCTGTAATTTATATGGTTTTTAACTGGTTATGGCCCTGACCTGGATAACCCAAGCTAGCCTGATCTTGTCAGATCTCAGAAGCTAAGCATGGTAAGGCCGGGCTAGTATTTGGATGGGAGACCACCAAGGATTACCAAGGGTAATCATGAGGAGACAGTAGGCCTGCCAAGTCCCCCCCGGGGAGTGGGGATTCCCCCGCTCAAAGGGTCTCGAATCCACCAGTCCAGATCCAGCCGGCAGGGGGAACCCCACTCCCGTAGTGGCCAGAAGTGATGTCATCACGCTGGGCACGTCGCCAGGCAACGCTCTAGTTTTCAGGCCAGTTGCTAGAGCGTCGCCTGGCGACGTGCCCAGCGTAATGACGTCACTTCCGGGTGACGTCATCACAGCATGCGCGTGAATGTCCCAGATTAGGACCAGCTCTCCCCGGCTTTTCCACGTAAGTTACTTGGCAACCCTAGAAGACAGGCAATGGCAAACCATATCTGAACGTCTCTTGCCTTGAAAATCCCACCACGTTGCCATGAGTCAGCTGTGACCGGATGGCAAAACACGTCAAAACACAACAACAGCAGGCACGTTGCTCCCAGTTGCCTTGGAGAAAGGCAAAAAAAAATATTTTAAATAAAACACATAATGAGCAGCTAGAGTTGTAGCCAGATAAGCAGTTTAGAGATGCCAAAAGGTAAGTTGCTCAGTCACTCAGGCAGGACAACATTTCTAAAGCATTTTTTAGACAACTGTTTCCACATACATTAAAGCCCGATCCTGTGTTCAGAAGTTAGACACACTGTTTTCACTGGACTGCATTCACAAGTAATTGTGGATAGAATTTCCACTTTAGAGGTCGTAACACAGCAAATAGAACTGACGAGACGTGGGACCCGCAATACTCACGGGGGGGGGGAGTATTCCTCACAGCTCAGCGACTGCTGAAGCCAGAGGAGCTCTGGAGCAGCAGCAGGTGAGCCCTTATCCCTCCCCCCAGTGGTGGCAGAGCCCTTATCCCTCCCCCCTGCACTGACAGCTTGCTCCGGAGAATCTGAGGAATCAAGCCTTGAGGGTTGACTTTGCAGTCACACACATTCCCTCTGCACTGTTTCCCTCCCCTTCAGCTTATTTATTTGGGTATTCTGTGTGCATTCTGCATCTACAGGCAAAACCCGCATTTTTCGAGCTAACTGGCTGCCAACCCACCCACCCCTCTGTGATTCTGCAAAAAGAAAGGGAAGGGAGGGGGAAATTCAGGCCCACACAAGCAAGACTGACACATTTGGGAGCAGGGAATCCCCTAGTCCTTTATATCGACTAATTCCTTCTTACGCTCTCTCTGGCATTTTTAAAGTTTGCCTGTGCGGGAGGACACGCCCTCTTTTGTCTTTGGAGAAGGAGGGAAAGAAAACAGAATGGGGAGGGAGCATCAACCTAAAGAGAGAGAAGTGGAAATGGGGGAGGGCAGTGGGCAATTCTACTTTAGAAAGGATTAGTGATTTGAAAGCGGATGAGAACAAACAATCGCAGCAAAAGGAGTTTGGGTAGCTGTGCTGGAAGCATCTGAATGCAGATCCCTGTAAAACAAATGCAGTAACAAGCCCCAACCCAACGTGGAAATGAAAGCAGGAGGGAATGCAGAATGGAAGAATAGAATGCGCTCAGAAACCATAGCAAAATATGGTTGCAGAAAGGGCCTTTCTCTCTAAATAGAGAGATCTCTCCCCCTACAGATCCTTAAGTGACCACTGTGGTTCCTTAACTTGTTTACTGTTATCATCAGAGTACAAATTTCATTATGGAGGCCAGTTTTGTCCGGGGGTTCCACACACACAAGAGAGCTATCATACACCCAGAAAATATAATTTGTTATAGATGATACAGCTGAGAAGTTCAAAGGTTGTGATCATAAGCAAAAGAAAAGCTGTTATGTATCCACCCAAGACAATGATTCTATAAAATGTCAGTAAAAGCACACACACAAAACAAGATAGATGGAATCTTGTTTAATAATTAACTACAAAACACAAAAGCATGCACAGCTGGTTGCAACACATTTGACATTTTAGTGAGGGGGAAAGATGACTAAAATAAAGGGGACAGAGGAGTTTTATCTGTGCTAATTCAAAGTCTAGTTCTTGCGGCCCTAACAAGTGGAATTACTTTTGTCCCTTTTAAAGGGTTCCATAGAAGGGAAAAACATTTCAGTACCATGGTAGGAAAAGCCATGTGGTAAAATTCTGCCATTTATGCTCTTACTGACTTGAGGGCTCTTTCTTGCATCCAGGAGGAGAGCAATTTTACAGCCGAATACAGGTGGCAAAATGGGTATTTTATAAGAAGAAACACGTGATGAAAGAAGGAACAAGTTTTATCTCTGCAAAAGCAATGTACAGAAACAACCATATGCAATACAGCCTTAATACAGCCTTACGCAGATATGAAACACAGCCAGTACAAAGAAGGAAGGAAACTAGAGGCATTTGAAAAGCGATTCTGGAGGGAAGCATGCAGTTCTACAGGACAGGAAACTAATGACGATTACGACTGGAGAGGGACAAGCATTGATGTAAGGTGCAAAGAAGGGCAACCGAGGCCACAAGAGTTGGAAGGAAGATCTAGGCACAATTTTTTTTTAACGCCTGTGTGCTCCTGCATCTAGCTTTTTGGGATCTGGAGGGCCCCCCCCGGGGGGGGGTTGCCAGTGGGAAACTCGAGGAACAGTACCCTTTCTCTTGTTTCTGGGGGACAGCTTTGAAAACCCTCCCTAGTCAGCCTTACATTTCAGGGGCCATTTTCCTCATCCTGAACTAAAGTCAAAGTCACCTGGCAGCGTTCCTCTGGTGGGACAGTCTGGAGGAGTGAACACCAGGGGTCCGTTGGAACGGGAGCGCACAGAAGCACAGCTCCAGGAGTGAGGAGCCCAGGGGGTGGGCACATGACCAAGCCCCGCCCCCTCCTCGGCTTCCCCGAGCAGTGCAGAGGCGCAGCGCCCCGAGGAAAGCCCTGCTAGGGTCTTTATTGTTTTTAATGTTTTGTTTTAATATTGATAATTTTATCATTGTTCCTTTTATGACTGTGTGCTGCTTTTCCAGAGACTTGCTCAAGGTGGCATATAAATTTTTTAAGTATACCATTTTTTATCTGGGCACATGGCACATAAGTACTGGAGAAATTTCACCAACCCTTCAGCAGCTTCCACGCCATCAGTTTGGTGTAGAGGTCAGGAGTTGGATTCTAATCTGGGAGAACCGGGTTTGATTCCCCACTCCTCCACATGCAGCTGCTGGTGTGACCTTGGGCCAGTCACAAGTTCTCTCAGAGCTGTTCTCTCATGAGCAGTTCTCAAAAGACCTCTCTCAGCCCCACCTACCTCACAGGGTGTATTGTTGTGGGGAGGGGAAGGGAAAGGGATGGGCAGTGCACATGTCCTGGGTATCTCAAGTCTACTTGAAACCTGGTGGTTTCAAGGGAGCAGGAAGAGAATGAGGGTGTGTTCTTGACGCTTATTTTTATTGCACAAAGTATTGGATGGGGAAGGGAATGGAGGAAGAGCAGGTCAGTTTCACTCACCTGTGGAGTGGAGCCTGAGGGGTGGGTGTTGCCTTCTGACACACTTCCGGTATATTAGGGGGTGTGGCATATGCAAATGAGTTATGCAAATGAGCTCCTGCACCTCTTTTTCTACGAAATGACCCCTGGTGAACACGCAGTGAAGCAGGTAATGGGGGGAAAGTCTGAACATTTCTCTCTGGAACATTAAAAAAACATGAAATTAGAGGCGCAGTTGGAGCTCGGAAAGCACACTGCACCTGACCACGCCCACTATGAGCAAGTCCCAAAAGACACACACAGAACATGGGGAGCAACTGACATGTTCTGCTTCTCACAAGAGTATCTTGCAGTGGTGAACACCGCAGAGGAACTTAGGACAATGACCCCAGCAAATGCTTCCAAGGAAGCCTTCCTGGGAGAAATCAGGGAATGCCCACAGGACAACAGCGATTGAGCCACACCAGGCTAGAAGACAAAAGATGCCTCTTCCTGTATTATCTTTTCCATTATATGCAGTTACTGATCATTAACACAACTCAGACGCTGAGGGTCCTGTGACAGTCTGAAACCACAGTTCAAATCTTCCCATTGTTTCCAAAGTTCCCACCCAATCTATGACTCAGCGTTGTGTCTCCAGTTTTGTAATACTGAATTATAATTCAGTCAAAAATAATCAGAAACAAAGACCAGAAGGAGAGGAGAAGAGATTGGATTTATACCCCGCCCTTCACTACCCAAGGGAGTCTCAGAGCAGTTTACAAGCTCCTTTCCCTTCCCCTCCCCACAACAGACACCCTGGGAGGTAGGTGGGGCTGAGAGAGCTCTGACAGAAACTGCTCTTTTTCAAGAACAGCTGTGCCAGAGCTATGGCTTGCCCAAGGTCATCCAGCAGGTGCAAGTGGAGGAGTGGGGAATCAAACCCAGTTCTCCCAGATTAGAGTCCGCACACTTAACCACTACACCAAACTGGCTTGGACCAACCAAGTTTAATTCTGGGTTTAAGCTTTCGTGTGCATGCACACTCCAGATGAACTTTGTTCTTCAACTAATTGTCTGTTTGTGATACAACGAAGGTTCAGTTTTAGGAGTCAGCAACGCCACGTTACCTCGTACAATTAGGATGGTCATGAACTAGCTGGTGCAATAACAGCAAAGAAGTGCCATTGTCATGGGTCTTACAATGAGCTCTATAACACGATCTGTCAGATTCAGTATAAGTTCTCTGCCAGCACCGTACTAGACATCTCCCAGCCCTTTTCAGACCACCTGTGATGGGCGATGGGTTTTATCAGGGACCACAGTGATGGGGGTTTCATCCCAAGGGGAGAAGTCATTGAGGGGTGATTGTGTTGATATTCCACACTTCTGCTGCAACCTCAAAAGAGCACACATTTGGAATCCTAACATCCCCCAGAGTGTGCTGGAATCCACTAGGATTCATGCGCCTCCATGAGTGGCCCTGTTTTAACTGGGGTGGGGGTGGGCTTGTCTGCCGGCTGTTGCAGCCATATTCACCTTGGCTGTCAGACCAAGGTGAATCTGCCACCCTGAAATCAAACCTCCCCCCAAAGAGTCTAGTGCAAAAGATTAAGTCCAGGGTGGGATCTCTTTCATGCGCCACACCAGTCGTGATCTGGGAGAGCCCAAGGCAGAAAAAGAAGTTATAAAATCCTGGGCTGGCCCTGGAGAGAGATCCTCAGCATGAATGTCGAAGTCTCCCAAAGGATTATCAGTCTGGGTATCTACAGCACTACATTATTTTATGGACTTTGCACATTATTTCATCATACCTGCTGCCTGGGCTTTTTTTGGTAGAAAAAGCCCAGCAGGAACTCATTAGCATAATAGGCCACACCCAACAGCAGAAACTCATTAGCATATGAGGCCACAACCCTGACAGTGCAGCTTATTAGCATATTAGGTGGGGGGCTGGGAAAGCATAGGGCAGGCATGGAAGCTTGCCTCTTCCCCGCCCCTGAGATTCTCCACCCCACTTCAGCATCACCTTTCTAGTCTCCTACCCCCACCCCCAACCAGACAGCCAGGGCAAGGCGGTGATGAGTGCCCGGGATCTGAAAGATCCCTGGCACTTCAGCATCGCCTTTCTAGTCTCCTACCCGCCCCCCTCTGAAAGATCGGGAAGGGAAGCAGGCATGTTTGCCTGGCTGCCCTCGGTCTCCCCAGCCAGCCCACCAAGGAGGAATGCAGAATGGAAGAATAGAATGCGCTCAGAAACCATGGCAAAATATGGTTGCAGAAAGGGCCTCTCTCTCTAAATAGAGAGATCTCTCCCCCTACAGATCCTTAAGTGACCACTGTGGTTCCTTAACTTGTTTACTGTTATCATCAGAGTACAAATCTCATTATGGAGGCCAGTTTTGTCAGTGGGTTCCACACACACAAGAGAGCTATCAGACACCCAGAAAATATAATTTGTTATAGATGATACAGCTGAGAAGTTCAAAGGTTGTGATCATAAGCAAAAGAAAAGCTGTTATGTATCCACCCAAGACAATGAGTCTATAAAATGTCAGTAAAAGCACACACACAAAACAAGATAGATGGAATCTTGTTTAATAATTAACTACAAAACACAAAAGCATGCACAGCCAGGCAAACATGCCCTGTTCCTTCCCTGAGCCTCTCTGCTATTGCGATGCTGAAGTGGGGCGGAGAAGCTCAGGGGGAGGAAAGAGGCAAGCTTCCAGATCGGGGAGGGAAACAAAGGCATTTTCAACGTGCCTGGGTTCTCTGCTTGCCCTTTTCCAGCTGCAACATGTCAGCTAGAGAAGGGAAGGCGGAGAGAGGCTTTTCCCTGTCCATTTCACTCTCAGCTGACTGGCGGGGAGTGAAATGGACAAGGAAATCCCGAAGGGCTCCCCAGAGGGAAAGAGGGCATTTTAACATGCTGCCTTTCCCTCTTGTGTGTAACGTGGGGAGGGCAGCATGCTCTGTAGCCACGCATGCGCAGAGGTTTTGGCTGTAGGCGTGGCCAACTCAGGAGCCAGCCGGAACTCCGTTCCTGTGTGTTCCTGTTCCAAAATAGCCCTGCCTGCTGCCCCTGCTCTTGACTTCAACACAGTGATTTGAAGGTCTAAACCAGTGGTTCTCAACCTGTGGGTCGGGACCCCTTTTGGGGTCGAACGACCCTTTCACAGGGGTCGCCGGCTGGAGTCCAAGGCCGCCCCCCGGCAGGAAAGGGCCCCACACAAGCTGATTGCCATTGGAACCTAACTTTTAGGAACTGATTCCAATCCAGTGTAGGAATAATGGTTGGACATAAGATATTGGTTCAGGCAAGATTTTGTATAGATGGGACAGAGAATAATGTTTTTATTGGTTTTGTCAAAGCCGTTTAGACAACACAACAAATAATTTTATGGCTGGGGGTCACCACAACATGAGGAACTGTATTAAAGGGTCACGGCATTAAGAAGGTTGAGAACCATTGGTCTAAACAGAAATGTATGTACAATGGTAAGATGTAGAAAGGGCTCTCCACATAACCAGGAGACGGCGTCCCCCAAAAGGACGTCCCCCATATATCAATATGCAGATGATACCCAGCTCTATCTGTTGATGGGTGGCCAGTCGGACTCCAGCCCGGGTAATCTAGACCTGGCATTGCAAGCTGTGGCTGGTTGGCTCAGGCAGAGTCGGCTGAAACTGAATCCGACAAAGACGGAGGTCCTGTGTCTAGGCCGGAGCGGTCTGGGGGCGGGGATCCCACTCCCGACCTTCGATGGGGTACCGTTGGTGCCAGCGGCAGAGGTTAGGAGTTTGGGAGTGCTACTGGACCCTTCAGTAACGATGGGGGCCCAGGTGGCAGCCACTGCAAGGTCAGCTTTTTATCACCTACGGCTGGTCAAGCAGTTGGTCCCCTTCCTCGAGCGCGACGATCTGGCCACAGTGATCCATGCTTTGGTCACCTCAAGATTGGACTACTGTAACACCCTCTACATGGGGCTGCCCTTGTGCCAAATCCGGAAGCTGCAGCTGGTGCAGAAGGCAGCGGCGCGGCTGGTGACAGGTCTCCCGGTTCGGGAACATGTCCAGCCCACCTTAAAAGCACTGCACTGGCTGCCTATAGCATACCGAATAAGGTTCAAGGTGCTGGTACTTACCTATAAAGCCCTGTATGGCCGAGGACCTGCTTACTTGAAGGACCGCCTCTCACCATATATTCCCCAGAGAGCACTTCGATCCGGATCCCAGAATGGTCTAACCGTCCCAGGGCCGAGGGAGGCCCGCTTGGCAGTTACAAGGGCCAGGGCATTTTCTGTGGCGGCCCCTTACTGGTGGAACGAGCTCCCAGACAACATCAAGGCCCTGCGGGATCTATTACAATTCCGCAGGGCCTGCAAGACGGAGCTCTTCCGCCAGGCTTTCAAATAGGGGCCGCCCACGGTGTTTACATCTGGCCCTGGCCCGATCTCTGGCTGCCAATGTCTGAGCAGATATGGGGATATGCTGGCTTGCTGTCTTATAACTGTACTGAAGCAACGCCATCTGAGTGTTATGTGACAGGATGTTTTTATGGTTGTTTTAATTTTTAACCAAATAATGTATTATGCCATAATGGCTGTTGTGAGCCGCCCTGAGCCTGCCGTATGGTGAGGAGGGCGGGATATAAATTCCAATAAATAAATAAATAAATAAAAGGCGAAAATAAGGACAATATAGCAACAATGATTTACCAGGCACCAAAAAAATGAGACTTGTATATAAGGAGTATACTCCCTGCCCCTATGTCATTAGATCTGGTTGGAAACAGGAATATTAATAATGGAGGCAGGGGGAAATCTGTTTATTGACCTGATTCCTCTGTGCGGCATAACATGGGTCCATTTTTCCACACCGCCAATGTATAACCCCCGTTTAAATTATTTTGCCGTGATGTTTGATCATAACTGTTGGCCAGAGCCAATGCCACTTATCTCTTTCCCTGGGAACTTTTATCTGAACAAGCCGTTGACGCCCTGATAAGATTTGGTACATCTGTCGGGGTGGGAACACTCTTCCAGCGTATAGTGTGAATGGAGGGGGCAGCGAGAGGGATTTGATCAGTTCTGACTGCCAGCGCTTCCAAAAGCGGATTAACCATTCTATTTGATGGACCTGAGGGGGGCTGCTGCCCAAGGGGGCCAGCGGGGGCCAGGAGCAAGGACAGCCTCCTGGACAAGTCTTGGCTGCGTGATCTTGTTCCTGGGCCATTTTAATTTCTGACGCCACCCTTCTGTGGATTTAATATTTACTTCCTGCTTGGATTGGCTGTGTTTGTGTATGACCCAGGTGTTGCCAGCCAACAGTCTAATCCTAGTGATTTCTTGATGAGTTGGGTAGAAAACACCCAGCAAGAGGCAAGTAATTAGAACACGCCACTCACGGACACTGCTGGTCTCATTTTCAAAGTACCCTTGTTGCTCCAAGGCTAGCTAAAGCACATTGCTAGCAGTTTATGGTGATGATTCATTGGTTCTGGCAGACCTTGACTTTTGGACACTTCCCAGCAAAGCTTTCAGAAAAAATGAGCATAGACCCCCATTGCTCATCTTGCTGCTCCCAGATGGTTCTATTCAGGTCCCGACTGGAGATTTCTAACGTACCACACGGCCTTGTCGTATGGACCACACAGAGCCAGTGATATAAACTGAGCCAGCAAATGGTAGAGCGATTTATAAAGGGATGGGGCACATCCATCAAGGGTCTGGAACCACACAAGCCAACTCCTTACATTCCCATCTCCTGATTTTTGTCTCAGGTCAACGTGGGTGAGGACTCAGAATAGGAGAGGCTGACCGTGCCCTTCAAGAGATGGTGTGACCAGCCTCCATCAGCGGTTGCAGGAGTGTCTTACAAAAATGACATTGGAATTTCTAGAGGTGATGAATTTGAGTCTTCCTTTCTCTTCTTCGGGCACCCTATAATTTGAGAGGATTGTAGGGCTGTGCATTTGCATCACTTCGTAGCCGCTTTGCCAAGAAATGATTGATGTGTGTGAATGAACCATCACAGAACACAACACCAATGCTCAAACTTCACATGGCCTCGAATGCAATGCTTTTCACTTGATTTAGTTCACATGTGCAGCTGCCACACACGGTAAAACAAGTTAGCGTGGGGTGAGAAACTTGAGACGTCCAAGCATGCATGACCCACCCTTTTAGGGATGTTTAGAAGTTGCCATCTAAGAGACATATACCCACTTTCACAATATGATTAATACCCTCCCAAGAGCAGCAAGAACATGTTTGCATGGCAGGAATATCTGCCCAGCAAGAATTCATGCAAATAAATCATTTACTCTTCCTTATGACACAAGAACATTTATAACTGAGGTTAACAAGAGTCTCAGCTCCCTATTGCCTTTTCCACTTTAAACAGACATTGCAACAACATAGTTTGCCTTTTTGACTTTTGGCCTGAACTGCAGCAGTACATTTAATCTTTCTCAGAAACGAATTAGGTGTGACAGTGGCATTGCCAACCTCCAGGCTGGGCCTGGAGTTTTCACAGAATTACGACTGATCTCTAGATTTCAGAGATCAGTTCCCCTGGAGAAAACGGCACTTTGGAGGGTGGACTTCATGGCATTACTTCCCTGCTGAGCATCCTCCCCGCCGTAAACTCCAGTTTCCTCAGGCTCTGCTCCCAGGTTGGCAACCTCAAAGCAGTTCCATTTGTTGAAACAGGGAACTGGCTGGGAGAAAGAAGAAAAGAACTGGGGGTGCATTACCGATGGCAAAAGCAGCACTGAAACCCGCCCTGCCCCACCCTCCAGTGCCGGCCGCTTATCTCACCATAGACTGTATTATGTTCATGTGGCAAGAGTTCCACTGGCAGTTAAGTCCTGGTTCTGTTCTTTAAAGTCATAACTGCTTGGGATTAGGGTGCCTTAGGGAACGTCTCCTCCCACATGAATCTCCTTGAGCACCCAGGGCACATAGTCAAGCACTGCTCTATCTGCCTTCCTTTCCCACACTGAGTTCGGTACCATAAACAGCATGGCCTCCTCGGTGGTGATACCCTGTCTATAAAATATTCCACCTCCTAGAGGTAGACTGTCATTCAGAAGGCAAGTTAATACTTCTTTTTCAATTTCACCAGGCCTTGGGGGATTAAGTATGTAGTTTTTTGTTCTTTCATATGTAGTTATTAGCTAATAGTTATTGTAATATTTTATGTGAGGATGGTATGACTGTTTTATTATTAATAGCTTTCTGTAGACCCAAAATTGAGGGGACACCTAGAATACACGTTTATGAAATACCTATATACACAAAGGGTACATCAGCCTGCTATGAGAATACAGTATATTCATTACCCATTGTAAGCTGGTGTGGCAATTCCACACTGTTCAATATGAAGTTCACAAAAGTGCAAAAATGGGTACTGATTGCTTCAAAGTTCAAACTCATAATTGAATAGTGTGGAGTTGCCATTTCTCAGCCTTCAGATCTGTAATACATGGGTCCCCAACTTTTATAAGCCTGGGGCCATGTTTGGGATTCTGACACAGTGTAGTGGGCACATCCACAAAATGGCTGCCACAAAATGGCTGCTGCAGGAGGTGGAGCCAGCCACAAAATGGTTGCTGTGGCTTACCGACAGTCTACAGACACACAGTAAAGATCCTTGTGCTGTGGTGGCAGTGGCTGCTGGGAAATATTTTTGAAAATATGCACAGGCAATCAAATCTCCAATGGCCAATCAGTAGCTTTGCTGGGCAAAGTCCCACCCAGCACTGCCCACTGTAGAAACACTTGGTGGGTGCCAGGAAATGTGTTGGTGGCTGCCACGGTGCCCACAAGCACCCCACTGGGGGTTCCTGCTGCAATATCACAGAGATAGATGGGAACTATATTTTTCTTGTGTAGCATGAGGTGATAAAGCAAAGAGCACAATTAATTTTTAAGCCTACAAACAGACCTCCTCCTCCTCCTGAAGATCACAGCAGAAAGGCAGCTTGTCAACCTTGTGCTGTTAAAATGATGTCGTGAAAGAATAAAGAATAGCCAGAAAGAAATGTAACATTACAAGACAGCCATTCAAGAGGGTTGAAAGAACGTCCCCCTTCTGTGGCCCAATATTTCTTCCTCTGCATGACTCTTTTTTTGTACAGCCTGGTGAAAGGTGGGGGTGAGCGATGAATTAAATAGATTTGTAAAGCAGGTGACAACCTCCTTTTAATAGACAGTGAATAAATTTTGCAAATGCTTAGTGGGGAAGGTTAGATAAGAACAGAGAACAACACTGCCGTCTACAGGAGGGTGGCATCATTGGGCAGAAAGATGACAGTTTTCCCCTGCTCTCCTGCGCTTTGTCCTCTTGTGGAATTCTGTGGAATTTGATGTTTAGGAAGGGGGAAGAAAGAACATTATGGTCAGAAGAAATCCCCTGAGAGCTTTGGGAAAGACAGACACTGTGCCTGATAAATGCAGCATCAAAACAGAGCGACAAGGTTGTAGAACGATTAAGACACAGTGAGTTTGCAATTTAAAAAAAAAGACTCTCAACAATTAATATGCCACCAGAACACCCCATTCTTCCAGCCTCATCTTCGTAAATATGACGCATTATTAAACCATACCAACAGATATTTAATAACAGGATTAAAACTTTTTTTGTGTGTGCAAAATTTAGGAACCAGAGATCTCCCCCCCCCCCCGCCCCCAAAGCAACAGAGACCTGTTTCCTGACTTCTGCAACAACTAGGCCTGGTTCACAGATAAAGGACAAAAGAGTCAGTAAAGAAGTGATTCTAGTTGCCAGCCTCCAGGTGGGCCTGGAGACCTCCCACTTTTACGACTGATTTCCAGCTTACAGAGATCAGCTCCCCTGGAGAAAATGGCTGCTTTGAAGGGTGGGCTCTATGGCACTGTACCATGCTGAGGTCCCTCCCCTCCCCAAACCCCGCCCCCTCCTGGCTCCACCCTCAAAGTCCCCAGGTATTTTCCAACCCATACCTGGCAACCCTAGAGGTGATGGACCCAGTGCTGCAATGGATGGCCCCCACTTGAGAGTTCGGGTAATGGATTCCAGCTGTACATGATGTTACACAGTGGTATTTAGCAGCACAGAGAACATAAGGAGAGTCCTGCTGTATCAGACCAGCACAAGTTCCTTTTTCTTGCAGAGGCCCTGGAAGGTTTACAAGCAGAACACAGAGGCCAAATTTCCCCTCACTGTTGCCCCAGCAACTGCTATTCAGAGGTACACTGCTTCTAAAAATGGAAGTTCCATTTACCCATCATGGCAGATTACCATTAATGAACTTACCCTCCTGTGCCTTTGTCTAGTTAAGCAGGCCGCAGCTGTGGCCAGGAGTGCCTTTTCGCAGCTTCAAGCAGTTAGCCAACTGTGTCCTTTCTGGGGCAGAAAAGATCTGGCCACCATGGTGCATGCCCTGGTTATATCTGGAATAGATTATGGCAACGTATTCTACATGGCGCTGTCCTTAATAAGTGCTCAGAAACTTCCATTGTCACAGAATGCTGCAGCCAGGATGTTGACTAGGGTTGCCAGCCCCCAAGTCCGAGCGGGATATCGCCCACTTTTGGCGGCTTCTCCCCACCACAGACCAGCTGGCTGTTGGGGGAATCCCCACTCCTAAACAGGGACATTGCTGTGCAACATCCCTGATTTGATGACATCACCTGGAAGTGACGTCATCACATCAGGGACGTCGCATGGGAGGACGCTCTGGTTTTGGGGCAAAACTCTATGGACTGAGGGCAAATTTACCATAGAGTTTCATCCAAAAACTAGAGTGTAACTCCTGGCATTGCTGATGTGATGACGTTACTTCCGGGTGCCGTCATTGTGTTGCGCAACATCCCCGCCCACCACTGGAACGCCCCCCAATCCCCCTGCCAGATTGAGAGGACCTGGCAACCCTGCAGTCCGTGCACTTAACCACTACAGAGGGCGGGGTTTGGGGAGGGGAGAGACCTCAGCAGGATACAGTGCCACAGAGTCCGCCCTCCAAAGCAACCATTTTCTCCAGGGGAACTGATCTTGGTCATCTAGCGATCAATTGTAATAGCGGGAGATCTCCAGGTGCTACCTGGAGGCTGGCAACCCTCCACGGGGAACTGAAGCCATTTATGTCATTTTCCTTCCTCCATTTTGTTTTTGTTCATTTACATTTTTTTTATTTCGTTGCACAATTAACCAAGCTAAGTACAAACTAACAAGGAGCCAGGATTCAAGCACTCTCCATAGCTGCTGTTATAATGAAATCAATGGAATTGTTTATAATTTACACCCACCTGGATTGGAATACAACTGTGAAGCACCCCATGGGCTGCAGGTATGTGACAGTGTACAGGGATGTTTACACACTAATCTGCAGAACCTGTGGCAGGTGTGGACCAGAAAGAAGGGGACAAAAAAAGGGGCTCATGTTCAAATCAGTTTCTTTTCCTCAGCCCTGCCTACAAAAGGGCGGGAACGGCCTCTGTCCTCATTGCCTTAAAACTGATTTCAGAAGTGGATTTGATCAAAGTTACTCTAGCTAAATTTGTATACAGTTCTTTATATTCCTAACTGAAATGCAGGACAGGGCCCAGGCTGTGTTTCCACCATCACGACAGATTCTTATTAGCATATCAGTCAACATTAGTCAGCCTTTACACCGACAGTGAATTATTGTTGTTGCTAAAGGTACAAGCCGTGTTTGTATAGTAATGATCAGCAGGACATCTACTGGAAGACACAGAAAAGACATTCTCTGCTTTTTAAAAATTCCTGCAGGCACAATTTGCACTTGAACCTGGGGGACTGTTTCTTCAGACACCTTGTGCTAACTGAAAGTGCTTCTCCTAATACGACGACCACTGCTTCCAGTTCTGCAAATACTATCGCCGATAAGAAACATATTGCAGGAGCCCTGAAAATGTGCCCGTTCCTTTACAGTCTACAGTAGAGGTTACATCCATATTCTACAAAGCATATATACCATTTTTATTAACTACATATGGGGCTAGTTTATGTGAATGTTCATACTGTCAGTGATGACAGGCAGGGGTCATTTCGTAGAAAAAGAGGCGCAGGAGCTTATTAGCATAACTTATTTGCATATGCTAAACCACCTGACATCACTGGAAGTATGTCAGAAGGCAAGAAAGAAAGGAAGGAAGGAAGGAAGGAAGGAAGGAAGGAAGGAAGGAAGGAAGGAAGAAAGAAAGAAAGAGCTGGCAGAGAGGGGACAGCTACTAATCCAAGCCTCAGAAATACCACTATTTTGGAAGGATAACTTCAGTGGTGGCTGAAGCCTTCAGAAGGCTGGTCGGAAGAATAAAGACCTTTCCAGGGGACAGGGTCATTTTGCTGCAGCCATGACACAAGCAGGCATTCCCCCGCCGGAGGGGGGCTGGCACCAACTCCCGGAGCTGCGCTCCCTCGTGCTCCTGCTGGAAATGACCCCTGATGACAGGTGATTATGTATACCCAAGTCAGCACGGTAGTGTCAGATCACGGGGAACATCTGGGTTCGAATCTGTTGTACGCAAAGTTTATGAAACATTTTATACTCTGCCACTGACTAACAGACTCCCATAATAATACATAGGCTAAGTGCCATTTATAATTCTAACCATACAAATAGGAATCAACTATAATCAACTATAAGCCAATTGCTATATATAACACAGCTCCCAAGAAAGGCCTTATAGCCTCTATATACTGAATACTTCTAGATATTAATGCTACCCCTTTACAGCATTTCCAAAAAGCCTGGCACTTAGACTTAGATATGCAACTTTCTGAAGATCAATGGCAGGCCATTTGGAAGGCACATACCAAACAAACCAAGTCACTTACCATTCAAGAAATTTTATTAAAAGTCTTACTTTGCTGGTATGTCACTCCTATGATGCTATCCTATTTTAATTCAACAAACTCACCGTTATGTTGGAAATGCCGCAGCCACAGGGCAACATATTTTCATAACTGGTGGAAATGCGAAGTCGTCCTTTGCTTCTGGAAGGAAGTCTTGTCGCATATTAAAGTAATAACTAGACAGGAGGTCTCCGTAGATCCAAAGGTCGTATTATTACATCTATGGCAAGATGAACAACCACCTGCCAAGACAAAAGAATTGATCACTATACTTATAGCTGCAGCGAAATCAGTTATTGCGAGGAATTGGAAAAACGACAAACCCCTCTCCATAAACCAATGGTGGAAGAAGGTATGGGATCTTTTTTATGGAGGACAAGTGTCTAATTTACTTTGACCCAACTATTAAAGAGAGAGAACTCTATAATCCGACGGACAAATATCCCTTTTTTAGAAACAATTAAAGCCAATAAGATCGAAGGTGAAGTAACCTTATATCTTAAAACCAAGACCTACACTTATAGTTAGATCTTAGGTTCACTCTATTGTTTTGGCATAAGTTTTTGACACGCTCAGTTAGTAGCAGGTAACCCGAATCTACCTACGTATATCATGTTTGTAGCTAAACTTTTCTCCACTTTCTTTTTTGCATATATTGTATGGTTGATATTCTGAAGTGTTTATGCATTATGTATGCTATAGCATTGTCTAAATGAAAAAAAAAACTAATAAAATTACATTTAAAAAATAAATAAATCCACTAGGCACTCGTGCCTGGCATGGCTCAAAAGAGCTATCTGAACGCACCCCCATGACATGCAAACTGAAATACTAGAAGGTCTCCAACAGACTCAACTGTAACAAGGCACTCTGCATTGAGCAAGTGCAATGTACCTGCAAGCTTTGATCCAGCCTCACCTAATCCTATAGATCCTGGAACAGTTCTTAGTATAAAGTTACGTAGAAAGACAATAAAAGCTCCAGCACCTCCTTGTCTTGGCACAGAACCCAAAGTCAGAGTGACCTTTCTGAATCTGTAAATTCCTTTGTCGGGAAGTTACGTTTGGCAGCAAACCTCTTCTGACAGGATGGCTGTGCTCCCCAAAACATGTGGAAACCTTGAATAGTCTACATAGCTGAGTGTTTCAGACTCTGTTCCAAGGGAACAAAGTAGTTCCTCGGTGCAAAGAACAAAAGATGGCAAGCCAATGTTCTTGAACAACAGGTTGCTGAGCCTGATCCGCCTTTCCCTGCAATGCACCATCTCAGGAAGGTTTTGGGTGTACTGCAGAAGGGCCAAACTAGCAGACAAGATGGGGACAGCCAGGTTTTTTTACAAAAAAAATTAACGAGCCTGCTTGTCTTTTCTGTTTAAAAGAAACAGGGTACCCAAACCCTTTGCCCTTTCAGTCCTTCAGTGTCTTGAAGACTTTTCATCCCAGCTTATTACTAGCAGTATCGCTAGTGACAGGATAGAACAGTAGGAAAAGTCCATGAGACAATGGAACTAGTATTGCCAGCCTCCAGGTAGGGACTGGAGCTTGGGATGCCAGCATCTAGCCAGGACGTGGGGATCCTTCAGAACTACAGCTCATCTCCAGACTATTGTAATTAGTTCCCCTGGAGAAAATTAGTGCTTTGGAGAGTGGTCTCCATGGCTTTGTACCTCACTGAGGCCCCTGTCCTCTCAAGGCTTCACACTCAAATCTCCACCTGTCTGCTGGTATCCGGGGGGGGGGGGGGCTGGCAACCAGTGTTCCCTCAAAGCTGAGTTAGTGTGAGCTAGCTCACAGTTTTTTAGCCTCTGGCTCACACATTTTTGTCTTGGCTCAGGAAGGATGGCTCCAGAGCAAACTAATATATGCTCACTTGCTCACAACTTTAATGCAGTAGTTCACAAAGTTGAATTTTTGCTCACAAGACTCCACAGCTTAGAGGGAGCATCACAGGTGTCTGTTGTGGGGAGGGGAAGGGAAAGGAAAGGAGATTGTAAACTGCTCGGAGACTCCTTCAGGTGGTGAAGGGCGGGGTATAAATCCAATCTCCTCCTCTTCTTCCACTGGTGGAACTGTTTCGTTTCTTCCCTCCTTCACATGATCCCTGTAATTTATTTAACACTGACCTTTAGGGCCCAGGAACCCCACTGATGTTCAAGTAGCTCAGGTGTTTCAGACCTGGTCAAGCAGGAAGTTAAACGCAACTGGCTGTAGCCAGTCTGCCGCTGAAGTAAACACTGATTAAAAACGGTCAGGCCGTAAATCTCCCAGTGTAGAGAACTTCCAGGGATATCATTTGAAAAAACTCACAGGGAAACAAGTTTCTGCTGTGATCAGCAATTCCACTAGTTAGCTATAACAGGCAGGTCCCCTCATTCTAGGCCTTTCTACATTACCAGCAACAGCAGGACGAGAAAAATGAAGTATCAGCTCAACAGCTGAATGGGTTTCATGGCACAGCTCTCACACCACACTCCTTTGATATTTCTATTGTTTATTTCGATGTTTGTACTCTCCTTTTCTCCACAATGTGGCTTAAAACAGCCTTCTCCCCTCTTCCATTTTGTACTCACAGCAACTATCCTGTGAGGTAGGTTTATGGCTGCCAGGCTCCCCCTGGCCACCCACAGAGGACTGGGGACTAGGGTTGCCAGACCAGGTTGGGAAACTCCTGGAGATTTGGGGATGGAGACCGGGGAGGACAAGGGCTTCAATGCCAATGGAGTCCACCCTTCCAAAGCATCCATTTTCTCCAGATGAACTTATCTCTGTAGTCTGGAGATGAGCAGTAACTCCAGGGGATCCCCACATTCCACCTGGAGACTCGCATTACTAGGGTGGTTAGGCAGATAGATTAATTAGCCCAAGGTTACCCAGTGAGCTTCTGTGGACCGAGTGAGGATTCACACACAGATCTCCAAGCTGGATGGATGTGGTATGCTAACGTCATGATCAAGCAGTTTTAAAAGATCACTGACAGGTCATGGATGGCAGGCAGCCATCTCTGGAGGGTCAGACTTAACAGGACCATGAACCTCTTGCAGCCTTCCTATTTTAAACAGCCCCACACAATTGCCTTGAAAACTAAGGTCACTGAGGCAGGAAATATTTAGCACATTTATCCTGTGACATCCTGAGAAGTATTGGAGTCGGGAGTCCATAGAACAGTGAAACAGCTAGATCTTTATTGCTGGTCCGGATGAAGCATAGAACCCAGGGCTCCAAGCCCTCCTTTTATGCTGGTCAGGGATAATCCCCTGACCTCGCCCAACTGGCCTGATAGGCTATTATCAGTCTATTTACATCTCATAGGTTCCCTGGGAGAAACCTAGGTACATGATTGGTGGCCGGTTTGAATCCACCTGGCCTTTGTTCTACCTGGTTGAAGCTCAGGTAGTTTCTTGGCCATGTGCTCTGGCCACATGGCGACCGCATGGTCAATACATAACACATCCCCACAACTTACTATGTCTTTCGTGCCAAGGAGCTCAGGGAAGTTTACATCATTCTTTCATCTTCTCGCCTCCATTTTATCTTCTTAGCAACGCTGATAAGTAGGTTAGGCGGAGAGCATGTGACGGGCCCAAAGTCACTCAGTGGAACTTCAAGGCAATGGGGACTGGAACTTGGGCCTTCCAGTTTCTAAGGCACTACCCTAACCACTGAACCACACAGACTCTCCATGAGTGGCCGGTTGGGCTGTAGAAAGAAAAAGACAAGACAAGAAAAAGACAAGACACCAGCACTTGTATTTAACTCTTCGCATGGAAATAACTGCAGCTCTGGGCAGGGGGGGTATTCATGACTGAAACCAGTGTGGACATTCTGGTAAGTGGTAGGGATGACAGGATAAAAGAAAGTGCCATTTGGGAAGACGGCCTTCTACACACACACAAACACACCCCACATCATATTTCAGATTACACAGGACTGTTTCTCAGAAGCGACCACAAATTTGGTCCAATCCTTGGTTCTGTATGACAAGTGACTGTTATATAGTATATAGGTCTACTTGTCTATCTATACAAGCAAAAAAAAAGAAGAAAAATAAGTAGCTAGCCCACCTAAGTTTTACTAGTCCACTTGATCACATGGTACCATTGAGTCATTTATGACATTCATCAACAGCCTGGAAAAAATTCTTTATACAGTACTTGTTCACTGCACATCACAGATAATAGTGCTACAGTGCTGACAACAAACACTGCGAGGCAGGCCAGTATTGTTGTTCTTGTACTGCAGATTGAGGGTGAGGGGAGAGACCAAAGGAATCTGGTCTGCCCAAATCCAGTTTATGAGGTCCTTGCAGAGGAACAATTGAGCCTAGGAACTTCTCAATTCATGCACTCAACGCTCTCTCTGTTTTACAAACATACCTTCAAGCAACGGTCCCTCTAAGCTATGGGAGTCTTGTGAACAAAAATTCAACTTTGTGAGCTGCTGGCATTAAAGTTGTGAGCGAGCTATTTGGTTACTTTGGAGCCATCCTTCTTGATCTAATACAAAAATGTGTGAGCCAGAGGCTTAAAAATGGTGAGCTAGCTCACACTTACTCAGCTTAGAGGGAACACTGCCTCCAAGTAACCTGCCAGGGGTGATTTACAACTGTGGTTAAAAAATAAAATAAAAGCCAACAAAAAACCTTTTCTTGAAAAGTGTGGAAACCCGTTTAATGTGTTAATATTGCTATGGGTCCCAGAGAGAAATGTTACTTGCTACCACATGCCACATCCTCTTGCTGATATCTCTCCGTTGTGTTTTGTGCTGACTAGAGGCTTTGATAGGCAAGTGAAAAAATAGCAACGAATACTTAACCCAATAGGGAGGGAAAGCAGCAGTGGTACAGCCCAGCCCATCAGATCTCGGAAACAAAGCATGGCTGGTACTTGGAAGGGAGACCACCAAGGAAGGCTCTGCAGAAGAAGGCAATGGCCAACCACCTCTGCTTCTCACTTGCCTTAGAAACCCCTTGCTGGAGTCACCGTAAGTCAGCTGCAACCAACGCTCCCACTAAATTGTGGAGTCTTATGAGCAAAGATTCTACTTTCTGAGCTACTGGCATTAAAGTTGTGAGCGAGCGATTTGGCTGCTTCATAAATTCGTTTGCTCTGGAGCCATCCTTTCTGAGCTAAAACAAAAATGTGTGAGCTGGAGGCCAAAAAACTGTGAGCTGGCTCACACTAACTCAGCTTAGAGGCAACACTGGCTGCAACTTCACAGTACTTTACACACACACAGCCTTAACCTGATAATTTTGGCCTACCTTCCAGGAACGTTGTAAGGAGCACAAAAGTGTATGAAGTGCTGGGAACACTGACAGTGCTACCTAAATACCAAATAAAGAAATGGTGCTTTTAAAAGGGCACAAACTAAGAATAATACACAAGAGCATATTAATAAGTGATTTAATAAATCCACAGTAAGCAACACATCTGTTTAATTAAACAATATATAGTAAATAATTACAATAAAAAATCTCCAAGAACAGTACAGATATACCCAAATTTCTGACTCGTATACTGTAAACCCCAACTTAATGAAATATCCATTATGAATATCCATTGTGTGCAAAAATACCTGACTTCCATAAAAGTTGTATAGAAGGGATACACAAATTTATTTTCTCACAAACTGTGATATGGCTTTGTGTTAAATTGTTGTGTAGGAAAAATAAACCAACAGATTTCCAGAAAGATACCGGCTCTTCATCTCTGAACTGGAAATGCAAGCATTCTGGTTTCGGAAGAAAATACAACGTAGTGCACTTTACTCAAATTAACACTGAAATTTCATCTTGGGATGGGCCAGAGAGAAGTCTTGGTGAACTCCAATTACAAGCTACACCAGAAATCCACCAAAGGAACATTTTGGAAGTTTAACTGAGGTACCACTTCTCACCATGTTCTGAGTAATTTTTCCAATCAGGATCTCCTGAAGAAATGTTAAAAGGCAATACATTTTCCCGTAAGGTTACTCAATAGTTGCTTAAAATTATAATGCTCTAAATAAAATCTCCAAATAGATTTAATGCAATGACTATTGTAAAATTTATTTTTAAAAGATAGGTCTTTATCAGGGGATAAATACCGATCTTTAACATTACAATAATCATTACACAGAAGAACTGAATAGTGACTTACTTTATGATCTAAATTGTGCAATTAATCAAATGCTTTGATAAAATACTGGTACTTCAGTACTCAGTTCTTCAATTACTGTCATCGACTGTGAGCAAGGGAAACTATTTCTTTGGGTGTGTTCAGTCCCAACTGCAACTAGTAAAACACTCGGAGGAAAATATTGCTGTGGTTAAAAGAACAATTGCCTCAGTTGTAGCTGAAGACCAAAACTCCCAGTATTCGCCAAAAATCATATGGTGTTTCTTATACCAAATGCATATTGATGAAAGTTCTCTTTAGGAAGATCTAAGTGATACAGATGCAGCAGTATCACTGCAGACCAAATGCTGGTATTTCGTTTGCGTGTTTTTCAGCATTAAAGCTATGATCCCAGTTGGCCTTTGTTTACTTATGAATGCAACATCTCTTCCGCTCTTCTTTCTCTGGCTCCCCTTTTCTCCAGGCCCAAGTTCTGAAGAGAAACCAATGTCAATTCGGTGCCTGCAAAGCAGTTATTAAGGCCTGCATTCAACACAGGTCAGAAAGGAAGATTATTCTACCTTTTTAAAAAACTAAAATGGTTACCAGAAGAACAAACAATGATGGCGGGTATGCTTCCATTTGAATGCGGAGCCGCCACTGCTCACCAAATCACTTAACATTTCACCGGCACACTTCAGACATCACCATGCAGACGCCATATTTAAAAACTGGGAATTAATGACAGATGAAAAGGAAACCCGATTCTCACAATTCTACTTTCAAAGAACTGCAACATATCTGAAGTCTCGCATCTCCCGAATATCTATGTCACATCTACTGATTCGATTCTTGCGCTTAATACAATTTCTATAAGGCCCCTTCACCTTCAGGGAAGGAAATCTGTGGGAAGAGGGCTCCTACAGCGTACTTGATTTCTATTAAGATTCATGCTGACCGAATGGTCTCTGCAGCGGGTTAAAACACTAGTTTGAAGACTTGAGATTAGCAGTAAGGGTCATCTCAAAGTCAATATAATACCCAAAGAAATTAAATATATATATATATATATTCCTATGGTATAAATCCTACTCCTAGAGATACGAAAGACAGCTGAGCCTTTCAAATGGTGTGGGTCCAGCCCCTAAGCCTTCAATTTAAACAACCGGTAAACGTATCTTTTACGATTTGGATAAGTTAAAGCTAAAACTTCCAAGACTGGTTACGGTAAAAGCTGTTTTCCAATACACATTCAAGTTTGTGTGAATACAGAACATAGGGAAAAAGGGCTCCGAAGGCCCTGCAGCAAATTGAATTTTTATTTTATTAAACAAGCTATTACAAATCCTGGGGTTCATAACAAGAAAAAGAAAAATGCTGTGCAACCAGTTCAGGGAACTTTAACTTTATAGATCACCAACATGATCAGCCTTGTCATACTCTCTTTAAATTCAAGTAGCTAATGCCTGATGCCCTTTTTTGGAACGCAGGAATACCAGTACACAGTTAACAATTGGCAACACGAAAGTGTACACTGAGGTATCTGGCTAGCCATCATGTGATCTGTAAACATTTCTTGGAAATATCTTGGCATGGAAACCCTAGCAAAATAAACAGTGACCCAGGGCGGGGGGAGGGGGAGAGCGTGCTCATCTTCATCAAAAGGGGTTAAATCCCAGCTCTTTCTCGAGTTCTGAATGTTCCCATCAGCCAGGTCTAAGCAGTCCCATTCCACTTGTAAATCTTGTGTTATTGCTCTGTGGTCATCATCTTCAACTGCAAGATAAACAGAATAAGGCAGCACACCCCCAAAAACGTGTGGAAAGTTAGGCACTGGAATTCTGACAATTAGCACAGTGTTTGTTCTCCTCGCGCCTGTAAGTCTGAAGCTGGACGGAACATTGATACACTCCAAAAGTGTTCAGCAGCAGTCTTGTAGCCTTGGATTGAACGTCCTCCCACTTTGATGAACCGCTGGGAACTGAAAAGTAAGAAAACGACACAGAGTAGAAAGAGGCTTTAAAGCTTCCATGGTGGTGGTGTGTGTGTGGGGGGGGGGGACACGACACTTCTCCGTTCCAGCTCTATATTTCACAAGGCACAAAACCCAAATTCCTCCAGCCCCGACATTCCCCCCACCAAAGATCAATAAAGATGTCTCCAGATAAATGGACATCGTTGAGAGTGAAAGAATCCCAAGTAACAGCTGCCGAAAAATACCTTTCTCTGCCCAAGAGTCTGGCGAATCCCTGCTAAGTATCTATATATCTAATAGCCAAGGCGCCCCCTGCATGCGGATATCTAAATCCGCACATTGGGGGCACCTAGGGGGGTGAAGAGATTTTCCTGCACACTTGGGGGGCTCCCTAGGTGTGCAGAAAAATCCAAAAAGTCAAAAAAATTATTCGGGGGATACTTAAATCCCCCCAAAAGTAAAAGAGCGTTCCCTGCGCATGCGCAGAGAATGCTCTGAGAACTGTCTGTTGCCAGAGACTATGCAAGACTGAATAATTCAAGAGAGCTTTTCTACGCAGGTAACAGGGCTGTACTGTACAAGATGGTTCACAAAGTTACTTGGATAAACGATTAGGGGCCATGAAGCAGGTTTCTACTATGTCATCTTTCCATCATTTACTTAAATTGTAAATTGTGATTGTTGTCTGTTTTAATTGATTTTAGATGTTTTAGATGTTTATATGAACCTTGGCTCCTTTGACCAAGCTATGTGAGCCGCACTAAGCCTGCTTGAAGGGAGAGCGGCCTATAAATACAATAAATAAATAAATAAATAAATAAAATCATTTAATGTAGAGAAAAGTTTGGATTTATACCCCGCCCTTCACTACCTGAAAGAGTCTCAGAGCGGCTTACAAACTCCTTTCCCTTCCCCTCCCCACAACAGACACCCTGTGAGGTAGGTGGGGCAGAGAGAGCACTGACAGAAACTGCTCTTTCCAGAACAGCTCTGACAGAACTATGGCTTGCTCAAGGTCATCCAGCAGGTGCAAGTGGAGGAGTGAGGAATCAAACCCGGTTCTCCCAGATACGAGTCCACGCACTTAACCACTACACCAAATGTAGTGGAAAAGAGCAAGAGTCCGGTAGCACATGAAAGACTAACAGGGTGTGAGCTTTCGTGAGTCACTGCTCACTTCTTCAGATACAGCTAGAATGGGAGTCCATTCGTCCTGTTTATTGGAAAGTGATTTCAGATGCCAAATGACACCATGAAACCCAGATTTCCCAGGATGCCTCAGACAGACAACCTAACCATCACTGTTACCTCCAAAGAACTTCTATCGCAGACGTGGCCATTTCTCTATATAAGCCCCACAGCATACTCTACCTAGTTGTAAATGGACGATGGCAACCGTTTTTCCTGCTGTCAGAGACCAAACATTCAGGTATTCCACTGAATGCACATCTTCGATTTTCATTAACTCTTCTTCAATGCGATCCACATTCAAATGCCTTGGAACTCCTACAGCAAAATGATAGCATCGAGTTAAATGCTAAGATCCAAAAGTAAATGTTTTCAGGAGGCGGCCAAAAACAGGACAACCTTTCATAATCATCGATGGCAATTTTAAAGCTCTTTTTTTTTTTTTAGATGAAGGGAAGTGATACGGTAACCACTGCTTCTAAAAAGGACACCCACAGAATGACTTTTATTAAGACCGACCAAAGTAAGACAGTAAGATTGCGGTATGTTATTTTGGTTGGCCTTAAATGAAATGCATTTTCATGGGTTTTGTTTTTGGAGTTCGCTATGGAGCAAAACCACTACCAACCCTGATCTCTGCTACACGTTTCCCAAGGAAGATTTTGAATATCGGAACAATAATTACCTTCAAGTATAATTATCCCCGTGTCCCGTATGATCCGCAGTGTAGTGAAAGCCACGAGTACTGAGAACACGTACGTGCATATAGGATCGGCGATCTTGTATTCTGGCTGAAGCAAAGAGATTAAGGCCTGATATAAGACTTTGCTAGAGGAAGAGAGTCTCTTTTTCAGATTCAGCAGTCACTGAATTCACACAACCGTTTTGTCTCCTGGACGAGAGAGATCCTGTAGAAGCTGGTGTGCGAAATACACAAGCCGTCTCTCCACCGTGTGGTTTTTCAGACTTGAACACACAGAGCTGCCTTATACTGAATCAGACCCTTGGTCTACCAAGGTCAGCATTATCTACGCAGATCAGGCCCGAAGCTACAGTGGGGCATCTCGGGGCTAGGCCCCCTGACTTACTGGCAAGGCCCCCCCAACTTCCCATCCAGCCCTGGGCCCCCAAGTTGTGGCAGATGCAGAGAAGGAGCTGGGTATCCCTTTAATTTGATTAGCCAGTGCTCCCTAAGAAATTTAAATGCCCCCCCCGACTAAAAAGAATCATGGCTACGGGCCTGACTTTCACTGAAATCTTTCACATCACCAACCACCTGGTTCATTTTTTAACTGGAGACGCCAGAGACTGAACCTCAGGCCTTCGGCATGCCAGGCAGCTGCTCTACCACTGAGCCACAGCCCCTCCCTTAGTGGTGTGTTTTTCATAACATATCCTAGAAGCTGCTTTTTACCAGGGGTCATTTCGTAGAAAAAGAGGAGCAGGAGCTCATTAGCATAACTAATTAGCATAACTTATTTGCATATGCTACACCACCTGACATCACCGGAAGTACGTCAGAAGGCAAGAATGAAAGAAGAGAGAGAGAGAGAAAAGAAAAAGAGCTGGCAGAGAGGGGACAGCTACTAATCCAAGCCTCAGAAATACCACTATTCTGGGAGGACAGCTCCAGTGGTGGCTGAAGCCTTCAGAAGGCTGGTCAGAGGAACAAGGGGTCATTTCCAGGGGACGGGGTCATTTTGCTGCAGCCATGACACAAGCAGGCATCCCCCCGGGGGGAGGACTGGCACCAACTCCCGGAGCTCGGCTCCCCTGAGCTCCTGCTCGAAAGGACCCCTGCTTTTTACAACGTTTACATTTTCTTTGCATTGTTTATTGTATGTATCCTACTGCTTTTATTGTGTTTCATTTTGTAATCTGTCTGAGTCTCAGCAAGAAAGGAAGATTATAAATGAAGCAAAAAAAATGCATAAAACATGTCAACAACAACAACAAAAATCAAACTCAAAGGTCGTACTCCTAAAATAACCAAAACTTAACTATGTGCGTTAAGTGCCATCGAGTTGCAACGGGGCTTTCAGGGCCAGTGAGAAGCAGAGGGGGTTTGCCGTTGGCTTCCTCTGCAGTCTTCCTTTGTGGTCTTCCATTCAAGTACCGGCTTTGTTTAGCTTCCAAGATCTGATGAGATCGGGCTATCCCATGCCACCTTTCCCTCCCAAAACTTAACATACACATATCATTGTTACGGTGCCTAGCTGAAACTCTTTCTTGGAAAGAAAGAGTCTGCCTTCTAAATTTCCACTGTTTTGGGCACTCATAGGGTTGTCTTCAGAAGAAGGTGGTATTGAATTGGGGCCGTAACAGAAAAGGCCCTCCTTTTCATCCCTGTAGATGGCTTTGGTAGTTCCAGGGACACTGAGGCGGGCCTGCCAATCATCATGAGCAGAGGTTGGGGCTCATATTGAGAGGGGCATTCCTTAGGATAGGCAATTTCCATCACAGAGTATTAAACTCAGAACACAAAACTCCAATCCAAGAATACATGTGGAGCTTCTTATCGCAATATTTGGTGATGGGTAGCCAGGAGGCTTCTCTACAGTGCAATCCTGTGCAGAGCTTAGGCTGGAGTAACTCCGTATGGCACAGCACTGTTATTAATTGAAATCTATAAGCCACCACATGCCACAGATCAAAGTTTGCAACAACAACAAAAATACGCTGGCACTACATCACATGTCGTCCCCAACTGCTTGAATCCAATCCAGTAACTCCTCAAGTGGGTGGAATATCTAGCACTCACACAGCGCTCCTGTGTACACACATTCACAGGAGCTCTGCACAAACGTCCCATTTTTGTGAGCTGGGAGCCTCCAGGAGACAAGAGCCCACTCGGAACGACTGTGGCGTTCTGTGTCAAATTCACTGCATGAACCATCTACCAAGAGTCCCCTACAGCCTTCAAGTGCTGAGCGAGCCAGCACAGCAGCCCCGGATCAGAAATGCCTTTTGTGTTTTGTTCACAATCCGAGTTGAGCCCTACCTTGAAACGAATGATGTATGCCGCTACAAGTACGCCGATGCTTTGCACCAAGTCTCCCAGAGCGTGTACGAAGGCAGCTCTCACGGCCAGGCTGCCGTGACCGTGGCTGTGCCCCGAAGCTGTGCTAGAGGAGTTGGACAGGGGAACCGCCGAAGGGGTGTGCGTGTGGGAGTGGAGGTGACCCGACTGATTCAGTAAAAAACCCATTCTGCAGCAGAGAGCAAGAGAAAGAAAAAACCCATTAGCATACTTTGACCCCAAAAGGGGTGTGTGTGTGTGGGGGGGATTTTACCATGACTGCAATCTTTTGTAAGCATGAGAAGATTGGAGAATGAGCCACTAGGACTGCCAAGTCAGCCCGGGGGGCGGGGGATCCCCCGCTACAGGGGTTCCCGATCTGCCGGCCAGCATTCGGCCGGTGGGGGAAACCCCACCCTCGAAGTCGTCCAGCCTGGACGACTTCCCCCATGTAATGACGTCACCCAGAAGTGATGCCATCACGTTGGGGGCGTTGCCAGGGCGACGCTCTGGCAATTACCCCAAAACTCTATAATACCATAGAGTTTTGGGGCGATTGCCAGAGCATCGCCCTGGCAACGCCCCCAACATGCTGACGTCACTTCCGGTGATGTTGGCCGGCGTGCGCGCTTCCCGGCTAGCGGAGGACTCCCCCCCGCCGGTAAGTTTAACCGACTTGGCAACCCTACGAGCCACTAATATTCATTATCAGTAGGGATCATTACTGTACAGCTCACAGTCACCAGCAAGGAGCTGTATTCCTAGAATGAGGGGGAGGGGGACCTTCCACCCACTCCACAATCCAAGAGGATGCTGCATTAAATTTAAAAAAACACAATTCAACTAGCCCAATACAGTAGCCACTTAATGAAAAACCAAGCGCAGAAAACTCCCACATGGTTAACGCAGAGAAACAGAATGCTCACATGACATTCACCGCCACACCAACAGCCGCGGTAATCAGCATGATGTCTCCATTGATATCGTAGTCCATATGGATGGTCCTCTGAACAGCTTCGTACAAGAGGAAAGCCATAAGGATATAAATCAGGAGGACGCTGAACATGGCAGACAAGACCTCTGTCGGAGGGATAGAGGAAAGAGAAGCATTGTTGCAGGAGGTCTAGGCACAGTCTTACGTTATACGGTATTACTTTTGCGTTTCTATGGCACTTTCAGTTATACCAAATGCTTATCGTTTCACATTCCTCACAACCAGTCAAGGGAACCACTAAGCTTTGCACAGAGCCCCTTTTTTCAATAGCAAAAGCATGGTTTGTGACCCATATGTAAAAGCTGTGTGTGAGCGAGAGAGAGAGAGAGAAATTGAGGTGAGTACTCCAGAACGGAGAGCACCCAGCCTCAAAACTCAAAAAGGAAGTTTCACACAAGGACACAGTAACAGAGCTGCCCAGTGGGAAAACACAGAAACAAGGGAAGTCTGCTGCTTATCACAAATGTCACTGCTAGCAGCAACATTCAACAAGGTGCCCCTGACACGGAAGCTGTCAAATCAATCACACTGGCCAGGGTTATCAAAGGGAGGGGTTAGTGTCACTTCCTTCTAACATGTATTCACAGTGCATGCTGGGAAAATGCATTCTCTGTGCCACAGAAACGCAACCTTGAGGGAAAGCATGTAAACGGTGCATTCAACAAACTTGCATGATCTGTTTCTTGCACAGGAGAAGGCGCACGCGCCCCGTAAGAGAAGAAAACGCAACTTTGTGGTGCAAGAGACCAATCACACAGAAACCTCCTTTGTATCCTGGCCTTGTCTTCCAAACACACTGGTTTCCTTTCTGAGCAAATTCTGACACTGTGAAATCCCACACAATTGTGGCATGCAGTAACTACTGACACTCGTGGAGGGGACATCAACTTTTCTCACCTCCACAGCTGCCCAGACAGCTGGCTACGAAAAAGTTGCTTAATGCATACAGGGTGCATAACGCAGGTTCTCTTTGGTGCAGAGTTAGAACTGCCTTGGCACAGAATGTGTACATTTGTTCTTTAGTGTACACATATCCCTAACTCTTGACTGAAGTATTTTCTTTAAAATTTAAATTCCAGCGCTCACAAAACTCTGCCAACATGCAATGCAAGACAAGATTTCAAATCCTATGAATACTGAAGGCATGGTTAATATTTAGTTCCCTTTGCTTTTTTCACTTGTAGCATCCTATGACAGATGCCATGCCAGTGCTTCTCAAGACTTCTACCCTTTCTGCATTTGTAGGTCTACCACAGACAGGAGAGTAACTTAAATTTCTTACCGGTACCCTCTCTCGGAGAGTAGCAAAGAGTTAGCCATGTTCGTCTTTTGTACCACAATAAAACAGAAGTCCAGTGGTACCTTAAAGGCTAACAACATTCATTCCAGTATGAATTTTTTGGAATGTAACTCATGAAAGCTCAGACAGAAATAGGAGTTGTTAGTCTTTAAAGATGCCACTGGGTTTTTATTTCTCTTAGAGGGCTCAAAGCAGAAGATGGATGGGGGGGGGGGGGTACTGCTGGCCTCGGCCACTGTCTACCTGGTACTCCGTAGTGGCATGCACCAGCTCCCTTTCACCCATGCCCACACAACCCCTTCATATAAGATCCCAGTGGCATCCGGTAAGACCAACATGCCCATTTCTCCCTGCAGCTGACCAGTTGCCTCTGGGAAACCCACTGTTGACCCCAGACAGATCACACCCAGAGGCTCCCTTCCACAGAGCCTGGAGCTTCCATATTGTCACCTTGAGACAGATGTGCTGTGGAGCCATGGGCAAAAGCCCCCCCACACACATGTGTTTGCAAGGGAAGGTTAATAATGGCAGGAGAAAGTTCCAGAAAGACAGCTCTGCCCACATTTCACCAATCTTCTCGTCAAAGAACACGTAACAAAACTTTTGAGGAACCCCTGAAACCCCTGGAACACAGTTTGAAAGCCACTGATGTGTACACCATCACAGAGACTCTTTAAATTAGGGACTACAGAACCACAGATGGGCTACCATGAAGTTCATCTGTGGTTCCGCAGTCCGTAATGGGCTACAGTATCACTAGTGTGTTAAACTATCCAAGGGTCTTTTCTTTGTTCGACAGAGTAATTTGTTAGGAATGTTCATGTAGGAAGAGTCTTGACTCAGTGTGGGGGCTTGAATTAAAAAAAACCCAAACACTTCAGCCATGGAATTCTAGAAGTCTGATATGATTCGCAAGGTATTTCCAAAATCTTTCTTCACTCTGTCCAGACATGGGAGGGGGATTACATTTCATAATGTTGCCTATGATTTCTTTCCCCTAGGCCGAGAGATTGTCCTCCTCCTCAGACATACAGTATTACCCCCTCCAGCACATGACTAAAGCTATATTGTACTATACCGTACAGTAGCCAAGCGTCTTGGGGCTCCGGTGGGCAAGGGTTTTGGCAGCCACGAAACTTTTCTTTCAAGAGTTTTTAATTTCGTGGAATGAATTATCCTGACAACTGAAACACAACCCAGTGGGGGCCGAAAGCAGTTTTCAAAGGTACTCAAATACATCCTGCTGTATTTAAGCTCTCGCTGGGCCCCTTTACCATTCGGCACATTAGATTTTTCAGGAGCTTAACAAAAAATAATGCTTTCCAAAGTGAGAGGGGAATGACTAATTGGACAGATGCGATCAGAGACTAACCTAAAGAGGGTATGAAAGACCAGAGCTGGCCATTGCATTTTGAACAGAAAAGCTGCTTTTATTTTGTCTGGTTATTTAAGAGCTCTCCTTTCCAAAGAGCTGATGTTGTAGATACTGTTCTGATGTCAAAGGAAAAACTGCAGTGGATTTTAGGAGTATATATACTTGTCCACATGGCAGGGTGCAGTTACGCACATGCCAGCCCCACAGAAATCCACCAAGTTGAAGGATGCCTACCTGTGTGGCGGACACAGCTCTCTTCTTAGGGCCAGAAGGCTCAGATTGAACACAATTCCCAACCACTCGCACAACTATGGTGCTAACCGCTGGGCTTAAGTTGCGCCAGTGCCATTTCCATACAAGGGTTCAAAGCTTTTGGGAGCGGGGTTTTCCCTCTGCTTCCCCACAGCATCATGATATATTAGTGTGCCTCCTGGGGTTTCCTTAGCTTTTCTCCAATCCTTCTCCAACCTGCATTGCTCCAAAGCGTTGGGAAAGATCGCAGCAAAGCCTGGATGGCTGCCGTGTGGGCAGGAAAATCTGTATTACCAACTAGGGTTTGGAGCTGATTTTTTATCAACTGCAGCTTGGCACTAAGCTGCCGTTTCTTGTAATGCCCAGTTCCCCCAAACTGTAGCTTGCTGAACTGCACTGCCCTTTGTGGCCTCCTGGCTACAGAGATGGAAGAACACAAGGTAAGATGCTTTCCCTTCTGGGAGGTGAGAAAGGCAAGATGCAGTTAATAACCAGGGGTTGATAAACAAACCAGAGCTTGTTGCACAAACCAAAGTTTATCACAGCATCTAAACACAACTGGATTCCAGTTTCCCTGCTCACCCCACCAGCCTGGTGGATAGGGGCCTGCACTAAACAATTATTTACACTCAATTGTATGTGTGCAGTAGGCTACTGTCAATGGAAATCCAAGCCTTAAGTCACCCATCACACTTGCAGGTGCGTGTCAAATTATACCTCTAAAGAAAGAGTGAGCGCACACATTACTAAAGTTCTTGTTTGCAAAACTCAGGCATCCTTTACGTACAAGACACATAAAAAGACACAGGCCAAAATTCATTATCCTTTCCCTCCCAACCCCAAGGTGCACATTTTCTAAGTCCATAAACCAATCTTTTAGAATAGGTCTCTCATGCACCATACAGAACCAACACCAGCATGCCTTTATTTATGGACTTTATATACAGGCTCAACTGCTGCGATTGGCACTTGCAGGCCTGTTACAAAGGAAAAAAACTCAGGTCACCTACCTAAGCGATGGAATCCAAAGGTGAACCTTTTGGTGGGCGACTTTGCGGACAGCCATAAAGCGAGCAAGGTCAAAATAATGCCACTGAGGTCAGTTAACATGTGAAGTGCATCTGTCATGATGGCTAGGCTATTGGCGACGTATCCACCTTCGGATGGGAGTTGAAGAGCAAAACAAAAAGTTAGGCGTGGGCTACAAGCACACAATGCACAGAGGCCAAAAAACAAAAGATACAGAATTACACTCAGTGAGGGAGTTACAGCCAACTGCAGCTTCCTGAACCTCCTGGTCAAATGGGTGGCAGTCTCAAAAGGTACGTGCCAAACCACTGTGTACAGTCAACGAGGACATCTTGCCTCTTTGACTTAATCTAGAGAAGTATACAGGGGAGGAAAGAAACAGAGCACAGCACAGCAGTGCAGTGCAGTGATCAGCGTGCTAGACTAGATTCCGAGAGACCAGGCTTCAAATATTCGTGGGTGACCTCAGCCCAACCACTTTCATCAGCCTAGCCGGCCTCACAGGGTTATTGTGAAGGCAGGCAAAGAGAACCACACGTGCTGCCCTGAACCTGTATCCAACCACATGCTTCAGACTTAAGGGCTCACGTTTTTGTAAAAGGGTGTGTGTGTGATCTCTGTTGATTGCTCCCTCCAGAGCGTCACAAACTTGTATCCGAGCATCAGCTGGCCTCGAGGAACAAAATTTGGGGAGCTACCACTGGCTGAAGAAGTGGGGGGGGGGCCCAACTGGCAGAAATCACCGTCCCCTCTTAAGATAATTTAAGGGCACTTTATTTTTCAAGACTGAATGGGTTGGGTGTAAGTTAACAAATGGAAGAGACAGAAGCACGCAGGCCCACAAAAGGTATGCAGCCCCAAGATAAGATCCGAGGAGGGTTAAAACCAGCCCTGAAGAAACACAGTGCTCCTATATCCCTGTCATCCTTTTGCATGACTGCAGAGAGCAACTTCAAAAAGTCACATTAGCATCCCAGTCGATAATGAGCCCTTGCCAACTTTAATGAACCATGAAGAACAAAGTGCTGTCTCATGGGTGGCTGATCACAAGCAGCTTGGGAAACTTTAAAAAGAACTCCCAAAACAGCAACAAATAAATAAAGGGCAGAATCTGCAGTACAGAGGGCAGCTGCCCGAGGATTTGATCACTCCGCTCAGACTCCTGTCCCACTTCGCAGTGCCCTGGGGTGCAAAAAGCCCTACTTTGTAAAGGAGGCTTGCAAATAAGCCCACCACTTACTAGCACACCCAACAGCTTTGGCCTAGCCCCACCTACTGAAAATCCAACAGAACTTCTTAAAAAACCCTTTCCACTTTACCAAACCTTCCCTGAATGGTTTCTTAGAAATGACCACCCCACCCCAGGGGGCCAGCTAACAGCAACACTGCTTTAAAACAAAGGCATTAATTCAGCTTTAGGGTCAGTACTATTCTGTCTGGCAGCAGCTGTGTTAGGTCTTTCACATCATCTGCTACCTGTTTCTCTTAACTGGAGGTGATGGGGATCGAACAGGGGACCTTCCCATAACCCTCCAACCATAAATCTCCACTGAGAGGATGGTTCCAATTTGCTGGATTTGCAGGCCAAGCAGCCAGCTTACAACCAGGCGAAAATACATATGCTGATCAGGAACCTCTTGTATCTTCCCCAGATCCCAGTTAGATACCATACTATTTTCTGCAGTTGCCTTGATAAGAGAAACCCAATCGCTTGCTTAACAAGATCAATTAGCTGCCTTTAAAGACTTTGCTTGTGACAACTGGAGAATATAGAAATAATTACTCCAAGGTACATAGTACATGGGAAAAAACCAGGGATCTACAGCACAGCATGAGAAGAAAACAGAAACAGTCGCATTACTGGATCACCAGCTACAGCACAAGGCCTTGTCAATGTGCACTGCAAAGAAAAAAAACCTAGCCACTATCCAATTTACAGCATTTCATACATCTGACACGATTACACGCAAGGCTGTAAATTTTGATGGATGTGCATATAATTCAGTATTATGCAGTCCAAAGGAATCATACCCCAAATAATTTGCATTTCTCATAAATCAAGCAGGGAAAGTTTCTCTAAATTAAAGGGAGCCAGTGTACCATAGCAGCTCAGAATGCGTACGATTGGGGAGGTCCCTTGATCAAATTTTGCATCCGCCAAGAAATCACAGGGTGCTTCAGGCAAATCATTCAGCCTTAGTCCCACCATCTACAATAGAGGGATAACAGTTACTGGCCCTGGTTAAAAAGAGTTGGCTCGGGGTTAGTATTTGGAAGGGAGATCACCACAGATGGTGCAACAGTGGAATTGGCTGCCTAGGGAGGTGGTGAGCTCCCCCTCACTGGCAGTCTTTAAGCGGCAGCTGGACAAACACTTGTCAGGGATGCTCTAGGCTGTTCCTGTATTGAGCAGGGGGGTTGGACTAAACGGCCTGGATGGCCCCTTCCAACTCTGCGATTCTATGATTCAGTAAGGAATACCAGGGTCACTATACAGAGGCAGGCAATGGCAAACCACTTCTGAATGTCTCTTGCCTTGAAAACCCTACATAGTCACTGTAAGTTGGCTGTGACTTGATGGCACTTTCCACCACCACCACCACCCCGTTTACTGGCCTGCCTTACAGGACTGTTGTTAACAAACACGGTGAATTCTGCGAAGTGAATGCTCAAAGTGCCGTGTAAATCTTTAATAACAATAACTGCCCTTTCAAGAGAAACATTGCAGGGTTTTTAATTATTGTTTTACTCACTCCCAAAATGCTCCCGTTAAGTTTCCATGGGGTGGTTCTCAATTTTTACGTTGTCTGGACTGCATGCCTCCCACACACGCGCCAGTGCAGGGAGCACAATTCAGCCGTAGTTATGACCAAGTGCCAATTAGAGCAATGGAACAGTAGTCAACAGAAACCAATTTTTGCTAGATTGTCCCTTTTCGGGGCGAGAGTTTCCGTGTTTAATTCCACGCAAGTCAAGATGCAGCCATTTGACTAATCTGGTAGCTCTTGCCACGGTGTTCTGCCCACACCCACAGTTCAAGCCTCCATGTGGCAGACAGGTACAGGTACACATGGACAAAATAACCGGTACATTTTCTTGAGATAATTTTTTTAAAAAACCAACAACCCTAGGCTGTTTCACTTCCTTTATAAAAAAGGATCTAAGAACACATCAGCAAAAGGAAGAAAATTTTTTAAAACTCCAGGATGTTTGTCTATTTATAAGTGGAGGCTTTAGTGTTGCACAGAATTACTCTGTAACGGCAGCTGTTTAAGCCAGCAGTGCCCCATGCTGCTTTGTGCGCTGATTTTGCTTACTCAAGATGCTCTCTGAACTCACTGCCTCTTCAGGAGGCGATCTCACCAGGCCAAGTGTCTTCCCCAAGTAAATAATTAAAAGCCTCTCCCAAGGCACAGTGATCTTTCAAAAAGCAACTGCCACCAGTGTTCCCTCTAAGCTGAATTAGTGTGAGCTAGCTCACAGTTTTTCAGCCTCCGGCTCACACATTTTTGTCTTAGCTCAGGAAGGAGGGCTCCAGAGCAAACGAATCGATGCAGCAGCCAAATCTCCTGCTCACAACTTTAATGCCAGTAGCTTACAAAGTAGAATTTTTGCTCACAGGACTCCACAGCTTAGAGGGAACATTGATTGCCACCCGCCTTTAGTTCGAGGGCAAGGCCTGCTTACCGACCAGCTCCCCCGTCATAAAGAGGAGATAGAGGACCGCTGCTAGGATCAGGCGCCTCTTCACGGTCCTTTGCTTCAACAATTCCCTCTGTTTGTCACAATTGTTACAAGGGTCCGGGCCCGCAGCAGGGTAGCCCCTCTGAGGGGCGGCGTCCCTGTCCAGCAAGGAGTCGTCGGAATGGGGCCCCAAGTGGGCGCCATTGGCCGAAGCGTCCGCTGCCCCATCAGCCGCGTCGTCAGAAACCACGACTCGCAGTTTGTTGAACCTGGGGTAGTCCTCGTCTCCGGCCTCATCCGAGAAATCAAAGGCACTGGAGTCGTTCAAGAACAAGGGGTCCTCGTTCCTCCTCAGCACGGATTTGAGGCTGCTCCAGAGGCCAGAGCGGGCCATAGCAGGCGGCCAGCGGTGCTCAGCTGCAGGTACGTCTTCTCAGGCCACGTCCCCTGGCAGGCTGGGGCGCTTCATGGCCCTAATATTTCAGGTCATTGCTCATCTGGGAGGGACGAGACGCGTGTGCTGAGGCCAAATCCGTCAACCAACCGAAGCTGAAACAGGCAAAACAGATGGCAGTCAGTCCTCAGGAAGGAAACCGAGACAACCCCACCCACAAATGCCATGCCATAGGCAACATATGATTCTGAAGATGCCGGACTGGGCCTGACCGGCTGCACAAGGCAGAGCTCCTCCAGGCAGAGGCGATGGTCTGACTCTGGAGGGACTCTGCCTAGGACCGCACTACAAAACCCTTCCAGCTGTGCGTGCTCCTATTCTTCCAAGGCCTTTGCCGCAAGGTGAACTGTAAGCGCCTCGGGGCGGGGGACGCCCCTTTCCCTGGTCTGTGCGCCACCTACGCCTCAGGGGTGGGACGGAGCGGCCCCTTCCCCGACGAGGGGCCCGGCGACAGAAGGACCCTCTCCGGCCATGCAGCGCCAAACAATGGCTACTGCGGAGAACGCAGCACCACGCGTGGGTCGCCCACCGAGCTTTCGTGGCCCGCAGGGAGGGAGAGGGAGACGGGCCGGAGAGGGTAGGGAGGCGGCAGGACGGGGGGCGGGACCCTTACCTGGGCGCCCGAGGAAGCCCCTCCGCCGTCCGCACGGGACCCAGCCGCTCCGCAGGACCTTCCCCGCCCGAGAGAAGCGGACTCCCTGCGCGCTCCCTCCAGGGGCCAAGGCGCGCTAGGCACGGCCAGGTCGGCACGGGCGCAGCGAAAGAGGGCGTGGGCTCCTCCCCGGGCAGCGCGGGCATTCCTGAGCAGTCACCAGCCGCCGCCGCCGCCGCCGCTTCCCCTCTTTGCCGGACCGGCTCGGCAGCCAGCGCGCCCCCCCCCCCCCCCCCCATCTCCCTCCCACCCAGCAGCCGCCGCCAAGGGAGGCAGAACCCAATTTTCTGGCTCCCGCTACAGCTGAGCAGCGCGCCTGCGCCTCTGGAACGCCGAAAGGGAGAGGCGCGGGGAAAGCTTCCGAATCAGGGGAGGGGGGGGGGTGTCGTTTCCCCCCTCCCTCCTAAAGCCAGATCTGAGCACCGGCTGCGCCCTCCCGCCCTGCCAATTCTCCCAGACCGTTGTCTTGTCTTTCTTTTTCAAAAGCTGGCTAGAACTTAAGAACTCCTTGCCTGGCCACATTCTGACGGCGCCCCTGGAAGAACGCAACCCAGGGGAGGCAGATGGGAAGAGCCAGCCGCTGTTGAGCTCCGGCTCCGAAGGGCTGCAGCAAAGGAGGCCGGGCGGCGGAAGGGTTAAGCGGGCCGGCCACAGATTCGGAACACGGTGCAGCCTGGGAATCGTAGGCGGCGGTAGCAGCAGCAGCTGGGGGAGGCGGTGGCAGTTAGGTGGCTTCCAGCGCCAGCAGTTAACCTGCGTTTCTTGTTAGGCAGCTGCTTTGTCATTTCAGAGCCACAGTCCTATGCACGCTGACAAAGAAGAGATTGGATTTATACCCCCCCTTCACTACCCAAGGGAGTCTCATCAGAGCGGCTTACAAACTCCTTTCCCCACAACAGATACCCTGTGGGATGGGTGGGGCTGAGAGAGCTCTGACAGAAACTGCTCTTTTTCAAGAACAGCTGTGCCAAAACTATGGCTTGCCCAAGGTCATCAAGCAGGTGCAAGTGGAGGAGTGGGGAATCAAACCCGGTTCTCCCAGATTAGAGTCCGCGCCCTTAACCACTACATCAAACTGGCCATGGAACTTGTGCTTAAGGAGGGCAACGATTGGGAAAGGAAGGGATTTCAGCAGGGATGTGATGTTAGTCCAGGACTTGTATTTCTCTTAGACTCTACGGTATACCATAGAATCTGCCCTCCAAAGCAGCCATTCCCTCTATGGGGACGGATTTCTCCTGTCTGGGGATCAGATATAAGTCCTGAAGAACTCCATATCTCACCTGAAGGTTAGTAACTACAGCTGCTAATGACTAACACAGCTGATAAAAGGATGTTTCTCTCCAGCTTTATCACAACTGTGAAGAAATGCATTTTTTCTTTGGAGGTTTGAAGTGAGCTCTTAGTTTTAAAAGGTTTTTTTCCCCCTCTCTCTCTCTGGACAGAAAACAGGCAGGAAGGAGGGAAATCAGTTAAATTGCATTCCAGGCGTACCTCAGCCCACTTTCATACAAATGCTACTAGGTCTAGAGAGTGGGATGGTAAAGCTCCCCTGTCCCCTTCAAACAGGGAACAGAGATTTGGAGGAATTAAATACTAGAGAGACTTCAGGAAGGAAGAAACTGGAGATCTCCAGGAAAAGTCTCTTTTAACTGGCCTGAACTGGTCAATGGGTGGGGAAAAGAGAAGCAATAAAACTCGGGGGAGCAAGGAGGAAGGTCTCTCTGGTGCAGAGTCCATCAGAGCAAGCAGAACTCTTAACCGGTTTGGTGTAGTGGTTAAGTGTGCGGACTCTAATCTGGGAGAACCGGGTTTGATTCCCCACTCCTCCACTTGCACCTGCTGGATGACCTTGGGCAAGCCATAGCTCTGTACTAGCTGTTCTCTCAAGGACAGTTGTCTCTGAGCTCTCTCAGCCCCACCTACCTCACAGGGTGTCTGTTGTGGGGAGGGGAAGGGAAAGGAGATTGTAAGCCGCTCTGAGACTCCAAGTGAAGGGCGGGGTATCCAATCTCTTCTTCTTCTTAACGGAGATCTGGAGGAAGCAGCCATTGATCATGCAGTTGGCCTAGACAGCTGAAGGAAGCTTCAATGTAATGACAACTCTGTAGAGATATGTAACTTCCTAAGCTAAGGAGCCTGTCCTATATTTTAACACCTGATAGGGCATATATAGAGAGAGGGTCAGAGGAATTGTGTTTTGAATTCCTTGCTCAATTTGGTGTCGCACTAAAAGTATGATTTTTGAACATTTTCTTTTAAATAAATATAACTTTTGATGCTGGTAGTGGCTCTCTGTACCACACAGACCTCCACTGACTTGGACATGCCATTTTAAAAGGAGTGCCAGGGAAAGGCCAGCAGTTGGCAAGTGGCTATTCTTCCAGGGGCGCAGAAGGCAGTAAATGGTCCCTGTGGTGACCAAGTGCTGGGCTGCAGAAGACACAGAGGCAAGGCCTCAGAACTTGGAAGCTGGGAGTCCTGACCCTCCCAGTGGACAATTCCTTACAAAGGTCAGGTGGCGGTGGCAGGTTACCCGAGATATAAAGAAAAGCCTCTGCAGGCATTGGAAAAACCTTGGAGTGCAGGGCAGGATGGCCTGCAGGTTGGAGCAGGCCCATTCTGCCACAACAACACAATGAAAACAGACCTTTCTGTGAACCTATTCTGATTGTATTACAGAGACTCCAGTATTTCCATATGAACAAGGGTAGGACTTACTTCTGAGAACTTACTTCTGCAAGTCTACACTGGTTCTCCAGGTCACATGCCCTGATTGCAAGTTTTGATGCAAGTTTCACAGTATTTTAGGACTGCTAGTATCTCATACTCTGAAACCGGGGGGGGGGGGGGGGGAGCGCAGTAGCATCACACTGGAGCAACACGGATAACGGCAGTCATTTCACACACCCTGTGGTACGTGTCAATGTATATAGTTCAGAATCTTAGCCTATTTATTACACATACATATAACAAGACATGGAGATTAGCTATGTGCTAAATGAAAAACGTAGCTACCTCCATATTATTTCCTTCAGTCTACCCATGCAGTAGTTGCCATAAACGTGAACACACACAAAACTAAAGAGACCACTGGGGTGTTGGGGAATCGGGCATGGGATAGCAGACAGCCATGAGGTTTCAACCTGAGTCCCTGAGAACAAGCCTCCAAAACCTGATTCTCAGGACCAGAGCCCTAGAGCTAACAATCCTACAATACACACGGATATGTAGCAAAAGGTGTTGGAAATAAACACACTCCTAGAGTCGCCTCTGTTCCGGGGCTTGATTGCCAATGTGCAGCCACAGAACCCCTTTTTGGTGCCAAAAGCCCTGGATCACATTAAGTACTACCCAAAGAATCTGTGCTGAAGACCAGAGCATGTGTAAAAAGCATTTCCTGCATCAAAGCCAGCTGCAACCAATGCTCCCTCTAAGCTGTGGAGTCTTGTGAGCAAAAATTCTACTTTTGTGAGCTACTGGCATTAAAGTTGTGAGCCAGTGATTTTGGCTTCTGCATAAACTGGTTTGCTTTGGACCCACCCTTCCTGAGCTAAGACAAAAATATGTGCACCGGAGGCTAAGAAACTGTGCGCTAGCTCACACTAGCTCAGCTTAGAGGGAACACTGGCCACAACCCAGCCACAATTGCAAACTGCTGCCAGGCTTCGTGAGTTGCAGATATTCTCCAATCCTGTCGGCAACCTTAGAACTGCTCAGTGGGGTGATTTTTGCGGTACATGTCCAGTGAGGCATTCAACTGACTCCACAAGAGACTTGACTGGTACAAAACATAAAAGCTTTATGCAGCTTATCAATACTTAAACAACATTTACTATTCTATCAGCAAGGACACTTCCCTTTGCAATTGTTACCATTCTTTGTACAAAACTAAGTTCAAAAGTCACCTTGTAGTACGCGTTATCTTGCAGATAGGAACACAAACTAGAGCACAAAAGCTTTTGCAAAGGATGCTGGGCCGTTAGCAAAGAAATGCATATGTTGTGACTTTTTAAAGATTTTGGAGAAAGAAAGCAAGACTGCAAGAAAAATGCGCTGACAAGTTGTTACAGAATCCCAAACCCACGAGCTACAGCTCAGCAGCAAGTCTCATCAGATATCTTTGAAATGGATCACAGGGTGTGTCCACTGGCTATATTATTTCACATAAGCATACAGCTACTACCAGCACAAATCAGCTCAAGGTGTCTTTTGTATGCTAAGAAGCAACCGCTGTTAGAATGACACAGTTGGGAGGTAACATCATCATGCTTGTATCCATGATCTCTGTATAGCTAACAAACAGGAACGCATCACTGCGTGTCTATCAAGACAAAGCAGAAAGAGACATTTTCCTTCCTGAAGCCTCTCTAGTATTTAATTCCTCCAAATCACCCGGCTCAGATGGCATACATCCAAGAGCTCTGAAAGAACTCTAATGTGAACTTGTGGGTCTCCTGACAAAAATATGTAACCTTTCATTAAAATCTGCCTCCATTCCTGAGGACTGGAAGGTAGCTAATGTCACTCCCATTAGAAAGGAAGATCTGGGAAATTACAGGCCAGTCAGTCTGACGTCAATACCGAGTATTGGTGGAAACTGTTATTAAGGAGAAAATTAGTAGGCACATTGATGAACAAAAACTATTGAGGAGAACTCAGCATGAGTTCTGTAAGGGAAGATCTTGTCTCACTGTTACTGTTCTTTGAGGGGGTGAACAAACATGTGGACAAGGGGGACCCAATAGATGTTGTTTACCTTGACTTCCAGAAAGCTTTTGATAAAGTTCCTCATCAAAGGCTCCTAAATAAGCTCAATAGTCATGGGATAAAAGGACAAGTCCTCTTGTGGATCAAAAACTGGCTAATGAATAGGAAACTGAGAGTGAGTATAAATGGGCCATTTGCCACCCCACTGGACAAAACCATAAGCACCGTCTGAGCTTTTTAAACTCCTGAGTCAAAAGACACTTCATGTACAATACTGCCTACGTAAGTAGCTGCACAGCAGCAACAAATTTGACAAGCACAATTGAACTATGCTAGAAGTGAAGCCACTTTCTGTCTAAAGTCATTCCTGCAACCAACCACTAAGATGCTAGTAGAGCATCCTTCCTTATATAGGGAATGGGATGCAGGTTCCTGGGCTTCTCTTTCGCTTCCAGTCATTTCTGTTACACAATGCAGAAGAATAAATTCTTCAAGGCAAGCCAGCAATTTGGGGAACTCTGTGTTTGGAGGGTTACCACCATCACACCCTATTCTGCACTGCCAGCACTGAGGACCAGGGCTATTTTGGGGCAGGAACGCATAGGAACGGATTTCCAGCTGGCTTCCAAGTTGGCCACGCCTACAGCCCCCCCCCCTTCCCCAGGCATCTCACAAGCCGCAGAGCACCTGGGGAAGCCAAGCCAATCTAGGGAGGGAAGGCAGTTTAAACTATGAAAAGGCTATGAAGGGAGCTATGCTGTCAGGGGTGTGGCATAATACACGAATGAGTTTCTGCTGCTGGGTGTAGCCTGTTATGCTAATGAGTTCCTGCTGGGCTTTTTCTACAAAAAAAAAGCCCTGCTGAGGACTAAACCCCATACGCCTAACATGGATTCGATTGGGTTAAATTCTTATTAAAAGAGCTCTTAAAGGTCCAGCTCCTTTGACCCTGCTGCTGTTTTTCCTAAGGTATGCACAAAGAGAAAGATAAGGACAAGATACAAATATATTTAGATATATATGTGTGTGCCTCCCTCACATGTATACATATACTACAACACATTATTATATGTACATTATTACATATAAAATTCACACACACACCCTTCAGTAGGCATGTGACTGTACAGCTCCTCCCCCTATACTATATACTATAACACATTACTATATGCACATTATTAGATATAAAATCCACACACACACACACCCTTCAGTAGGCATGTGATTGTGAGCTCCTCCCCCTATACTATATACTATAACACATTACTATATGCACATTATTAGATATAAAATCCACACACACACCCTTCAATAGTCATGCGACTGTACAGCTCCTCCCCCTATACTATATACTCTATAACACATTATTATACACAAAATTCACACACCCACCCTTCAGTAGGCATGTGACTGTACAGCTCCTACCCCTATACTATATACTATAGACACATTACTATATGCACATTATTAGATATAAAATACACACACACCCTTCAATAGTCATGTGACTATACAGCTCCCCCCCCCCCCAGCTGGTTCTGTCGCAATTTCCGCTTTCCCGCGGAGTCGTTCCTTCCCTTCAGTCCTGCGGTCGAGACGGGCGGTCGGGAAAGCCAATCAGAGCCCCCCTTAGAGCGAGAGCATCGCCCTTTCTCGGCCAGTCTCCCAATCAGCGGCCTCCTCACATCGCCTCGGAATCCCCACACGCACCGCCTCTCTCTCCCGGAAGGAAGGCCTGCTCTGGCTCGAGGCCCCGGTTCTTTCCCCCCGCCGAGAGGATTCCTCAGACGACGAGTTCGGGAAGCGGCCCCCTCGGTGCCCCCCGCGGAGGAGAGGGGGTCGGTCGGTCGGTCGCTTGCTCTGCCCGCGCGAAATGAGCGATGAGCGTGGCGGGTCCGCTCGACGTGAAGGCGGGGCCGGCAGCTCGGACCGACGGCGACCTGGCTCCGGGTCAGTGCGTGGAGCTGCGGGGGACATAAACGGGGGGGCGGGACGGGACTCTCTGCAGGGCAGCGTTCCCTCTAAGCTGAGCCAGTGTGAGCGAGCTCACAGTCTATTAGCCTCCAGCTCACAGATTTTTGTCTCCGCTCGGGAAGGAGGGCCCCAGAGGCAAACTAGTTAACGTAGCAGCCAAATTCCTCGCTCACAACTTTAATGCCGTAGTGTAGGACAAGGGGGAAAGAATGTGATTTCTGGCACTTTCTGTGCATATATATCTGTATCTGTATTGACAGCTGTCACTGTGCCTTCAAAAGTTTGATATTAACAGACCCAGATCCTGCTATGTAATCGAGAAGCTTCTGATTAGAGAAACTTAAGAGCAGAACATATATATTTTATAACCGCGTTTTTTGTATAAGAAGCCGTACTAAGCGGGGAGGGCGGGATATAAATCTCATGAAATAAAATAAAATAAGCAAAAGTATTATTAAAAGCCTTTGTAGATGGAATTAGGATGCAGTAGGGATGGAATGCTGTTTAGAAGTTGCAAGGCCGCTCCTCATCGCCAGCGCTCCATAGGCAGAGCCCAGTGTTCTGAAGACAAGATAAACAAGTGAAATTACTGACACCACTGCAAGATACACTGAGTCACATTAGTCTTGTATGATGTTAACTGCCTGGTACCAATTGGAGACCCTTTAATGTGTAAACTATATGTGATGTCACTTGGGGTATAAGATCTTCTGCCCTTCCTGGTTATGGCAGAATACAGCTTTGGAATTGCTGGAAATGCTAAGGCATTTATCAGCCCTGTATTCCCTGTTATGAATTCATTAAACAGATATTCATCAAACTCGTTGGACTCAGACTGTGTGAGTCCAATTCGGCCAAGGGGTCACGCAGGCACAGATTTGTGCTTCCGAAGCTCACAAAGTAGGATTTTTGCTCACAAGACTCCACAGCTTAGAGGGAGCATTGCTGTAGGGGTGTCTGAAATGAAGACCCCCCCCCCAACATTCTTGTTCTGATTTTTTAATGGATCGGTGTCCCGTTCCTTCATATGTGTTTTTGAAAAAGGAAAACGAAGAACTGTCTGCTGGCACCTTAAGTCTTAACAGAATGCACAGAGAAGCAGGCAAGACTTTCCCACCGCTTTTGTTCCCACGCCTAGCAGCAAACCTTCGCTAATGTACAGTGCAACCCTATGTGGAGCTATGCTTGTCTAAGCCCACTGGTTTCAGTGGGTCTAGACTGGAGTAACTTTGCATAGGGCTGCATTGATAATTTATTCAGGGCTCAGCTACTTAAATCTTCTGCATGTGTGGATTAAGGTAGAGCAGTGAGGCCAATTAAAAGTTGTCTGACTTGTGTGAGAGAGGATGGAGACCCCCAGGGGGCAGGTGGGGATTTTAACAGCAGATGGGAATTTTAACAGGCACAAGAGTTCCAAGGTATACACTTCTGAGAGTCAGAGCTCCCTTTGACTCTCAAAAGCTTATACCTGGAAGTTTTGTTGCTCTTTAGGGTGCTACTGGACTGGAATCTTGAGGTGTACTTGTCTGTTTTCTCTCCCGTACAAATACTGAAGGTAGAAAACCATTGGCTGCTGTTCTTACCTGGTTACTGTCGTGAGCAGAAAGAGATTTCCAGCATAGTCCAGTAGCAGGAAAATATCTGAGGAGGGAGTATGCAGTGGATTCCGTTAGCATGTAACTTTGTTAGTTATGGAAAGAGATAACATTACCTTCAGGTGCATCCACTTATGAATGCTTAAATCTTCCTGCTGTTTGTAGTAAAACGGAAGTTCAAAACAGGAAGGTGTATTTAGGAAGAAATCTCTCTTCCAATCATCTGTACTGCTGCCAGGAGCAGGTATGGAAAGAGCAAGTTGTGGAGAGGACATTGCTCAAATTCCTGGTGAGGTTACTTTTCCATGTGTGTGTTTAAGGCAGGGGAATGTTTTCAGTTTTTGAGGCAACGGATTTGTGTTCTGCCTCTGAGGCCTTTGTTTGGGCTTTATAATTAGAATTACTGTGGCATGGGTGAATTATTATGGCATGGGTAAATGAGCACTGTTTTCTCTCAGTAGTAAAACACTCAAAAAACATTCGTAGACTGAGTTGCTTATCTAGGTGATTTATTCTTTTCAGAATCGGCGAAAGGTGGTTCACTGTTACTAAATATGCATTCTTATCTTTTACATTCATACCATTATGCAGCATGTAATGGCTCCTTAATATGTGGAAGACACAAGAGCATTTATGTAAAGTCTCTTGAGAATTGAGTCCTGTAACTTAATTTTTAAAAAATTACTATTATTTTGTGATTGTTCTTGAAAGTATTCATTGGCAAAAATTTGACAGTTTTTCAAAACTTGGTATTTGTTGCAGATTCAAACAATCAGTCTCCTGACGAAGGATTAATTGAAGACTTTGCAATTGTAGACCAAAAAGCTGTGGGACAACTAGCTGAAGGGCTGATTTCTCACTACTTACCTGATCTACAGCGATCAAAACTAGCTTTAAAGGAGCTTACGTACGTAAATGAAAAAAAAATGTACATGTAGTTATATTTATCTTCATTTATTTAGTTAAGGTATTTCTAGTCCATCTTATTGAGACTGATGGTGAATGTATCAAGTCTGACTTCTCTATTTAAAGATGACCAGAACAGTTATTAATTTATGTGCGTTTAGAATTGCAATTCATGGTTATCTTCTTTCTCTCTCCCTGCATAGCTGTTTGCTTAGACTATTTTATTCCATCTTTTTCCCACTCAGCAGCATACAAATTGAAATAAGCACAAAAATACTATTTGCACAGTTACTTTTCTTGAGCAATTGTATAAAAGATTCCCCCCCAACCCCAGCGACAATTGCCGACTTTGAGGACTTGCCTCCTTGGCTGCCAGTTTCTGAAGACGAAATTAAATCTTAGATTGTTCAATTAAAAGCTGCTAAGGCTCCAGGGTCTGATAGACTGCCACCTGAACTTTTTAAAGAAAATATCGATTGGTGGGCACCTTTCCTTGCAGCCCTTTTTATTTTTATTGATTCCTCTGGCCTTATCCCCCTAGAATGGAATACAGCAATAGTGGTCCCCATATTCAAAAAAGGGAACAAGAGAAGAGCCCACAAACTATCGACCTATTAGCCTCTTAAATATATGTAGCAAATTGTATGCTAAACATCTTCTTGTAAAGCTTGAAGACTGGCTAATTCAAGAAAATGTGATTGCGACAGTGCAAGCTGGTTTTAGAGAGTATAGATCCACCCTGGACCACTGTCTCACTATTCAACATCTTATAGAAAAATATGCTGCTAAAGGCCTTAATTCACTTTTTGCTGCTTTCATTGATCTGAAAGCAGCTTTTGACTCAATATCGAGGTTGAAATTGTGGGCCGGTTTAGAAGCTTCCTCAATTGACAGAAGGCTCCTCTTTTTGTTGTGTGCTTTTCACAATAATACTCATTTGCAGGTTAGGCTTAATGGGAAAGAAAATTTATCGGACCCTATCAACACCTATAAGGGAGTTAGGCAGAGTTACTTATTAGCCTCTTCCCTGTTTAATCTATATATTCATGATATAATAAGTTATTTGGGCTCCCCCAGTTTACATCCACCAAAACTTCAACAACATGTTTCTTATTGTATGCGGATGATGCTGTCATCTTAGCGAGAACACCGGTTGGCCTTAGGAGAGCTCTCAGTAAGTCTGCAGACTTCTGTAAGAACAAGGAATTAATAATAAATTTTCAAATGACCAAGGTTATGGCCTTTGGGCCTAGACAAAATAAAAGAATTTGGTCTGTAGGCAGGCGCTCATTAGAGCAGGTTTCCTGCTTTAAATACTTAGGTATGGTCCTTCAATCAAACAGGGCTAGGAAAGCCCATATACAGTACGTCACCTCCCAAGGGGAAAGAACAGCCAATGCTATTCTTAAGTTCTATCACACCAAAGTGGTCCTATTATGTGCCAGTGGCCCAAAAACTTTTTCAAGCAAAGGCAGTTGGGCAGATGCTTTATGGCACTTTTATTGGGCCTCCTTCCTCTAGTTTTGCATCCCCCTTAGAGCAGGTTCAGTCCAAATTTTTTTAGAGCAGTTCTTCAGGTCCCGAGGTGTGTATCAAATATACTGATCCGTTTAGAGACAGGTGTTATATCGATGGAAGCCAAATTTACTTTAGCTTCGCTCCAGTATTGGCTTAAATTAAATTTCTGCCTTCAGGGACTAACCCAACTGCTACTGTCAGATGCCTTCAATCCAAATGGCTGAGAGCAGCTCATAACAAACTACATGCTCTTGGAATCTCCCCCCAAGCGATTTTGAGTATGTATTGGGATGTAACGAAATCAGCCCTAAAGCAAAGAATGATGGACCTGGAGAGATAAGCTGATCTCAGTAAATGTCCTAAGTTTAGAGCCCTGGATTCTGTCAAATACCATGTGCAACCCATGTTCTATGGATTGCAGCTTGATATTCACAAGTTTAGGAAAGCCTTCACATTAGCCAGATGTAAGGCTCTCCCCTCCGTGCTGCTTGAGGGCAGATTCAAAAGGATCCCCACTGAATATAGGTTTTGCCAATGTGGCTCAGGGGAGATAGAAACTATTGAGGCATGATGCTCAGATGTAACTGGTATAACAAGTTCCGTAACAAATACATTACTCCGCTCATAATAGATATGGTGGGACAAACAGGTGCTGAAATCCCTGTAACCAATTGTTAATCAATGGAAACTGGACAGTTACTAAATCTGGCGAAATTCTGGGTGGCATGTTATTATATTTGAAACACACGATCAAATACGTAACAATAGCTCCCTAGTAGTTTCTGATGTATGTTCTTCTTTCTTATTTTATTACGCACGACTGTATTTTTACATAGTTTTATTTTTATATTGGTTTATATATATATATATATACTGTTTAAACTCAGTTATAGGAATCTTTCATCTAAGTACGTGCATCTTATGACTTGTTGTAATAATAAATGAACCTGAACCTACCATTTGCACAATTTATGGAAGCTAATAGAGAGCAAGAGAAGGAGCTGCTCTGTCTTCACTGGCAGGCAGCGTTCAGTTGTCCCTTCTAATGCCTCTATAACTTGACTTCAGGTTTCATCTAAGCTAGGGGTGGGCAAAATTGCGGCCCATGGGCCACATGTGGCCCGCCACAGAGTTTTTTGCGGCCCGCCAAGACAGTTGGCCACATGGTTTCAGTCAGGCCTCCGTTGGGTCGGAGCACTGAGAAGCGGCGCTCCAGGAGTGAAGTGTCCAGGAGGCGGGCACATTACCAAGCCCCACCCCCTGCTCCCTGCTATTTATTGATTTTTATGATACAATTTATATCTTTTCTGAAATGCAGAGTTAACTAATGAATGCAATCATTTTAAAAGGTGCGGCCCTCTGCTAACCTCCGCTCCCACAAAATGGCCCCCGAGCCAAAACAATTGCCCACCCCTGATCTAAACAATTGCCTTTGTCTTCTAGACAGAACCAAGAAGTACTACTAGAAACTCTACAGCAAGAAATCTCAAAGTTTAAAGAATGCAATTCTGTCCTTGACATCAACATGTTGGTAAGTTGTATTATCAAATGTTTAAAGGGGGGTTAAATCCCACCATTTTTTCTGCCTGCACAAGAGGGAAATCTCACCCGATTTCCCTATCTTGCCACAGCCCCGTACCACATGGCTTTTTGTCTGTGTGGGTCCCCATCATAGCCTTTTTTTTGAGGGGTGGGTCAAAAGGAAAATTCTACGAACACTGTCTTGTCTTTGGAAAAGATCCGCACTAAGTGAGAAGGCATAAGCACAAGGTAAGCAACAGAATTCCGTTGCAGAGGAAACTGATTTCTGCTGTTCCTATTTCCTGTCTCCCATTTTGAGTTGTTGCTCATGCCCGCCTGATTTAACAGTAAGCCCCATTAACCACTCTGCTACTCGCTTGGAAGTAACTTTGCAGAAGTGGTACTGCAAGGGAGATTTATATACAGCTCAGTCCTATGCAGAGTAAGCGGAACCTTAGCCCGTTGCAATCCACTCTGCATAAGATCAGAGCTGTGAAGGATTTGACTTGGGGAATAAAGTGAGTTTCCAGATTAAAATAAATCATATGGGATTTCTGGTATTATAACAACAGCAGTTCTGATATTTTTGCAGTTGCTTACAATCAGATTGTATACATGAATCCTTGGAAGTTGCAATGAGTTTGCTTACTTCTTTAAAAAAGTGTATATGGGGAGAGGGAATCACTGCCTTGTGCTCATCCCAGCACTTTAAAACAGCCTTTTGTTCTGTTATTTGTACTTTTATGGACGGTGGAGTACATTGAAGTCAGTTTTATTGAGTTCTAAAGTCTACTGGGGTTTTTTTTTAAGTTTTCAGAAGCAAAGTACTATCACAGCAAGCTGGTGAATGTGAGGAAAGAGATGATGATGCTCCATGACAAAACATCAAAGCTGAAAGTGAGTGTTTGCTTTGGGATATCAAGAAAAGTGGGAAAGCGTGTGTTGCCTGTTCTGAGTTTCTGAAATCTTGCAGACTTGGGTTTACTTCTTAGTACACACATGCATCAGATCAGGCTGCATACCTTGTGGAGACAGTCTTTAGGCACTTTCACACCGCTACATTGCTGTCAGACTCTTGGACAAAGTTACTCCCGATAACACTCTCCGGCAGTGTTCCCTCTAAGCTGAGTTAGTGCGAGCTAGCTCACAGTTTTTTAGCCTCCGGCTCACACATTTTTGTCCTAGCTCAGGACGGATGGCTCCAGAGTAAATTAGTTTGTGCCGTAGCCAAATCACTCGCTCACAACTTCAGTGCCAGTAGCTCCCAAAGTAGAATTTTGGCTCACAAGGTGCCACAGTTTAGAGGGAACATTGCTCTCCGGTAGTGATTTGTTTGTTGAGAAATAAAGATGTGCCAAGCTGAGACTGGTTAACCTTCTGGGGCAGCAGAAAACAACTCCATGCCATCCTCTATATGACAGCCTTTCGGGTACTTGCAAATAACCTGAAGATGGCTATCATATCACCTCTCAGTTATCTCCTCTCCAGGCTAACATACCCAGCTCCTTCAGCCATTCTTCATAGGACTTGGTCTCCAGACCCCTCACCAGCATAGAATCACAGAGTTGGAAGGGACCTCCAGGTGAGCTTTAACCAGAGCAGAGTAGTGATATCATCACTTTGTGTGATTTGGACACTATACCTCTGTTGATGCAGCCCAAAATCACACTTGCCTTTTTAGCTACCTTATCACACTGCTGCTTCATGTTCAGTGTATGATTTACCAAGACCCCTTTTCATATACCAAGACAAGTCGTCCCCATCCTATAATTATGGATTTGATTCTTCCAGTCTAAATGCAGAACTTTATATTTATCTCTGTTGAAATCCATGTTTGTTTTAGCCCAGTTTTCCTGTTAAGATCATCCTGAACTTTGATTCTGCCTTCTACTGTATTTGCTATGCCTCCCAGTTTAGTATCTGCAAAATGCAGAAAAAGAGCGAGTGTTCTTTCATTGTTTGTCAGCAGAATGAAAATTCTAAACTGAGTCATTGCATAGAATTTCCTCTTGGTTATATCAACAGCTCTTCAGTTTAACCATTTATATGCTACCTTCCCTGCATTCAGCACACGTTAACAATGCAACTCATCAGTACACAGGCAGCACAATAGAAACCAAATCAATCATGTAACAAACAACACTTAACGCTCTTTAAACCATCATGGTACAGAATGGCCACCCTGTTCATCAAGTGCCAGATGAAATGGGAACTTCTTACAGCCCTTAAGCAATGGCAGAGAGTGCATCTTTCCATACTTCTTTAGGGAGTTGGTTCCCAAAAGAGGGGGCCGCCCCTGAGCAGTCCCTGTTTTTATGACCACTGTTTGAAGCTAGCAGATCTATTAATGCCATATTGGGAGGGAAGTAGGAATTCTGATAATATCTGCAAAACATCACAGCTTCTCTGCTGTCAAATATAATACAGACTACTGTAACGCTCTCTACATGGGGCTGCCTTTGGCGCAAATTCGGAGGCTGCAGCTGGTGCAGAATGCCGCAGCCAGGCTGCTGATGGGTCTTGCGAGGCATGACCACATTGGGCCTGTGCTGGCGGCACTGCACTGGCTGCCTATAGCGTACCGAGTTCGCTTCAAAGTGCTGGTTCTTACCTATAAAGCCCTATATGGCCAGGGTCCAGCATACCTTAGGGACCGCCTTTCTCCGTACGTACCCCAGAGAGCACTACGGTCGGGGTCCGAACATCGATTATGTGTCCCTAGCCCCAGGGATGCTAAGTTGGCCAGAACAAGGACCAGGGCGTTTTCATTGGCGGCTCCTATCTGGTGGAACGAGCTCCCGGAGGAGATCAGGGCCCTGCGGGACCTGATGCAGTTCCGCAGGGCCTGCAAAACAGAGCTCTTCCGCCAGGCTTTTGAATAGGAGCCGCCACCAAAGATACCACCCATCATTTCTAACACCTATGATGACCCTGGTCCTATACGGTCTTGGCATAGGGACGGGGGTCTATGCTATTCATTAAGTCGCCATCTGAAGTGAAACTATGGAAGCTTTTATATGTTTTAATTGTATTTATTATGAATGTTTTATGGATTTTATAGGTTTTAATGTTTTGATTGGCCATTGGCCCATGTAAGCCGCCCTGAGCCCGCTTGCGGGGAGGGCGGGATATAAATCACAAAATAAAATAAATAAATAAATAAAATAAAAAATCCTGCAAGTTCTGGACAGTAAAATGCTCTTGTGGCTTTCCTCTCTTTCAGAAAAGAGCTCTCAGACTCCAGCAGAAGAGGCAGAAGGAAGAGCTAGATCGAGAGCAGCAGCGGGAGAAAGAGCTTGAGAGGGAGAAGCAGTTAACAGCCAAGCCAGCTAAAAGAACATGAAAGCCGAACATGCATCGGCTTGTCAAACTAATTAGAACATTCTCTGGACTCGCTGGGGAGCCCATGTTGCCCTCATGACCTGAAGTTCAAACTTGCCAAGAAGCCTGTTTGTACATCATTTAATATTTTCTGGTTGCTCTTTCTAAGAAGCAAGCTAGGAGCGGTGAAGTTTCAGCCGTTCAAGATGCCTTCATGGCGAATGCGATGCAGCTGTTTTTTTTTTGTCTTTTTCAGAGAGGGGGATGGGCAGAAACAAAATACAAGACCTTGGGTGGTATAGGATGGCTTGCGGCCCAGCATGAATGGGAATGTATTTTCTTGAAAGTTGAGCTCTACCTCATTATCCTGCTGTTCTCTAGGGTGATCCATTTAATCCTGATCTAGCTTCTTTGGTTGTTCCATTATTGATCCTGCCATACCCCGTTACCACAGCGACTGACTAGGTGTGAAGACCTCCCATCAACCCTCTGTTCTTATCTTATATAAATCAGTTCCAGACTGGAAAAAGTGTTGAGGTCTATGTCTGCCAAGAGTTCCAAATACAGTAGATTTTGAAGTTTACCAGAAGCAAAGTATTGTCACAGCAGGTGGATCAAGTTACACAGCAGGTGTAACTTGAGGGTATATAACTGTGAAGACCTTGCTGTGTCGCTTAAGACGTGGCTGACTGGGATGACACCACTGAGATGGAGGTAGCTGTGCAGTTCGCGTACTAGACCAAGCGTTTCCTGCAGCAAACACTTGAAGTGTGGATACCTGTGTAGAAGCTCTTGAGTTCATGCATGTGAGGCTCCCAGATGCGAGCACCCAAGTACTTAAAGGTGTGCATATGTTCTTGCTTTGTGGATTTGCCATGGGAAGCAGAGATATGCATACAGCAGCTGAGTTCACCGCAAAGCCTGAAGGCTGCTTGCAGATTGTGCCCCTCCGGTATCTCTAGCCATCACGGAAATCATTCCTGACCAAGTGATATTAGAACTGGGGGATTTAATGGTCCGTGTATGCAGCAAGGACGCTTTGTAGACGTGCCCAGAAATGTGGGGGAGATTGTTCAGAACTTCAGACAGCCCTGATCTGTCTGAGAACTTGGGGATATCTGTTGGCTCCATGTTCCGTGTTCATTGCTTTTGCTGTAATTAAAATGCTTTTCTGTTCCACGTAGCTGTCTGCTCGTCTGCTTAGACTGGGAAAGTATTCAAGTGACATTTAAAGTCTAATCCAGGGGTGGCCAACCTTGCTTAACGTAAGAGCCACATAGAATAAACGTCAGATGTCTGAGAGCCGCAAGACAGGAACAAATATCACACACACGTTTTTATTTTTAAAAATATGCAAATTTGCTTTTTATTAACGTTAAATGGGACTGCCAAAAATAAAAACAAACGAGGAAAACCGGTTATTGATAATGATATTACTTGTTTGCTAATGATATTGAGAGAGAGAGAGAGAGAGAGAGAGAGAGATGGAAAGAAAGAATTAAAGAAGTGGAAAGAAAGAGAGAGAGAGAAACTAGGAAAGCAAATAGATGGGAGGGAGTGAGGAAGGAAGGAAGGGAGAAAAGGCATGCCTTCCCTTTGCTTCCCCAGCCGCCCTGCCAGGAGCCGCACAATATGTGTGAAAGAGCCGCATGTGGCTCCCGAGCCACAGGTTGGCCACCCCTGGTCTAATCCATTTTAATTACTGTGGGGGGGGCTTGATGCGCTGTTTCCCGCCCTCCCCCAGCCCCGGGACAGCACCCTTTAACTTCCTGTTGTCGCTGGTGCAGCGAGAGGGGGAAGAGGGGCCCCTTAGCAGGCTGGCGGCGGCGGGAGGTGCAGCCCCACCACGCCTTTTGCTCCTTCCTGCCGTCTTCCCCTCACCTCCGGCTCCATTTCCGCGCTGCCTCTCAGGCCGCTCCCCCGCCCTGCAGGGGCTCCCAATGGGGAGCGAGGCAGGCCCAAAGCGAAGCCAGCCATTTTCTCCAGGGGAACTGATCTCTGTCATCTGGAGATCAATTGTAACAGTGGGAGATCTCCAGGTCCCACCTGGAGTTGGCAACCCTATCTCCTTCCCAGCCAGTTATCAACCTATCTTTATTTTCCCCTCACTGTTCAGCTTTCCATCACCCCCCCCCTCCGCACACATACCTACAGCTTCTACTGTGCTCTGAAGCCCTGACTGCTATATCACATTGGCTGTCATAGGGAGGCCATTTCAGCAAAGTATGAGGTAACAGCTAAGGCATCTCCCCAGGAAGGGGGCAGGTGGTTTATTCTTTGGTTCTAGAATTAGAGAGTATACCTGTTAGAGAGTTAGAGTATATCTGTGAATGAACAGCAGGAAGATCCTCTAATTCAGAAAATGATTTATCAAGCATCTTAATTGCTTAATTTCCATAGGTTCTGCATTGTTTTCTGTATTCACATTTACACATACACCCCCCCTTATGACACCTGAATTGTGTGAAAATGCTTGCTTAAGAAAGTTTGCCAAGATTTCACTTCTTCTGATACACAACCTAAGATATGCTGGCTGTGCCATCTTCAGCACGTCTACTCAGAATCCTACCTGGGGAAATTCAGTAGGGGTCACTCCCATGAAAATATGGCTTCTTTCCATGTACTTGCATGTGAGTTAAGTGCCATCAAGTTGCTTCTGTCTTATGGAGACCCTATAAATGAATGTCTTCCAAAAGGTCCCATGGTCAACAGCCTTGCTCAGGTCCTTAAAAGAACCGAGGCCCAGTGACGTCACATGCCATTGTCCCTATCTATGGAGGTGGAGACATGTGGGATTTAGGAAGGGGCTCTCCAGAAATCTAGGGGGGCCTGGGAGCCCTTCGGAACACCCCCCCCCCCCCAGCCATTTCCCTGGGCTGGGCTAAACCCAGGGTGGGAATTGCCAAGAGGTTATAGAGGTTTCTCAGTGCTCTCCTGCAGTGTCCTTTATTTAAATTCACTTTTAGAATAGTCACTTTAAGATCTTCAAATATTCATACCATGTGCATAAGACAAACAAATGGTCACAAATTTGAAAGTAAGGAGGGCAACACTAAAAAGCCTGTAGGGGGACATTTAAAAAAAATTCCTGGACAGTCATTTATAGGCGTCTTGTTCAGAAATTGATTGCACAGCAACTGTTTGGTATTCTGGCTCAGCCACACATTTACCAAACAAAGGCATGTGCGATGCCATAATTTACTAAAATTCAGTACAAAGTCACCCAAGACTTTAAGTACTCTGGGGCAAGAATAGGTAGTGGGCTGATTCCAAACTCAGTTGGTCCTTTCCACTGATTCCTCCTTCCTACTGCAGACCTCCCCGTTCACTTCATTCCTCATGATACCCTTTCCCCCAGAAGCAACATTTCATGGAGCTAAGTGGGAGGAGGGTGGCAGGAGAGTTTTATTCTGACACAGGATCCAGTACAGTGTTTCCCATGGCTGAGTCCAGACATCGCTGGATACTGCACTTTAGCAGTCATTGGCAATTGGGGCTTATCCCTACAAGAAGATCCAGGTGCAAGTCACTGCAGTTGCAAAACAAGAGAGCCATAGCCACCCAGGTGTGGATACAGCCCCCATTCTGCTGTGTGTATGCAAGTGCCGTCCAGTTGCAGCACACAAGTGGCAATCCCAACAAGCGGCTTTCAAAGGAGGTGAGAAGCAGAGGCAGTTTGCCCTCGCCTTCCTCTTTAACATCCTCCCGGGTTGGTCTCCCCTCCAAGTCCAGACCCGGCTTAGCTTCTAAGACCTAAGGAGACTGGGCTACATCTCGCCAGGTTCTCTCCCCTGCACATCTGAAAGGTTTCCCCCCCTCCCGCAGGCCCGGGAAGGCGCCCTTTAACCGCGACCGGCGAGATGCGCCCCTCGCCGGGGCTGGGCAATCAGGTGCAAAACCTTTCCCGGGCTCCCCCAGCCCCGGGACGGCGCCCCTGAACCCCTAAAGGCAAAATGCGCCCCTCGCGTCTGATCTCCGAGCGGCGAAGGGTTCCTCCCGCTCCCCCAGCCCTGGGAAGGCGCCAGTTCCCCGGGAACCGCGAAATGCGCCCCTGGCGGCCGCTGGGAGCTCAGGCCCGAAAGGTTTCCCGCCCTCCCCCAGCCCCGGGACGGCGCCCTTGAACTCCCCGTCGCCGCCGGGGCAGCGAGAGGGGCAAGAGGGGCCCCTTAGCAGGCCGGCGGCGGCGGGAGGGGCAGCCCCACCATCCCTTTCGCGCCTTCCCGCCGTCTTCCCCTCAGCTCCGGCTCCATTTCCGCGCTGCGTCTCAGGCCGCTCCCCCGCCCTGCAGGGACTGGTGGCGGGGAGCGAGGCAGGCTGGAAGCGAAGCGAAGCGAAGCCAGGCAGGCAGGCAGGCAGCCAGCGAGGGAGGGAGGGAGGGAGGGAGGGGATTGCCCGTCGCTCAGGCAGCCCGGCTGTAGTACCCCGGAGCCCCAGCGGGGCGCATGGAGACCTCGCCGAGCTCCCTGCTGGGAGAGCCGGACACCAAAGGCCCGCCCCTCTGATCTACCTGGGGGAATGCCTCTTGACGGGTCGGGTTCAGACAGCTAAATGAACCCGGGGGGTGGGGGGTGGGGTTGGACAGTTTTCAGCTGGCGACTCACATCAAGCCTGTTTGAGAGTGGGTTCTCAACGGGGGTGTTGTGTGCCAGCTTGGGGGTGCTGTTGGAGCTCTGTCTACAAAAATGGATGTTGAGATCTCAGCTGTAGCACCTTTAACCAGCTCTGGCTGGTGTGCCAGCTGTGGACCTTTCTAAAAAAATCAGATTTCGCTGCAGTTATATTTGCTCTCTAGTTATATCAGGACTGGATTTCTGCATTATGTTCCATGGCGGCTTGGTTTTCAAAGTAGTTCAGAACCTTCAGTTGGTTCAAAATGAAGCAACAACCCTATTGGACGGGCGGGCGGGGGGATCGAGTATAAGGTTCATATTTTGAAATAGCTTCAGTGATTACCAGTTTGTTTCCGGGTTCAGCGAATTTGTAAGACCCTGAATGCTCTGGTGTCAGGAAATTTAAAGGGTTCCCGTATTAACCTGTCCAACAATTAAAACTTTCATCAGATCATTTCTAGTGACCTAGGATGTATGACTTCACTCATATTATCCTTTACTCCAAAGGCTACATTGCTGGGAATTATAGGTGACTAGGAATAAGGCCCGTTGTGGAAATAAATACAAGGGGCTCTAGAAAGAGGCTCTGGGAGAATGCCAAGGCCTTGGGCACTCAGCGTCAATTTGCTGTGGCGACCTCAGGAGCGTATAATGACACAGAGTCCACCAGTTTCTCCAGGGGAAGATCTCTGCCATCTGAAGAGCAGTTGTAGTTCAGTGTGATCTCCATCCCTCCCCTGGAGATTGGCAACAATGGTTTCCCCCCAGCGGAGGCACTGGAAGAGTCCCTTTAAGTTCTTCTGCCCATGATGTCTCCCTTTTTCGTCTTCCTGGTTTAGGCGCCACCAGAATCCCTCCAAAGTTAGGCTTCCCTCCCTTCCCTCCAAGCAAAGACCGCACCGCAGCCATCCAGCCATTTTATTTCTGCTTCGGCAAGCCAGCCCAGGCACTAGGTAGCTGCTGCGACTGGGAGAGAGCGGTGGTTACTGTGGCCATGCCAGGCCACTTTTGGGTAGCTTTGGACTTTGGCCCAAAAGAGCGCCTGTGCCTGTAAGAAGAATAGGGGGGAAGCCCTCTTAGTTTGAGTGTAGGAGGAACTTGACTGAAGTCCTGAAAGACTAGCAGACTAAGTCTGGTTGAGGAGGGAGTTGACAGCATGCAAGCCCTGGACGGACAGCAGTGTTCCCTCTAAGCTGAGTTAGTGTGAGCTAGCTCACAGTTTTTTAGCCTCCGGCTCACACATTTTTGTCTCAGCTCAGGAAGGATGGCTCCAGAGCAAACTAATTTATGCAGTAGCCAAGTCGCTCGCTCACAACTTTCATGCCAGTAGCTCACAAAGTAGAATTTTTGCTCACAGGACTCCACAGCGTAGAGGGAACATTGGTCCGACAGTAAGTTTGGCGAGGCTTTAGTTTTACTTTTGTTGTGAAGGAGGCAAGGAGCTTGGTGGGGCTGGGTCCCCTTTGCCCCGATTGACAGCTGTCCCTGCTTGGTCCAGTTTGAATTTATAGAAATGTACCATTTTTAGTAGATGCATATATATTTTTTTCCTGCACTCCTCGGCTTTGGTCACTCAAGGAGAGTTCCTCAGTTGGTTTTCCCTGGTTACAGCTCTGTGGGGGGGATCACCATGTGGCAGTATGGGTGAAAACTCTACTCTGTACCTACCAAACAAGCATCTGGCCATTGCATCTCACAAAAATACCTTGCTGTGGTGCCCAGTAACTACTAGCTCTTTCTTCTGGACAACAAGTGGAGACCTGCAAGAAACTTGCAGGATAGTTATCCCATTCCTCACACCTTTGCTTCCTCCCTTCTCCCCCTACCTCTCTCACACTCCTTCTCCCTTCTGCCCCCCTTTCTTACTCTCTCACTCTCCTCCATGTATGTTACTTCCTCTCTCTTTCTGACCTGTCATCATTCCCTTTGTTTTTCTGCCTCCCCACCTCCTCACTCTTTCTCTTTCTGCCTCCCACCTCAAATCCCACCCTCCCCAGGCTCCACCTCTCAAATGTCTGGGAATTTCCCAACCTGGAGTTGGCAACCCTATTTCCTTCCCACCCAACAGCCAACCTACCTTTATCTGTCTTCAGTTTTCTATCTCCACCCCACTCCCCTGCAGCCTCTACCTAGGAAAATTACAGTCTTTCTCCACAATGGGGACTAAAGCAGCTTACATTATTCTTTCCTCTTTGTTATCTGCACAACAACCCTGTGAGGTTGGTTAGGCTGAAAGTATGTGACTGGTCCAAAATCTCCCAGTCAGCTTCCACTGCAAGATGGGGATCTGAACCTGGGTCTCGCAGATCCCAGTCTGAAGCTCGAACTGTTGCACCCATGGGCGTCAACTACGGGGGGGCTCGAGGGCTCGAGCCCCCCCCCTGGCAAAATGAACGCCCGCCGGTGGCCAGTCAGCCGGCCGTCGCCGCCTCTCCTTCCCCCCCACACCCAGCCTGCCCTCCTGCCTCCCTGGGGCGGGGCGGGGGGGAGAGAGAGGCTGCGACGGCCAGCTGACTGGCCACCGGCAGGCGTTCATTTTGCCGGGGGTGGCTGAGCCCCCCCGGAAAATGCGAGGCGGAGCGGGAGCCGGGGGCCCGCAAGGGCGACGCGCCGGCCCCCCGGCTGCAGGCAGCAGAGATCCTACGCCGCCCGAGGTGAGCGGGGAGAGGGAGGGAGGGAGGGAGGGGGTTATAGAGGTTTCTCAGTGCTCTCCTGCAGTGTCCTTTATTTAAATGCACTTTTAGAATAGTCACTTTAAGATCTTCAAATATTCATACCATGTGCATAAGACAAACAAATGGTCACAAATTTGAAAGTAAGGAGGGCAACACTAAAAAGCCTGTAGGGGAACATTTAAAAAAAATTCCTGGACAGTCATTTATAGGCGTCTTGTTCAGAAATTGATTGCACAGCAACTGTTTGGTATTCTGGCTCAGCCACACATTTACCAAACAAAGGCATGTGCGATGCCATAATTTACTAAAATTCAGTACAAAGTCACCCAAGACTTTAAGTACTCTGGGGCAAGAATAGGTAGTGGGCTGATTCCAAACTCAGTTGGTCCTTTCCACTGATTCCTCCTTCCTACTGCAGACCTCCCCGTTCACTTCATTCCTCATGATACCCTTTCCCCCAGAAGCAACATTTCATGGAGCTAAGTGGGAGGAGGGTGGCAGGAGAGTTTTATTCTGACACAGGATCCAGTACAGTGTTTCCCATGGCTGAGTCCAGACATCGCTGGATACTGCACTTTAGCAGTCATTGGCAATTGGGGCTTATCCCTACAAGAAGATCCAGGTGCAAGTCACTGCAGTTGCAAAACAAGAGAGCCATAGCCACCCAGGTGTGGATACAGCCCCCATTCTGCTGTGTGTATGCAAGTGCCGTCCAGTTGCAGCACACAAGTGGCAATCCCAACAAGCGGCTTTCAAAGGAGGTGAGAAGCAGAGGCAGTTTGCCCTTGCCTTCCTCTTTCACATCCTCCCGGGTTGGTCTCCCCTCCAAGTCCAGACCCGGCTTAGCTTCTAAGACCTAAGGAGACTGGGCTACATCTCGCTAGGTTCTCTCCCCTGCACATCTGAAAGGTTTCCCCCCCTCCCGCAGGCCCGGGAAGGCGCCCTTTAACCGCCCCTCGCCGGGGCTGGGCAATCAGGTGCAAAACCTTTCCCGGGCTCCCCCAGCCCCGGGACGGCGCCCCTGAACCCCTAAAGGAAAAATGCGCCCCTCGCGTCTGCTCTCCGAACGGCTTTTGCTCGCCGTTCGGAGAGCAGACGCGAGGGGTTCCTCCCGCTCCCCCAGGCCTGGGAAGGCGCCCGTTCACCGGGAACCGCGAAATGCGCCCCTCGCGGCCGCTGGGAGCTCAGGCCCGAAAGGTTGCCCGCCCTCCCCCAGCCCCGGGACCGCGCCCTTCAACTCCCCGTCCGCCGGGGCAGCGAGAGGGGGAAGAGGGGCCCCTTAGGAGGCCGGCGACGGCGGGAGGGGCAGCCCCACCACCCCTTGGGCACCTTCCTGCCCTCTTCCCCTCCGCTCCGGCTCCATTTCTGCGCTGCCTCTCAGGCCGCTCCCCCGACCGGCCGGCCTGCTGCAGGGAGGGACTTCCGGCGGGGAGCGAGGCAGGCCGGAGGCGAAGCCAGCGAGGGACGGACACCAAAGGCCCGCCCCCCCTTCCAAGAGCTCGAACCTGATCCCCTGCCTTTGACTTCCAAGTGGACCTTCCCGGGATCCAGCACGATTCCTTCTCCCCCCCCCCCCCCCGTTCTCTCTCCCCATTCAGAAGCGAACCCTCCGCGCGCGCCCCCCCCCCAGCCTTCTTTCCCCCCTCCGTTCGGCCCCTCTAGGAAACGGCTCTGTATGTTGAACCCTTTCAGTGCTGTAGACCGAAGGAAAGCGCGTCCCGCCCCCTCCATTAGGCCCCTCGGTCAGGCTGCCGTCAGGGACGCCTTATGCTGCTTAATGAGGCTGCTCTGGAGCAACACCGCGCGGGATCCCACTGCTATTTATTCCTCCATCTATAGGTCAAGAACGGTCAAGGTTTCCCTTGCTCGGAAGCCGGTCGAATAGGGCTCTAGGGATGTGGTGCTCATCTCCATTTCCATGCCGAAGAGCCAGCGCTGTCCGAAGACGTTTCCGTAAGACTCAGTTGGGGGAGGGGTTCAGACGTTGCTAGATGATACTGTTCTTTAAATGGACCGGTGTAGATGACTGGCTTTCTCTATTACCCCGTGGAGATCAAATGCAGGACTTCAGATGCGAGCAGAAGGTGCCCAAAGGGGAGTTTTAACCAATATTTCTTGCAGGAGTGAAGGGACAGAGCCTGGATTCGGAGAAAGGAGGCTGGATTTGGACCCCGCCCTCCCCCCCCTCTTCAAGTTTTTGCTCTGTCCCGCAGGGAGGAAACTCTCCACCTGCAGCCCCAGAGACAGAAGGAGAAAGAGGGAGATCCCTGCCTAGGAAGGAGAAAAGCCTCTGGCAGGAATAACACAAAAGAGGAACGTGAGAGAGAGAGAGAAAGGCCTCTCCTCCAAACCTCGATGGACTGAAGGTCTGATTCACTATCAGGCAGCTTCGTGGGTGTGCGGGGGTTGGGTATGCATCTCCCCCCCCCCCCCCCGTTTAAACCATTTTATTGACTGTTTATATTGAAAAATACAAAATTCACAAGTAACGTAAAGCTTATATAACCAGTAACAATCAAAATAAAGTCAACATAATGTGCATAATAGCACCATACAGTTTCAAAATATCTGTTGTTTATAGCAACAACTTTTTACCATAAGTTAACTTACAAAAGTTTTAAGGGTTACTGTATCACTGAACGAATAGTTTAACCCACATTTCAAAGTTCTGGAGAACAAACTATCAAAGTACACCTTGTGGTATTGAGACCATTCCACTGAAATGAACTGTTGCTGAGACAGGTATTCAAGGACCGGGAACCATTTACCGGTAAAGGCTGAGTGTAGGGACGATCCAGCCGTGGAATTTAATCGAACTGTGACAGAATCCATAAGATAATGTGCCCAAAGTTTCCTAAACCAGACCTCGATATTTGGTGGCTTGTCGTCTTTCCAGTAAGGTGCTATAGCAGTCTTGGCTGCATCTAACATAACCTCTGTGGTAGAACCAAGCATTCTAGGTCTTACTTTCTCTGGCCAATAGTTCAAAACTAAGGTTTCAGGCAGGAAAGGGACCGAAATTGAGGTGACTTTTTCTAGAACAGATAGAGCTTCCTTCCAGAACTTCTTAACTTTCTCACACCCCCACCGACAGTGCGCAAAGTTGCCAAGTTGCCGGCACCCTTTCCAGCAATATGGGGAGTAATTTGAGGCAATAAGGGATAGTCTGGCTGGTGTGGCATACCATCTTGTCATAATTTTCAGATTTGGTAAGCGTACTGACATTACCTCAGAGTTGTGTCTTTTGGATGCCCAAATTTGAGACCAGGTTTCCTCTGTAAGAGAGGCGTCACAATCTTTCTGCCAAGAAGACTGATATTTGGGGGGAGTAAGACATAGAGTTTTGATCAGTAAAGAGTATAAAGCCGATCTTAAGCCAGTGTTCCGGGAAGTAAAGGAACCTATTATCATTTCCAATTCTGTACGGGATATAGCTATTATACCATCAAGGATAAGGGCAGAGTTCTCCATCTGGCTCTCAAAAATGAGAAGCGGGCATACTGGGACTGTGGAGAGGGGCAGTGGCTCAGTGGCAAAGTGTCCGCTCGGCGTGCAGACAGTTCCAGGTTCAGAGCTGCTGCCCCTCAGAGTAGACCAGACTGACCTTGACAGAGATCATGAAGGTTGCCATCTGGCCTGGAGAAAAATGTCCTGTCCCTTCCATAGAGGCTCCGCATGTGGAAATGAGCAGGGGAAGGCTTTCATGGCATGGAGACAACAGCCCATTAAGTAAGCCTCTCCTAAAGGGATGGAGCCAGACTGGTGTGGGTCAAATGGCTGAACGTGAACAAAAGGGAAATTACCCCAGGCAAGGTGCTGGTTGGGAAGGCCTGAGATCTGAAACGATATCGTGTTTCCCACTTCCACAAGCTCTGCAACAGGGAACTATTCAAGAGGGCTTGTCTTCTTCGCAGGCAAAAGAGTTACAGAGGGCTAAATAATTCAGAAAGTTAACTTGGATAAATCATTAGGGGATGTGATCTATACTGCTGTGATGTGCCTGGGCTGAGATCAAGCTGAAGACCTGATCTCCTCTGTGACACCTATCAGCTTAAGACCCGGGGTGATTAAATAAATCACAGGTCCCAGTGGTACCAAATAGGTGGTGGCAGGACCTGCTTTCAAACTGTTGGGGAGATTAGGAGTGCAGGAACGTTTCCTAGGATTCCCATTCCCGCCCGGTTGGGTAAGGGCAGGGGGATGAAAACTGGAAGGACCCTACAGCAGGCCCAAGCGCTGGATCAAGCCCTCAGAGGGCTTCCATCGGGCCCACACTGGAACTGGCCATCTCCTGCTTCCAGTTCGGTTGCTGCTGCTGCTGCTGCTGCTGCTGCATAGCTGGCTTCGCCAGACTCTCTCAATCGCTGGGCGGCAAAACTTGAGGGGCTGTGGCTTAGTGGTAGAGCCTCCGATATTCATGCAGGTTCAATCCCTGGCATCTCCAGTTGAAAGGACCAGATAGTAAGTGCTGAGAAAGACCTCAGCCTGTGACCCTGGAGAGCTGCTGCCAGTTTGAGTAGACAATACTGACCTTGATGGACCAGGGGTCTGATTCAGTAGAAGGCAGCTTCCTGCGAAACATCCGTATGAAATACTGTAGGCTACTGAACAGCTCCCCGTTAAGAGAGAGTCACAGCCCAAGCAACAGAAAGACACTGCACCTGCCGTAAGAGTACCTTAATTAAACCGGGTAAACATGGGTAAGCTGGGGGGTGGGGGGGAGAGAATGAACCTCTAGAATGCATCCAAAGCAACCCAGCTGGTTCATCTGCACAACTGAGCAGAAGGTGGTTTGGAGACTATACGGAGGGGAGGGGCCGTGGCTCAGTGGAAGAGCCTCTGCTTTGCATGTGGGCTGTAAGAGCACCTTCATCGCTGCCTGAACTGTGCCATCGTAGTCCAGAAGCCTTATTTTTTCCAGGGTTATCTAGTGGCAAAGATAAACGGCATACTCAGGCAGAGGGAAAACTGGAATCTTAGCATGGGATCTACAAACCTGGGGATTTCAACTGCCAACAGACCTAGCAACATGTTTTTTTAAGCCTGGGCGGTTTGGCTGCTCCATTTCCCATATGCCTGTTTGTTGCAAAAGTCTCATCTAGAGAGACTGCAGATAACAGCTGATTAAAGTCAAGCCGGTCCACAAGAGATATGCTGTGGAAGATGGAGAACTGTTGGGAGAACAGAGATTCCAGGTGTTAGTCTGAAGCAGCAGAACAAAGTTTGAGTCCAGTGGCACCTTTACGATCAACAATGATCAATGTTGCAAGGTGCACGGGGAACCCAAGGGGAGGGAGGCTGTAGGCATGGCCAACTTGAAAGCCAGCCGGAACTCCGTTCCTGTGCGTTCCTGCCTAAAAATACCCCTGGGGGCAGATGAAATAAGGTACTTGAAATCTGGGACTAGCAAACAAGACGTTGTGATTTGATTCCACTGTCACAGGGCACGCCTCCCGGCCCCCCCCCCCCCCCCAAAAAAAAAGATTTAGGAGATGAAGTCTATAAAGTCTGAGACTCAGCCATACATTTCAGTGACTCAGGAAAGCTCATCCCCTGGTAGAGGGTGAGCAGTAAATCAGCATCCAGCATAATGAAGATGTTTAACAGATTCAAGGGCCAAACACATTTTCTTAGTCTTTCAGGTGCCACTGGATGCTTTCTCTTTTCCACTGCTACAGACAGGCCAACACGGCTACCCACCTCGAACTATCATGGAATAAATGTCAGATGTTCGAGAGACGCATGACATGAACAAATAGGACACTTTTTTTTACTGGGAAATATGCAGATTTGCTTTTTATTAACATTAAACCAGAGTGCCAAAAATAATAACAAAAGGGGTAAAAGCAGATATCGATAATGATATTTATTTGTCCAGTGGTATTTGTTTGCTAATGAAATTTAGCTTCCCCAGCTGCCCTGCCGGGAGCCACACACCCGAGGAAGGCGCTGCAGGGACCCCCCTGGTTTCGCAGAGAGGTGCGAAGGAGACAACCCCCTCCACACACCCAGAGGGAGGGGCTTTCCCCGGCCTCCCCCCAACTACGGTTGCCAGGTCTGGGTTGGGAAATAGCTGGAGACTTTGGGGGTGGAGCCAAGAGCCCCACCCGGAGGCTAATGCAAAAACTGAGGGTCACAGTGATAGGAAGACATACAAAATACTGATACACTGATAAGTCGCTGTTTGAATGTAAACCTGCCCTTGATGCATTGTTTGAGTGAAACATATTTTTCTCTATGTACTGTTTGGGTGAAAGATATCTTTTTATAATATCTGATACCAATATTTAGAGATTGGAAAATACAAAAAGGATAAAGCCTAAAATTGCTCTACCGTAAACATATATTTCCTGTGCACGCTGATATCTTACTGGTCTCCTGCAGTGTCCTTTATTTAAATTCGCTTTTAGAATAGTCACTTTACGATCTGCAAATATACATACCATGTGCATAAGACAAACAAATGGTCACATAAGACAAACAAATGCTCAGAAATTGAGTGCACAGCCACGGTTTGGTATTCTGGCTCAGCCACGCATTTCCCCAACAAAGGCAACTGTGATGCCATAGTTTACTGAAATTCAGTACAAAGTCGCCCAAGACTTTAAATACTCTGGGGCAATAATAGGTAGTGGGCTGATTCCAAACTCAGTGGCTAGTTTCCACTGATTCCTCCTTCCTACTGCAGACCTCCCGGTTCACTTCATTCCTCATGATACCCTTTCCCCCAGAAGCAACATTTCATGGAGCTAAGTGGGAGGAGGGTGGCAGGAGAGTTTCATTCTGACACAGGATCCAGCACAGTGTTTCCCATGGCTGAGTCCAGACATCGATGGATACTGCACTTTAGCAGTCATTGGCAATTGGGGCTTATCCATACAAGAAGATCCAGGTGCAAATCAGGGCAGCTGCAAAACAACAGAGCCATAGCCACCAATGTGTGGATACAGCCCACATTCTACTGTGTGTATGCAAGTGCCGTCCAGTTGCAGCACACAAGTGGCAATCCCAACAAGCGGCTTTCAAAGGAGGTGAGAAGCAGAGGCAGTTTGCCCTTGCCTTCCTCTTTCACATCCTCCGGGGATGGTCTCCCATCCAAGTCCAGACCCGGCTTAGCTTCTAAGACCTAAGGAGGCTGGGCTACATCTTGCCACCTTCTCTCCCCTCCACATTTTAAAGGTTTCCCCCCCTCCCCCAGGCCCGGGAAGGCGCCCTTTAACCACGAACGGCGAGTTGCGCCCCTCGCCGGGGCTGGGCAAACAGGTGCAAAACCTTTCCCGGCCTCCCCCAGCCCCGGGACGGCGCCCCTGAACCCCTAAAGGAAAAATGCGCCCCTCGCGTCTGCTCTCCGAACGGCTTTTGCCGTTCGGAGAGCAGACGCGAGGGGTTCCTCCCGCTCCCCCAGGCCTGGGAAGGCGCCCGTTCACCGGGAACCGCGAAATGCGCCCCTCGCGGCCGCTGGGAGCTCAGGCCCGAAAGGTTGCCCGCCCTCCCCCAGCCCCGGGACCGCGCCCTTCAACTCCCCGTCCGCCGGGGCAGCGAGAGGGGGAAGAGGGGCCCCTTAGGAGGCCGGCGACGGCGGGAGGGGCAGCCCCACCACCCCTTGGGCACCTTCCTGCCCTCTTCCCCTCCGCTCCGGCTCCATTTCTGCGCTGCCTCTCAGGCCGCTCCCCCGACCGGCCGGCCTGCTGCAGGGAGGGACTTCCGGCGGGGAGCGAGGCAGGCCGGAGGCGAAGCCAGCGAGGGACGGACACCAAAGGCCCGCCCCCCCTTCCAAGAGCTCGAACCTGATCCCCTGCCTTTGACTTCCAAGTGGACCTTCCCGGGATCCAGCACGATTCCTTCTCCCCCCCCCCCCCGTTCTCTCTCCCCATTCAGAAGCGAACCCTCCGCGCGCGCCCCCCCCAGCCTTCTTTCCCCCCTCCGTTCGGCCCCTCTAGGAAACGGCTCTGTATGTTGAACCCTTTCAGTGCTGTAGACCGAAGGAAAGCGCGTCCCGCCCCCTCCATTAGGCCCCTCGGTCAGGCTGCCGTCAGGGACGCCTTATGCTGCTTAATGAGGCTGCTCTGGAGCAACACCGCGCGGGATCCCACTGCTATTTATTCCTCCATCTATAGGTAAAGAAAGGTCAAGGTTTCCCTTGCTCGGAAGCCGGTCGAATAGGGCTCTAGGGATGCGGTGCTCATCTCCATTTCCATGCCGAAGAGCCAGCGCTGTCCGAAGACGTTTCCGTAAGACTCAGTTGGGGGAGGGGTTCAGACGTTGCTAGATGATGCTGTTCTTTAAATGGACCGGTGTAGATGACTGGCTTTCTCTATTGCCCCGTGGAGATCAAATGCAGGACCTCAGATGCGAGCAGAAGGTGCCCAAAGGGGAGTTTTAACCAATATTTCTTGCAGGAGTGAAGGGACAGAGCCCGGATTCGGAGAAAGGAGGCTGGATTTGGACCCCGCCCCCCCCCCTTCAAGTTTTTGCTCTGTCCCGCAGGGAGGAAACTCTCCACCTGCAGCCCCAGAGACAGAAGGAGAAAGAGGGAGATCCCTGCCTAGGAAGGAGAAAAGCCTCTGGCAGGAATAACACAAAAGAGGAACGTGAGAGAGAGAGAGAAAGGCCTCTCCTCCAAACAGGCATCTAGGCACTGACCTCGATGGACTGAAGGTCTGATTCACTATCAGGCAGCTTCGTGGGTGTGCGGGGGTTGGGTATGCATCTCCCCCCCCCCCCCCCCCGTTTAAACCATTTTATTGACTGTTTATATTGAAAAATACAAAATTCACAAGTAACGTAAAGCTTATATAACCAGTAACAATCAAAATAAAGTCAACATAATGTGCATAATAGCACCATACAGTTTCAAAATATCTGTTGTTTATAGCAACAACTTTTTACCATAAGTTAACTTACAAAAGTTTTAAGGGTTACTGTATCACTGAACGAATAGTTTAACCCACATTTCAAAGTTCTGGAGAACAAACTATCAAAGTACACCTTGTGGTATTGAGACCATTCCGCTGAAATGAACTGTTGCTGAGACAGGTATTCAAGGACCGGGAACCATTTACCGGTAAAGGCTGAGTGTAGGGACGATCCAGCCGTGGAATTTAATTGAACTGTGACAGAATCCATAAGATAATGTGCCCAAAGTTTCCTAAACCAGACCTCGATATTTGGTGGCTTGTCGTCTTTCCAGTAAGGTGCTATAGCAGTCTTGGCTGCATCTAACATAACCTCTGTGGTAGAACCAAGCATTCTAGGTCTTACTTTCTCTGGCCAATAGTTCAAAACTAAGGTTTCAGGCAGGAAAGGGACCGAAATTGAGGTGACTTTTTCTAGAACAGATAGAGCTTCCTTCCAGAACTTCTTAACTTTCTCACACCCCCACCGACAGTGCGCAAAGTTGCCAAGTTGCCGGCACCCTTTCCAGCAATATGGGGAGTAATTTGAGGCAATAAGGGATAGTCTGGCTGGTGTGGCATACCATCTTGTCATAATTTTCAGATTTTGTAAGCGTACTGACATTACCTCAGAGTTGTGTCTTTTGGATGCCCAAATTTGAGACCAGGTTTCCTCTGTAAGAGAGGCGTCACAATCTTTCTGCCAAGAAGACTGATATTTGGGGGGAGTAAGACATAGAGTTTTGATCAGTAAAGAGTATAAAGCCGATCTTAAGCCAGTGTTCCGGGAAGTAAAGGAACCTATTATCATTTCCAATTCTGTACGGGGTATAGCTATTATACCATCAAGGATAAGGGCAGAGTTCTCCATCTGGCTCTCAAAAATGAGAAGCGGGCATACTGGGACTGTGGAGAGGGGCAGTGGCTCAGTGGCAAAGTGTCCGCTCGGCGTGCAGACAGTTCCAGGTTCAGAGCTGCTGCCCCTCAGAGTAGACCAGACTGACCTTGACAGAGATCATGAAGGTTGCCATCTGGCCTGGAGAAAAATGTCCTGTCCCTTCCATAGAGGCTCCGCATGTGGAAATGAGCAGGGGAAGGCTTTCATGGCATGGAGACAACAGCCCATTAAGTAAGCCTCTCCTAGAGGGATGGAGCCAGACTGGTGTGGGTCAAATGGCTGAACGTGAACAAAAGGGAAATTACCCCAGGCAAGGTGCTGGTTGGGAAGGCCTGAGATCTGAAACGATATCGTGTTTCCCACTTCCACAAGCTCTGCAACAGGGAACTATTCAAGAGGGCTTGTCTTCTTCGCAGGCAAAAGAGTTACAGAGGGCTAAATAATTCAGAAAGTTAACTTGGATAAATCATTAGGGGATGTGATCTATATTGCTGTGATGTGCCTGGGCTGAGATCAAGCTGAAGACCTGATCTCCTCTGTGACACCTATCAGCTTAAGACCCGGGGTGATTAAATAAATCACAGGTCCCAGTGGTACCAAATAGGTGGTGGCAGGACCTGCTTTCAAACTGTTGGGGAGATTAGGAGTGCAGGAACGTTTCCTAGGATTCCCATTCCCGCCTGGTTGGGTAAGGGCAGGGGGATGAAAACTGGAAGGACCCTACAGCAGGCCCAAGCGCTGGATCAAGCCCTCAGAGGGCTTCCATCGGGCCCACACTGGAACTGGCCATCTCCTGCTTCCAGTTCGGTTGCTGCTGCTGCTGCATAGCTGGCTTCGCCAGACTCTCTCAATCGCTGGGCGGCAAAACTTGAGGGGCTGTGGCTTATAGAGCCTCCGATATTCATGCAGGTTCAATCCCTGGCATCTCCAGTTGAAAGGACCAGATAGTAAGTGCTGAGAAAGACCTCAGCCTGTGACCCTGGAGAGCTGCTGCCAGTTTGAGTAGACAATACTGACCTTGATGGACCAGGGGTCTGATTCAGAAGAAGGCAGCTTCCTGCGAAACATCCGTATGAAATACTGTAGGCTACTGAACAGCTCCCCGTTAAGAGAGAGTCACAGCCCAAGCAACAGAAAGACACTGCACCTGCCGTAAGAGTACCTTAATTAAACCGGGTAAACATGGGTAAGCTGGGGGGTGGGGGGGAGAGAATGAACCTCTAGAATGCATCCAAAGCAACCCAGCTGGTTCATCTGCACAACTGAGCAGAAGGTGGTTTGGAGACTATACGGAGGGGAGGGGCCGTGGCTCAGTGGAAGAGCCTCTGCTTTGCATGTGGGCTGTAAGAGCACCTTCATCGCTGCCTGAACTGTGCCATCGTAGTCCAGAAGCCTTATTTTTTCCAGGGTTATCTAGTGGCAAAGATAAACGGCATACTCAGGCAGAGGGAAAACTGGAATCTTAGCATGGGATCTACAAACCTGGGGATTTCAACTGCCAACAGACCTAGCAACATGTTTTTTTAAGCCTGGGCGGTTTGGCTGCTCCATTTCCCATATGCCTGTTTGTTGCAAAAGTCTCATCTAGAGAGACTGCAGATAACAGCTGATTAAAGTCAAGCCGGTCCACAAGAGATATGCTGTGGAAGATGGAGAACTGTTGGGAGAACAGAGATTCCAGGTGTTAGTCTGAAGCAGCAGAACAAAGTTTGAGTCCAGTGGCACCTTTACGATCAACAATGATCAATGTTGCAAGGTGCATGGGGAACCCAAGGGGAGGGAGGCTGTAGGCATGGCCAACTTGAAAGCCAGCCGGAACTCCGTTCCTGTGCGTTCCTGCCTAAAAATACCCCTGGGGGCAGATGAAATAAGGTACTTGAAATCTGGGACTAGCAAACAAGACGTTGTGATTTGATTCCACTGTCACAGGGCACGCCTCCCGGCCCCCCCCCCCAAAAAAAAAGATTTAGGAGATGAAGTCTATAAAGTCTGAGACTCAGCCATACATTTCAGTGACTCAGGAAAGCTCATCCCCTGGTAGAGGGTGAGCAGTAAATCAGCATCCAGCATAATGAAGATGTTTAACAGATTCAAGGGCCAAACACATTTTCTTAGTCTTTCAGGTGCCACTGGATGCTTTCTCTTTTCCACTGCTACAGACAGGCCAACACGGCTACCCACCTCGAACTATCATGGAATAAATGTCAGATGTTCGAGAGCCGCAAGACATGAACAAATAGGACACTTTTTTTTACTGGGAAATATGCAGATTTGCTTTTTATTAACATTAAACCAGAGTGCCAAAAATAATAACAAAAGGGGTAAAAGCAGATATCGATAATGATATTTATTTGTCCAGTGGTATTTGTTTGCTAATGAAATTTAGCTTCCCCAGCTGCCCTGCCGGGAGCCACACACCCGAGGAAGGCGCTGCAGGGACCCCCCTGGTTTCGCAGAGAGGTGCGAAGGAGACAACCCCCTCCACACACCCAGAGGGAGGGGCTTTCCCCGGCCTCCCCCCAACTACGGTTGCCAGGTCTGGGTTGGGAAATAGCTGGAGACTTTGGGGGTGGAGCCAAGAGCCCCACCCGGAGGCTAATGCAAAAACTGAGGGTCACAGTGATAGGAAGACATACAAAATACTGATACACTGATAAGTCGCTGTTTGAATGTAAACCTGCCCTTGATGCATTGTTTGAGTGAAACATATTTTTCTCTATGTACTGTTTGGGTGAAAGATATCTTTTTATAATATCTGATACCAATATTTAGAGATTGGAAAATACAAAAATGATAAAGCCTAAAATTGCTCTACCGTAAACATATATTTCCTGTGCACGCTGATATCTTACTGGTCTCCTGCAGTGTCCTTTATTTAAATTCGCTTTTAGAATAGTCACTTTACGATCTGCAAATATACATACCATGTGCATAAGACAAACAAATGGTCACATAAGACAAACAAATGCTCAGAAATTGAGTGCACAGCCACGGTTTGGTATTCTGGCTCAGCCACGCATTTCCCCAACAAAGGCAACTGTGATGCCATAGTTTACTGAAATTCAGTACAAAGTCGCCCAAGACTTTAAATACTCTGGGGCAATAATAGGTAGTGGGCTGATTCCAAACTCAGTGGCTAGTTTCCACTGATTCCTCCTTCCTACTGCAGACCTCCCGGTTCACTTCATTCCTCATGATACCCTTTCCCCCAGAAGCAACATTTCATGGAGCTAAGTGGGAGGAGGGTGGCAGGAGAGTTTCATTCTGACACACGATCCAGCACAGTGTTTCCCATGGCTGAGTCCAGACATCGATGGATACTGCACTTTAGCAGTCATTGGCAATTGGGGCTTATCCATACAAGAAGATCCAGGTGCAAATCAGGGCAGCTGCAAAACAACAGAGCCATAGCCACCAATGTGTGGATACAGCCCACATTCTACTGTGTGTATGCAAGTGCCGTCCAGTTGCAGCACACAAGTGGCAATCCCAACAAGCGGCTTTCAAAGGAGGTGAGAAGCAGAGGCAGTTTGCCCTTGCCTTCCTCTTTCACATCCTCCGGGGATGGTCTCCCATCCAAGTCCAGACCCGGCTTAGCTTCTAAGACCTAAGGAGGCTGGGCTACATCTTGCCACCTTCTCTCCCCTCCACATTTTAAAGGTTTCCCCCCCTCCCCCAGGCCCGGGAAGGCGCCCTTTAACCACGAACGGCGAGTTGCGCCCCTCGCCGGGGCTGGGCAAACAGGTGCAAAACCTTTCCCGGCCTCCCCCAGCCCCGGGACGGCGCCCCTGAACCCCTAAAGGAAAAATGCGCCCCTCGCGTCTGCTCTCCGAACGGCTTTTGCCGTTCGGAGAGCAGACGCGAGGGGTTCCTCCCGCTCCCCCAGGCCTGGGAAGGCGCCCGTTCACCGGGAACCGCGAAATGCGCCCCTCGCGGCCGCTGGGAGCTCAGGCCCGAAAGGTTGCCCGCCCTCCCCCAGCCCCGGGACCGCGCCCTTCAACTCCCCGTCCGCCGGGGCAGCGAGAGGGGGAAGAGGGGCCCCTTAGGAGGCCGGCGACGGCGGGAGGGGCAGCCCCACCACCCCTTGGGCACCTTCCTGCCCTCTTCCCCTCCGCTCCGGCTCCATTTCTGCGCTGCCTCTCAGGCCGCTCCCCCGACCGGCCGGCCTGCTGCAGGGAGGGACTTCCGGCGGGGAGCGAGGCAGGCCGGAGGCGAAGCCAGCGAGGGACGGACACCAAAGGCCCGCCCCCCCTTCCAAGAGCTCGAACCTGATCCCCTGCCTTTGACTTCCAAGTGGACCTTCCCGGGATCCAGCACGATTCCTTCTCCCCCCCCCCCCCCGTTCTCTCTCCCCATTCAGAAGCGAACCCTCCGCGCGCGCCCCCCCCAGCCTTCTTTCCCCCCTCCGTTCGGCCCCTCTAGGAAACGGCTCTGTATGTTGAACCCTTTCAGTGCTGTAGACCGAAGGAAAGCGCGTCCCGCCCCCTCCATTAGGCCCCTCGGTCAGGCTGCCGTCAGGGACGCCTTATGCTGCTTAATGAGGCTGCTCTGGAGCAACACCGCGCGGGATCCCACTGCTATTTATTCCTCCATCTATAGGTAAAGAAAGGTCAAGGTTTCCCTTGCTCGGAAGCCGGTCGAATAGGGCTCTAGGGATGCGGTGCTCATCTCCATTTCCATGCCGAAGAGCCAGCGCTGTCCGAAGACGTTTCCGTAAGACTCAGTTGGGGGAGGGGTTCAGACGTTGCTAGATGATGCTGTTCTTTAAATGGACCGGTGTAGATGACTGGCTTTCTCTATTGCCCCGTGGAGATCAAATGCAGGACCTCAGATGCGAGCAGAAGGTGCCCAAAGGGGAGTTTTAACCAATATTTCTTGCAGGAGTGAAGGGACAGAGCCCGGATTCGGAGAAAGGAGGCTGGATTTGGACCCCGCCCCCCCCCCCTTCAAGTTTTTGCTCTGTCCCGCAGGGAGGAAACTCTCCACCTGCAGCCCCAGAGACAGAAGGAGAAAGAGGGAGATCCCTGCCTAGGAAGGAGAAAAGCCTCTGGCAGGAATAACACAAAAGAGGAACGTGAGAGAGAGAGAGAAAGGCCTCTCCTCCAAACAGGCATCTAGGCACTGACCTCGATGGACTGAAGGTCTGATTCACTATCAGGCAGCTTCATGGGTGTGCGGGGGTTGGGTATGCATCTCCCCCCCCCCCCCCCGTTTAAACCATTTTATTGACTGTTTATATTGAAAAATACAATATTCACAGGTAACGTAAAGCTTATATAACCAGTAACAATCAAAATAAAGTCAACATAATGTGCATAATAGCACCATACAGTTTCAAAATATCTGTTGTTTATAGCAACAACTTTTTACCATAAGTTAACTTACAAAAGTTTTAAGGGTTACTGTATCACTGAACGAATAGTTTAACCCACATTTCAAAGTTCTGGAGAACAAACTATCAAAGTACACCTTGTGGTATTGAGACCATTCCGCTGAAATGAACTGTTGCTGAGACAGGTATTCAAGGACCGGGAACCATTTACCGGTAAAGGCTGAGTGTAGGGACGATCCAGCCGTGGAATTTAATTGAACTGTGACAGAATCCATAAGATAATGTGCCCAAAGTTTCCTAAACCAGACCTCGATATTTGGTGGCTTGTCGTCTTTCCAGTAAGGTGCTATAGCAGTCTTGGCTGCATCTAACATAACCTCTGTGGTAGAACCAAGCATTCTAGGTCTTACTTTCTCTGGCCAATAGTTCAAAACTAAGGTTTCAGGCAGGAAAGGGACCGAAATTGAGGTGACTTTTTCTAGAACAGATAGAGCTTCCTTCCAGAACTTCTTAACTTTCTCACACCCCCACCGACAGTGCGCAAAGTTGCCAAGTTGCCGGCACCCTTTCCAGCAATATGGGGAGTAATTTGAGGCAATAAGGGATAGTCTGGCTGGTGTGGCATACCATCTTGTCATAATTTTCAGATTTTGTAAGCGTACTGACATTACCTCAGAGTTGTGTCTTTTGGATGCCCAAATTTGAGACCAGGTTTCCTCTGTAAGAGAGGCGTCACAATCTTTCTGCCAAGAAGACTGATATTTGGGGGGAGTAAGACATAGAGTTTTGATCAGTAAAGAGTATAAAGCCGATCTTAAGCCAGTGTTCCGGGAAGTAAAGGAACCTATTATCATTTCCAATTCTGTACGGGGTATAGCTATTATACCATCAAGGATAAGGGCAGAGTTCTCCATCTGGCTCTCAAAAATGAGAAGCGGGCATACTGGGACTGTGGAGAGGGGCAGTGGCTCAGTGGCAAAGTGTCCGCTCGGCGTGCAGACAGTTCCAGGTTCAGAGCTGCTGCCCCTCAGAGTAGACCAGACTGACCTTGACAGAGATCATGAAGGTTGCCATCTGGCCTGGAGAAAAATGTCCTGTCCCTTCCATAGAGGCTCCGCATGTGGAAATGAGCAGGGGAAGGCTTTCATGGCATGGAGACAACAGCCCATTAAGTAAGCCTCTCCTAGAGGGATGGAGCCAGACTGGTGTGGGTCAAATGGCTGAACGTGAACAAAAGGGAAATTACCCCAGGCAAGGTGCTGGTTGGGAAGGCCTGAGATCTGAAACGATATCGTGTTTCCCACTTCCACAAGCTCTGCAACAGGGAACTATTCAAGAGGGCTTGTCTTCTTCGCAGGCAAAAGAGTTACAGAGGGCTAAATAATTCAGAAAGTTAACTTGGATAAATCATTAGGGGATGTGATCTATACTGCTGTGATGTGCCTGGGCTGAGATCAAGCTGAAGACCTGATCTCCTCTGTGACACCTATCAGCTTAAGACCCGGGGTGATTAAATAAATCACAGGTCCCAGTGGTACCAAATAGGTGGTGGCAGGACCTGCTTTCAAACTGTTGGGGAGATTAGGAGTGCAGGAACGTTTCCTAGGATTCCCATTCCCGCCCGGTTGGGTAAGGGCAGGGGGATGAAAACTGGAAGGACCCTACAGCAGGCCCAAGCGCTGGATCAAGCCCTCAGAGGGCTTCCATCGGGCCCACACTGGAACTGGCCATCTCCTGCTTCCAGTTCGGTTGCTGCTGCTGCTGCTGCTGCTGCTGCATAGCTGGCTTCGCCAGACTCTCTCAATCGCTGGGCGGCAAAACTTGAGGGGCTGTGGCTTAGTGGTAGAGCCTCCGATATTCATGCAGGTTCAATCCCTGGCATCTCCAGTTGAAAGGACCAGATAGTAAGTGCTGAGAAAGACCTCAGCCTGTGACCCTGGAGAGCTGCTGCCAGTTTGAGTAGACAATACTGACCTTGATGGACCAGGGGTCTGATTCAGTAGAAGGCAGCTTCCTGCGAAACATCCGTATGAAATACTGTAGGCTACTGAACAGCTCCCCGTTAAGAGAGAGTCACAGCCCAAGCAACAGAAAGACACTGCACCTGCCGTAAGAGTACCTTAATTAAACCGGGTAAACATGGGTAAGCTGGGGGGTGGGGGGGAGAGAATGAACCTCTAGAATGCATCCAAAGCAACCCAGCTGGTTCATCTGCACAACTGAGCAGAAGGTGGTTTGGAGACTATACGGAGGGGAGGGGCCGTGGCTCAGTGGAAGAGCCTCTGCTTTGCATGTGGGCTGTAAGAGCACCTTCATCGCTGCCTGAACTGTGCCATCGTAGTCCAGAAGCCTTATTTTTTCCAGGGTTATCTAGTGGCAAAGATAAACGGCATACTCAGGCAGAGGGAAAACTGGAATCTTAGCATGGGATCTACAAACCTGGGGATTTCAACTGCCAACAGACCTAGCAACATGTTTTTTTAAGCCTGGGCGGTTTGGCTGCTCCATTTCCCATATGCCTGTTTGTTGCAAAAGTCTCATCTAGAGAGACTGCAGATAACAGCTGATTAAAGTCAAGCCGGTCCACAAGAGATATGCTGTGGAAGATGGAGAACTGTTGGGAGAACAGAGATTCCAGGTGTTAGTCTGAAGCAGCAGAACAAAGTTTGAGTCCAGTGGCACCTTTACGATCAACAATGATCAATGTTGCAAGGTGCACGGGGAACCCAAGGGGAGGGAGGCTGTAGGCATGGCCAACTTGAAAGCCAGCCGGAACTCCGTTCCTGTGCGTTCCTGCCTAAAAATACCCCTGGGGGCAGATGAAATAAGGTACTTGAAATCTGGGACTAGCAAACAAGACGTTGTGATTTGATTCCACTGTCACAGGGCACGCCTCCCGCCCCCCCCCCCCCCCCAAAAAAAAAGATTTAGGAGATGAAGTCTATAAAGTCTGAGACTCAGCCATACATTTCAGTGACTCAGGAAAGCTCATCCCCTGGTAGAGGGTGAGCAGTAAATCAGCATCCAGCATAATGAAGATGTTTAACAGATTCAAGGGCCAAACACATTTTCTTAGTCTTTCAGGTGCCACTGGATGCTTTCTCTTTTCCACTGCTACAGACAGGCCAACACGGCTACCCACCTCGAACTATCATGGAATAAATGTCAGATGTTCGAGAGCCGCAAGACATGAACAAATAGGACACTTTTTTTTACTGGGAAATATGCAGATTTGCTTTTTATTAACATTAAACCAGAGTGCCAAAAATAATAACAAAAGGGGTAAAAGCAGATATCGATAATGATATTTATTTGTCCAGTGGTATTTGTTTGCTAATGAAATTTAGCTTCCCCAGCTGCCCTGCCGGGAGCCACACACCCGAGGAAGGCGCTGCAGGGACCCCCCTGGTTTCGCAGAGAGGTGCGAAGGAGACAACCCCCTCCACACACCCAGAGGGAGGGGCTTTCCCCGGCCTCCCCCCAACTACGGTTGCCAGGTCTGGGTTGGGAAATAGCTGGAGACTTTGGGGGTGGAGCCAAGAGCCCCACCCGGAGGCTAATGCAAAAACTGAGGGTCACAGTGATAGGAAGACATACAAAATACTGATACACTGATAAGTCGCTGTTTGAATGTAAACCTGCCCTTGATGCATTGTTTGAGTGAAACATATTTTTCTCTATGTACTGTTTGGGTGAAAGATATCTTTTTATAATATCTGATACCAATATTTAGAGATTGGAAAATACAAAAATGATAAAGCCTAAAATTGCTCTACCGTAAACATATATTTCCTGTGCACGCTGATATCTTACTGGTCTCCTGCAGTGTCCTTTATTTAAATTCGCTTTTAGAATAGTCACTTTACGATCTGCAAATATACATACCATGTGCATAAGACAAACAAATGCTCAGAAATTGAGTGCACAGCCACGGTTTGGTATTCTGGCTCAGCCACGCATTTCCCCAACAAAGGCAACTGTGATGCCATAGTTTACTGAAATTCAGTACAAAGTCGCCCAAGACTTTAAATACTCTGGGGCAATAATAGGTAGTGGGCTGATTCCAAACTCAGTGGCTAGTTTCCACTGATTCCTCCTTCCTACTGCAGACCTCCCGGTTCACTTCATTCCTCATGATACCCTTTCCCCCAGAAGCAACATTTCATGGAGCTAAGTGGGAGGAGGGTGGCAGGAGAGTTTCATTCTGACACAGGATCCAGCACAGTGTTTCCCATGGCTGAGTCCAGACATCGATGGATACTGCACTTTAGCAGTCATTGGCAATTGGGGCTTATCCATACAAGAAGATCCAGGTGCAAATCAGGGCAGCTGCAAAACAACAGAGCCATAGCCACCAATGTGTGGATACAGCCCACATTCTACTGTGTGTATGCAAGTGCCGTCCAGTTGCAGCACACAAGTGGCAATCCCAACAAGCGGCTTTCAAAGGAGGTGAGAAGCAGAGGCAGTTTGCCCTTGCCTTCCTCTTTCACATCCTCCGGGGATGGTCTCCCATCCAAGTCCAGACCCGGCTTAGCTTCTAAGACCTAAGGAGGCTGGGCTACATCTTGCCACCTTCTCTCCCCTCCACATTTTAAAGGTTTCCCCCCCTCCCCCAGGCCCGGGAAGGCGCCCTTTAACCACGAACGGCGAGTTGCGCCCCTCGCCGGGGCTGGGCAAACAGGTGCAAAACCTTTCCCGGCCTCCCCCAGCCCCGGGACGGCGCCCCTGAACCCCTAAAGGAAAAATGCGCCCCTCGCGTCTGCTCTCCGAACGGCTTTTGCTTTTGCCGTTCGGAGAGCAGACGCGAGGGGTTCCTCCCGCTCCCCCAGGTCTGGGAAGGCGCCCGTTCACCGGGAACCGCGAAATGCGCCCCTCGCGGCCGCTGGGAGCTCAGGCCCGAAAGGTTGCCCGCCCTCCCCCAGCCCCGGGACCGCGCCCTTCAACTCCCCGTCCGCCGGGGCAGCGAGAGGGGGAAGAGGGGCCCCTTAGGAGGCCGGCGACGGCGGGAGGGGCAGCCCCACCACCCCTTGGGCACCTTCCTGCCCTCTTCCCCTCCGCTCCGGCTCCATTTCTGCGCTGCCTCTCAGGCCGCTCCCCCGACCGGCCGGCCTGCTGCAGGGAGGGACTTCCGGCGGGGAGCGAGGCAGGCCGGAGGCGAAGCCAGCGAGGGACGGACACCAAAGGCCCGCCCCCCCTTCCAAGAGCTCGAACCTGATCCCCTGCCTTTGACTTCCAAGTGGACCTTCCCGGGATCCAGCACGATTCCTTCTCCCCCCCCCCCCCCCGTTCTCTCTCCCCATTCAGAAGCGAACCCTCCGCGCGCGCCCCCCCCAGCCTTCTTTCCCCCCTCCGTTCGGCCCCTCTAGGAAACGGCTCTGTATGTTGAACCCTTTCAGTGCTGTAGACCGAAGGAAAGCGCGTCCCGCCCCCTCCATTAGGCCCCTCGGTCAGGCTGCCGTCAGGGACGCCTTATGCTGCTTAATGAGGCTGCTCTGGAGCAACACCGCGCGGGATCCCACTGCTATTTATTCCTCCATCTATAGGTAAAGAAAGGTCAAGGTTTCCCTTGCTCGGAAGCCGGTCGAATAGGGCTCTAGGGATGCGGTGCTCATCTCCATTTCCATGCCGAAGAGCCAGCGCTGTCCGAAGACGTTTCCGTAAGACTCAGTTGGGGGAGGGGTTCAGACGTTGCTAGATGATGCTGTTCTTTAAATGGACCGGTGTAGATGACTGGCTTTCTCTATTGCCCTGTGGAGATCAAATGCAGGACCTCAGATGCGAGCAGAAGGTGCCCAAAGGGGAGTTTTAACCAATATTTCTTGCAGGAGTGAAGGGACAGAGCCCGGATTCGGAGAAAGGAGGCTGGATTTGGACCCCGCCCCCCCCCCTTCAAGTTTTTGCTCTGTCCCGCAGGGAGGAAACTCTCCACCTGCAGCCCCAGAGACAGAAGGAGAAAGAGGGAGATCCCTGCCTAGGAAGGAGAAAAGCCTCTGGCAGGAATAACACAAAAGAGGAACGTGAGAGAGAGAGAGAAAGGCCTCTCCTCCAAACAGGCATCTAGGCACTGACCTCGATGGACTGAAGGTCTGATTCACTATCAGGCAGCTTCGTGGGTGTGCGGGGGTTGGGTATGCATCTCCCCCCCCCCCCCCGTTTAAACCATTTTATTGACTGTTTATATTGAAAAATACAATATTCACAGGTAACGTAAAGCTTATATAACCAGTAACAATCAAAATAAAGTCAACATAATGTGCATAATAGCACCATACAGTTTCAAAATATCTGTTGTTTATAGCAACAACTTTTTACCATAAGTTAACTTACAAAAGTTTTAAGGGTTACTGTATCACTGAACGAATAGTTTAACCCACATTTCAAAGTTCTGGAGAACAAACTATCAAAGTACACCTTGTGGTATTGAGACCATTCCGCTGAAATGAACTGTTGCTGAGACAGGTATTCAAGGACCGGGAACCATTTACCGGTAAAGGCTGAGTGTAGGGACGATCCAGCCGTGGAATTTAATTGAACTGTGACAGAATCCATAAGATAATGTGCCCAAAGTTTCCTAAACCAGACCTCGATATTTGGTGGCTTGTCGTCTTTCCAGTAAGGTGCTATAGCAGTCTTGGCTGCATCTAACATAACCTCTGTGGTAGAACCAAGCATTCTAGGTCTTACTTTCTCTGGCCAATAGTTCAAAACTAAGGTTTCAGGCAGGAAAGGGACCGAAATTGAGGTGACTTTTTCTAGAACAGATAGAGCTTCCTTCCAGAACTTCTTAACTTTCTCACACCCCCACCGACAGTGCGCAAAGTTGCCAAGTTGCCGGCACCCTTTCCAGCAATATGGGGAGTAATTTGAGGCAATAAGGGATAGTCTGGCTGGTGTGGCATACCATCTTGTCATAATTTTCAGATTTGGTAAGCGTACTGACATTACCTCAGAGTTGTGTCTTTTGGATGCCCAAATTTGAGACCAGGTTTCCTCTGTAAGAGAGGCGTCACAATCTTTCTGCCAAGAAGACTGATATTTGGGGGGAGTAAGACATAGAGTTTTGATCAGTAAAGAGTATAAAGCCGATCTTAAGCCAGTGTTCCGGGAAGTAAAGGAACCTATTATCATTTCCAATTCTGTACGGGGTATAGCTATTATACCATCAAGGATAAGGGCAGAGTTCTCCATCTGGCTCTCAAAAATGAGAAGCGGGCATACTGGGACTGTGGAGAGGGGCAGTGGCTCAGTGGCAAAGTGTCCGCTCGGCGTGCAGACAGTTCCAGGTTCAGAGCTGCTGCCCCTCAGAGTAGACCAGACTGACCTTGACAGAGATCATGAAGGTTGCCATCTGGCCTGGAGAAAAATGTCCTGTCCCTTCCATAGAGGCTCCGCATGTGGAAATGAGCAGGGGAAGGCTTTCATGGCATGGAGACAACAGCCCATTAAGTAAGCCTCTCCTAGAGGGATGGAGCCAGACTGGTGTGGGTCAAATGGCTGAACGTGAACAAAAGGGAAATTACCCCAGGCAAGGTGCTGGTTGGCTGCAAAACAACAGAGCCATAGCCACCAATGTGTGGATACAGCCCACATTCTACTGTGTGTATGCAAGTGCCGTCCAGTTGCAGCACACAAGTGGCAATCCCAACAAGCGGCTTTCAAAGGAGGTGAGAAGCAGAGGCAGTTTGCCCTTGCCTTCCTCTTTCACATCCTCCGGGGATGGTCTCCCATCCAAGTCCAGACCCGGCTTAGCTTCTAAGACCTAAGGAGGCTGGGCTACATCTTGCCACCTTCTCTCCCCTCCACATTTTAAAGGTTTCCCCCCCTCCCCCAGGCCCGGGAAGGCGCCCTTTAACCACGAACGGCGAGTTGCGCCCCTCGCCGGGGCTGGGCAAACAGGTGCAAAACCTTTCCCGGCCTCCCCCAGCCCCGGGACGGCGCCCCTGAACCCCTAAAGGAAAAATGCGCCCCTCGCGTCTGCTCTCCGAACGGCTTTTGCCGTTCGGAGAGCAGACGCGAGGGGTTCCTCCCGCTCCCCCAGGCCTGGGAAGGCGCCCGTTCACCGGGAACCGCGAAATGCGCCCCTCGCGGCCGCTGGGAGCTCAGGCCCGAAAGGTTGCCCGCCCTCCCCCAGCCCCGGGACCGCGCCCTTCAACTCCCCGTCCGCCGGGGCAGCGAGAGGGGGAAGAGGGGCCCCTTAGGAGGCCGGCGACGGCGGGAGGGGCAGCCCCACCACCCCTTGGGCACCTTCCTGCCCTCTTCCCCTCCGCTCCGGCTCCATTTCTGCGCTGCCTCTCAGGCCGCTCCCCCGACCGGCCGGCCTGCTGCAGGGAGGGACTTCCGGCGGGGAGCGAGGCAGGCCGGAGGCGAAGCCAGCGAGGGACGGACACCAAAGGCCCGCCCCCCCTTCCAAGAGCTCGAACCTGATCCCCTGCCTTTGACTTCCAAGTGGACCTTCCCGGGATCCAGCACGATTCCTTCTCCCCCCCCCCCCCGTTCTCTCTCCCCATTCAGAAGCGAACCCTCCGCGCGCGCCCCCCCCCCCCCAGCCTTCTTTCCCCCCTCCGTTCGGCCCCTCTAGGAAACGGCTCTGTATGTTGAACCCTTTCAGTGCTGTAGACCGAAGGAAAGCGCGTCCCGCCCCCTCCATTAGACCCCTCGGTCAGGCTGCCGTCAGGGACGCCTTATGCTGCTTAAGGAGGCTGCTCTGGAGCAACACCGCGCGGGATCCCACTGCTATTTATTCCTCCATCTATAGGTAAAGAAAGGTCAAGGTTTCCCTTGCTCGGAAGCCGGTCGAATAGGGCTCTAGGGATGCGGTGCTCATCTCCATTTCCATGCCGAAGAGCCAGCGCTGTCCGAAGACGTTTCCGTAAGACTCAGTTGGGGGAGGGGTTCAGACGTTGCTAGATGATGCTGTTCTTTAAATGGACCGGTGTAGATGACTGGCTTTCTCTATTGCCCCGTGGAGATCAAATGCAGGACCTCAGATGCGAGCAGAAGGTGCCCAAAGGGGAGTTTTAACCAATATTTCTTGCAGGAGTGAAGGGACAGAGCCCGGATTCGGAGAAAGGAGGCTGGATTTGGACCCCGCCCCCCCCCCTTCAAGTTTTTGCTCTGTCCCGCAGGGAGGAAACTCTCCACCTGCAGCCCCAGAGACAGAAGGAGAAAGAGGGAGATCCCTGCCTAGGAAGGAGAAAAGCCTCTGGCAGGAATAACACAAAAGAGGAACGTGAGAGAGAGAGAGAAAGGCCTCTCCTCCAAACAGGCATCTAGGCACTGACCTCGATGGACTGAAGGTCTGATTCACTATCAGGCAGCTTCGTGGGTGTGCGGGGGTTGGGTATGCATCTCCCCCCCCCCCCCCGTTTAAACCATTTTATTGACTGTTTATATTGAAAAATACAATATTCACAGGTAACGTAAAGCTTATATAACCAGTAACAATCAAAATAAAGTCAACATAATGTGCATAATAGCACCATACAGTTTCAAAATATCTGTTGTTTATAGCAACAACTTTTTACCATAAGTTAACTTACAAAAGTTTTAAGGGTTACTGTATCACTGAACGAATAGTTTAACCCACATTTCAAAGTTCTGGAGAACAAACTATCAAAGTACACCTTGTGGTATTGAGACCATTCCGCTGAAATGAACTGTTGCTGAGACAGGTATTCAAGGACCGGGAACCATTTACCGGTAAAGGCTGAGTGTAGGGACGATCCAGCCGTGGAATTTAATTGAACTGTGACAGAATCCATAAGATAATGTGCCCAAAGTTTCCTAAACCAGACCTCGATATTTGGTGGCTTGTCGTCTTTCCAGTAAGGTGCTATAGCAGTCTTGGCTGCATCTAACATAACCTCTGTGGTAGAACCAAGCATTCTAGGTCTTACTTTCTCTGGCCAATAGTTCAAAACTAAGGTTTCAGGCAGGAAAGGGACCGAAATTGAGGTGACTTTTTCTAGAACAGATAGAGCTTCCTTCCAGAACTTCTTAACTTTCTCACACCCCCACCGACAGTGCGCAAAGTTGCCAAGTTGCCGGCACCCTTTCCAGCAATATGGGGAGTAATTTGAGGCAATAAGGGATAGTCTGGCTGGTGTGGCATACCATCTTGTCATAATTTTCAGATTTGGTAAGCGTACTGACATTACCTCAGAGTTGTGTCTTTTGGATGCCCAAATTTGAGACCAGGTTTCCTCTGTAAGAGAGGCGTCACAATCTTTCTGCCAAGAAGACTGATATTTGGGGGGAGTAAGACATAGAGTTTTGATCAGTAAAGAGTATAAAGCCGATCTTAAGCCAGTGTTCCGGGAAGTAAAGGAACCTATTATCATTTCCAATTCTGTACGGGGTATAGCTATTATACCATCAAGGATAAGGGCAGAGTTCTCCATCTGGCTCTCAAAAATGAGAAGCGGGCATACTGGGACTGTGGAGAGGGGCAGTGGCTCAGTGGCAAAGTGTCCGCTCGGCGTGCAGACAGTTCCAGGTTCAGAGCTGCTGCCCCTCAGAGTAGACCAGACTGACCTTGACAGAGATCATGAAGGTTGCCATCTGGCCTGGAGAAAAATGTCCTGTCCCTTCCATAGAGGCTCCGCATGTGGAAATGAGCAGGGGAAGGCTTTCATGGCATGGAGACAACAGCCCATTAAGTAAGCCTCTCCTAGAGGGATGGAGCCAGACTGGTGTGGGTCAAATGGCTGAACGTGAACAAAAGGGAAATTACCCCAGGCAAGGTGCTGGTTGGCTGCAAAACAACAGAGCCATAGCCACCAATGTGTGGATACAGCCCACATTCTACTGTGTGTATGCAAGTGCCGTCCAGTTGCAGCACACAAGTGGCAATCCCAACAAGCGGCTTTCAAAGGAGGTGAGAAGCAGAGGCAGTTTGCCCTTGCCTTCCTCTTTCACATCCTCCGGGGATGGTCTCCCATCCAAGTCCAGACCCGGCTTAGCTTCTAAGACCTAAGGAGGCTGGGCTACATCTTGCCACCTTCTCTCCCCTCCACATTTTAAAGGTTTCCCCCCTCCCCCAGGCCCGGGAAGGCGCCCTTTAACCACGAACGGCGAGTTGCGCCCCTCGCCGGGGCTGGGCAAACAGGTGCAAAACCTTTCCCGGCCTCCCCCAGCCCCGGGACGGCGCCCCTGAACCCCTAAAGGAAAAATGCGCCCCTCGCGTCTGCTCTCCGAACGGCTTTTGCCGTTCGGAGAGCAGACGCGAGGGGTTCCTCCCGCTCCCCCAGGCCTGGGAAGGCGCCCGTTCACCGGGAACCGCGAAATGCGCCCCTCGCGGCCGCTGGGAGCTCAGGCCCGAAAGGTTGCCCGCCCTCCCCCAGCCCCGGGACCGCGCCCTTCAACTCCCCGTCCGCCGGGGCAGCGAGAGGGGGAAGAGGGGCCCCTTAGGAGGCCGGCGACGGCGGGAGGGGCAGCCCCACCACCCCTTGGGCACCTTCCTGCCCTCTTCCCCTCCGCTCCGGCTCCATTTCTGCGCTGCCTCTCAGGCCGCTCCCCCGACCGGCCGGCCTGCTGCAGGGAGGGACTTCCGGCGGGGAGCGAGGCAGGCCGGAGGCGAAGCCAGCGAGGGACGGACACCAAAGGCCCGCCCCCCCTTCCAAGAGCTCGAACCTGATCCCCTGCCTTTGACTTCCAAGTGGACCTTCCCGGGATCCAGCACGATTCCTTCTCCCCCCCCCCCCCGTTCTCTCTCCCCATTCAGAAGCGAACCCTCCGCGCGCGCCCCCCCCCCCAGCCTTCTTTCCCCCCTCCGTTCGGCCCCTCTAGGAAACGGCTCTGTATGTTGAACCCTTTCAGTGCTGTAGACCGAAGGAAAGCGCGTCCCGCCCCCTCCATTAGACCCCTCGGTCAGGCTGCCGTCAGGGACGCCTTATGCTGCTTAAGGAGGCTGCTCTGGAGCAACACCGCGCGGGATCCCACTGCTATTTATTCCTCCATCTATAGGTAAAGAAAGGTCAAGGTTTCCCTTGCTCGGAAGCCGGTCGAATAGGGCTCTAGGGATGCGGTGCTCATCTCCATTTCCATGCCGAAGAGCCAGCGCTGTCCGAAGACGTTTCCGTAAGACTCAGTTGGGGGAGGGGTTCAGACGTTGCTAGATGATGCTGTTCTTTAAATGGACCGGTGTAGATGACTGGCTTTCTCTATTGCCCCGTGGAGATCAAATGCAGGACCTCAGATGCGAGCAGAAGGTGCCCAAAGGGGAGTTTTAACCAATATTTCTTGCAGGAGTGAAGGGACAGAGCCCGGATTCGGAGAAAGGAGGCTGGATTTGGACCCCGCCCCCCCCCCCTTCAAGTTTTTGCTCTGTCCCGCAGGGAGGAAACTCTCCACCTGCAGCCCCAGAGACAGAAGGAGAAAGAGGGAGATCCCTGCCTAGGAAGGAGAAAAGCCTCTGGCAGGAATAACACAAAAGAGGAACGTGAGAGAGAGAGAGAAAGGCCTCTCCTCCAAACAGGCATCTAGGCACTGACCTCGATGGACTGAAGGTCTGATTCACTATCAGGCAGCTTCGTGGGTGTGCGGGGGTTGGGTATGCATCTCCCCCCCCCCCCCGTTTAAACCATTTTATTGACTGTTTATATTGAAAAATACAAAATTCACAGGTAACGTAAAGCTTATATAACCAGTAACAATCAAAATAAAGTCAACATAATGTGCATAATAGCACCATACAGTTTCAAAATATCTGTTGTTTATAGCAACAACTTTTTACCATAAGTTAACTTACAAAAGTTTTAAGGGTTACTGTATCACTGAACGAATAGTTTAACCCACATTTCAAAGTTCTGGAGAACAAACTATCAAAGTACACCTTGTGGTATTGAGACCATTCCGCTGAAATGAACTGTTGCTGAGACAGGTATTCAAGGACCGGGAACCATTTACCGGTAAAGGCTGAGTGTAGGGACGATCCAGCCGTGGAATTTAATTGAACTGTGACAGAATCCATAAGATAATGTGCCCAAAGTTTCCTAAACCAGACCTCGATATTTGGTGGCTTGTCGTCTTTCCAGTAAGGTGCTATAGCAGTCTTGGCTGCATCTAACATAACCTCTGTGGTAGAACCAAGCATTCTAGGTCTTACTTTCTCTGGCCAATAGTTCAAAACTAAGGTTTCAGGCAGGAAAGGGACCGAAATTGAGGTGACTTTTTCTAGAACAGATAGAGCTTCCTTCCAGAACTTCTTAACTTTCTCACACCCCCACCGACAGTGCGCAAAGTTGCCAAGTTGCCGGCACCCTTTCCAGCAATATGGGGAGTAATTTGAGGCAATAAGGGATAGTCTGGCTGGTGTGGCATACCATCTTGTCATAATTTTCAGATTTTGTAAGCGTACTGACATTACCTCAGAGTTGTGTCTTTTGGATGCCCAAATTTGAGACCAGGTTTCCTCTGTAAGAGAGGCGTCACAATCTTTCTGCCAAGAAGACTGATATTTGGGGGGAGTAAGACATAGAGTTTTGATCAGTAAAGAGTATAAAGCCGATCTTAAGCCAGTGTTCCGGGAAGTAAAGGAACCTATTATCATTTCCAATTCTGTACGGGGTATAGCTATTATACCATCAAGGATAAGGGCAGAGTTCTCCATCTGGCTCTCAAAAATGAGAAGCGGGCATACTGGGACTGTGGAGAGGGGCAGTGGCTCAGTGGCAAAGTGTCCGCTCGGCGTGCAGACAGTTCCAGGTTCAGAGCTGCTGCCCCTCAGAGTAGACCAGACTGACCTTGACAGAGATCATGAAGGTTGCCATCTGGCCTGGAGAAAAATGTCCTGTCCCTTCCATAGAGGCTCCGCATGTGGAAATGAGCAGGGGAAGGCTTTCATGGCATGGAGACAACAGCCCATTAAGTAAGCCTCTCCTAGAGGGATGGAGCCAGACTGGTGTGGGTCAAATGGCTGAACGTGAACAAAAGGGAAATTACCCCAGGCAAGGTGCTGGTTGGGAAGGCCTGAGATCTGAAACGATATCGTGTTTCCCACTTCCACAAGCTCTGCAACAGGGAACTATTCAAGAGGGCTTGTCTTCTTCGCAGGCAAAAGAGTTACAGAGGGCTAAATAATTCAGAAAGTTAACTTGGATAAATCATTAGGGGATGTGATCTATACTGCTGTGATGTGCCTGGGCTGAGATCAAGCTGAAGACCTGATCTCCTCTGTGACACCTATCAGCTTAAGACCCGGGGTGATTAAATAAATCACAGGTCCCAGTGGTACCAAATAGGTGGTGGCAGGACCTGCTTTCAAACTGTTGGGGAGATTAGGAGTGCAGGAACGTTTCCTAGGATTCCCATTCCCGCCCGGTTGGGTAAGGGCAGGGGGATGAAAACTGGAAGGACCCTACAGCAGGCCCAAGCGCTGGATCAAGCCCTCAGAGGGCTTCCATCGGGCCCACACTGGAACTGGCCATCTCCTGCTTCCAGTTCGGTTGCTGCTGCTGCTGCTGCTGCTGCTGCATAGCTGGCTTCGCCAGACTCTCTCAATCGCTGGGCGGCAAAACTTGAGGGGCTGTGGCTTAGTGGTAGAGCCTCCGATATTCATGCAGGTTCAATCCCTGGCATCTCCAGTTGAAAGGACCAGATAGTAAGTGCTGAGAAAGACCTCAGCCTGTGACCCTGGAGAGCTGCTGCCAGTTTGAGTAGACAATACTGACCTTGATGGACCAGGGGTCTGATTCAGTAGAAGGCAGCTTCCTGCGAAACATCCGTATGAAATACTGTAGGCTACTGAACAGCTCCCCGTTAAGAGAGAGTCACAGCCCAAGCAACAGAAAGACACTGCACCTGCCGTAAGAGTACCTTAATTAAACCGGGTAAACATGGGTAAGCTGGGGGGTGGGGGGGAGAGAATGAACCTCTAGAATGCATCCAAAGCAACCCAGCTGGTTCATCTGCACAACTGAGCAGAAGGTGGTTTGGAGACTATACGGAGGGGAGGGGCCGTGGCTCAGTGGAAGAGCCTCTGCTTTGCATGTGGGCTGTAAGAGCACCTTCATCGCTGCCTGAACTGTGCCATCGTAGTCCAGAAGCCTTATTTTTTCCAGGGTTATCTAGTGGCAAAGATAAACGGCATACTCAGGCAGAGGGAAAACTGGAATCTTAGCATGGGATCTACAAACCTGGGGATTTCAACTGCCAACAGACCTAGCAACATGTTTTTTTAAGCCTGGGCGGTTTGGCTGCTCCATTTCCCATATGCCTGTTTGTTGCAAAAGTCTCATCTAGAGAGACTGCAGATAACAGCTGATTAAAGTCAAGCCGGTCCACAAGAGATATGCTGTGGAAGATGGAGAACTGTTGGGAGAACAGAGATTCCAGGTGTTAGTCTGAAGCAGCAGAACAAAGTTTGAGTCCAGTGGCACCTTTACGATCAACAATGATCAATGTTGCAAGGTGCACGGGGAACCCAAGGGGAGGGAGGCTGTAGGCATGGCCAACTTGAAAGCCAGCCGGAACTCCGTTCCTGTGCGTTCCTGCCTAAAAATACCCCTGGGGGCAGATGAAATAAGGTACTTGAAATCTGGGACTAGCAAACAAGACGTTGTGATTTGATTCCACTGTCACAGGGCACGCCTCCCGGCCCCCCCCCCCCCCAAAAAAAAAGATTTAGGAGATGAAGTCTATAAAGTCTGAGACTCAGCCATACATTTCAGTGACTCAGGAAAGCTCATCCCCTGGTAGAGGGTGAGCAGTAAATCAGCATCCAGCATAATGAAGATGTTTAACAGATTCAAGGGCCAAACACATTTTCTTAGTCTTTCAGGTGCCACTGGATGCTTTCTCTTTTCCACTGCTACAGACAGGCCAACACGGCTACCCACCTCGAACTATCATGGAATAAATGTCAGATGTTCGAGAGCCGCAAGACATGAACAAATAGGACACTTTTTTTTACTGGGAAATATGCAGATTTGCTTTTTATTAACATTAAACCAGAGTGCCAAAAATAATAACAAAAGGGGTAAAAGCAGATATCGATAATGATATTTATTTGTCCAGTGGTATTTGTTTGCTAATGAAATTTAGCTTCCCCAGCTGCCCTGCCGGGAGCCACACACCCGAGGAAGGCGCTGCAGGGACCCCCCTGGTTTCGCAGAGAGGTGCGAAGGAGACAACCCCCTCCACACACCCAGAGGGAGGGGCTTTCCCCGGCCTCCCCCCAACTACGGTTGCCAGGTCTGGGTTGGGAAATAGCTGGAGACTTTGGGGGTGGAGCCAAGAGCCCCACCCGGAGGCTAATGCAAAAACTGAGGGTCACAGTGATAGGAAGACATACAAAATACTGATACACTGATAAGTCGCTGTTTGAATGTAAACCTGCCCTTGATGCATTGTTTGAGTGAAACATATTTTTCTCTATGTACTGTTTGGGTGAAAGATATCTTTTTATAATATCTGATACCAATATTTAGAGATTGGAAAATACAAAAATGATAAAGCCTAAAATTGCTCTACCGTAAACATATATTTCCTGTGCACGCTGATATCTTACTGGTCTCCTGCAGTGTCCTTTATTTAAATTCGCTTTTAGAATAGTCACTTTACGATCTGCAAATATACATACCATGTGCATAAGACAAACAAATGCTCAGAAATTGAGTGCACAGCCACGGTTTGGTATTCTGGCTCAGCCACGCATTTCCCCAACAAAGGCAACTGTGATGCCATAGTTTACTGAAATTCAGTACAAAGTCGCCCAAGACTTTAAATACTCTGGGGCAATAATAGGTAGTGGGCTGATTCCAAACTCAGTGGCTAGTTTCCACTGATTCCTCCTTCCTACTGCAGACCTCCCGGTTCACTTCATTCCTCATGATACCCTTTCCCCCAGAAGCAACATTTCATGGAGCTAAGTGGGAGGAGGGTGGCAGGAGAGTTTCATTCTGACACAGGATCCAGCACAGTGTTTCCCATGGCTGAGTCCAGACATCGATGGATACTGCACTTTAGCAGTCATTGGCAATTGGGGCTTATCCATACAAGAAGATCCAGGTGCAAATCAGGGCAGCTGCAAAACAACAGAGCCATAGCCACCAATGTGTGGATACAGCCCACATTCTACTGTGTGTATGCAAGTGCCGTCCAGTTGCAGCACACAAGTGGCAATCCCAACAAGCGGCTTTCAAAGGAGGTGAGAAGCAGAGGCAGTTTGCCCTTGCCTTCCTCTTTCACATCCTCCGGGGATGGTCTCCCATCCAAGTCCAGACCCGGCTTAGCTTCTAAGACCTAAGGAGGCTGGGCTACATCTTGCCACCTTCTCTCCCCTCCACATTTTAAAGGTTTCCCCCCCTCCCCCAGGCCCGGGAAGGCGCCCTTTAACCACGAACGGCGAGTTGCGCCCCTCGCCGGGGCTGGGCAAACAGGTGCAAAACCTTTCCCGGCCTCCCCCAGCCCCGGGACGGCGCCCCTGAACCCCTAAAGGAAAAATGCGCCCCTCGCGTCTGCTCTCCGAACGGCTTTTGCCGTTCGGAGAGCAGACGCGAGGGGTTCCTCCCGCTCCCCCAGGCCTGGGAAGGCGCCCGTTCACCGGGAACCGCGAAATGCGCCCCTCGCGGCCGCTGGGAGCTCAGGCCCGAAAGGTTGCCCGCCCTCCCCCAGCCCCGGGACCGCGCCCTTCAACTCCCCGTCCGCCGGGGCAGCGAGAGGGGGAAGAGGGGCCCCTTAGGAGGCCGGCGACGGCGGGAGGGGCAGCCCCACCACCCCTTGGGCACCTTCCTGCCCTCTTCCCCTCCGCTCCGGCTCCATTTCTGCGCTGCCTCTCAGGCCGCTCCCCCGACCGGCCGGCCTGCTGCAGGGAGGGACTTCCGGCGGGGAGCGAGGCAGGCCGGAGGCGAAGCCAGCGAGGGACGGACACCAAAGGCCCGCCCCCCCTTCCAAGAGCTCGAACCTGATCCCCTGCCTTTGACTTCCAAGTGGACCTTCCCGGGATCCAGCACGATTCCTTCTCCCCCCCCCCCCCGTTCTCTCTCCCCATTCAGAAGCGAACCCTCCGCGCGCGCCCCCCCCAGCCTTCTTTCCCCCCTCCGTTCGGCCCCTCTAGGAAACGGCTCTGTATGTTGAACCCTTTCAGTGCTGTAGACCGAAGGAAAGCGCGTCCCGCCCCCTCCATTAGGCCCCTCGGTCAGGCTGCCGTCAGGGACGCCTTATGCTGCTTAAGGAGGCTGCTCTGGAGCAACACCGCGCGGGATCCCACTGCTATTTATTCCTCCATCTATAGGTAAAGAAAGGTCAAGGTTTCCCTTGCTCGGAAGCCGGTCGAATAGGGCTCTAGGGATGCGGTGCTCATCTCCATTTCCATGCCGAAGAGCCAGCGCTGTCCGAAGACGTTTCCGTAAGACTCAGTTGGGGGAGGGGTTCAGACGTTGCTAGATGATGCTGTTCTTTAAATGGACCGGTGTAGATGACTGGCTTTCTCTATTGCCCCGTGGAGATCAAATGCAGGACCTCAGATGCGAGCAGAAGGTGCCCAAAGGGGAGTTTTAACCAATATTTCTTGCAGGAGTGAAGGGACAGAGCCCGGATTCGGAGAAAGGAGGCTGGATTTGGACCCCGCCCCCCCCCCTTCAAGTTTTTGCTCTGTCCCGCAGGGAGGAAACTCTCCACCTGCAGCCCCAGAGACAGAAGGAGAAAGAGGGAGATCCCTGCCTAGGAAGGAGAAAAGCCTCTGGCAGGAATAACACAAAAGAGGAACGTGAGAGAGAGAGAGAAAGGCCTCTCCTCCAAACAGGCATCTAGGCACTGACCTCGATGGACTGAAGGTCTGATTCACTATCAGGCAGCTTCGTGGGTGTGCGGGGGTTGGGTATGCATCTCCCCCCCCCCCCCGTTTAAACCATTTTATTGACTGTTTATATTGAAAAATACAAAATTCACAGGTAACGTAAAGCTTATATAACCAGTAACAATCAAAATAAAGTCAACATAATGTGCATAATAGCACCATACAGTTTCAAAATATCTGTTGTTTATAGCAACAACTTTTTACCATAAGTTAACTTACAAAAGTTTTAAGGGTTACTGTATCACTGAACGAATAGTTTAACCCACATTTCAAAGTTCTGGAGAACAAACTATCAAAGTACACCTTGTGGTATTGAGACCATTCCGCTGAAATGAACTGTTGCTGAGACAGGTATTCAAGGACCGGGAACCATTTACCGGTAAAGGCTGAGTGTAGGGACGATCCAGCCGTGGAATTTAATTGAACTGTGACAGAATCCATAAGATAATGTGCCCAAAGTTTCCTAAACCAGACCTCGATATTTGGTGGCTTGTCGTCTTTCCAGTAAGGTGCTATAGCAGTCTTGGCTGCATCTAACATAACCTCTGTGGTAGAACCAAGCATTCTAGGTCTTACTTTCTCTGGCCAATAGTTCAAAACTAAGGTTTCAGGCAGGAAAGGGACCGAAATTGAGGTGACTTTTTCTAGAACAGATAGAGCTTCCTTCCAGAACTTCTTAACTTTCTCACACCCCCACCGACAGTGCGCAAAGTTGCCAAGTTGCCGGCACCCTTTCCAGCAATATGGGGAGTAATTTGAGGCAATAAGGGATAGTCTGGCTGGTGTGGCATACCATCTTGTCATAATTTTCAGATTTTGTAAGCGTACTGACATTACCTCAGAGTTGTGTCTTTTGGATGCCCAAATTTGAGACCAGGTTTCCTCTGTAAGAGAGGCGTCACAATCTTTCTGCCAAGAAGACTGATATTTGGGGGGAGTAAGACATAGAGTTTTGATCAGTAAAGAGTATAAAGCCGATCTTAAGCCAGTGTTCCGGGAAGTAAAGGAACCTATTATCATTTCCAATTCTGTACGGGGTATAGCTATTATACCATCAAGGATAAGGGCAGAGTTCTCCATCTGGCTCTCAAAAATGAGAAGCGGGCATACTGGGACTGTGGAGAGGGGCAGTGGCTCAGTGGCAAAGTGTCCGCTCGGCGTGCAGACAGTTCCAGGTTCAGAGCTGCTGCCCCTCAGAGTAGACCAGACTGACCTTGACAGAGATCATGAAGGTTGCCATCTGGCCTGGAGAAAAATGTCCTGTCCCTTCCATAGAGGCTCCGCATGTGGAAATGAGCAGGGGAAGGCTTTCATGGCATGGAGACAACAGCCCATTAAGTAAGCCTCTCCTAGAGGGATGGAGCCAGACTGGTGTGGGTCAAATGGCTGAACGTGAACAAAAGGGAAATTACCCCAGGCAAGGTGCTGGTTGGGAAGGCCTGAGATCTGAAACGATATCGTGTTTCCCACTTCCACAAGCTCTGCAACAGGGAACTATTCAAGAGGGCTTGTCTTCTTCGCAGGCAAAAGAGTTACAGAGGGCTAAATAATTCAGAAAGTTAACTTGGATAAATCATTAGGGGATGTGATCTATATTGCTGTGATGTGCCTGGGCTGAGATCAAGCTGAAGACCTGATCTCCTCTGTGACACCTATCAGCTTAAGACCCGGGGTGATTAAATAAATCACAGGTCCCAGTGGTACCAAATAGGTGGTGGCAGGACCTGCTTTCAAACTGTTGGGGAGATTAGGAGTGCAGGAACGTTTCCTAGGATTCCCATTCCCGCCTGGTTGGGTAAGGGCAGGGGGATGAAAACTGGAAGGACCCTACAGCAGGCCCAAGCGCTGGATCAAGCCCTCAGAGGGCTTCCATCGGGCCCACACTGGAACTGGCCATCTCCTGCTTCCAGTTCGGTTGCTGCTGCTGCTGCATAGCTGGCTTCGCCAGACTCTCTCAATCGCTGGGCGGCAAAACTTGAGGGGCTGTGGCTTATAGAGCCTCCGATATTCATGCAGGTTCAATCCCTGGCATCTCCAGTTGAAAGGACCAGATAGTAAGTGCTGAGAAAGACCTCAGCCTGTGACCCTGGAGAGCTGCTGCCAGTTTGAGTAGACAATACTGACCTTGATGGACCAGGGGTCTGATTCAGAAGAAGGCAGCTTCCTGCGAAACATCCGTATGAAATACTGTAGGCTACTGAACAGCTCCCCGTTAAGAGAGAGTCACAGCCCAAGCAACAGAAAGACACTGCACCTGCCGTAAGAGTACCTTAATTAAACCGGGTAAACATGGGTAAGCTGGGGGGTGGGGGGGAGAGAATGAACCTCTAGAATGCATCCAAAGCAACCCAGCTGGTTCATCTGCACAACTGAGCAGAAGGTGGTTTGGAGACTATACGGAGGGGAGGGGCCGTGGCTCAGTGGAAGAGCCTCTGCTTTGCATGTGGGCTGTAAGAGCACCTTCATCGCTGCCTGAACTGTGCCATCGTAGTCCAGAAGCCTTATTTTTTCCAGGGTTATCTAGTGGCAAAGATAAACGGCATACTCAGGCAGAGGGAAAACTGGAATCTTAGCATGGGATCTACAAACCTGGGGATTTCAACTGCCAACAGACCTAGCAACATGTTTTTTTAAGCCTGGGCGGTTTGGCTGCTCCATTTCCCATATGCCTGTTTGTTGCAAAAGTCTCATCTAGAGAGACTGCAGATAACAGCTGATTAAAGTCAAGCCGGTCCACAAGAGATATGCTGTGGAAGATGGAGAACTGTTGGGAGAACAGAGATTCCAGGTGTTAGTCTGAAGCAGCAGAACAAAGTTTGAGTCCAGTGGCACCTTTACGATCAACAATGATCAATGTTGCAAGGTGCATGGGGAACCCAAGGGGAGGGAGGCTGTAGGCATGGCCAACTTGAAAGCCAGCCGGAACTCCGTTCCTGTGCGTTCCTGCCTAAAAATACCCCTGGGGGCAGATGAAATAAGGTACTTGAAATCTGGGACTAGCAAACAAGACGTTGTGATTTGATTCCACTGTCACAGGGCACGCCTCCCGGCCCCCCCCCCCCCCCAAAAAAAAAGATTTAGGAGATGAAGTCTATAAAGTCTGAGACTCAGCCATACATTTCAGTGACTCAGGAAAGCTCATCCCCTGGTAGAGGGTGAGCAGTAAATCAGCATCCAGCATAATGAAGATGTTTAACAGATTCAAGGGCCAAACACATTTTCTTAGTCTTTCAGGTGCCACTGGATGCTTTCTCTTTTCCACTGCTACAGACAGGCCAACACGGCTACCCACCTCGAACTATCATGGAATAAATGTCAGATGTTCGAGAGCCGCAAGACATGAACAAATAGGACACTTTTTTTTACTGGGAAATATGCAGATTTGCTTTTTATTAACATTAAACCAGAGTGCCAAAAATAATAACAAAAGGGGTAAAAGCAGATATCGATAATGATATTTATTTGTCCAGTGGTATTTGTTTGCTAATGAAATTTAGCTTCCCCAGCTGCCCTGCCGGGAGCCACACACCCGAGGAAGGCGCTGCAGGGACCCCCCTGGTTTCGCAGAGAGGTGCGAAGGAGACAACCCCCTCCACACACCCAGAGGGAGGGGCTTTCCCCGGCCTCCCCCCAACTACGGTTGCCAGGTCTGGGTTGGGAAATAGCTGGAGACTTTGGGGGTGGAGCCAAGAGCCCCACCCGGAGGCTAATGCAAAAACTGAGGGTCACAGTGATAGGAAGACATACAAAATACTGATACACTGATAAGTCGCTGTTTGAATGTAAACCTGCCCTTGATGCATTGTTTGAGTGAAACATATTTTTCTCTATGTACTGTTTGGGTGAAAGATATCTTTTTATAATATCTGATACCAATATTTAGAGATTGGAAAATACAAAAATGATAAAGCCTAAAATTGCTCTACCGTAAACATATATTTCCTGTGCACGCTGATATCTTACTGGTCTCCTGCAGTGTCCTTTATTTAAATTCGCTTTTAGAATAGTCACTTTACGATCTGCAAATATACATACCATGTGCATAAGACAAACAAATGCTCAGAAATTGAGTGCACAGCCACGGTTTGGTATTCTGGCTCAGCCACGCATTTCCCCAACAAAGGCAACTGTGATGCCATAGTTTACTGAAATTCAGTACAAAGTCGCCCAAGACTTTAAATACTCTGGGGCAATAATAGGTAGTGGGCTGATTCCAAACTCAGTGGCTAGTTTCCACTGATTCCTCCTTCCTACTGCAGACCTCCCGGTTCACTTCATTCCTCATGATACCCTTTCCCCCAGAAGCAACATTTCATGGAGCTAAGTGGGAGGAGGGTGGCAGGAGAGTTTCATTCTGACACAGGATCCAGCACAGTGTTTCCCATGGCTGAGTCCAGACATCGATGGATACTGCACTTTAGCAGTCATTGGCAATTGGGGCTTATCCATACAAGAAGATCCAGGTGCAAATCAGGGCAGCTGCAAAACAACAGAGCCATAGCCACCAATGTGTGGATACAGCCCACATTCTACTGTGTGTATGCAAGTGCCGTCCAGTTGCAGCACACAAGTGGCAATCCCAACAAGCGGCTTTCAAAGGAGGTGAGAAGCAGAGGCAGTTTGCCCTTGCCTTCCTCTTTCACATCCTCCGGGGATGGTCTCCCATCCAAGTCCAGACCCGGCTTAGCTTCTAAGACCTAAGGAGGCTGGGCTACATCTTGCCACCTTCTCTCCCCTCCACATTTTAAAGGTTTCCCCCCCTCCCCCAGGCCCGGGAAGGCGCCCTTTAACCACGAACGGCGAGTTGCGCCCCTCGCCGGGGCTGGGCAAACAGGTGCAAAACCTTTCCCGGCCTCCCCCAGCCCCGGGACGGCGCCCCTGAACCCCTAAAGGAAAAATGCGCCCCTCGCGTCTGCTCTCCGAACGGCTTTTGCCGTTCGGAGAGCAGACGCGAGGGGTTCCTCCCGCTCCCCCAGGCCTGGGAAGGCGCCCGTTCACCGGGAACCGCGAAATGCGCCCCTCGCGGCCGCTGGGAGCTCAGGCCCGAAAGGTTGCCCGCCCTCCCCCAGCCCCGGGACCGCGCCCTTCAACTCCCCGTCCGCCGGGGCAGCGAGAGGGGGAAGAGGTGCCCCTTAGGAGGCCGGCGACGGCGGGAGGGGCAGCCCCACCACCCCTTGGGCACCTTCCTGCCCTCTTCCCCTCCGCTCCGGCTCCATTTCTGCGCTGCCTCTCAGGCCGCTCCCCCGACCGGCCGGCCTGCTGCAGGGAGGGACTTCCGGCGGGGAGCGAGGCAGGCCGGAGGCGAAGCCAGCGAGGGACGGACACCAAAGGCCCGCCCCCCCTTCCAAGAGCTCGAACCTGATCCCCTGCCTTTGACTTCCAAGTGGACCTTCCCGGGATCCAGCACGATTCCTTCTCCCCCCCCCCCCCCGTTCTCTCTCCCCATTCAGAAGCGAACCCTCCGCGCGCGCCCCCCCCAGCCTTCTTTCCCCCCTCCGTTCGGCCCCTCTAGGAAACGGCTCTGTATGTTGAACCCTTTCAGTGCTGTAGACCGAAGGAAAGCGCGTCCCGCCCCCTCCATTAGGCCCCTCGGTCAGGCTGCCGTCAGGGACGCCTTATGCTGCTTAAGGAGGCTGCTCTGGAGCAACACCGCGCGGGATCCCACTGCTATTTATTCCTCCATCTATAGGTAAAGAAAGGTCAAGGTTTCCCTTGCTCGGAAGCCGGTCGAATAGGGCTCTAGGGATGCGGTGCTCATCTCCATTTCCATGCCGAAGAGCCAGCGCTGTCCGAAGACGTTTCCGTAAGACTCAGTTGGGGGAGGGGTTCAGACGTTGCTAGATGATGCTGTTCTTTAAATGGACCGGTGTAGATGACTGGCTTTCTCTATTGCCCCGTGGAGATCAAATGCAGGACCTCAGATGCGAGCAGAAGGTGCCCAAAGGGGAGTTTTAACCAATATTTCTTGCAGGAGTGAAGGGACAGAGCCCGGATTCGGAGAAAGGAGGCTGGATTTGGACCCCGCCCCCCCCCCTTCAAGTTTTTGCTCTGTCCCGCAGGGAGGAAACTCTCCACCTGCAGCCCCAGAGACAGAAGGAGAAAGAGGGAGATCCCTGCCTAGGAAGGAGAAAAGCCTCTGGCAGGAATAACACAAAAGAGGAACGTGAGAGAGAGAGAGAAAGGCCTCTCCTCCAAACAGGCATCTAGGCACTGACCTCGATGGACTGAAGGTCTGATTCACTATCAGGCAGCTTCGTGGGTGTGCGGGGGTTGGGTATGCATCTCCCCCCCCCCCCCCCCGTTTAAACCATTTTATTGACTGTTTATATTGAAAAATACAAAATTCACAGGTAACGTAAAGCTTATATAACCAGTAACAATCAAAATAAAGTCAACATAATGTGCATAATAGCACCATACAGTTTCAAAATATCTGTTGTTTATAGCAACAACTTTTTACCATAAGTTAACTTACAAAAGTTTTAAGGGTTACTGTATCACTGAACGAATAGTTTAACCCACATTTCAAAGTTCTGGAGAACAAACTATCAAAGTACACCTTGTGGTATTGAGACCATTCCGCTGAAATGAACTGTTGCTGAGACAGGTATTCAAGGACCGGGAACCATTTACCGGTAAAGGCTGAGTGTAGGGACGATCCAGCCGTGGAATTTAATTGAACTGTGACAGAATCCATAAGATAATGTGCCCAAAGTTTCCTAAACCAGACCTCGATATTTGGTGGCTTGTCGTCTTTCCAGTAAGGTGCTATAGCAGTCTTGGCTGCATCTAACATAACCTCTGTGGTAGAACCAAGCATTCTAGGTCTTACTTTCTCTGGCCAATAGTTCAAAACTAAGGTTTCAGGCAGGAAAGGGACCGAAATTGAGGTGACTTTTTCTAGAACAGATAGAGCTTCCTTCCAGAACTTCTTAACTTTCTCACACCCCCACCGACAGTGCGCAAAGTTGCCAAGTTGCCGGCACCCTTTCCAGCAATATGGGGAGTAATTTGAGGCAATAAGGGATAGTCTGGCTGGTGTGGCATACCATCTTGTCATAATTTTCAGATTTTGTAAGCGTACTGACATTACCTCAGAGTTGTGTCTTTTGGATGCCCAAATTTGAGACCAGGTTTCCTCTGTAAGAGAGGCGTCACAATCTTTCTGCCAAGAAGACTGATATTTGGGGGGAGTAAGACATAGAGTTTTGATCAGTAAAGAGTATAAAGCCGATCTTAAGCCAGTGTTCCGGGAAGTAAAGGAACCTATTATCATTTCCAATTCTGTACGGGGTATAGCTATTATACCATCAAGGATAAGGGCAGAGTTCTCCATCTGGCTCTCAAAAATGAGAAGCGGGCATACTGGGACTGTGGAGAGGGGCAGTGGCTCAGTGGCAAAGTGTCCGCTCGGCGTGCAGACAGTTCCAGGTTCAGAGCTGCTGCCCCTCAGAGTAGACCAGACTGACCTTGACAGAGATCATGAAGGTTGCCATCTGGCCTGGAGAAAAATGTCCTGTCCCTTCCATAGAGGCTCCGCATGTGGAAATGAGCAGGGGAAGGCTTTCATGGCATGGAGACAACAGCCCATTAAGTAAGCCTCTCCTAGAGGGATGGAGCCAGACTGGTGTGGGTCAAATGGCTGAACGTGAACAAAAGGGAAATTACCCCAGGCAAGGTGCTGGTTGGGAAGGCCTGAGATCTGAAACGATATCGTGTTTCCCACTTCCACAAGCTCTGCAACAGGGAACTATTCAAGAGGGCTTGTCTTCTTCGCAGGCAAAAGAGTTACAGAGGGCTAAATAATTCAGAAAGTTAACTTGGATAAATCATTAGGGGATGTGATCTATACTGCTGTGATGTGCCTGGGCTGAGATCAAGCTGAAGACCTGATCTCCTCTGTGACACCTATCAGCTTAAGACCCGGGGTGATTAAATAAATCACAGGTCCCAGTGGTACCAAATAGGTGGTGGCAGGACCTGCTTTCAAACTGTTGGGGAGATTAGGAGTGCAGGAACGTTTCCTAGGATTCCCATTCCCGCCCGGTTGGGTAAGGGCAGGGGGATGAAAACTGGAAGGACCCTACAGCAGGCCCAAGCGCTGGATCAAGCCCTCAGAGGGCTTCCATCGGGCCCACACTGGAACTGGCCATCTCCTGCTTCCAGTTCGGTTGCTGCTGCTGCTGCTGCTGCTGCTTCTGCATAGCTGGCTTCGCCAGACTCTCTCAATCGCTGGGCGGCAAAACTTGAGGGGCTGTGGCTTAGTGGTAGAGCCTCCGATATTCATGCAGGTTCAATCCCTGGCATCTCCAGTTGAAAGGACCAGATAGTAAGTGCTGAGAAAGACCTCAGCCTGTGACCCTGGAGAGCTGCTGCCAGTTTGAGTAGACAATACTGACCTTGATGGACCAGGGGTCTGATTCAGTAGAAGGCAGCTTCCTGCGAAACATCCGTATGAAATACTGTAGGCTACTGAACAGCTCCCCGTTAAGAGAGAGTCCCAGCCCAAGCAACAGAAAGACACTGCACCTGCCGTAAGAGTACCTTAATTAAACCGGGTAAACATGGGTAAGCTGGGGGGTGGGGGGGAGAGAATGAACCTCTAGAATGCATCCAAAGCAACCCAGCTGGTTCATCTGCACAACTGAGCAGAAGGTGGTTTGGAGACTATACGGAGGGGAGGGGCCGTGGCTCAGTGGAAGAGCCTCTGCTTTGCATGTGGGCTGTAAGAGCACCTTCATCGCTGCCTGAACTGTGCCATCGTAGTCCAGAAGCCTTATTTTTTCCAGGGTTATCTAGTGGCAAAGATAAACGGCATACTCAGGCAGAGGGAAAACTGGAATCTTAGCATGGGATCTACAAACCTGGGGATTTCAACTGCCAACAGACCTAGCAACATGTTTTTTTAAGCCTGGGCGGTTTGGCTGCTCCATTTCCCATATGCCTGTTTGTTGCAAAAGTCTCATCTAGAGAGACTGCAGATAACAGCTGATTAAAGTCAAGCCGGTCCACAAGAGATATGCTGTGGAAGATGGAGAACTGTTGGGAGAACAGAGATTCCAGGTGTTAGTCTGAAGCAGCAGAACAAAGTTTGAGTCCAGTGGCACCTTTACGATCAACAATGATCAATGTTGCAAGGTGCACGGGGAACCCAAGGGGAGGGAGGCTGTAGGCATGGCCAACTTGAAAGCCAGCCGGAACTCCGTTCCTGTGCGTTCCTGCCTAAAAATACCCCTGGGGGCAGATGAAATAAGGTACTTGAAATCTGGGACTAGCAAACAAGACGTTGTGATTTGATTCCACTGTCACAGGGCACGCCTCCCGCCCCCCCCCCCCCAAAAAAAAAGATTTAGGAGATGAAGTCTATAAAGTCTGAGACTCAGCCATACATTTCAGTGACTCAGGAAAGCTCATCCCCTGGTAGAGGGTGAGCAGTAAATCAGCATCCAGCATAATGAAGATGTTTAACAGATTCAAGGGCCAAACACATTTTCTTAGTCTTTCAGGTGCCACTGGATGCTTTCTCTTTTCCACTGCTACAGACAGGCCAACACGGCTACCCACCTCGAACTATCATGGAATAAATGTCAGATGTTCGAGAGACGCAAGACATGAACAAATAGGACACTTTTTTTTACTGGGAAATATGCAGATTTGCTTTTTATTAACATTAAACCAGAGTGCCAAAAATAATAACAAAAGGGGTAAAAGCAGATATCGATAATGATATTTATTTGTCCAGTGGTATTTGTTTGCTAATGAAATTTAGCTTCCCCAGCTGCCCTGCCGGGAGCCACACACCCGAGGAAGGCGCTGCAGGGACCCCCCTGGTTTCGCAGAGAGGTGCGAAGGAGACAACCCCCTCCACACACCCAGAGGGAGGGGCTTTCCCCGGCCTCCCCCCAACTACGGTTGCCAGGTCTGGGTTGGGAAATAGCTGGAGACTTTGGGGGTGGAGCCAAGAGCCCCACCCGGAGGCTAATGCAAAAACTGAGGGTCACAGTGATAGGAAGACATACAAAATACTGATACACTGATAAGTCGCTGTTTGAATGTAAACCTGCCCTTGATGCATTGTTTGAGTGAAACATATTTTTCTCTATGTACTGTTTGGGTGAAAGATATCTTTTTATAATATCTGATACCAATATTTAGAGATTGGAAAATACAAAAAGGATAAAGCCTAAAATTGCTCTACCGTAAACATATATTTCCTGTGCACGCTGATATCTTACTGGTCTCCTGCAGTGTCCTTTATTTAAATTCGCTTTTAGAATAGTCACTTTACGATCTGCAAATATACATACCATGTGCATAAGACAAACAAATGGTCACATAAGACAAACAAATGCTCAGAAATTGAGTGCACAGCCACGGTTTGGTATTCTGGCTCAGCCACGCATTTCCCCAACAAAGGCAACTGTGATGCCATAGTTTACTGAAATTCAGTACAAAGTCGCCCAAGACTTTAAATACTCTGGGGCAATAATAGGTAGTGGGCTGATTCCAAACTCAGTGGCTAGTTTCCACTGATTCCTCCTTCCTACTGCAGACCTCCCGGTTCACTTCATTCCTCATGATACCCTTTCCCCCAGAAGCAACATTTCATGGAGCTAAGTGGGAGGAGGGTGGCAGGAGAGTTTCATTCTGACACAGGATCCAGCACAGTGTTTCCCATGGCTGAGTCCAGACATCGATGGATACTGCACTTTAGCAGTCATTGGCAATTGGGGCTTATCCATACAAGAAGATCCAGGTGCAAATCAGGGCAGCTGCAAAACAACAGAGCCATAGCCACCAATGTGTGGATACAGCCCACATTCTACTGTGTGTATGCAAGTGCCGTCCAGTTGCAGCACACAAGTGGCAATCCCAACAAGCGGCTTTCAAAGGAGGTGAGAAGCAGAGGCAGTTTGCCCTTGCCTTCCTCTTTCACATCCTCCGGGGATGGTCTCCCATCCAAGTCCAGACCCGGCTTAGCTTCTAAGGCCTAAGGAGGCTGGGCTACATCTTGCCACCTTCTCTCCCCTCCACATTTTAAAGGTTTCCCCCCCTCCCCCAGGCCCGGGAAGGCGCCCTTTAACCACGAACGGCGAGTTGCGCCCCTCGCCGGGGCTGGGCAAACAGGTGCAAAACCTTTCCCGGCCTCCCCCAGCCCCGGGACGGCGCCCCTGAACCCCTAAAGGAAAAATGCGCCCCTCGCGTCTGCTCTCCGAACGGCTTTTGCCGTTCGGAGAGCAGACGCGAGGGGTTCCTCCCGCTCCCCCAGGCCTGGGAAGGCGCCCGTTCACCGGGAACCGCGAAATGCGCCCCTCGCGGCCGCTGGGAGCTCAGGCCCGAAAGGTTGCCCGCCCTCCCCCAGCCCCGGGACCGCGCCCTTCAACTCCCCGTCCGCCGGGGCAGCGAGAGGGGGAAGAGGGGCCCCTTAGGAGGCCGGCGACGGCGGGAGGGGCAGCCCCACCACCCCTTGGGCACCTTCCTGCCCTCTTCCCCTCCGCTCCGGCTCCATTTCTGCGCTGCCTCTCAGGCCGCTCCCCCGACCGGCCGGCCTGCTGCAGGGAGGGACTTCCGGCGGGGAGCGAGGCAGGCCGGAGGCGAAGCCAGCGAGGGACGGACACCAAAGGCCCGCCCCCCCTTCCAAGAGCTCGAACCTGATCCCCTGCCTTTGACTTCCAAGTGGACCTTCCCGGGATCCAGCACGATTCCTTCTCCCCCCCCCCCCCCGTTCTCTCTCCCCATTCAGAAGCGAACCCTCCGCGCGCGCCCCCCCCAGCCTTCTTTCCCCCCTCCGTTCGGCCCCTCTAGGAAACGGCTCTGTATGTTGAACCCTTTCAGTGCTGTAGACCGAAGGAAAGCGCGTCCCGCCCCCTCCATTAGGCCCCTCGGTCAGGCTGCCGTCAGGGACGCCTTATGCTGCTTAATGAGGCTGCTCTGGAGCAACACCGCGCGGGATCCCACTGCTATTTATTCCTCCATCTATAGGTAAAGAAAGGTCAAGGTTTCCCTTGCTCGGAAGCCGGTCGAATAGGGCTCTAGGGATGCGGTGCTCATCTCCATTTCCATGCCGAAGAGCCAGCGCTGTCCGAAGACGTTTCCGTAAGACTCAGTTGGGGGAGGGGTTCAGACGTTGCTAGATGATGCTGTTCTTTAAATGGACCGGTGTAGATGACTGGCTTTCTCTATTGCCCCGTGGAGATCAAATGCAGGACCTCAGATGCGAGCAGAAGGTGCCCAAAGGGGAGTTTTAACCAATATTTCTTGCAGGAGTGAAGGGACAGAGCCCGGATTCGGAGAAAGGAGGCTGGATTTGGACCCCGCCCCCCCCCCCTTCAAGTTTTTGCTCTGTCCCGCAGGGAGGAAACTCTCCACCTGCAGCCCCAGAGACAGAAGGAGAAAGAGGGAGATCCCTGCCTAGGAAGGAGAAAAGCCTCTGGCAGGAATAACACAAAAGAGGAACGTGAGAGAGAGAGAGAAAGGCCTCTCCTCCAAACAGGCATCTAGGCACTGACCTCGATGGACTGAAGGTCTGATTCACTATCAGGCAGCTTCGTGGGTGTGCGGGGGTTGGGTATGCATCTCCCCCCCCCCCCCCCGTTTAAACCATTTTATTGACTGTTTATATTGAAAAATACAAAATTCACAGGTAACGTAAAGCTTATATAACCAGTAACAATCAAAATAAAGTCAACATAATGTGCATAATAGCACCATACAGTTTCAAAATATCTGTTGTTTATAGCAACAACTTTTTACCATAAGTTAACTTACAAAAGTTTTAAGGGTTACTGTATCACTGAACGAATAGTTTAACCCACATTTCAAAGTTCTGGAGAACAAACTATCAAAGTACACCTTGTGGTATTGAGACCATTCCGCTGAAATGAACTGTTGCTGAGACAGGTATTCAAGGACCGGGAACCATTTACCGGTAAAGGGACCATTTACCGGTGTAGGGACGATCCAGCCGTGGAATTTAATTGAACTGTGACAGAATCCATAAGATAATGTGCCCAAAGTTTCCTAAACCAGACCTCGATATTTGGTGGCTTGTCGTCTTTCCAGTAAGGTGCTATAGCAGTCTTGGCTGCATCTAACATAACCTCTGTGGTAGAACCAAGCATTCTAGGTCTTACTTTCTCTGGCCAATAGTTCAAAACTAAGGTTTCAGGCAGGAAAGGGACCGAAATTGAGGTGACTTTTTCTAGAACAGATAGAGCTTCCTTCCAGAACTTCTTAACTTTCTCACACCCCCACCGACAGTGCGCAAAGTTGCCAAGTTGCCGGCACCCTTTCCAGCAATATGGGGAGTAATTTGAGGCAATAAGGGATAGTCTGGCTGGTGTGGCATACCATCTTGTCATAATTTTCAGATTTTGTAAGCGTACTGACATTACCTCAGAGTTGTGTCTTTTGGATGCCCAAATTTGAGACCAGGTTTCCTCTGTAAGAGAGGCGTCACAATCTTTCTGCCAAGAAGACTGATATTTGGGGGGAGTAAGACATAGAGTTTTGATCAGTAAAGAGTATAAAGCCGATCTTAAGCCAGTGTTCCGGGAAGTAAAGGAACCTATTATCATTTCCAATTCTGTACGGGGTATAGCTATTATACCATCAAGGATAAGGGCAGAGTTCTCCATCTGGCTCTCAAAAATGAGAAGCGGGCATACTGGGACTGTGGAGAGGGGCAGTGGCTCAGTGGCAAAGTGTCCGCTCGGCGTGCAGACAGTTCCAGGTTCAGAGCTGCTGCCCCTCAGAGTAGACCAGACTGACCTTGACAGAGATCATGAAGGTTGCCATCTGGCCTGGAGAAAAATGTCCTGTCCCTTCCATAGAGGCTCCGCATGTGGAAATGAGCAGGGGAAGGCTTTCATGGCATGGAGACAACAGCCCATTAAGTAAGCCTCTCCTAGAGGGATGGAGCCAGACTGGTGTGGGTCAAATGGCTGAACGTGAACAAAAGGGAAATTACCCCAGGCAAGGTGCTGGTTGGGAAGGCCTGAGATCTGAAACGATATCGTGTTTCCCACTTCCACAAGCTCTGCAACAGGGAACTATTCAAGAGGGCTTGTCTTCTTCGCAGGCAAAAGAGTTACAGAGGGCTAAATAATTCAGAAAGTTAACTTGGATAAATCATTAGGGGATGTGATCTATACTGCTGTGATGTGCCTGGGCTGAGATCAAGCTGAAGACCTGATCTCCTCTGTGACACCTATCAGCTTAAGACCCGGGGTGATTAAATAAATCACAGGTCCCAGTGGTACCAAATAGGTGGTGGCAGGACCTGCTTTCAAACTGTTGGGGAGATTAGGAGTGCAGGAACGTTTCCTAGGATTCCCATTCCCGCCCGGTTGGGTAAGGGCAGGGGGATGAAAACTGGAAGGACCCTACAGCAGGCCCAAGCGCTGGATCAAGCCCTCAGAGGGCTTCCATCGGGCCCACACTGGAACTGGCCATCTCCTGCTTCCAGTTCGGTTGCTGCTGCTGCTGCTGCTGCTGCATAGCTGGCTTCGCCAGACTCTCTCAATCGCTGGGCGGCAAAACTTGAGGGGCTGTGGCTTAGTGGTAGAGCCTCCGATATTCATGCAGGTTCAATCCCTGGCATCTCCAGTTGAAAGGACCAGATAGTAAGTGCTGAGAAAGACCTCAGCCTGTGACCCTGGAGAGCTGCTGCCAGTTTGAGTAGACAATACTGACCTTGATGGACCAGGGGTCTGATTCAGTAGAAGGCAGCTTCCTGCGAAACATCCGTATGAAATACTGTAGGCTACTGAACAGCTCCCCGTTAAGAGAGAGTCACAGCCCAAGCAACAGAAAGACACTGCACCTGCCGTAAGAGTACCTTAATTAAACCGGGTAAACATGGGTAAGCTGGGGGGTGGGGGGGAGAGAATGAACCTCTAGAATGCATCCAAAGCAACCCAGCTGGTTCATCTGCACAACTGAGCAGAAGGTGGTTTGGAGACTATACGGAGGGGAGGGGCCGTGGCTCAGTGGAAGAGCCTCTGCTTTGCATGTGGGCTGTAAGAGCACCTTCATCGCTGCCTGAACTGTGCCATCGTAGTCCAGAAGCCTTATTTTTTCCAGGGTTATCTAGTGGCAAAGATAAACGGCATACTCAGGCAGAGGGAAAACTGGAATCTTAGCATGGGATCTACAAACCTGGGGATTTCAACTGCCAACAGACCTAGCAACATGTTTTTTTAAGCCTGGGCGGTTTGGCTGCTCCATTTCCCATATGCCTGTTTGTTGCAAAAGTCTCATCTAGAGAGACTGCAGATAACAGCTGATTAAAGTCAAGCCGGTCCACAAGAGATATGCTGTGGAAGATGGAGAACTGTTGGGAGAACAGAGATTCCAGGTGTTAGTCTGAAGCAGCAGAACAAAGTTTGAGTCCAGTGGCACCTTTACGATCAACAATGATCAATGTTGCAAGGTGCACGGGGAACCCAAGGGGAGGGAGGCTGTAGGCATGGCCAACTTGAAAGCCAGCCGGAACTCCGTTCCTGTGCGTTCCTGCCTAAAAATACCCCTGGGGGCAGATGAAATAAGGTACTTGAAATCTGGGACTAGCAAACAAGACGTTGTGATTTGATTCCACTGTCACAGGGCACGCCTCCCGGCCCCCCCCCCCCCCAAAAAAAAAGATTTAGGAGATGAAGTCTATAAAGTCTGAGACTCAGCCATACATTTCAGTGACTCAGGAAAGCTCATCCCCTGGTAGAGGGTGAGCAGTAAATCAGCATCCAGCATAATGAAGATGTTTAACAGATTCAAGGGCCAAACACATTTTCTTAGTCTTTCAGGTGCCACTGGATGCTTTCTCTTTTCCACTGCTACAGACAGGCCAACACGGCTACCCACCTCGAACTATCATGGAATAAATGTCAGATGTTCGAGAGCCGCAAGACATGAACAAATAGGACACTTTTTTTTACTGGGAAATATGCAGATTTGCTTTTTATTAACATTAAACCAGAGTGCCAAAAATAATAACAAAAGGGGTAAAAGCAGATATCGATAATGATATTTATTTGTCCAGTGGTATTTGTTTGCTAATGAAATTTAGCTTCCCCAGCTGCCCTGCCGGGAGCCACACACCCGAGGAAGGCGCTGCAGGGACCCCCCTGGTTTCGCAGAGAGGTGCGAAGGAGACAACCCCCTCCACACACCCAGAGGGAGGGGCTTTCCCCGGCCTCCCCCCAACTACGGTTGCCAGGTCTGGGTTGGGAAAGAGCTGGAGACTTTGGGGGTGGAGCCAAGAGCCCCACCCGGAGGCTAATGCAAAAACTGAGGGTCACAGTGATAGGAAGACATACAAAATACTGATACACTGATAAGTCGCTGTTTGAATGTAAACCTGCCCTTGATGCATTGTTTGAGTGAAACATATTTTTCTCTATGTACTGTTTGGGTGAAAGATATCTTTTTATAATATCTGATACCAATATTTAGAGATTGGAAAATACAAAAAGGATAAAGCCTAAAATTGCTCTACCGTAAACATATATTTCCTGTGCACGCTGATATCTTACTGGTCTCCTGCAGTGTCCTTTATTTAAATTCGCTTTTAGAATAGTCACTTTACGATCTGCAAATATACATACCATGTGCATAAGACAAACAAATGCTCAGAAATTGAGTGCACAGCCACGGTTTGGTATTCTGGCTCAGCCACGCATTTCCCCAACAAAGGCAACTGTGATGCCATAGTTTACTGAAATTCAGTACAAAGTCGCCCAAGATTTTAAATACTCTGGGGCAATAATAGGTAGTGGGCTGATTCCAAACTCAGTGGCTAGTTTCCACTGATTCCTCCTTCCTACTGCAGACCTCCCGCTTCACTTCATTCCTCATGATACCCTTTCCCCCAGAAGCAACATTTCATGGAGCTAAGTGGGAGGAGGGTGGCAGGAGAGTTTCATTCTGACACAGGATCCAGCACAGTGTTTCCCATGGCTGAGTCCAGACATCGATGGATACTGCACTTTAGCAGTCATTGGCAATTGGGGCTTATCCATACAAGAAGATCCAGGTGCAAATCAGGGCAGCTGCAAAACAACAGAGCCATAGCCACCAATGTGTGGATACAGCCCACATTCTACTGTGTGTATGCAAGTGCCGTCCAGTTGCAGCACACAAGTGGCAATCCCAACAAGCGGCTTTCAAAGGAGGTGAGAAGCAGAGGCAGTTTGCCCTTGCCTTCTTCTTTCACATCCTCCGGGGATGGTCTCCCACCCAAGTCCAGACCCGGCTTAGCTTCTAAGACCTAAGGAGGCTGGGCTACATCTTGCCACCTTCTCTCCCCTCCACATTTTAAAGGTTTCCCCCCCTCCCCCAGGCCCGGGAAGGCGCCCTTTAACCACGAACGGCGAGTTGCGCCCCTCGCCGGGGCTGGGCAAACAGGTGCAAAACCTTTCCCGGCCTCCCCCAGCCCCGGGACGGCGCCCCTGAACCCCTAAAGGAAAAATGCGCCCCTCGCGTCTGCTCTCCGAACGGCTTTTGCCGTTCGGAGAGCAGACGCGAGGGGTTCCTCCCGCTCCCCCAGGCCTGGGAAGGCGCCCGTTCACCGGGAACCGCGAAATGCGCCCCTCGCGGCCGCTGGGAGCTCAGGCCCGAAAGGTTGCCCGCCCTCCCCCAGCCCCGGGACCGCGCCCTTCAACTCCCCGTCCGCCGGGGCAGCGAGAGGGGGAAGAGGTGCCCCTTAGGAGGCCGGCGGGCGACGGCGGGAGGGGCAGCCCCACCACCCCTTGGGCACCTTCCTGCCCTCTTCCCCTCCGCTCCGGCTCCATTTCTGCGCTGCCTCTCAGGCCGCTCCCCCGACCGGCCGGCCTGCTGCAGGGAGGGACTTCCGGCGGGGAGCGAGGCAGGCCGGAGGCGAAGCCAGCGAGGGACGGACACCAAAGGCCCGCCCCCCCTTCCAAGAGCTCGAACCTGATCCCCTGCCTTTGACTTCCAAGTGGACCTTCCCGGGATCCAGCACGATTCCTTCTCCCCCCCCCCCCCCCCCGTTCTCTCTCCCCATTCAGAAGCGAACCCTCCGCGCGCGCCCCCCCCCAGCCTTCTTTCCCCCCTCCGTTCGGCCCCTCTAGGAAACGGCTCTGTATGTTGAACCCTTTCAGTGCTGTAGACCGAAGGAAAGCGCGTCCCGCCCCCTCCATTAGGCCCCTCGGTCAGGCTGCCGTCAGGGACGCCTTATGCTGCTTAATGAGGCTGCTCTGGAGCAACACCGCGCGGGATCCCACTGCTATTTATTCCTCCATCTATAGGTAAAGAAAGGTCAAGGTTTCCCTTGCTCGGAAGCCGGTCGAATAGGGCTCTAGGGATGCGGTGCTCATCTCCATTTCCATGCCGAAGAGCCAGCGCTGTCCGAAGACGTTTCCGTAAGACTCAGTTGGGGGAGGGGTTCAGACGTTGCTAGATGATGCTGTTCTTTAAATGGACCGGTGTAGATGACTGGCTTTCTCTATTGCCCCGTGGAGATCAAATGCAGGACCTCAGATGCGAGCAGAAGGTGCCCAAAGGGGAGTTATTTCTTGCAGGAGTGATATTTCTTGCAGGACCAATATTTCTTGCAGGAGTGAAGGGACAGAGCCCGGATTCGGAGAAAGGAGGCTGGATTTGGACCCCGCCCCCCCCCTTCAAGTTTTTGCTCTGTCCCGCAGGGAGGAAACTCTCCACCTGCAGCCCCAGAGACAGAAGGAGAAAGAGGGAGATCCCTGCCTAGGAAGGAGAAAAGCCTCTGGCAGGAATAACACAAAAGAGGAACGTGAGAGAGAGAGAGAAAGGCCTCTCCTCCAAACAGGCATCTAGGCACTGACCTCGATGGACTGAAGGTCTGATTCACTATCAGGCAGCTTCGTGGGTGTGCGGGGGTTGGGTATGCATCTCCCCCCCCCCCCCGTTTAAACCATTTTATTGACTGTTTATATTGAAAAATACAAAATTCACAGGTAACGTAAAGCTTATATAACCAGTAACAATCAAAATAAAGTCAACATAATGTGCATAATAGCACCATACAGTTTCAAAATATCTGTTGTTTATAGCAACAACTTTTTACCATAAGTTAACTTACAAAAGTTTTAAGGGTTACTGTATCACTGAACGAATAGTTTAACCCACATTTCAAAGTTCTGGAGAACAAACTATCAAAGTACACCTTGTGGTATTGAGACCATTCCGCTGAAATGAACTGTTGCTGAGACAGGTATTCAAGGACCGGGAACCATTTACCGGTAAAGGCTGAGTGTAGGGACGATCCAGCCGTGGAATTTAATTGAACTGTGACAGAATCCATAAGATAATGTGCCCAAAGTTTCCTAAACCAGACCTCGATATTTGGTGGCTTGTCGTCTTTCCAGTAAGGTGCTATAGCAGTCTTGGCTGCATCTAACATAACCTCTGTGGTAGAACCAAGCATTCTAGGTCTTACTTTCTCTGGCCAATAGTTCAAAACTAAGGTTTCAGGCAGGAAAGGGACCGAAATTGAGGTGACTTTTTCTAGAACAGATAGAGCTTCCTTCCAGAACTTCTTAACTTTCTCACACCCCCACCGACAGTGCGCAAAGTTGCCAAGTTGCCGGCACCCTTTCCAGCAATATGGGGAGTAATTTGAGGCAATAAGGGATAGTCTGGCTGGTGTGGCATACCATCTTGTCATAATTTTCAGATTTTGTAAGCGTACTGACATTACCTCAGAGTTGTGTCTTTTGGATGCCCAAATTTGAGACCAGGTTTCCTCTGTAAGAGAGGCGTCACAATCTTTCTGCCAAGAAGACTGATATTTGGGGGGAGTAAGACATAGAGTTTTGATCAGTAAAGAGTATAAAGCCGATCTTAAGCCAGTGTTCCGGGAAGTAAAGGAACCTATTATCATTTCCAATTCTGTACGGGGTATAGCTATTATACCATCAAGGATAAGGGCAGAGTTCTCCATCTGGCTCTCAAAAATGAGAAGCGGGCATACTGGGACTGTGGAGAGGGGCAGTGGCTCAGTGGCAAAGTGTCCGCTCGGCGTGCAGACAGTTCCAGGTTCAGAGCTGCTGCCCCTCAGAGTAGACCAGACTGACCTTGACAGAGATCATGAAGGTTGCCATCTGGCCTGGAGAAAAATGTCCTGTCCCTTCCATAGAGGCTCCGCATGTGGAAATGAGCAGGGGAAGGCTTTCATGGCATGGAGACAACAGCCCATTAAGTAAGCCTCTCCTAGAGGGATGGAGCCAGACTGGTGTGGGTCAAATGGCTGAACGTGAACAAAAGGGAAATTACCCCAGGCAAGGTGCTGGTTGGGAAGGCCTGAGATCTGAAACGATATCGTGTTTCCCACTTCCACAAGCTCTGCAACAGGGAACTATTCAAGAGGGCTTGTCTTCTTCGCAGGCAAAAGAGTTACAGAGGGCTAAATAATTCAGAAAGTTAACTTGGATAAATCATTAGGGGATGTGATCTATACTGCTGTGATGTGCCTGGGCTGAGATCAAGCTGAAGACCTGATCTCCTCTGTGACACCTATCAGCTTAAGACCCGGGGTGATTAAATAAATCACAGGTCCCAGTGGTACCAAATAGGTGGTGGCAGGACCTGCTTTCAAACTGTTGGGGAGATTAGGAGTGCAGGAACGTTTCCTAGGATTCCCATTCCCGCCCGGTTGGGTAAGGGCAGGGGGATGAAAACTGGAAGGACCCTACAGCAGGCCCAAGCGCTGGATCAAGCCCTCAGAGGGCTTCCATCGGGCCCACACTGGAACTGGCCATCTCCTGCTTCCAGTTCGGTTGCTGCTGCTGCTGCTGCTGCTGCTGCATAGCTGGCTTCGCCAGACTCTCTCAATCGCTGGGCGGCAAAACTTGAGGGGCTGTGGCTTAGTGGTAGAGCCTCCGATATTCATGCAGGTTCAATCCCTGGCATCTCCAGTTGAAAGGACCAGATAGTAAGTGCTGAGAAAGACCTCAGCCTGTGACCCTGGAGAGCTGCTGCCAGTTTGAGTAGACAATACTGACCTTGATGGACCAGGGGTCTGATTCAGTAGAAGGCAGCTTCCTGCGAAACATCCGTATGAAATACTGTAGGCTACTGAACAGCTCCCCGTTAAGAGAGAGTCACAGCCCAAGCAACAGAAAGACACTGCACCTGCCGTAAGAGTACCTTAATTAAACCGGGTAAACATGGGTAAGCTGGGGGGTGGGGGGGAGAGAATGAACCTCTAGAATGCATCCAAAGCAACCCAGCTGGTTCATCTGCACAACTGAGCAGAAGGTGGTTTGGAGACTATACGGAGGGGAGGGGCCGTGGCTCAGTGGAAGAGCCTCTGCTTTGCATGTGGGCTGTAAGAGCACCTTCATCGCTGCCTGAACTGTGCCATCGTAGTCCAGAAGCCTTATTTTTTCCAGGGTTATCTAGTGGCAAAGATAAACGGCATACTCAGGCAGAGGGAAAACTGGAATCTTAGCATGGGATCTACAAACCTGGGGATTTCAACTGCCAACAGACCTAGCAACATGTTTTTTTAAGCCTGGGCGGTTTGGCTGCTCCATTTCCCATATGCCTGTTTGTTGCAAAAGTCTCATCTAGAGAGACTGCAGATAACAGCTGATTAAAGTCAAGCCGGTCCACAAGAGATATGCTGTGGAAGATGGAGAACTGTTGGGAGAACAGAGATTCCAGGTGTTAGTCTGAAGCAGCAGAACAAAGTTTGAGTCCAGTGGCACCTTTACGATCAACAATGATCAATGTTGCAAGGTGCACGGGGAACCCAAGGGGAGGGAGGCTGTAGGCATGGCCAACTTGAAAGCCAGCCGGAACTCCGTTCCTGTGCGTTCCTGCCTAAAAATACCCCTGGGGGCAGATGAAATAAGGTACTTGAAATCTGGGACTAGCAAACAAGACGTTGTGATTTGATTCCACTGTCACAGGGCACGCCTCCCGCCCCCCCCCCCCAAAAAAAAAGATTTAGGAGATGAAGTCTATAAAGTCTGAGACTCAGCCATACATTTCAGTGACTCAGGAAAGCTCATCCCCTGGTAGAGGGTGAGCAGTAAATCAGCATCCAGCATAATGAAGATGTTTAACAGATTCAAGGGCCAAACACATTTTCTTAGTCTTTCAGGTGCCACTGGATGCTTTCTCTTTTCCACTGCTACAGACAGGCCAACACGGCTACCCACCTCGAACTATCATGGAATAAATGTCAGATGTTCGAGAGCCGCAAGACATGAACAAATAGGACACTTTTTTTTACTGGGAAATATGCAGATTTGCTTTTTATTAACATTAAACCAGAGTGCCAAAAATAATAACAAAAGGGGTAAAAGCAGATATCGATAATGATATTTATTTGTCCAGTGGTATTTGTTTGCTAATGAAATTTAGCTTCCCCAGCTGCCCTGCCGGGAGCCACACACCCGAGGAAGGCGCTGCAGGGACCCCCCTGGTTTCGCAGAGAGGTGCGAAGGAGACAACCCCCTCCACACACCCAGAGGGAGGGGCTTTCCCCGGCCTCCCCCCAACTACGGTTGCCAGGTCTGGGTTGGGAAATAGCTGGAGACTTTGGGGGTGGAGCCAAGAGCCCCACCCGGAGGCTAATGCAAAAACTGAGGGTCACAGTGATAGGAAGACATACAAAATACTGATACACTGATAAGTCGCTGTTTGAATGTAAACCTGCCCTTGATGCATTGTTTGAGTGAAACATATTTTTCTCTATGTACTGTTTGGGTGAAAGATATCTTTTTATAATATCTGATACCAATATTTAGAGATTGGAAAATACAAAAAGGATAAAGCCTAAAATTGCTCTACCGTAAACATATATTTCCTGTGCACGCTGATATCTTACTGGTCTCCTGCAGTGTCCTTTATTTAAATTCGCTTTTAGAATAGTCACTTTACGATCTGCAAATATACACACCATGTGCATAAGACAAACAAATGGTCACATAAGACAAACAAATGCTCAGAAATTGAGTGCACAGCCACGGTTTGGTATTCTGGCTCAGCCACGCATTTCCCCAACAAAGGCAACTGTGATGCCATAGTTTACTGAAATTCAGTACAAAGTCGCCCAAGACTTTAAATACTCTGGGGCAATAATAGGTAGTGGGCTGATTCCAAACTCAGTGGCTAGTTTCCACTGATTCCTCCTTCCTACTGCAGACCTCCCGGTTCACTTCATTCCTCATGATACCCTTTCCCCCAGAAGCAACATTTCATGGAACTAAGTGGGAGGAGGGTGGCAGGAGAGTTTCATTCTGACACAGGATCCAGCACAGTGTTTCCCATGGCTGAGTCCAGACATCGATGGATACTGCACTTTAGCAGTCATTGGCAATTGGGGCTTATCCATACAAGAAGATCCAGGTGCAAATCAGGGCAGCTGCAAAACAACAGAGCCATAGCCACCAATGTGTGGATACAGCCCACATTCTACTGTGTGTATGCAAGTGCCGTCCAGTTGCAGCACACAAGTGGCAATCCCAACAAGCGGCTTTCAAAGGAGGTGAGAAGCAGAGGCAGTTTGCCCTTGCCTTCCTCTTTCACATCCTCCGGGGATGGTCTCCCATCCAAGTCCAGACCCGGCTTAGCTTCTAAGACCTAAGGAGGCTGGGCTACATCTTGCCACCTTCTCTCCCCTCCACATTTTAAAGGTTTCCCCCCCTCCCCCAGGCCCGGGAAGGCGCCCTTTAACCACGAACGGCGAGTTGCGCCCCTCGCCGGGGCTGGGCAAACAGGTGCAAAACCTTTCCCGGCCTCCCCCAGCCCCGGGACGGCGCCCCTGAACCCCTAAAGGAAAAATGCGCCCCTCGCGTCTGCTCTCCGAACGGCTTTTGCCGTTCGGAGAGCAGACGCGAGGGGTTCCTCCCGCTCCCCCAGGCCTGGGAAGGCGCCCGTTCACCGGGAACCGCGAAATGCGCCCCTCGCGGCCGCTGGGAGCTCAGGCCCGAAAGGTTGCCCGCCCTCCCCCAGCCCCGGGACCGCGCCCTTCAACTCCCCGTCCGCCGGGGCAGCGAGAGGGGGAAGAGGGGCCCCTTAGGAGGCCGGCGACGGCGGGAGGGGCAGCCCCACCACCCCTTGGGCACCTTCCTGCCCTCTTCCCCTCCGCTCCGGCTCCATTTCTGCGCTGCCTCTCAGGCCGCTCCCCCGACCGGCCGGCCTGCTGCAGGGAGGGACTTCCGGCGGGGAGCGAGGCAGGCCGGAGGCGAAGCCAGCGAGGGACGGACACCAAAGGCCCGCCCCCCCTTCCAAGAGCTCGAACCTGATCCCCTGCCTTTGACTTCCAAGTGGACCTTCCCGGGATCCAGCACGATTCCTTCTCCCCCCCCCCCCCCCGCTGTTGCACCTCTGAAGCGCCCCCCCCCCCCCGTTCTCTCTCCCCATTCAGAAGCGAACCCTCCGCGCGCGCCCCCCCCAGCCTTCTTTCCCCCCTCCGTTCGGCCCCTCTAGGAAACGGCTCTGTATGTTGAACCCTTTCAGTGCTGTAGACCGAAGGAAAGCGCGTCCCGCCCCCTCCATTAGGCCCCTCGGTCAGGCTGCCGTCAGGGACGCCTTATGCTGCTTAATGAGGCTGCTCTGGAGCAACACCGCGCGGGATCCCACTGCTATTTATTCCTCCATCTATAGGTAAAGAAAGGTCAAGGTTTCCCTTGCTCGGAAGCCGGTCGAATAGGGCTCTAGGGATGCGGTGCTCATCTCCATTTCCATGCCGAAGAGCCAGCGCTGTCCGAAGACGTTTCCGTAAGACTCAGTTGGGGGAGGGGTTCAGACGTTGCTAGATGATGCTGTTCTTTAAATGGACCGGTGTAGATGACTGGCTTTCTCTATTGCCCCGTGGAGATCAAATGCAGGACCTCAGATGCGAGCAGAAGGTGCCCAAAGGGGAGTTTTAAACAATATTTCTTGCAGGAGTGAAGGGACAGAGCCCGGATTCGGAGAAAGGAGGCTGGATTTGGACCCCGCCCCCCCCCCCTTCAAGTTTTTGCTCTGTCCCGCAGGGAGGAAACTCTCCACCTGCAGCCCCAGAGACAGAAGGAGAAAGAGGGAGATCCCTGCCTAGGAAGGAGAAAAGCCTCTGGCAGGAATAACACAAAAGAGGGACGTGAGAGAGAGAGAGAAAGGCCTCTCCTCCAAACAGGCATCTAGGCACTGACCTCGATGGACTGAAGGTCTGATTCACTATCAGGCAGCTTCGTGGGTGTGCGGGGGTTGGGTATGCATCCCCCCCCCCCCCCCGTTTAAACCATTTTATTGACTGTTTATATTGAAAAATACAAAATTCACAGGTAACGTAAAGCTTATATAACCAGTAACAATCAAAATAAAGTCAACATAATGTGCATAATAGCACCATACAGTTTCAAAATATCTGTTGTTTATAGCAACAACTTTTTACCATAAGTTAACTTACAAAAGTTTTAAGGGTTACTGTATCACTGAACGAATAGTTTAACCCACATTTCAAAGTTCTGGAGAACAAACTATCAAAGTACACCTTGTGGTATTGAGACCATTCCGCTGAAATGAACTGTTGCTGAGACAGGTATTCAAGGACCGGGAACCATTTACCGGTAAAGGCTGAGTGTAGGGACGATCCAGCCGTGGAATTTAATTGAACTGTGACAGAATCCATAAGATAATGTGCCCAAAGTTTCCTAAACCAGACCTCGATATTTGGTGGCTTGTCGTCTTTCCAGTAAGGTGCTATAGCAGTCTTGGCTGCATCTAACATAACCTCTGTGGTAGAACCAAGCATTCTAGGTCTTACTTTCTCTGGCCAATAGTTCAAAACTAAGGTTTCAGGCAGGAAAGGGACCGAAATTGAGGTGACTTTTTCTAGAACAGATAGAGCTTCCTTCCAGAACTTCTTAACTTTCTCACACCCCCACCGACAGTGCGCAAAGTTGCCAAGTTGCCGGCACCCTTTCCAGCAATATGGGGAGTAATTTGAGGCAATAAGGGATAGTCTGGCTGGTGTGGCATACCATCTTGTCATAATTTTCAGATTTTGTAAGCGTACTGACATTACCTCAGAGTTGTGTCTTTTGGATGCCCAAATTTGAGACCAGGTTTCCTCTGTAAGAGAGGCGTCACAATCTTTCTGCCAAGAAGACTGATATTTGGGGGGAGTAAGACATAGAGTTTTGATCAGTAAAGAGTATAAAGCCGATCTTAAGCCAGTGTTCCGGGAAGTAAAGGAACCTATTATCATTTCCAATTCTGTACGGGGTATAGCTATTATACCATCAAGGATAAGGGCAGAGTTCTCCATCTGGCTCTCAAAAATGAGAAGCGGGCATACTGGGACTGTGGAGAGGGGCAGTGGCTCAGTGGCAAAGTGTCCGCTCGGCGTGCAGACAGTTCCAGGTTCAGAGCTGCTGCCCCTCAGAGTAGACCAGACTGACCTTGACAGAGATCATGAAGGTTGCCATCTGGCCTGGAGAAAAATGTCCTGTCCCTTCCATAGAGGCTCCGCATGTGGAAATGAGCAGGGGAAGGCTTTCATGGCATGGAGACAACAGCCCATTAAGTAAGCCTCTCCTAGAGGGATGGAGCCAGACTGGTGTGGGTCAAATGGCTGAACGTGAACAAAAGGGAAATTACCCCAGGCAAGGTGCTGGTTGGGAAGGCCTGAGATCTGAAACGATATCGTGTTTCCCACTTCCACAAGCTCTGCAACAGGGAACTATTCAAGAGGGCTTGTCTTCTTCGCAGGCAAAAGAGTTACAGAGGGCTAAATAATTCAGAAAGTTAACTTGGATAAATCATTAGGGGATGTGATCTATACTGCTGTGATGTGCCTGGGCTGAGATCAAGCTGAAGACCTGATCTCCTCTGTGACACCTATCAGCTTAAGACCCGGGGTGATTAAATAAATCACAGGTCCCAGTGGTACCAAATAGGTGGTGGCAGGACCTGCTTTCAAACTGTTGGGGAGATTAGGAGTGCAGGAACGTTTCCTAGGATTCCCATTCCCGCCCGGTTGGGTAAGGGCAGGGGGATGAAAACTGGAAGGACCCTACAGCAGGCCCAAGCGCTGGATCAAGCCCTCAGAGGGCTTCCATCGGGCCCACACTGGAACTGGCCATCTCCTGCTTCCAGTTCGGTTGCTGCTGCTGCTGCTGCTGCTGCTGCTGCATAGCTGGCTTCGCCAGACTCTCTCAATCGCTGGGCGGCAAAACTTGAGGGGCTGTGGCTTAGTGGTAGAGCCTCCGATATTCATGCAGGTTCAATCCCTGGCATCTCCAGTTGAAAGGACCAGATAGTAAGTGCTGAGAAAGACCTCAGCCTGTGACCCTGGAGAGCTGCTGCCAGTTTGAGTAGACAATACTGACCTTGATGGACCAGGGGTCTGATTCAGTAGAAGGCAGCTTCCTGCGAAACATCCGTATGAAATACTGTAGGCTACTGAACAGCTCCCCGTTAAGAGAGAGTCACAGCCCAAGCAACAGAAAGACACTGCACCTGCCGTAAGAGTACCTTAATTAAACCGGGTAAACATGGGTAAGCTGGGGGGTGGGGGGGAGAGAATGAACCTCTAGAATGCATCCAAAGCAACCCAGCTGGTTCATCTGCACAACTGAGCAGAAGGTGGTTTGGAGACTATACGGAGGGGAGGGGCCGTGGCTCAGTGGAAGAGCCTCTGCTTTGCATGTGGGCTGTAAGAGCACCTTCATCGCTGCCTGAACTGTGCCATCGTAGTCCAGAAGCCTTATTTTTTCCAGGGTTATCTAGTGGCAAAGATAAACGGCATACTCAGGCAGAGGGAAAACTGGAATCTTAGCATGGGATCTACAAACCTGGGGATTTCAACTGCCAACAGACCTAGCAACATGTTTTTTTAAGCCTGGGCGGTTTGGCTGCTCCATTTCCCATATGCCTGTTTGTTGCAAAAGTCTCATCTAGAGAGACTGCAGATAACAGCTGATTAAAGTCAAGCCGGTCCACAAGAGATATGCTGTGGAAGATGGAGAACTGTTGGGAGAACAGAGATTCCAGGTGTTAGTCTGAAGCAGCAGAACAAAGTTTGAGTCCAGTGGCACCTTTACGATCAACAATGATCAATGTTGCAAGGTGCACGGGGAACCCAAGGGGAGGGAGGCTGTAGGCATGGCCAACTTGAAAGCCAGCCGGAACTCCGTTCCTGTGCGTTCCTGCCTAAAAATACCCCTGGGGGCAGATGAAATAAGGTACTTGAAATCTGGGACTAGCAAACAAGACGTTGTGATTTGATTCCACTGTCACAGGGCACGCCTCCCGGCCCCCCCCCCCCCAAAAAAAAAGATTTAGGAGATGAAGTCTATAAAGTCTGAGACTCAGCCATACATTTCAGTGACTCAGGAAAGCTCATCCCCTGGTAGAGGGTGAGCAGTAAATCAGCATCCAGCATAATGAAGATGTTTAACAGATTCAAGGGCCAAACACATTTTCTTAGTCTTTCAGGTGCCACTGGATGCTTTCTCTTTTCCACTGCTACAGACAGGCCAACACGGCTACCCACCTCGAACTATCATGGAATAAATGTCAGATGTTCGAGAGCCGCAAGACATGAACAAATAGGACACTTTTTTTTACTGGGAAATATGCAGATTTGCTTTTTATTAACATTAAACCAGAGTGCCAAAAATAATAACAAAAGGGGTAAAAGCAGATATCGATAATGATATTTATTTGTCCAGTGGTATTTGTTTGCTAATGAAATTTAGCTTCCCCAGCTGCCCTGCCGGGAGCCACACACCCGAGGAAGGCGCTGCAGGGACCCCCTTGGTTTCGCAGAGAGGTGCGAAGGAGACAACCCCCTCCACACACCCAGAGGGAGGGGCTTTCCCCGGCCTCCCCCCAACTACGGTTGCCAGGTCTGGGTTGGGAAAGAGCTGGAGACTTTGGGGGTGGAGCCAAGAGCCCCACCCGGAGGCTAATGCAAAAACTGAGGGTCACAGTGATAGGAAGACATACAAAATACTGATACACTGATAAGTCGCTGTTTGAATGTAAACCTGCCCTTGATGCATTGTTTGAGTGAAACATATTTTTCTCTATGTACTGTTTGGGTGAAAGATATCTTTTTATAATATCTGATACCAATATTTAGAGATTGGAAAATACAAAAAGGATAAAGCCTAAAATTGCTCTACCGTAAACATATATTTCCTGTGCACGCTGATATCTTACTGGTCTCCTGCAGTGTCCTTTATTTAAATTCGCTTTTAGAATAGTCACTTTACGATCTGCAAATATACATACCATGTGCATAAGACAAACAAATGGTCACATAAGACAAACAAATGCTCAGAAATTGAGTGCACAGCCACGGTTTGGTATTCTGGCTCAGCCACGCATTTCCCCAACAAAGGCAACTGTGATGCCATAGTTTACTGAAATTCAGTACAAAGTCGCCCAAGACTTTAAATACTCTGGGGCAATAATAGGTAGTGGGCTGATTCCAAACTCAGTGGCTAGTTTCCACTGATTCCTCCTTCCTACTGCAGACCTCCCGGTTCACTTCATTCCTCATGATACCCTTTCCCCCAGAAGCAACATTTCATGGAGCTAAGTGGGAGGAGGGTGGCAGGAGAGTTTCATTCTGACACAGGATCCAGCACAGTGTTTCCCATGGCTGAGTCCAGACATCGATGGATACTGCACTTTAGCAGTCATTGGCAATTGGGGCTTATCCATACAAGAAGATCCAGGTGCAAATCAGGGCAGCTGCAAAACAACAGAGCCATAGCCACCAATGTGTGGATACAGCCCACATTCTACTGTGTGTATGCAAGTGCCGTCCAGTTGCAGCACACAAGTGGCAATCCCAACAAGCGGCTTTCAAAGGAGGTGAGAAGCAGAGGCAGTTTGCCCTTGCCTTCCTCTTTCACATCCTCCGGGGATGGTCTCCCATCCAAGTCCAGACCCGGCTTAGCTTCTAAGACCTAAGGAGGCTGGGCTACATCTTGCCACCTTCTCTCCCCTCCACATTTTAAAGGTTTCCCCCCCTCCCCCAGGCCCGGGAAGGCGCCCTTTAACCACGAACGGCGAGTTGCGCCCCTCGCCGGGGCTGGGCAAACAGGTGCAAAACCTTTCCCGGCCTCCCCCAGCCCCGGGACGGCGCCCCTGAACCCCTAAAGGAAAAATGCGCCCCTCGCGTCTGCTCTCCGAACGGCTTTTGCCGTTCGGAGAGCAGACGCGAGGGGTTCCTCCCGCTCCCCCAGGCCTGGGAAGGCGCCCGTTCACCGGGAACCGCGAAATGCGCCCCTCGCGGCCGCTGGGAGCTCAGGCCCGAAAGGTTGCCCGCCCTCCCCCAGCCCCGGGACCGCGCCCTTCAACTCCCCGTCCGCCGGGGCAGCGAGAGGGGGAAGAGGGGCCCCTTAGGAGGCCGGCGACGGCGGGAGGGGCAGCCCCACCACCCCTTGGGCACCTTCCTGCCCTCTTCCCCTCCGCTCCGGCTCCATTTCTGCGCTGCCTCTCAGGCCGCTCCCCCGACCGGCCGGCCTGCTGCAGGGAGGGACTTCCGGCGGGGAGCGAGGCAGGCCGGAGGCGAAGCCAGCGAGGGACGGACAGCAAAGGCCCGCCCCCTCTTCCAAGAGCTCGAACCTGATCCCCTGCCTTTGACTTCCAAGTGGACCTTCCCGGGATCCAGCACGATTCCTTCTCCCCCCCCCCCCCCCCGTTCTCTCTCCCCATTCAGAAGCGAACCCTCCGCGCGCGCCCCCCCCAGCCTTCTTTCCCCCCTCCGTTCGGCCCCTCTAGGAAACGGCTCTGTATGTTGAACCCTTTCAGTGCTGTAGACCGAAGGAAAGCGCGTCCCGCCCCCTCCATTAGGCCCCTCGGTCAGGCTGCCGTCAGGGACGCCTTATGCTGCTTAAGGAGGCTGCTCTGGAGCAACACCGCGCGGGATCCCACTGCTATTTATTCCTCCATCTATAGGTAAAGAAAGGTCAAGGTTTCCCTTGCTCGGAAGCCGGTCGAATAGGGCTCTAGGGATGCGGTGCTCATCTCTATTTCCATGCCGAAGAGCCAGCGCTGTCCGAAGACGTTTCCGTAAGACTCAGTTGGGGGAGGGGTTCAGACGTTGCTAGATGATGCTGTTCTTTAAATGGACCGGTGTAGATGACTGGCTTTCTCTATTGCCCCGTGGAGATCAAATGCAGGACCTCAGATGCGAGCAGAAGGTGCCCAAAGGGGAGTTTTAACCAATATTTCTTGCAGGAGTGAAGGGACAGAGCCCGGATTCGGAGAAAGGAGGCTGGATTTGGACCCCGCCCCCCCCCTTCAAGTTTTTGCTCTGTCCCGCAGGGAGGAAACTCTCCACCTGCAGCCCCAGAGACAGAAGGAGAAAGAGGGAGATCCCTGCCTAGGAAGGAGAAAAGCCTCTGGCAGGAATAACACAAAAGAGGAACGTGAGAGAGAGAGAGAAAGGCCTCTCCTCCAAACAGGCATCTAGGCACTGACCTCGATGGACTGAAGGTCTGATTCACTATCAGGCAGCTTCGTGGGTGTGCGGGGGTTGAGTATGCATCTCCCCCCCCCCCCCCGTTTAAACCATTTTATTGACTGTTTATATTGAAAAATACAAAATTCACAGGTAACGTAAAGCTTATATAACCAGTAACAATCAAAATAAAGTCAACATAATGTGCATAATAGCACCATACAGTTTCAAAATATCTGTTGTTTATAGCAACAACTTTTTACCATAAGTTAACTTACAAAAGTTTTAAGGGTTACTGTATCACTGAACGAATAGTTTAACCCACATTTCAAAGTTCTGGAGAACAAACTATCAAAGTACACCTTGTGGTATTGAGACCATTCCGCTGAAATGAACTGTTGCTGAGACAGGTATTCAAGGACCGGGAACCATTTACCGGTAAAGGCTGAGTGTAGGGACGATCCAGCCGTGGAATTTAATTGAACTGTGACAGAATCCATAAGATAATGTGCCCAAAGTTTCCTAAACCAGACCTCGATATTTGGTGGCTTGTCGTCTTTCCAGTAAGGTGCTATAGCAGTCTTGGCTGCATCTAACATAACCTCTGTGGTAGAACCAAGCATTCTAGGTCTTACTTTCTCTGGCCAATAGTTCAAAACTAAGGTTTCAGGCAGGAAAGGGACCGAAATTGAGGTGACTTTTTCTAGAACAGATAGAGCTTCCTTCCAGAACTTCTTAACTTTCTCACACCCCCACCGACAGTGCGCAAAGTTGCCAAGTTGCCGGCACCCTTTCCAGCAATATGGGGAGTAATTTGAGGCAATAAGGGATAGTCTGGCTGGTGTGGCATACCATCTTGTCATAATTTTCAGATTTTGTAAGCGTACTGACATTACCTCAGAGTTGTGTCTTTTGGATGCCCAAATTTGAGACCAGGTTTCCTCTGTAAGAGAGGCGTCACAATCTTTCTGCCAAGAAGACTGATATTTGGGGGGAGTAAGACATAGAGTTTTGATCAGTAAAGAGTATAAAGCCGATCTTAAGCCAGTGTTCCGGGAAGTAAAGGAACCTATTATCATTTCCAATTCTGTACGGGGTATAGCTATTATACCATCAAGGATAAGGGCAGAGTTCTCCATCTGGCTCTCAAAAATGAGAAGCGGGCATACTGGGACTGTGGAGAGGGGCAGTGGCTCAGTGGCAAAGTGTCCGCTCGGCGTGCAGACAGTTCCAGGTTCAGAGCTGCTGCCCCTCAGAGTAGACCAGACTGACCTTGACAGAGATCATGAAGGTTGCCATCTGGCCTGGAGAAAAATGTCCTGTCCCTTCCATAGAGGCTCCGCATGTGGAAATGAGCAGGGGAAGGCTTTCATGGCATGGAGACAACAGCCCATTAAGTAAGCCTCTCCTAAAGGGATGGAGCCAGACTGGTGTGGGTCAAATGGCTGAACGTGAACAAAAGGGAAATTACCCCAGGCAAGGTGCTGGTTGGGAAGGCCTGAGATCTGAAACGATATCGTGTTTCCCACTTCCACAAGCTCTGCAACAGGGAACTATTCAAGAGGGCTTGTCTTCTTCGCAGGCAAAAGAGTTACAGAGGGCTAAATAATTCAGAAAGTTAACTTGGATAAATCATTAGGGGATGTGATCTATACTGCTGTGATGTGCCTGGGCTGAGATCAAGCTGAAGACCTGATCTCCTCTGTGACACCTATCAGCTTAAGACCCGGGGTGATTAAATAAATCACAGGTCCCAGTGGTACCAAATAGGTGGTGGCAGGACCTGCTTTCAAACTGTTGGGGAGATTAGGAGTGCAGGAACGTTTCCTAGGATTCCCATTCCCGCCCGGTTGGGTAAGGGCAGGGGGATGAAAACTGGAAGGACCCTACAGCAGGCCCAAGCGCTGGATCAAGCCCTCAGAGGGCTTCCATCGGGCCCACACTGGAACTGGCCATCTCCTGCTTCCAGTTCGGTTGCTGCTGCTGCTGCTGCTGCTGCTGCTGCTGCTGCTGCTGCATAGCTGGCTTCGCCAGACTCTCTCAATCGCTGGGCGGCAAAACTTGAGGGGCTGTGGCTTAGTGGTAGAGCCTCCGATATTCATGCAGGTTCAATCCCTGGCATCTCCAGTTGAAAGGACCAGATAGTAAGTGCTGAGAAAGACCTCAGCCTGTGACCCTGGAGAGCTGCTGCCAGTTTGAGTAGACAATACTGACCTTGATGGACCAGGGGTCTGATTCAGTAGAAGGCAGCTTCCTGCGAAACATCCGTATGAAATACTGTAGGCTACTGAACAGCTCCCCGTTAAGAGAGAGTCACAGCCCAAGCAACAGAAAGACACTGCACCTGCCGTAAGAGTACCTTAATTAAACCGGGTAAACATGGGTAAGCTGGGGGGTGGGGGGGAGAGAATGAACCTCTAGAATGCATCCAAAGCAACCCAGCTGGTTCATCTGCACAACTGAGCAGAAGGTGGTTTGGAGACTATACGGAGGGGAGGGGCCGTGGCTCAGTGGAAGAGCCTCTGCTTTGCATGTGGGCTGTAAGAGCACCTTCATCGCTGCCTGAACTGTGCCATCGTAGTCCAGAAGCCTTATTTTTTCCAGGGTTATCTAGTGGCAAAGATAAACGGCATACTCAGGCAGAGGGAAAACTGGAATCTTAGCATGGGATCTACAAACCTGGGGATTTCAACTGCCAACAGACCTAGCAACATGTTTTTTTAAGCCTGGGCGGTTTGGCTGCTCCATTTCCCATATGCCTGTTTGTTGCAAAAGTCTCATCTAGAGAGACTGCAGATAACAGCTGATTAAAGTCAAGCCGGTCCACAAGAGATATGCTGTGGAAGATGGAGAACTGTTGGGAGAACAGAGATTCCAGGTGTTAGTCTGAAGCAGCAGAACAAAGTTTGAGTCCAGTGGCACCTTTACGATCAACAATGATCAATGTTGCAAGGTGCACGGGGAACCCAAGGGGAGGGAGGCTGTAGGCATGGCCAACTTGAAAGCCAGCCGGAACTCCGTTCCTGTGCGTTCCTGCCTAAAAATACCCCTGGGGGCAGATGAAATAAGGTACTTGAAATCTGGGACTAGCAAACAAGACGTTGTGATTTGATTCCACTGTCACAGGGCACGCCTCCCGGCCCCCCCCCCCCCCCAAAAAAAAAAGATTTAGGAGATGAAGTCTATAAAGTCTGAGACTCAGCCATACATTTCAGTGACTCAGGAAAGCTCATCCCCTGGTAGAGGGTGAGCAGTAAATCAGCATCCAGCATAATGAAGATGTTTAACAGATTCAAGGGCCAAACACATTTTCTTAGTCTTTCAGGTGCCACTGGATGCTTTCTCTTTTCCACTGCTACAGACAGGCCAACACGGCTACCCACCTCGAACTATCATGGAATAAATGTCAGATGTTCGAGAGACGCAAGACATGAACAAATAGGACACTTTTTTTTACTGGGAAATATGCAGATTTGCTTTTTATTAACATTAAACCAGAGTGCCAAAAATAATAACAAAAGGGGTAAAAGCAGATATCGATAATGATATTTATTTGTCCAGTGGTATTTGCTTGCTAATGAAATTTAGCTTCCCCAGCTGCCCTGCCGGGAGCCACACACCCGAGGAAGGCGCTGCAGGGACCCCCCTGGTTTCGCAGAGAGGTGCGAAGGAGACAACCCCCTCCACACACCCAGAGGGAGGGGCTTTCCCCGGCCTCCCCCCAACTACGGTTGCCAGGTCTGGGTTGGGAAATAGCTGGAGACTTTGGGGGTGGAGCCAAGAGCCCCACCCGGAGGCTAATGCAAAAACTGAGGGTCACAGTGATAGGAAGACATACAAAATACTGATACACTGATAAGTCGCTGTTTGAATGTAAACCTGCCCTTGATGCATTGTTTGAGTGAAACATATTTTTCTCTATGTACTGTTTGGGTGAAAGATATCTTTTTATAATATCTGATACCAATATTTAGAGATTGGAAAATACAAAAAGGATAAAGCCTAAAATTGCTCTACCGTAAACATATATTTCCTGTGCACGCTGATATCTTACTGGTCTCCTGCAGTGTCCTTTATTTAAATTCGCTTTTAGAATAGTCACTTTACGATCTGCAAATATACACACCATGTGCATAAGACAAACAAATGGTCACATAAGACAAACAAATGCTCAGAAATTGAGTGCACAGCCACGGTTTGGTATTCTGGCTCAGCCACGCATTTCCCCAACAAAGGCAACTGTGATGCCATAGTTTACTGAAATTCAGTACAAAGTCGCCCAAGACTTTAAATACTCTGGGGCAATAATAGGTAGTGGGCTGATTCCAAACTCAGTGGCTAGTTTCCACTGATTCCTCCTTCCTACTGCAGACCTCCCGGTTCACTTCATTCCTCATGATACCCTTTCCCCCAGAAGCAACATTTCATGGAGCTAAGTGGGAGGAGGGTGGCAGGAGAGTTTCATTCTGACACAGGATCCAGCACAGTGTTTCCCATGGCTGAGTCCAGACATCGATGGATACTGCACTTTAGCAGTCATTGGCAATTGGGGCTTATCCATACAAGAAGATCCAGGTGCAAATCAGGGCAGCTGCAAAACAACAGAGCCATAGCCACCAATGTGTGGATACAGCCCACATTCTACTGTGTGTATGCAAGTGCCGTCCAGTTGCAGCACACAAGTGGCAATCCCAACAAGCGGCTTTCAAAGGAGGTGAGAAGCAGAGGCAGTTTGCCCTTGCCTTCCTCTTTCACATCCTCCGGGGATGGTCTCCCATCCAAGTCCAGACCCGGCTTAGCTTCTAAGACCTAAGGAGGCTGGGCTACATCTTGCCACCTTCTCTCCCCTCCACATTTTAAAGGTTTCCCCCCCTCCCCCAGGCCCGGGAAGGCGCCCTTTAACCACGAACGGCGAGTTGCGCCCCTCGCCGGGGCTGGGCAAACAGGTGCAAAACCTTTCCCGGCCTCCCCCAGCCCCGGGACGGCGCCCCTGAACCCCTAAAGGAAAAATGCGCCCCTCGCGTCTGCTCTCCGAACGGCTTTTGCCGTTCGGAGAGCAGACGCGAGGGGTTCCTCCCGCTCCCCCAGGCCTGGGAAGGCGCCCGTTCACCGGGAACCGCGAAATGCGCCCCTCGCGGCCGCTGGGAGCTCAGGCCCGAAAGGTTGCCCGCCCTCCCCCAGCCCCGGGACCGCGCCCTTCAACTCCCCGTCCGCCGGGGCAGCGAGAGGGGGAAGAGGGGCCCCTTAGGAGGCCGGCGACGGCGGGAGGGGCAGCCCCACCACCCCTTGGGCACCTTCCTGCCCTCTTCCCCTCCGCTCCGGCTCCATTTCTGCGCTGCCTCTCAGGCCGCTCCCCCGACCGGCCGGCCTGCTGCAGGGAGGGACTTCCGGCGGGGAGCGAGGCAGGCCGGAGGCGAAGCCAGCGAGGGACGGACACCAAAGGCCCGCCCCCCCTTCCAAGAGCTCGAACCTGATCCCCTGCCTTTGACTTCCAAGTGGACCTTCCCGGGATCCAGCACGATTCCTTCTCCCCCTTTCAGTGCTGTAGACCGAAGGAAAGCGCGTCCCGCCCCCTCCATTAGACCCCTCGGTCAGGCTGCCGTCAGGGACGCCTTATGCTGCTTAATGAGGCTGCTCTGGAGCAACACCGCGCGGGATCCCACTGCTATTTATTCCTCCATCTATAGGTAAAGAAAGGTCAAGGTTTCCCTTGCTCGGAAGCCGGTCGAATAGGGCTCTAGGGATGCGGTGCTCATCTCCATTTCCATGCCGAAGAGCCAGCGCTGTCCGAAGACGTTTCCGTAAGACTCAGTTGGGGGAGGGGTTCAGACGTTGCTAGATGATGCTGTTCTTTAAATGGACCGGTGTAGATGACTGGCTTTCTCTATTGCCCCGTGGAGATCAAATGCAGGACCTCAGATGCGAGCAGAAGGTGCCCAAAGGGGAGTTTTAACCAATATTTCTTGCAGGAGTGAAGGGACAGAGCCCGGATTCGGAGAAAGGAGGCTGGATTTGGACCCCGCCCCCCCCCTTCAAGTTTTTGCTCTGTCCCGCAGGGAGGAAACTCTCCACCTGCAGCCCCAGAGACAGAAGGAGAAAGAGGGAGATCCCTGCCTAGGAAGGAGAAAAGCCTCTGGCAGGAATAACACAAAAGAGGAACGTGAGAGAGAGAGAGAAAGGCCTCTCCTCCAAACAGGCATCTAGGCACTGACCTCGATGGACTGAAGGTCTGATTCACTATCAGGCAGCTTCGTGGGTGTGCGGGGGTTGGGTATGCATCTCCCCCCCCCCCCCCCGTTTAAACCATTTTATTGACTGTTTATATTGAAAAATACAAAATTCACAGGTAACGTAAAGCTTATATAACCAGTAACAATCAAAATAAAGTCAACATAATGTGCATAATAGCACCATACAGTTTCAAAATATCTGTTGTTTATAGCAACAACTTTTTACCATAAGTTAACTTACAAAAGTTTTAAGGGTTACTGTATCACTGAACGAATAGTTTAACCCACATTTCAAAGTTCTGGAGAACAAACTATCAAAGTACACCTTGTGGTATTGAGACCATTCCGCTGAAATGAACTGTTGCTGAGACAGGTATTCAAGGACCGGGAACCATTTACCGGTAAAGGCTGAGTGTAGGGACGATCCAGCCGTGGAATTTAATTGAACTGTGACAGAATCCATAAGATAATGTGCCCAAAGTTTCCTAAACCAGACCTCGATATTTGGTGGCTTGTCGTCTTTCCAGTAAGGTGCTATAGCAGTCTTGGCTGCATCTAACATAACCTCTGTGGTAGAACCAAGCATTCTAGGTCTTACTTTCTCTGGCCAATAGTTCAAAACTAAGGTTTCAGGCAGGAAAGGGACCGAAATTGAGGTGACTTTTTCTAGAACAGATAGAGCTTCCTTCCAGAACTTCTTAACTTTCTCACACCCCCACCGACAGTGCGCAAAGTTGCCAAGTTGCCGGCACCCTTTCCAGCAATATGGGGAGTAATTTGAGGCAATAAGGGATAGTCTGGCTGGTGTGGCATACCATCTTGTCATAATTTTCAGATTTTGTAAGCGTACTGACATTACCTCAGAGTTGTGTCTTTTGGATGCCCAAATTTGAGACCAGGTTTCCTCTGTAAGAGAGGCGTCACAATCTTTCTGCCAAGAAGACTGATATTTGGGGGGAGTAAGACATAGAGTTTTGATCAGTAAAGAGTATAAAGCCGATCTTAAGCCAGTGTTCCGGGAAGTAAAGGAACCTATTATCATTTCCAATTCTGTACGGGGTATAGCTATTATACCATCAAGGATAAGGGCAGAGTTCTCCATCTGGCTCTCAAAAATGAGAAGCGGGCATACTGGGACTGTGGAGAGGGGCAGTGGCTCAGTGGCAAAGTGTCCGCTCGGCGTACAGACAGTTCCAGGTTCAGAGCTGCTGCCCCTCAGAGTAGACCAGACTGACCTTGACAGAGATCATGAAGGTTGCCATCTGGCCTGGAGAAAAATGTCCTGTCCCTTCCATAGAGGCTCCGCATGTGGAAATGAGCAGGGGAAGGCTTTCATGGCATGGAGACAACAGCCCATTAAGTAAGCCTCTCCTAAAGGGATGGAGCCAGACTGGTGTGGGTCAAATGGCTGAACGTGAACAAAAGGGAAATTACCCCAGGCAAGGTGCTGGTTGGGAAGGCCTGAGATCTGAAACGATATCGTGTTTCCCACTTCCACAAGCTCTGCAACAGGGAACTATTCAAGAGGGCTTGTCTTCTTCGCAGGCAAAAGAGTTACAGAGGGCTAAATAATTCAGAAAGTTAACTTGGATAAATCATTAGGGGATGTGATCTATATTGCTGTGATGTGCCTGGGCTGAGATCAAGCTGAAGACCTGATCTCCTCTGTGACACCTATCAGCTTAAGACCCGGGGTGATTAAATAAATCACAGGTCCCAGTGGTACCAAATAGGTGGTGGCAGGACCTGCTTTCAAACTGTTGGGGAGATTAGGAGTGCAGGAACGTTTCCTAGGATTCCCATTCCCGCCCGGTTGGGTAAGGGCAGGGGGATGAAAACTGGAAGGACCCTACAGCAGGCCCAAGCGCTGGATCAAGCCCTCAGAGGGCTTCCATCGGGCCCACACTGGAACTGGCCATCTCCTGCTTCCAGTTCGGTTGCTGCTGCTGCTGCTGCTGCTGCTGCTGCTGCATAGCTGGCTTCGCCAGACTCTCTCAATCGCTGGGCGGCAAAACTTGAGGGGCTGTGGCTTAGTGGTAGAGCCTCCGATATTCATGCAGGTTCAATCCCTGGCATCTCCAGTTGAAAGGACCAGATAGTAAGTGCTGAGAAAGACCTCAGCCTGTGACCCTGGAGAGCTGCTGCCAGTTTGAGTAGACAATACTGACCTTGATGGACCAGGGGTCTGATTCAGTAGAAGGCAGCTTCCTGCGAAACATCCGTATGAAATACTGTAGGCTACTGAACAGCTCCCCGTTAAGAGAGAGTCCCAGCCCAAGCAACAGAAAGACACTGCACCTGCCGTAAGAGTACCTTAATTAAACCGGGTAAACATGGGTAAGCTGGGGGGTGGGGGGGAGAGAATGAACCTCTAGAATGCATCCAAAGCAACCCAGCTGGTTCATCTGCACAACTGAGCAGAAGGTGGTTTGGAGACTATACGGAGGGGAGGGGCCGTGGCTCAGTGGAAGAGCCTCTGCTTTGCATGTGGGCTGTAAGAGCACCTTCATCGCTGCCTGAACTGTGCCATCGTAGTCCAGAAGCCTTATTTTTTCCAGGGTTATCTAGTGGCAAAGATAAACGGCATACTCAGGCAGAGGGAAAACTGGAATCTTAGCATGGGATCTACAAACCTGGGGATTTCAACTGCCAACAGACCTAGCAACATGTTTTTTTAAGCCTGGGCGGTTTGGCTGCTCCATTTCCCATATGCCTGTTTGTTGCAAAAGTCTCATCTAGAGAGACTGCAGATAACAGCTGATTAAAGTCAAGCCGGTCCACAAGAGATATGCTGTGGAAGATGGAGAACTGTTGGGAGAACAGAGATTCCAGGTGTTAGTCTGAAGCAGCAGAACAAAGTTTGAGTCCAGTGGCACCTTTACGATCAACAATGATCAATGTTGCAAGGTGCACGGGGAACCCAAGGGGAGGGAGGCTGTAGGCATGGCCAACTTGAAAGCCAGCCGGAACTCCGTTCCTGTGCGTTCCTGCCTAAAAATACCCCTGGGGGCAGATGAAATAAGGTACTTGAAATCTGGGACTAGCAAACAAGACGTTGTGATTTGATTCCACTGTCACAGGGCACGCCTCCCGGCCCCCCCCCCCCAAAAAAAAGATTTAGGAGATGAAGTCTATAAAGTCTGAGACTCAGCCATACATTTCAGTGACTCAGGAAAGCTCATCCCCTGGTAGAGGGTGAGCAGTAAATCAGCATCCAGCATAATGAAGATGTTTAACAGATTCAAGGGCCAAACACATTTTCTTAGTCTTTCAGGTGCCACTGGATGCTTTCTCTTTTCCACTGCTACAGACAGGCCAACACGGCTACCCACCTCGAACTATCATGGAATAAATGTCAGATGTTCGAGAGACGCATGACATGAACAAATAGGACACTTTTTTTTACTGGGAAATATGCAGATTTGCTTTTTATTAACATTAAACCAGAGTGCCAAAAATAATAACAAAAGGGGTAAAAGCAGATATCGATAATGATATTTATTTGTCCAGTGGTATTTGTTTGCTAATGAAATTTAGCTTCCCCAGCTGCCCTGCCGGGAGCCACACACCCGAGGAAGGCGCTGCAGGGACCCCCCTGGTTTCGCAGAGAGGTGCGAAGGAGACAACCCCCTCCACACACCCAGAGGGAGGGGCTTTCCCCGGCCTCCCCCCAACTACGGTTGCCAGGTCTGGGTTGGGAAATAGCTGGAGACTTTGGGGGTGGAGCCAAGAGCCCCACCCGGAGGCTAATGCAAAAACTGAGGGTCACAGTGATAGGAAGACATACAAAATACTGATACACTGATAAGTCGCTGTTTGAATGTAAACCTGCCCTTGATGCATTGTTTGAGTGAAACATATTTTTCTCTATGTACTGTTTGGGTGAAAGATATCTTTTTATAATATCTGATACCAATATTTAGAGATTGGAAAATACAAAAAGGATAAAGCCTAAAATTGCTCTACCGTAAACATATATTTCCTGTGCACGCTGATATCTTACTGGTCTCCTGCAGTGTCCTTTATTTAAATTCGCTTTTAGAATAGTCACTTTACGATCTGCAAATATACACACCATGTGCATAAGACAAACAAATGGTCACATAAGACAAACAAATGCTCAGAAATTGAGTGCACAGCCACGGTTTGGTATTCTGGCTCAGCCACGCATTTCCCCAACAAAGGCAACTGTGATGCCATAGTTTACTGAAATTCAGTACAAAGTCGCCCAAGACTTTAAATACTCTGGGGCAATAATAGGTAGTGGGCTGATTCCAAACTCAGTGGCTAGTTTCCACTGATTCCTCCTTCCTACTGCAGACCTCCCGCTTCACTTCATTCCTCATGATACCCTTTCCCCCAGAAGCAACATTTCATGGAACTAAGTGGGAGGAGGGTGGCAGGAGAGTTTCATTCTGACACAGGATCCAGCACAGTGTTTCCCATGGCTGAGTCCAGACATCGATGGATACTGCACTTTAGCAGTCATTGGCAATTGGGGCTTATCCATACAAGAAGATCCAGGTGCAAATCAGGGCAGCTGCAAAACAACAGAGCCATAGCCACCAATGTGTGGATACAGCCCACATTCTACTGTGTGTATGCAAGTGCCGTCCAGTTGCAGCACACAAGTGGCAATCCCAACAAGCGGCTTTCAAAGGAGGTGAGAAGCAGAGGCAGTTTGCCCTTGCCTTCCTCTTTCACATCCTCCGGGGATGGTCTCCCATCCAAGTCCAGACCCGGCTTAGCTTCTAAGACCTAAGGAGGCTGGGCTACATCTTGCCACCTTCTCTCCCCTCCACATTTTAAAGGTTTCCCCCCCTCCCCCAGGCCCGGGAAGGCGCCCTTTAACCACGAACGGCGAGTTGCGCCCCTCGCCGGGGCTGGGCAAACAGGTGCAAAACCTTTCCCGGCCTCCCCCAGCCCCGGGACGGCGCCCCTGAACCCCTAAAGGAAAAATGCGCCCCTCGCGTCTGCTCTCCGAACGGCTTTTGCCGTTCGGAGAGCAGACGCGAGGGGTTCCTCCCGCTCCCCCAGGCCTGGGAAGGCGCCCGTTCACCGGGAACCGCGAAATGCGCCCCTCGCGGCCGCTGGGAGCTCAGGCCCGAAAGGTTGCCCGCCCTCCCCCAGCCCCGGGACCGCGCCCTTCAACTCCCCGTCCGCCGGGGCAGCGAGAGGGGGAAGAGGGGCCCCTTAGGAGGCCGGCGACGGCGGGAGGGGCAGCCCCACCACCCCTTGGGCACCTTCCTGCCCTCTTCCCCTCCGCTCCGGCTCCATTTCTGCGCTGCCTCTCAGGCCGCTCCCCCGACCGGCCGGCCTGCTGCAGGGAGGGACTTCCGGCGGGGAGCGAGGCAGGCCGGAGGCGAAGCCAGCGAGGGACGGACACCAAAGGCCCGCCCCCCCTTCCAAGAGCTCGAACCTGATCCCCTGCCTTTGACTTCCAAGTGGACCTTCCCGGGATCCAGCACGATTCCTTCTCCCCCCCCCCCCCCCCCCCGCTGTTGCACCTCTGAAGCGCCCCCCCCCCCCGTTCTCTCTCCCCATTCAGAAGCGAACCCTCCGCGCGCGCCCCCCCCAGCCTTCTTTCCCCCCTCCGTTCGGCCCCTCTAGGAAACGGCTCTGTATGTTGAACCCTTTCAGTGCTGTAGACCGAAGGAAAGCGCGTCCCGCCCCCTCCATTAGGCCCCTCGGTCAGGCTGCCGTCAGGGACGCCTTATGCTGCTTAATGAGGCTGCTCTGGAGCAACACCGCGCGGGATCCCACTGCTATTTATTCCTCCATCTATAGGTAAAGAAAGGTCAAGGTTTCCCTTGCTCGGAAGCCGGTCGAATAGGGCTCTAGGGATGCGGTGCTCATCTCCATTTCCATGCCGAAGAGCCAGCGCTGTCCGAAGACGTTTCCGTAAGACTCAGTTGGGGGAGGGGTTCAGACGTTGCTAGATGATGCTGTTCTTTAAATGGACCGGTGTAGATGACTGGCTTTCTCTATTGCCCCGTGGAGATCAAATGCAGGACCTCAGATGCGAGCAGAAGGTGCCCAAAGGGGAGTTTTAAACAATATTTCTTGCAGGAGTGAAGGGACAGAGCCCGGATTCGGAGAAAGGAGGCTGGATTTGGACCCCGCCCCCCCCCCCTTCAAGTTTTTGCTCTGTCCCGCAGGGAGGAAACTCTCCACCTGCAGCCCCAGAGACAGAAGGAGAAAGAGGGAGATCCCTGCCTAGGAAGGAGAAAAGCCTCTGGCAGGAATAACACAAAAGAGGGACGTGAGAGAGAGAGAGAAAGGCCTCTCCTCCAAACAGGCATCTAGGCACTGACCTCGATGGACTGAAGGTCTGATTCACTATCAGGCAGCTTCGTGGGTGTGCGGGGGTTGGGTATGCATCCCCCCCCCCCCCCGTTTAAACCATTTTATTGACTGTTTATATTGAAAAATACAAAATTCACAGGTAACGTAAAGCTTATATAACCAGTAACAATCAAAATAAAGTCAACATAATGTGCATAATAGCACCATACAGTTTCAAAATATCTGTTGTTTATAGCAACAACTTTTTACCATAAGTTAACTTACAAAAGTTTTAAGGGTTACTGTATCACTGAACGAATAGTTTAACCCACATTTCAAAGTTCTGGAGAACAAACTATCAAAGTACACCTTGTGGTATTGAGACCATTCCGCTGAAATGAACTGTTGCTGAGACAGGTATTCAAGGACCGGGAACCATTTACCGGTAAAGGCTGAGTGTAGGGACGATCCAGCCGTGGAATTTAATTGAACTGTGACAGAATCCATAAGATAATGTGCCCAAAGTTTCCTAAACCAGACCTCGATATTTGGTGGCTTGTCGTCTTTCCAGTAAGGTGCTATAGCAGTCTTGGCTGCATCTAACATAACCTCTGTGGTAGAACCAAGCATTCTAGGTCTTACTTTCTCTGGCCAATAGTTCAAAACTAAGGTTTCAGGCAGGAAAGGGACCGAAATTGAGGTGACTTTTTCTAGAACAGATAGAGCTTCCTTCCAGAACTTCTTAACTTTCTCACACCCCCACCGACAGTGCGCAAAGTTGCCAAGTTGCCGGCACCCTTTCCAGCAATATGGGGAGTAATTTGAGGCAATAAGGGATAGTCTGGCTGGTGTGGCATACCATCTTGTCATAATTTTCAGATTTTGTAAGCGTACTGACATTACCTCAGAGTTGTGTCTTTTGGATGCCCAAATTTGAGACCAGGTTTCCTCTGTAAGAGAGGCGTCACAATCTTTCTGCCAAGAAGACTGATATTTGGGGGGAGTAAGACATAGAGTTTTGATCAGTAAAGAGTATAAAGCCGATCTTAAGCCAGTGTTCCGGGAAGTAAAGGAACCTATTATCATTTCCAATTCTGTACGGGGTATAGCTATTATACCATCAAGGATAAGGGCAGAGTTCTCCATCTGGCTCTCAAAAATGAGAAGCGGGCATACTGGGACTGTGGAGAGGGGCAGTGGCTCAGTGGCAAAGTGTCCGCTCGGCGTGCAGACAGTTCCAGGTTCAGAGCTGCTGCCCCTCAGAGTAGACCAGACTGACCTTGACAGAGATCATGAAGGTTGCCATCTGGCCTGGAGAAAAATGTCCTGTCCCTTCCATAGAGGCTCCGCATGTGGAAATGAGCAGGGGAAGGCTTTCATGGCATGGAGACAACAGCCCATTAAGTAAGCCTCTCCTAGAGGGATGGAGCCAGACTGGTGTGGGTCAAATGGCTGAACGTGAACAAAAGGGAAATTACCCCAGGCAAGGTGCTGGTTGGGAAGGCCTGAGATCTGAAACGATATCGTGTTTCCCACTTCCACAAGCTCTGCAACAGGGAACTATTCAAGAGGGCTTGTCTTCTTCGCAGGCAAAAGAGTTACAGAGGGCTAAATAATTCAGAAAGTTAACTTGGATAAATCATTAGGGGATGTGATCTATACTGCTGTGATGTGCCTGGGCTGAGATCAAGCTGAAGACCTGATCTCCTCTGTGACACCTATCAGCTTAAGACCCGGGGTGATTAAATAAATCACAGGTCCCAGTGGTACCAAATAGGTGGTGGCAGGACCTGCTTTCAAACTGTTGGGGAGATTAGGAGTGCAGGAACGTTTCCTAGGATTCCCATTCCCGCCCGGTTGGGTAAGGGCAGGGGGATGAAAACTGGAAGGACCCTACAGCAGGCCCAAGCGCTGGATCAAGCCCTCAGAGGGCTTCCATCGGGCCCACACTGGAACTGGCCATCTCCTGCTTCCAGTTCGGTTGCTGCTGCTGCTGCTGCTGCTGCTGCTGCATAGCTGGCTTCGCCAGACTCTCTCAATCGCTGGGCGGCAAAACTTGAGGGGCTGTGGCTTAGTGGTAGAGCCTCCGATATTCATGCAGGTTCAATCCCTGGCATCTCCAGTTGAAAGGACCAGATAGTAAGTGCTGAGAAAGACCTCAGCCTGTGACCCTGGAGAGCTGCTGCCAGTTTGAGTAGACAATACTGACCTTGATGGACCAGGGGTCTGATTCAGTAGAAGGCAGCTTCCTGCGAAACATCCGTATGAAATACTGTAGGCTACTGAACAGCTCCCCGTTAAGAGAGAGTCACAGCCCAAGCAACAGAAAGACACTGCACCTGCCGTAAGAGTACCTTAATTAAACCGGGTAAACATGGGTAAGCTGGGGGGTGGGGGGGAGAGAATGAACCTCTAGAATGCATCCAAAGCAACCCAGCTGGTTCATCTGCACAACTGAGCAGAAGGTGGTTTGGAGACTATACGGAGGGGAGGGGCCGTGGCTCAGTGGAAGAGCCTCTGCTTTGCATGTGGGCTGTAAGAGCACCTTCATCGCTGCCTGAACTGTGCCATCGTAGTCCAGAAGCCTTATTTTTTCCAGGGTTATCTAGTGGCAAAGATAAACGGCATACTCAGGCAGAGGGAAAACTGGAATCTTAGCATGGGATCTACAAACCTGGGGATTTCAACTGCCAACAGACCTAGCAACATGTTTTTTTAAGCCTGGGCGGTTTGGCTGCTCCATTTCCCATATGCCTGTTTGTTGCAAAAGTCTCATCTAGAGAGACTGCAGATAACAGCTGATTAAAGTCAAGCCGGTCCACAAGAGATATGCTGTGGAAGATGGAGAACTGTTGGGAGAACAGAGATTCCAGGTGTTAGTCTGAAGCAGCAGAACAAAGTTTGAGTCCAGTGGCACCTTTACGATCAACAATGATCAATGTTGCAAGGTGCACGGGGAACCCAAGGGGAGGGAGGCTGTAGGCATGGCCAACTTGAAAGCCAGCCGGAACTCCGTTCCTGTGCGTTCCTGCCTAAAAATACCCCTGGGGGCAGATGAAATAAGGTACTTGAAATCTGGGACTAGCAAACAAGACGTTGTGATTTGATTCCACTGTCACAGGGCACGCCTCCCGGCCCCCCCCCCCCCCCAAAAAAAAAAGATTTAGGAGATGAAGTCTATAAAGTCTGAGACTCAGCCATACATTTCAGTGACTCAGGAAAGCTCATCCCCTGGTAGAGGGTGAGCAGTAAATCAGCATCCAGCATAATGAAGATGTTTAACAGATTCAAGGGCCAAACACATTTTCTTAGTCTTTCAGGTGCCACTGGATGCTTTCTCTTTTCCACTGCTACAGACAGGCCAACACGGCTACCCACCTCGAACTATCATGGAATAAATGTCAGATGTTCGAGAGACGCAAGACATGAACAAATAGGACACTTTTTTTTACTGGGAAATATGCAGATTTGCTTTTTATTAACATTAAACCAGAGTGCCAAAAATAATAACAAAAGGGGTAAAAGCAGATATCGATAATGATATTTATTTGTCCAGTGGTATTTGTTTGCTAATGAAATTTAGCTTCCCCAGCTGCCCTGCCGGGAGCCACACACCCGAGGAAGGCGCTGCAGGGACCCCCCTGGTTTCGCAGAGAGGTGCGAAGGAGACAACCCCCTCCACACACCCAGAGGGAGGGGCTTTCCCCGGCCTCCCCCCAACTACGGTTGCCAGGTCTGGGTTGGGAAAGAGCTGGAGACTTTGGGGGTGGAGCCAAGAGCCCCACCCGGAGGCTAATGCAAAAACTGAGGGTCACAGTGATAGGAAGACATACAAAATACTGATACACTGATAAGTCGCTGTTTGAATGTAAACCTGCCCTTGATGCATTGTTTGAGTGAAACATATTTTTCTCTATGTACTGTTTGGGTGAAAGATATCTTTTTATAATATCTGATACCAATATTTAGAGATTGGAAAATACAAAAAGGATAAAGCCTAAAATTGCTCTACCGTAAACATATATTTCCTGTGCACGCTGATATCTTACTGGTCTCCTGCAGTGTCCTTTATTTAAATTCGCTTTTAGAATAGTCACTTTACGATCTGCAAATATACATACCATGTGCATAAGACAAACAAATGGTCACATAAGACAAACAAATGCTCAGAAATTGAGTGCACAGCCACGGTTTGGTATTCTGGCTCAGCCACGCATTTCCCCAACAAAGGCAACTGTGATGCCATAGTTTACTGAAATTCAGTACAAAGTCGCCCAAGACTTTAAATACTCTGGGGCAATAATAGGTAGTGGGCTGATTCCAAACTCAGTGGCTAGTTTCCACTGATTCCTCCTTCCTACTGCAGACCTCCCGGTTCACTTCATTCCTCATGATACCCTTTCCCCCAGAAGCAACATTTCATGGAGCTAAGTGGGAGGAGGGTGGCAGGAGAGTTTCATTCTGACACAGGATCCAGCACAGTGTTTCCCATGGCTGAGTCCAGACATCGATGGATACTGCACTTTAGCAGTCATTGGCAATTGGGGCTTATCCATACAAGAAGATCCAGGTGCAAATCAGGGCAGCTGCAAAACAACAGAGCCATAGCCACCAATGTGTGGATACAGCCCACATTCTACTGTGTGTATGCAAGTGCCGTCCAGTTGCAGCACACAAGTGGCAATCCCAACAAGCGGCTTTCAAAGGAGGTGAGAAGCAGAGGCAGTTTGCCCTTGCCTTCCTCTTTCACATCCTCCGGGGATGGTCTCCCATCCAAGTCCAGACCCGGCTTAGCTTCTAAGACCTAAGGAGGCTGGGCTACATCTTGCCACCTTCTCTCCCCTCCACATTTTAAAGGTTTCCCCCCCTCCCCCAGGCCCGGGAAGGCGCCCTTTAACCACGAACGGCGAGTTGCGCCCCTCGCCGGGGCTGGGCAAACAGGTGCAAAACCTTTCCCGGCCTCCCCCAGCCCCGGGACGGCGCCCCTGAACCCCTAAAGGAAAAATGCGCCCCTCGCGTCTGCTCTCCGAACGGCTTTTGCCGTTCGGAGAGCAGACGCGAGGGGTTCCTCCCGCTCCCCCAGGCCTGGGAAGGCGCCCGTTCACCGGGAACCGCGAAATGCGCCCCTCGCGGCCGCTGGGAGCTCAGGCCCGAAAGGTTGCCCGCCCTCCCCCAGCCCCGGGACCGCGCCCTTCAACTCCCCGTCCGCCGGGGCAGCGAGAGGGGGAAGAGGGGCCCCTTAGGAGGCCGGCGACGGCGGGAGGGGCAGCCCCACCACCCCTTGGGCACCTTCCTGCCCTCTTCCCCTCCGCTCCGGCTCCATTTCTGCGCTGCCTCTCAGGCCGCTCCCCCGACCGGCCGGCCTGCTGCAGGGAGGGACTTCCGGCGGGGAGCGAGGCAGGCCGGAGGCGAAGCCAGCGAGGGACGGACACCAAAGGCCCGCCCCCCCTTCCAAGAGCTCGAACCTGATCCCCTGCCTTTGACTTCCAAGTGGACCTTCCCGGGATCCAGCACGATTCCTTCTCTCCCCCCCCCCCCCCGTTCTCTCTCCCCATTCAGAAGCGAACCCTCCGCGCGCGCCCCCCCCAGCCTTCTTTCCCCCCTCCGTTCGGCCCCTCTAGGAAACGGCTCTGTATGTTGAACCCTTTCAGTGCTGTAGACCGAAGGAAAGCGCGTCCCGCCCCCTCCATTAGGCCCCTCGGTCAGGCTGCCGTCAGGGACGCCTTATGCTGCTTAAGGAGGCTGCTCTGGAGCAACACCGCGCGGGATCCCACTGCTATTTATTCCTCCATCTATAGGTAAAGAAAGGTCAAGGTTTCCCTTGCTCGGAAGCCGGTCGAATAGGGCTCTAGGGATGCGGTGCTCATCTCCATTTCCATGCCGAAGAGCCAGCGCTGTCCGAAGACGTTTCCGTAAGACTCAGTCGGGGGAGGGGTTCAGACGTTGCTAGATGATGCTGTTCTTTAAATGGACCGGTGTAGATGACTGGCTTTCTCTATTGCCCCGTGGAGATCAAATGCAGGACCTCAGATGCGAGCAGAAGGTGCCCAAAGGGGAGTTTTAACCAATATTTCTTGCAGGAGTGAAGGGACAGAGCCCGGATTCGGAGAAAGGAGGCTGGATTTGGACCCCGCCCCCCCCCCCCCCTTCAAGTTTTTGCTCTGTCCCGCAGGGAGGAAACTCTCCACCTGCAGCCCCAGAGACAGAAGGAGAAAGAGGGAGATCCCTGCCTAGGAAGGAGAAAAGCCTCTGGCAGGAATAACACAAAAGAGGAACGTGAGAGAGAGAGAGAAAGGCCTCTCCTCCAAACAGGCATCTAGGCACTGACCTCGATGGACTGAAGGTCTGATTCACTATCAGGCAGCTTCGTGGGTGTGCGGGGGTTGGGTATGCATCTCCCCCCCCCCCCCCGTTTAAACCATTTTATTGACTGTTTATATTGAAAAATACAAAATTCACAGGTAACGTAAAGCTTATATAACCAGTAACAATCAAAATAAAGTCAACATAATGTGCATAATAGCACCATACAGTTTCAAAATATCTGTTGTTTATAGCAACAACTTTTTACCATAAGTTAACTTACAAAAGTTTTAAGGGTTACTGTATCACTGAACGAATAGTTTAACCCACATTTCAAAGTTCTGGAGAACAAACTATCAAAGTACACCTTGTGGTATTGAGACCATTCCGCTGAAATGAACTGTTGCTGAGACAGGTATTCAAGGACCGGGAACCATTTACCGGTAAAGGCTGAGTGTAGGGACGATCCAGCCGTGGAATTTAATTGAACTGTGACAGAATCCATAAGATAATGTGCCCAAAGTTTCCTAAACCAGACCTCGATATTTGGTGGCTTGTCGTCTTTCCAGTAAGGTGCTATAGCAGTCTTGGCTGCATCTAACATAACCTCTGTGGTAGAACCAAGCATTCTAGGTCTTACTTTCTCTGGCCAATAGTTCAAAACTAAGGTTTCAGGCAGGAAAGGGACCGAAATTGAGGTGACTTTTTCTAGAACAGATAGAGCTTCCTTCCAGAACTTCTTAACTTTCTCACACCCCCACCGACAGTGCGCAAAGTTGCCAAGTTGCCGGCACCCTTTCCAGCAATATGGGGAGTAATTTGAGGCAATAAGGGATAGTCTGGCTGGTGTGGCATACCATCTTGTCATAATTTTCAGATTTTGTAAGCGTACTGACATTACCTCAGAGTTGTGTCTTTTGGATGCCCAAATTTGAGACCAGGTTTCCTCTGTAAGAGAGGCGTCACAATCTTTCTGCCAAGAAGACTGATATTTGGGGGGAGTAAGACATAGAGTTTTGATCAGTAAAGAGTATAAAGCCGATCTTAAGCCAGTGTTCCGGGAAGTAAAGGAACCTATTATCATTTCCAATTCTGTACGGGGTATAGCTATTATACCATCAAGGATAAGGGCAGAGTTCTCCATCTGGCTCTCAAAAATGAGAAGCGGGCATACTGGGACTGTGGAGAGGGGCAGTGGCTCAGTGGCAAAGTGTCCGCTCGGCGTGCAGACAGTTCCAGGTTCAGAGCTGCTGCCCCTCAGAGTAGACCAGACTGACCTTGACAGAGATCATGAAGGTTGCCATCTGGCCTGGAGAAAAATGTCCTGTCCCTTCCATAGAGGCTCCGCATGTGGAAATGAGCAGGGGAAGGCTTTCATGGCATGGAGACAACAGCCCATTAAGTAAGCCTCTCCTAAAGGGATGGAGCCAGACTGGTGTGGGTCAAATGGCTGAACGTGAACAAAAGGGAAATTACCCCAGGCAAGGTGCTGGTTGGGAAGGCCTGAGATCTGAAACGATATCGTGTTTCCCACTTCCACAAGCTCTGCAACAGGGAACTATTCAAGAGGGCTTGTCTTCTTCGCAGGCAAAAGAGTTACAGAGGGCTAAATAATTCAGAAAGTTAACTTGGATAAATCATTAGGGGATGTGATCTATACTGCTGTGATGTGCCTGGGCTGAGATCAAGCTGAAGACCTGATCTCCTCTGTGACACCTATCAGCTTAAGACCCGGGGTGATTAAATAAATCACAGGTCCCAGTGGTACCAAATAGGTGGTGGCAGGACCTGCTTTCAAACTGTTGGGGAGATTAGGAGTGCAGGAACGTTTCCTAGGATTCCCATTCCTGCTCGGGGAAGGGGGATGAAAACTGGAAGGACCCTACAGCAGGCCCAAGCGCTGGATCAAGCCCTCAGAGGGCTTCCATCGGGCCCACACTGGAACTGGCCATCTCCTGCTTCCAGTTCGGTTGCTGCTGCTGCTGCTGCTGCTGCTGCATAGCTGGCTTCGCCAGACTCTCTCAATCGCTGGGCGGCAAAACTTGAGGGGCTGTGGCTTAGTGGTAGAGCCTCCGATATTCATGCAGGTTCAATCCCTGGCATCTCCAGTTGAAAGGACCAGATAGTAAGTGCTGAGAAAGACCTCAGCCTGTGACCCTGGAGAGCTGCTGCCAGTTTGAGTAGACAATACTGACCTTGATGGACCAGGGGTCTGATTCAGTAGAAGGCAGCTTCCTGCGAAACATCCGTATGAAATACTGTAGGCTACTGAACAGCTCCCCGTTAAGAGAGAGTCCCAGCCCAAGCAACAGAAAGACACTGCACCTGCCGTAAGAGTACCTTAATTAAACCGGGTAAACATGGGTAAGCTGGGGGGTGGGGGGGAGAGAATGAACCTCTAGAATGCATCCAAAGCAACCCAGCTGGTTCATCTGCACAACTGAGCAGAAGGTGGTTTGGAGACTATACGGAGGGGAGGGGCCGTGGCTCAGTGGAAGAGCCTCTGCTTTGCATGTGGGCTGTAAGAGCACCTTCATCGCTGCCTGAACTGTGCCATCGTAGTCCAGAAGCCTTATTTTTTCCAGGGTTATCTAGTGGCAAAGATAAACGGCATACTCAGGCAGAGGGAAAACTGGAATCTTAGCATGGGATCTACAAACCTGGGGATTTCAACTGCCAACAGACCTAGCAACATGTTTTTTTAAGCCTGGGCGGTTTGGCTGCTCCATTTCCCATATGCCTGTTTGTTGCAAAAGTCTCATCTAGAGAGACTGCAGATAACAGCTGATTAAAGTCAAGCCGGTCCACAAGAGATATGCTGTGGAAGATGGAGAACTGTTGGGAGAACAGAGATTCCAGGTGTTAGTCTGAAGCAGCAGAACAAAGTTTGAGTCCAGTGGCACCTTTACGATCAACAATGATCAATGTTGCAAGGTGCACGGGGAACCCAAGGGGAGGGAGGCTGTAGGCATGGCCAACTTGAAAGCCAGCCGGAACTCCGTTCCTGTGCGTTCCTGCCTAAAAATACCCCTGGGGGCAGATGAAATAAGGTACTTGAAATCTGGGACTAGCAAACAAGACGTTGTGATTTGATTCCACTGTCACAGGGCACGCCTCCCGGCCCCCCCCCCCCCCCAAAAAAAAAAAAAGATTTAGGAGATGAAGTCTATAAAGTCTGAGACTCAGCCATACATTTCAGTGACTCAGGAAAGCTCATCCCCTGGTAGAGGGTGAGCAGTAAATCAGCATCCAGCATAATGAAGATGTTTAACAGATTCAAGGGCCAAACACATTTTCTTAGTCTTTCAGGTGCCACTGGATGCTTTCTCTTTTCCACTGCTACAGACAGGCCAACACGGCTACCCACCTCGAACTATCATGGAATAAATGTCAGATGTTCGAGAGCCGCAAGACATGAACAAATAGGACACTTTTTTTTACTGGGAAATATGCAGATTTGCTTTTTATTAACATTAAACCAGAGTGCCAAAAATAATAACAAAAGGGGTAAAAGCAGATATCGATAATGATATTTATTTGTCCAGTGGTATTTGTTTGCTAATGAAATTTAGCTTCCCCAGCTGCCCTGCCGGGAGCCACACACCCGAGGAAGGCGCTGCAGGGACCCCCCTGGTTTCGCAGAGAGGTGCGAAGGAGACAACCCCCTCCACACACCCAGAGGGAGGGGCTTTCCCCGGCCTCCCCCCAACTACGGTTGCCAGGTCTGGGTTGGGAAATAGCTGGAGACTTTGGGGGTGGAGCCAAGAGCCCCACCCGGAGGCTAATGCAAAAACTGAGGGTCACAGTGATAGGAAGACATACAAAATACTGATACACTGATAAGTCGCTGTTTGAATGTAAACCTGCCCTTGATGCATTGTTTGAGTGAAACATATTTTTCTCTATGTACTGTTTGGGTGAAAGATATCTTTTTATAATATCTGATACCAATATTTAGAGATTGGAAAATACAAAAAGGATAAAGCCTAAAATTGCTCTACCGTAAACATATATTTCCTGTGCACGCTGATATCTTACTGGTCTCCTGCAGTGTCCTTTATTTAAATTCGCTTTTAGAATAGTCACTTTACGATCTGCAAATATACATACCATGTGCATAAGACAAACAAATGGTCACATAAGACAAACAAATGCTCAGAAATTGAGTGCACAGCCACGGTTTGGTATTCTGGCTCAGCCACGCATTTCCCCAACAAAGGCAACTGTGATGCCATAGTTTACTGAAATTCAGTACAAAGTCGCCCAAGACTTTAAATACTCTGGGGCAATAATAGGTAGTGGGCTGATTCCAAACTCAGTGGCTAGTTTCCACTGATTCCTCCTTCCTACTGCAGACCTCCCGGTTCACTTCATTCCTCATGATACCCTTTCCCCCAGAAGCAACATTTCATGGAGCTAAGTGGGAGGAGGGTGGCAGGAGAGTTTCATTCTGACACAGGATCCAGCACAGTGTTTCCCATGGCTGAGTCCAGACATCGATGGATACTGCACTTTAGCAGTCATTGGCAATTGGGGCTTAGCCATACAAGAAGATCCAGGTGCAAATCAGGGCAGCTGCAAAACAACAGAGCCATAGCCACCAATGTGTGGATACAGCCCACATTCTACTGTGTGTATGCAAGTGCCGTCCAGTTGCAGCACACAAGTGGCAATCCCAACAAGCGGCTTTCAAAGGAGGTGAGAAGCAGAGGCAGTTTGCCCTTGCCTTCCTCTTTCACATCCTCCGGGGATGGTCTCCCATCCAAGTCCAGACCCGGCTTAGCTTCTAAGACCTAAGGAGGCTGGGCTACATCTTGCCACCTTCTCTCCCCTCCACATTTTAAAGGTTTCCCCCCCTCCCCCAGGCCCGGGAAGGCGCCCTTTAACCACGAACGGCGAGTTGCGCCCCTCGCCGGGGCTGGGCAAACAGGTGCAAAACCTTTCCCGGCCTCCCCCAGCCCCGGGACGGCGCCCCTGAACCCCTAAAGGAAAAATGCGCCCCTCGCGTCTGCTCTCCGAACGGCTTTTGCCGTTCGGAGAGCAGACGCGAGGGGTTCCTCCCGCTCCCCCAGGCCTGGGAAGGCGCCCGTTCACCGGGAACCGCGAAATGCGCCCCTCGCGGCCGCTGGGAGCTCAGGCCCGAAAGGTTGCCCGCCCTCCCCCAGCCCCGGGACCGCGCCCTTCAACTCCCCGTCCGCCGGGGCAGCGAGAGGGGGAAGAGGGGCCCCTTAGGAGGCCGGCGACGGCGGGAGGGGCAGCCCCACCACCCCTTGGGCACCTTCCTGCCCTCTTCCCCTCCGCTCCGGCTCCATTTCTGCGCTGCCTCTCAGGCCGCTCCCCCGACCGGCCGGCCTGCTGCAGGGAGGGACTTCCGGCGGGGAGCGAGGCAGGCCGGAGGCGAAGCCAGCGAGGGACGGACACCAAAGGCCCGCCCCCCCTTCCAAGAGCTCGAACCTGATCCCCTGCCTTTGACTTCCAAGTGGACCTTCCCGGGATCCAGCACGATTCCTTCTCCCCCCCCCCCTCCCCCGTTCTCTCTCCCCATTCAGAAGCGAACCCTCCGCGCGCGCCCCCCCGCAGCCTTCTTTCCCCCCTCCGTTCGGCCCCTCTAGGAAACGGCTCTGTATGTTGAACCCTTTCAGTGCTGTAGACCGAAGGAAAGCGCGTCCCGCCCCCTCCATTAGACCCCTCGGTCAGGCTGCCGTCAGGGACGCCTTATGCTGCTTAAGGAGGCTGCTCTGGAGCAACACCGCGTGGGATCCCACTGCTATTTATTCCTCCATCTATAGGTAAAGAAAGGTCAAGGTTTCCCTTGCTCGGAAGCCGGTCGAATAGGGCTCTAGGGATGCGGTGCTCATCTCCATTTCCATGCCGAAGAGCCAGCGCTGTCCGAAGACGTTTCCGTAAGACTCAGTTGGGGGAGGGGTTCAGACGTTGCTAGATGATGCTGTTCTTTAAATGGACCGGTGTAGATGACTGGCTTTCTCTATTGCCCCGTGGAGATCAAATGCAGGACCTCAGATGCGAGCAGAAGGTGCCCAAAGGGGAGTTTTAACCAATATTTCTTGCAGGAGTGAAGGGACAGAGCCCGGATTCGGAGAAAGGAGGCTGGATTTGGACCCCGCCCCCCCCCCCCCTTCAAGTTTTTGCTCTGTCCCGCAGGGAGGAAACTCTCCACCTGCAGCCCCAGAGACAGAAGGAGAAAGAGGGAGATCCCTGCCTAGGAAGGAGAAAAGCCTCTGGCAGGAATAACACAAAAGAGGAACGTGAGAGAGAGAGAGAAAGGCCTCTCCTCCAAACAGGCATCTAGGCACTGACCTCGATGGACTGAAGGTCTGATTCACTATCAGGCAGCTTCGTGGGTGTGCGGGGGTTGGGTATGCATCTCCCCCCCCCCCCCGTTTAAACCATTTTATTGACTGTTTATATTGAAAAATACAAAATTCACAGGTAACGTAAAGCTTATATAACCAGTAACAATCAAAATAAAGTCAACATAATGTGCATAATAGCACCATACAGTTTCAAAATATCTGTTGTTTATAGCAACAACTTTTTACCATAAGTTAACTTACAAAAGTTTTAAGGGTTACTGTATCACTGAACGAATAGTTTAACCCACATTTCAAAGTTCTGGAGAACAAACTATCAAAGTACACCTTGTGGTATTGAGACCATTCCGCTGAAATGAACTGTTGCTGAGACAGGTATTCAAGGACCGGGAACCATTTACCGGTAAAGGCTGAGTGTAGGGACGATCCAGCCGTGGAATTTAATTGAACTGTGACAGAATCCATAAGATAATGTGCCCAAAGTTTCCTAAACCAGACCTCGATATTTGGTGGCTTGTCGTCTTTCCAGTAAGGTGCTATAGCAGTCTTGGCTGCATCTAACATAACCTCTGTGGTAGAACCAAGCATTCTAGGTCTTACTTTCTCTGGCCAATAGTTCAAAACTAAGGTTTCAGGCAGGAAAGGGACCGAAATTGAGGTGACTTTTTCTAGAACAGATAGAGCTTCCTTCCAGAACTTCTTAACTTTCTCACACCCCCACCGACAGTGCGCAAAGTTGCCAAGTTGCCGGCACCCTTTCCAGCAATATGGGGAGTAATTTGAGGCAATAAGGGATAGTCTGGCTGGTGTGGCATACCATCTTGTCATAATTTTCAGATTTTGTAAGCGTACTGACATTACCTCAGAGTTGTGTCTTTTGGATGCCCAAATTTGAGACCAGGTTTCCTCTGTAAGAGAGGCATCACAATCTTTCTGCCAAGAAGACTGATATTTGGGGGGAGTAAGACATAGAGTTTTGATCAGTAAAGAGTATAAAGCCGATCTTAAGCCAGTGTTCCGGGAAGTAAAGGAACCTATTATCATTTCCAATTCTGTACGGGGTATAGCTATTATACCATCAAGGATAAGGGCAGAGTTCTCCATCTGGCTCTCAAAAATGAGAAGCGGGCATACTGGGACTGTGGAGAGGGGCAGTGGCTCAGTGGCAAAGTGTCCGCTCGGCGTGCAGACAGTTCCAGGTTCAGAGCTGCTGCCCCTCAGAGTAGACCAGACTGACCTTGACAGAGATCATGAAGGTTGCCATCTGGCCTGGAGAAAAATGTCCTGTCCCTTCCATAGAAGCTCCGCATGTGGAAATGAGCAGGGCAAGGCTTTCATGGCATGGAGACAACAGCCCATTAAGTAAGCCTCTCCTAGAGGGATGGAGCCAGACTGGTGTGGGTCAAATGGCTGAACGTGAACAAAAGGGAAATTACCCCAGGCAAGGTGCTGGTTGGGAAGGCCTGAGATCTGAAACGATATCGTGTTTCCCACTTCCACAAGCTCTGCAACAGGGAACTATTCAAGAGGGCTTGTCTTCTTCGCAGGCAAAAGAGTTACAGAGGGCTAAATAATTCAGAAAGTTAACTTGGATAAATCATTAGGGGATGTGATCTATACTGCTGTGATGTGCCTGGGCTGAGATCAAGCTGAAGACCTGATCTCCTCTGTGACACCTATCAGCTTAAGACCCGGGGTGATTAAATAAATCACAGGTCCCAGTGGTACCAAATAGGTGGTGGCAGGACCTGCTTTCAAACTGTTGGGGAGATTAGGAGTGCAGGAACGTTTCCTAGGATTCCCATTCCCGCCCGGTTGGGTAAGGGCAGGGGGATGAAAACTGGAAGGACCCTACAGCAGGCCCAAGCGCTGGATCAAGCCCTCAGAGGGCTTCCATCGGGCCCACACTGGAACTGGCCATCTCCTGCTTCCAGTTCGGTTGCTGCTGCTGCTGCTGCTGCTGCTGCTGCATAGCTGGCTTCGCCAGACTCTCTCAATCGCTGGGCGGCAAAACTTGAGGGGCTGTGGCTTAGTGGTAGAGCCTCCGATATTCATGCAGGTTCAATCCCTGGCATCTCCAGTTGAAAGGACCAGATAGTAAGTGCTGAGAAAGACCTCAGCCTGTGACCCTGGAGAGCTGCTGCCAGTTTGAGTAGACAATACTGACCTTGATGGACCAGGGGTCTGATTCAGTAGAAGGCAGCTTCCTGCGAAACATCCGTATGAAATACTGTAGGCTACTGAACAGCTCCCCGTTAAGAGAGAGTCCCAGCCCAAGCAACAGAAAGACACTGCACCTGCCGTAAGAGTACCTTAATTAAACCGGGTAAACATGGGTAAGCTGGGGGGTGGGGGGGAGAGAATGAACCTCTAGAATGCATCCAAAGCAACCCAGCTGGTTCATCTGCACAACTGAGCAGAAGGTGGTTTGGAGACTATACGGAGGGGAGGGGCCGTGGCTCAGTGGAAGAGCCTCTGCTTTGCATGTGGGCTGTAAGAGCACCTTCATCGCTGCCTGAACTGTGCCATCGTAGTCCAGAAGCCTTATTTTTTCCAGGGTTATCTAGTGGCAAAGATAAACGGCATACTCAGGCAGAGGGAAAACTGGAATCTTAGCATGGGATCTACAAACCTGGGGATTTCAACTGCCAACAGACCTAGCAACATGTTTTTTTAAGCCTGGGCGGTTTGGCTGCTCCATTTCCCATATGCCTGTTTGTTGCAAAAGTCTCATCTAGAGAGACTGCAGATAACAGCTGATTAAAGTCAAGCCGGTCCACAAGAGATATGCTGTGGAAGATGGAGAACTGTTGGGAGAACAGAGATTCCAGGTGTTAGTCTGAAGCAGCAGAACAAAGTTTGAGTCCAGTGGCACCTTTACGATCAACAATGATCAATGTTGCAAGGTGCACGGGGAACCCAAGGGGAGGGAGGCTGTAGGCATGGCCAACTTGAAAGCCAGCCGGAACTCCGTTCCTGTGCGTTCCTGCCTAAAAATACCCCTGGGGGCAGATGAAATAAGGTACTTGAAATCTGGGACTAGCAAACAAGACGTTGTGATTTGATTCCACTGTCACAGGGCACGCCTCCCGGCCCACCCCCCCCCCCCCCCAAAAAAAAGATTTAGGAGATGAAGTCTATAAAGTCTGAGACTCAGCCATACATTTCAGTGACTCAGGAAAGCTCATCCCCTGGTAGAGGGTGAGCAGTAAATCAGCATCCAGCATAATGAAGATGTTTAACAGATTCAAGGGCCAAACACATTTTCTTAGTCTTTCAGGTGCCACTGGATGCTTTCTCTTTTCCACTGCTACAGACAGGCCAACACGGCTACCCACCTCGAACTATCATGGAATAAATGTCAGATGTTCGAGAGACGCAAGACATGAACAAATAGGACACTTTTTTTTACTGGGAAATATGCAGATTTGCTTTTTATTAACATTAAACCAGAGTGCCAAAAATAATAACAAAAGGGGTAAAAGCAGATATCGATAATGATATTTATTTGTCCAGTGGTATTTGTTTGCTAATGAAATTTAGCTTCCCCAGCTGCCCTGCCGGGAGCCACACACCCGAGGAAGGCGCTGCAGGGACCCCCCTGGTTTCGCAGAGAGGTGCGAAGGAGACAACCCCCTCCACACACCCAGAGGGAGGGGCTTTCCCCGGCCTCCCCACAACTACGGTTGCCAGGTCTGGGTTGGGAAATAGCTGGAGACTTTGGGGGTGGAGCCAAGAGCCCCACCCGGAGGCTAATGCAAAAACTGAGGGTCACAGTGATAGGAAGACATACAAAATACTGATACACTGATAAGTCGCTGTTTGAATGTAAACCTGCCCTTGATGCATTGTTTGAGTGAAACATATTTTTCTCTATGTACTGTTTGGGTGAAAGATATCTTTTTATAATATCTGATACCAATATTTAGAGATTGGAAAATACAAAAAGGATAAAGCCTAAAATTGCTCTACCGTAAACATATATTTCCTGTGCACGCTGATATCTTACTGGTCTCCTGCAGTGTCCTTTATTTAAATTCGCTTTTAGAATAGTCACTTTACGATCTGCAAATATACATACCATGTGCATAAGACAAACAAATGGTCACATAAGACAAACAAATGCTCAGAAATTGAGTGCACAGCCACGGTTTGGTATTCTGGCTCAGCCACGCATTTCCCCAACAAAGGCAACTGTGATGCCATAGTTTACTGAAATTCAGTACAAAGTCGCCCAAGACTTTAAATACTCTGGGGCAATAATAGGTAGTGGGCTGATTCCAAACTCAGTGGCTAGTTTCCACTGATTCCTCCTTCCTACTGCAGACCTCCCGGTTCACTTCATTCCTCATGATACCCTTTCCCCCAGAAGCAACATTTCATGGAGCTAAGTGGGAGGAGGGTGGCAGGAGAGTTTCATTCTGACACAGGATCCAGCACAGTGTTTCCCATGGCTGAGTCCAGACATCGATGGATACTGCACTTTAGCAGTCATTGGCAATTGGGGCTTATCCATACAAGAAGATCCAGGTGCAAATCAGGGCAGCTGCAAAACAACAGAGCCATAGCCACCAATGTGTGGATACAGCCCACATTCTACTGTGTGTATGCAAGTGCCGTCCAGTTGCAGCACACAAGTGGCAATCCCAACAAGCGGCTTTCAAAGGAGGTGAGAAGCAGAGGCAGTTTGCCCTTGCCTTCCTCTTTCACATCCTCCGGGGATGGTCTCCCATCCAAGTCCAGACCCGGCTTAGCTTCTAAGACCTAAGGAGGCTGGGCTACATCTTGCCACCTTCTCTCCCCTCCACATTTTAAAGGTTTCCCCCCCTCCCCCAGGCCCGGGAAGGCGCCCTTTAACCACGAACGGCGAGTTGCGCCCCTCGCCGGGGCTGGGCAAACAGGTGCAAAACCTTTCCCGGCCTCCCCCAGCCCCGGGACGGCGCCCCTGAACCCCTAAAGGAAAAATGCGCCCCTCGCGTCTGCTCTCCGAACGGCTTTTGCCGTTCGGAGAGCAGACGCGAGGGGTTCCTCCCGCTCCCCCAGGCCTGGGAAGGCGCCCGTTCACCGGGAACCGCGAAATGCGCCCCTCGCGGCCGCTGGGAGCTCAGGCCCGAAAGGTTGCCCGCCCTCCCCCAGCCCCGGGACCGCGCCCTTCAACTCCCCGTCCGCCGGGGCAGCGAGAGGGGGAAGAGGGGCCCCTTAGGAGGCCGGCGACGGCGGGAGGGGCAGCCCCACCACCCCTTGGGCACCTTCCTGCCCTCTTCCCCTCCGCTCCGGCTCCATTTCTGCGCTGCCTCTCAGGCCGCTCCCCCGACCGGCCGGCCTGCTGCAGGGAGGGACTTCCGGCGGGGAGCGAGGCAGGCCGGAGGCGAAGCCAGCGAGGGACGGACACCAAAGGCCCGCCCCCCCTTCCAAGAGCTCGAACCTGATCCCCTGCCTTTGACTTCCAAGTGGACCTTCCCGGGATCCAGCACGATTCCTTCTCCCCCCCCCCCCCGTTCTCTCTCCCCATTCAGAAGCGAACCCTCCGCGCGCGCCCCCCCCCCCAGCCTTCTTTCCCCCCTCCGTTCGGCCCCTCTAGGAAACGGCTCTGTATGTTGAACCCTTTCAGTGCTGTAGACCGAAGGAAAGCGCGTCCCGCCCCCTCCATTAGACCCCTCGGTCACGCTGCCGTCAGGGACGCCTTATGCTGCTTAAGGAGGCTGCTCTGGAGCAACACCGCGCGGGATCCCACTGCTATTTATTCCTCCATCTATAGGTAAAGAAAGGTCAAGGTTTCCCTTGCTCGGAAGCCGGTCGAATAGGGCTCTAGGGATGCGGTGCTCATCTCCATTTCCATGCCGAAGAGCCAGCGCTGTCCGAAGACGTTTCCGTAAGACTCAGTTGGGGGAGGGGTTCAGACGTTGCTAGATGATGCTGTTCTTTAAATGGACCGGTGTAGATGACTGGCTTTCTCTATTGCCCCGTGGAGATCAAATGCAGGACCTCAGATGCGAGCAGAAGGTGCCCAAAGGGGAGTTTTAACCAATATTTCTTGCAGGAGTGAAGGGACAGAGCCCGGATTCGGAGAAAGGAGGCTGGATTTGGACCCCGCCCCCCCCCCTTCAAGTTTTTGCTCTGTCCCGCAGGGAGGAAACTCTCCACCTGCAGCCCCAGAGACAGAAGGAGAAAGAGAGAGATCCCTGCCTAGGAAGGAGAAAAGCCTCTGGCAGGAATAACACAAAAGAGGAACGTGAGAGAGAGAGAGAAAGGCCTCTCCTCCAAACAGGCATCTAGGCACTGACCTCGATGGACTGAAGGTCTGATTCACTATCAGGCAGCTTCGTGGGTGTGCGGGGGTTGGGTATGCATCTCCCCCCCCCCCCCCCCGTTTAAACCATTTTATTGACTGTTTATATTGAAAAATACAAAATTCACAGGTAACGTAAAGCTTATATAACCAGTAACAATCAAAATAAAGTCAACATAATGTGCATAATAGCACCATACAGTTTCAAAATATCTGTTGTTTATAGCAACAACTTTTTACCATAAGTTAACTTACAAAAGTTTTAAGGGTTACTGTATCACTGAACGAATAGTTTAACCCACATTTCAAAGTTCTGGAGAACAAACTATCAAAGTACACCTTGTGGTATTGAGACCATTCCGCTGAAATGAACTGTTGCTGAGACAGGTATTCAAGGACCGGGAACCATTTACCGGTAAAGGCTGAGTGTAGGGACGATCCAGCCGTGGAATTTAATTGAACTGTGACAGAATCCATAAGATAATGTGCCCAAAGTTTCCTAAACCAGACCTCGATATTTGGTGGCTTGTCGTCTTTCCAGTAAGGTGCTATAGCAGTCTTGGCTGCATCTAACATAACCTCTGTGGTAGAACCAAGCATTCTAGGTCTTACTTTCTCTGGCCAATAGTTCAAAACTAAGGTTTCAGGCAGGAAAGGGACCGAAATTGAGGTGACTTTTTCTAGAACAGATAGAGCTTCCTTCCAGAACTTCTTAACTTTCTCACACCCCCACCGACAGTGCGCAAAGTTGCCAAGTTGCCGGCACCCTTTCCAGCAATATGGGGAGTAATTTGAGGCAATAAGGGATAGTCTGGCTGGTGTGGCATACCATCTTGTCATAATTTTCAGATTTTGTAAGCGTACTGACATTACCTCAGAGTTGTGTCTTTTGGATGCCCAAATTTGAGACCAGGTTTCCTCTGTAAGAGAGGCGTCACAATCTTTCTGCCAAGAAGACTGATATTTGGGGGGAGTAAGACATAGAGTTTTGATCAGTAAAGAGTATAAAGCCGATCTTAAGCCAGTGTTCCGGGAAGTAAAGGAACCTATTATCATTTCCAATTCTGTACGGGGTATAGCTATTATACCATCAAGGATAAGGGCAGAGTTCTCCATCTGGCTCTCAAAAATGAGAAGCGGGCATACTGGGACTGTGGAGAGGGGCAGTGGCTCAGTGGCAAAGTGTCCGCTCGGCGTGCAGACAGTTCCAGGTTCAGAGCTGCTGCCCCTCAGAGTAGACCAGACTGACCTTGACAGAGATCATGAAGGTTGCCATCTGGCCTGGAGAAAAATGTCCTGTCCCTTCCATAGAGGCTCCGCATGTGGAAATGAGCAGGGGAAGGCTTTCATGGCATGGAGACAACAGCCCATTAAGTAAGCCTCTCCTAGAGGGATGGAGCCAGACTGGTGTGGGTCAAATGGCTGAACGTGAACAAAAGGGAAATTACCCCAGGCAAGGTGCTGGTTGGGAAGGCCTGAGATCTGAAACGATATCGTGTTTCCCACTTCCACAAGCTCTGCAACAGGGAACTATTCAAGAGGGCTTGTCTTCTTCGCAGGCAAAAGAGTTACAGAGGGCTAAATAATTCAGAAAGTTAACTTGGATAAATCATTAGGGGATGTGATCTATACTGCTGTGATGTGCCTGGGCTGAGATCAAGCTGAAGACCTGATCTCCTCTGTGACACCTATCAGCTTAAGACCCGGGGTGATTAAATAAATCACAGGTCCCAGTGGTACCAAATAGGTGGTGGCAGGACCTGCTTTCAAACTGTTGGGGAGATTAGGAGTGCAGGAACGTTTCCTAGGATTCCCATTCCCGCCCGGTTGGGTAAGGGCAGGGGGATGAAAACTGGAAGGACCCTACAGCAGGCCCAAGCGCTGGATCAAGCCCTCAGAGGGCTTCCATCGGGCCCACACTGGAACTGGCCATCTCCTGCTTCCAGTTCGGTTGCTGCTGCTGCTGCTGCTGCTGCTGCATAGCTGGCTTCGCCAGACTCTCTCAATCGCTGGGCGGCAAAACTTGAGGGGCTGTGGCTTAGTGGTAGAGCCTCCGATATTCATGCAGGTTCAATCCCTGGCATCTCCAGTTGAAAGGACCAGATAGTAAGTGCTGAGAAAGACCTCAGCCTGTGACCCTGGAGAGCTGCTGCCAGTTTGAGTAGACAATACTGACCTTGATGGACCAGGGGTCTGATTCAGTAGAAGGCAGCTTCCTGCGAAACATCCGTATGAAATACTGTAGGCTACTGAACAGCTCCCCGTTAAGAGAGAGTCACAGCCCAAGCAACAGAAAGACACTGCACCTGCCGTAAGAGTACCTTAATTAAACCGGGTAAACATGGGTAAGCTGGGGGGTGGGGGGGAGAGAATGAACCTCTAGAATGCATCCAAAGCAACCCAGCTGGTTCATCTGCACAACTGAGCAGAAGGTGGTTTGGAGACTATACGGAGGGGAGGGGCCGTGGCTCAGTGGAAGAGCCTCTGCTTTGCATGTGGGCTGTAAGAGCACCTTCATCGCTGCCTGAACTGTGCCATCGTAGTCCAGAAGCCTTATTTTTTCCAGGGTTATCTAGTGGCAAAGATAAACGGCATACTCAGGCAGAGGGAAAACTGGAATCTTAGCATGGGATCTACAAACCTGGGGATTTCAACTGCCAACAGACCTAGCAACATGTTTTTTTAAGCCTGGGCGGTTTGGCTGCTCCATTTCCCATATGCCTGTTTGTTGCAAAAGTCTCATCTAGAGAGACTGCAGATAACAGCTGATTAAAGTCAAGCCGGTCCACAAGAGATATGCTGTGGAAGATGGAGAACTGTTGGGAGAACAGAGATTCCAGGTGTTAGTCTGAAGCAGCAGAACAAAGTTTGAGTCCAGTGGCACCTTTACGATCAACAATGATCAATGTTGCAAGGTGCACGGGGAACCCAAGGGGAGGGAGGCTGTAGGCATGGCCAACTTGAAAGCCAGCCGGAACTCCGTTCCTGTGCGTTCCTGCCTAAAAATACCCCTGGGGGCAGATGAAATAAGGTACTTGAAATCTGGGACTAGCAAACAAGACGTTGTGATTTGATTCCACTGTCACAGGGCACGCCTCCCGGCCCACCCCCCCCCCCCCCAAAAAAAAGATTTAGGAGATGAAGTCTATAAAGTCTGAGACTCAGCCATACATTTCAGTGACTCAGGAAAGCTCATCCCCTGGTAGAGGGTGAGCAGTAAATCAGCATCCAGCATAATGAAGATGTTTAACAGATTCAAGGGCCAAACACATTTTCTTAGTCTTTCAGGTGCCACTGGATGCTTTCTCTTTTCCACTGCTACAGACAGGCCAACACGGCTACCCACCTCGAACTATCATGGAATAAATGTCAGATGTTCGAGAGACGCAAGACATGAACAAATAGGACACTTTTTTTTACTGGGAAATATGCAGATTTGCTTTTTATTAACATTAAACCAGAGTGCCAAAAATAATAACAAAAGGGGTAAAAGCAGATATCGATAATGATATTTATTTGTCCAGTGGTATTTGTTTGCTAATGAAATTTAGCTTCCCCAGCTGCCCTGCCGGGAGCCACACACCCGAGGAAGGCGCTGCAGGGACCCCCCTGGTTTCGCAGAGAGGTGCGAAGGAGACAACCCCCTCCACACACCCAGAGGGAGGGGCTTTCCCCGGCCTCCCCCCAACTACGGTTGCCAGGTCTGGGTTGGGAAATAGCTGGAGACTTTGGGGGTGGAGCCAAGAGCCCCACCCGGAGGCTAATGCAAAAACTGAGGGTCACAGTGATAGGAAGACATACAAAATACTGATACACTGATAAGTCGCTGTTTGAATGTAAACCTGCCCTTGATGCATTGTTTGAGTGAAACATATTTTTCTCTATGTACTGTTTGGGTGAAAGATATCTTTTTATAATATCTGATACCAATATTTAGAGATTGGAAAATACAAAAAGGATAAAGCCTAAAATTGCTCTACCGTAAACATATATTTCCTGTGCACGCTGATATCTTACTGGTCTCCTGCAGTGTCCTTTATTTAAATTCGCTTTTAGAATAGTCACTTTACGATCTGCAAATATACATACCATGTGCATAAGACAAACAAATGGTCACATAAGACAAACAAATGCTCAGAAATTGAGTGCACAGCCACGGTTTGGTATTCTGGCTCAGCCACGCATTTCCCCAACAAAGGCAACTGTGATGCCATAGTTTACTGAAATTCAGTACAAAGTCGCCCAAGACTTTAAATACTCTGGGGCAATAATAGGTAGTGGGCTGATTCCAAACTCAGTGGCTAGTTTCCACTGATTCCTCCTTCCTACTGCAGACCTCCCGGTTCACTTCATTCCTCATGATACCCTTTCCCCCAGAAGCAACATTTCATGGAGCTAAGTGGGAGGAGGGTGGCAGGAGAGTTTCATTCTGACACAGGATCCAGCACAGTGTTTCCCATGGCTGAGTCCAGACATCGATGGATACTGCACTTTAGCAGTCATTGGCAATTGGGGCTTATCCATACAAGAAGATCCAGGTGCAAATCAGGGCAGCTGCAAAACAACAGAGCCATAGCCACCAATGTGTGGATACAGCCCACATTCTACTGTGTGTATGCAAGTGCCGTCCAGTTGCAGCACACAAGTGGCAATCCCAACAAGCGGCTTTCAAAGGAGGTGAGAAGCAGAGGCAGTTTGCCCTTGCCTTCCTCTTTCACATCCTCCGGGGATGGTCTCCCATCCAAGTCCAGACCCGGCTTAGCTTCTAAGACCTAAGGAGGCTGGGCTACATCTTGCCACCTTCTCTCCCCTCCACATTTTAAAGGTTTCCCCCCCTCCCCCAGGCCCGGGAAGGCGCCCTTTAACCACGAACGGCGAGTTGCGCCCCTCGCCGGGGCTGGGCAAACAGGTGCAAAACCTTTCCCGGCCTCCCCCAGCCCCGGGACGGCGCCCCTGAACCCCTAAAGGAAAAATGCGCCCCTCGCGTCTGCTCTCCGAACGGCTTTTGCCGTTCGGAGAGCAGACGCGAGGGGTTCCTCCCGCTCCCCCAGGCCTGGGAAGGCGCCCGTTCACCGGGAACCGCGAAATGCGCCCCTCGCGGCCGCTGGGAGCTCAGGCCCGAAAGGTTGCCCGCCCTCCCCCAGCCCCGGGACCGCGCCCTTCAACTCCCCGTCCGCCGGGGCAGCGAGAGGGGGAAGAGGGGCCCCTTAGGAGGCCGGCGACGGCGGGAGGGGCAGCCCCACCACCCCTTGGGCACCTTCCTGCCCTCTTCCCCTCCGCTCCGGCTCCATTTCTGCGCTGCCTCTCAGGCCGCTCCCCCGACCGGCCGGCCTGCTGCAGGGAGGGACTTCCGGCGGGGAGCGAGGCAGGCCGGAGGCGAAGCCAGCGAGGGACGGACACCAAAGGCCCGCCCCCCCTTCCAAGAGCTCGAACCTGATCCCCTGCCTTTGACTTCCAAGTGGACCTTCCCGGGATCCAGCACGATTCCTTCTCCCCCCCCCCCCCCCCGTTCTCTCTCCCCATTCAGAAGCGAACCCTCCGCGCGCGCCCCCCCCCAGCCTTCTTTCCCCCCTCCGTTCGGCCCCTCTAGGAAACGGCTCTGTATGTTGAACCCTTTCAGTGCTGTAGACCGAAGGAAAGCGCGTCCCGCCCCCTCCATTAGGCCCCTCGGTCAGGCTGCCGTCAGGGACGCCTTATGCTGCTTAATGAGGCTGCTCTGGAGCAACACCGCGCGGGATCCCACTGCTATTTATTCCTCCATCTATAGGTAAAGAAAGGTCAAGGTTTCCCTTGCTCGGAAGCCGGTCGAATAGGGCTCTAGGGATGCGGTGCTCATCTCCATTTCCATGCCGAAGAGCCAGCGCTGTCCGAAGACGTTTCCGTAAGACTCAGTTGGGGGAGGGGTTCAGACGTTGCTAGATGATGCTGTTCTTTAAATGGACCGGTGTAGATGACTGGCTTTCTCTATTGCCCCGTGGAGATCAAATGCAGGACCTCAGATGCGAGCAGAAGGTGCCCAAAGGGGAGTTTTAACCAATATTTCTTGCAGGAGTGAAGGGACAGAGCCCGGATTCGGAGAAAGGAGGCTGGATTTGGACCCCGCCCCCCCCCCCCCCCTTCAAGTTTTTGCTCTGTCCCGCAGGGAGGAAACTCTCCACCTGCAGCCCCAGAGACAGAAGGAGAAAGAGGGAGATCCCTGCCTAGGAAGGAGAAAAGCCTCTGGCAGGAATAACACAAAAGAGGAACGTGAGAGAGAGAGAGAAAGGCCTCTCCTCCAAACAGGCATCTAGGCACTGACCTCGATGGACTGAAGGTCTGATTCACTATCAGGCAGCTTCGTGGGTGTGCGGGGGTTGGGTATGCATCTCCCCCCCCCCCCCCCGTTTAAACCATTTTATTGACTGTTTATATTGAAAAATACAAAATTCACAGGTAACGTAAAGCTTATATAACCAGTAACAATCAAAATAAAGTCAACATAATGTGCATAATAGCACCATACAGTTTCAAAATATCTGTTGTTTATAGCAACAACTTTTTACCATAAGTTAACTTACAAAAGTTTTAAGGGTTACTGTATCACTGAACGAATAGTTTAACCCACATTTCAAAGTTCTGGAGAACAAACTATCAAAGTACACCTTGTGGTATTGAGACCATTCCGCTGAAATGAACTGTTGCTGAGACAGGTATTCAAGGACCGGGAACCATTTACCGGTAAAGGCTGAGTGTAGGGACGATCCAGCCGTGGAATTTAATTGAACTGTGACAGAATCCATAAGATAATGTGCCCAAAGTTTCCTAAACCACACCTCGATATTTGGTGGCTTGTCGTCTTTCCAGTAAGGTGCTATAGCAGTCTTGGCTGCATCTAACATAACCTCTGTGGTAGAACCAAGCATTCTAGGTCTTACTTTCTCTGGCCAATAGTTCAAAACTAAGGTTTCAGGCAGGAAAGGGACCGAAATTGAGGTGACTTTTTCTAGAACAGATAGAGCTTCCTTCCAGAACTTCTTAACTTTCTCACACCCCCACCGACAGTGCGCAAAGTTGCCAAGTTGCCGGCACCCTTTCCAGCAATATGGGGAGTAATTTGAGGCAATAAGGGATAGTCTGGCTGGTGTGGCATACCATCTTGTCATAATTTTCAGATTTTGTAAGCGTACTGACATTACCTCAGAGTTGTGTCTTTTGGATGCCCAAATTTGAGACCAGGTTTCCTCTGTAAGAGAGGCGTCACAATCTTTCTGCCAAGAAGACTGATATTTGGGGGGAGTAAGACATAGAGTTTTGATCAGTAAAGAGTATAAAGCCGATCTTAAGCCAGTGTTCCGGGAAGTCAAGGAACCTATTATCATTTCCAATTCTGTACGGGGTATAGCTATTATACCATCAAGGATAAGGGCAGAGTTCTCCATCTGGCTCTCAAAAATGAGAAGCGGGCATACTGGGACTGTGGAGAGGGGCAGTGGCTCAGTGGCAAAGTGTCCGCTCGGCGTGCAGACAGTTCCAGGTTCAGAGCTGCTGCCCCTCAGAGTAGACCAGACTGACCTTGACAGAGATCATGAAGGTTGCCATCTGGCCTGGAGAAAAATGTCCTGTCCCTTCCATAGAGGCTCCGCATGTGGAAATGAGCAGGGGAAGGCTTTCATGGCATGGAGACAACAGCCCATTAAGTAAGCCTCTCCTAGAGGGATGGAGCCAGACTGGTGTGGGTCAAATGGCTGAACGTGAACAAAAGGGAAATTACCCCAGGCAAGGTGCTGGTTGGGAAGGCCTGAGATCTGAAACGATATCGTGTTTCCCACTTCCACAAGCTCTGCAACAGGGAACTATTCAAGAGGGCTTGTCTTCTTCGCAGGCAAAAGAGTTACAGAGGGCTAAATAATTCAGAAAGTTAACTTGGATAAATCATTAGGGGATGTGATCTATACTGCTGTGATGTGCCTGGGCTGAGATCAAGCTGAAGACCTGATCTCCTCTGTGACACCTATCAGCTTAAGACCCGGGGTGATTAAATAAATCACAGGTCCCAGTGGTACCAAATAGGTGGTGGCAGGACCTGCTTTCAAACTGTTGGGGAGATTAGGAGTGCAGGAACGTTTCCTAGGATTCCCATTCCCGCCCGGTTGGGTAAGGGCAGGGGGATGAAAACTGGAAGGACCCTACAGCAGGCCCAAGCGCTGGATCAAGCCCTCAGAGGGCTTCCATCGGGCCCACACTGGAACTGGCCATCTCCTGCTTCCAGTTCGGTTGCTGCTGCTGCTGCTGCTGCTGCATAGCTGGCTTCGCCAGACTCTCTCAATCGCTGGGCGGCAAAACTTGAGGGGCTGTGGCTTAGTGGTAGAGCCTCCGATATTCATGCAGGTTCAATCCCTGGCATCTCCAGTTGAAAGGACCAGATAGTAAGTGCTGAGAAAGACCTCAGCCTGTGACCCTGGAGAGCTGCTGCCAGTTTGAGTAGACAATACTGACCTTGATGGACCAGGGGTCTGATTCAGTAGAAGGCAGCTTCCTGCGAAACATCCGTATGAAATACTGTAGGCTACTGAACAGCTCCCCGTTAAGAGAGAGTCACAGCCCAAGCAACAGAAAGACACTGCACCTGCCGTAAGAGTACCTTAATTAAACCGGGTAAACATGGGTAAGCTGGGGGGTGGGGGGGAGAGAATGAACCTCTAGAATGCATCCAAAGCAACCCAGCTGGTTCATCTGCACAACTGAGCAGAAGGTGGTTTGGAGACTATACGGAGGGGAGGGGCCGTGGCTCAGTGGAAGAGCCTCTGCTTTGCATGTGGGCTGTAAGAGCACCTTCATCGCTGCCTGAACTGTGCCATCGTAGTCCAGAAGCCTTATTTTTTCCAGGGTTATCTAGTGGCAAAGATAAACGGCATACTCAGGCAGAGGGAAAACTGGAATCTTAGCATGGGATCTACAAACCTGGGGATTTCAACTGCCAACAGACCTAGCAACATGTTTTTTTAAGCCTGGGCGGTTTGGCTGCTCCATTTCCCATATGCCTGTTTGTTGCAAAAGTCTCATCTAGAGAGACTGCAGATAACAGCTGATTAAAGTCAAGCCGGTCCACAAGAGATATGCTGTGGAAGATGGAGAACTGTTGGGAGAACAGAGATTCCAGGTGTTAGTCTGAAGCAGCAGAACAAAGTTTGAGTCCAGTGGCACCTTTACGATCAACAATGATCAATGTTGCAAGGTGCACGGGGAACCCAAGGGGAGGGAGGCTGTAGGCATGGCCAACTTGAAAGCCAGCCGGAACTCCGTTCCTGTGCGTTCCTGCCTAAAAATACCCCTGGGGGCAGATGAAATAAGGTACTTGAAATCTGGGACTAGCAAACAAGACGTTGTGATTTGATTCCACTGTCACAGGGCACGCCTCCCGCCCCCCCCCCCCCCCAAAAAAAAAGATTTAGGAGATGAAGTCTATAAAGTCTGAGACTCAGCCATACATTTCAGTGACTCAGGAAAGCTCATCCCCTGGTAGAGGGTGAGCAGTAAATCAGCATCCAGCATAATGAAGATGTTTAACAGATTCAAGGGCCAAACACATTTTCTTAGTCTTTCAGGTGCCACTGGATGCTTTCTCTTTTCCACTGCTACAGACAGGCCAACACGGCTACCCACCTCGAACTATCATGGAATAAATGTCAGATGTTCGAGAGACGCAAGACATGAACAAATAGGACACTTTTTTTTACTGGGAAATATGCAGATTTGCTTTTTATTAACATTAAACCAGAGTGCCAAAAATAATAACAAAAGGGGTAAAAGCAGATATCGATAATGATATTTATTTGTCCAGTGGTATTTGTTTGCTAATGAAATTTAGCTTCCCCAGCTGCCCTGCCGGGAGCCACACACCCGAGGAAGGCGCTGCAGGGACCCCCCTGGTTTCGCAGAGAGGTGCGAAGGAGACAACCCCCTCCACACACCCAGAGGGAGGGGCTTTCCCCGGCCTCCCCCCAACTACGGTTGCCAGGTCTGGGTTGGGAAATAGCTGGAGACTTTGGGGGTGGAGCCAAGAGCCCCACCCGGAGGCTAATGCAAAAACTGAGGGTCACAGTGATAGGAAGACATACAAAATACTGATACACTGATAAGTCGCTGTTTGAATGTAAACCTGCCCTTGATGCATTGTTTGAGTGAAACATATTTTTCTCTATGTACTGTTTGGGTGAAAGATATCTTTTTATAATATCTGATACCAATATTTAGAGATTGGAAAATACAAAAAGGATAAAGCCTAAAATTGCTCTACCGTAAACATATATTTCCTGTGCACGCTGATATCTTACTGGTCTCCTGCAGTGTCCTTTATTTAAATTCGCTTTTAGAATAGTCACTTTACGATCTGCAAATATACATACCATGTGCATAAGACAAACAAATGGTCACATAAGACAAACAAATGCTCAGAAATTGAGTGCACAGCCACGGTTTGGTATTCTGGCTCAGCCACGCATTTCCCCAACAAAGGCAACTGTGATGCCATAGTTTACTGAAATTCAGTACAAAGTCGCCCAAGACTTTAAATACTCTGGGGCAATAATAGGTAGTGGGCTGATTCCAAACTCAGTGGCTAGTTTCCACTGATTCCTCCTTCCTACTGCAGACCTCCCGGTTCACTTCATTCCTCATGATACCCTTTCCCCCAGAAGCAACATTTCATGGAGCTAAGTGGGAGGAGGGTGGCAGGAGAGTTTCATTCTGACACAGGATCCAGCACAGTGTTTCCCATGGCTGAGTCCAGACATCGATGGATACTGCACTTTAGCAGTCATTGGCAATTGGGGCTTATCCATACAAGAAGATCCAGGTGCAAATCAGGGCAGCTGCAAAACAACAGAGCCATAGCCACCAATGTGTGGATACAGCCCACATTCTACTGTGTGTATGCAAGTGCCGTCCAGTTGCAGCACACAAGTGGCAATCCCAACAAGCGGCTTTCAAAGGAGGTGAGAAGCAGAGGCAGTTTGCCCTTGCCTTCCTCTTTCACATCCTCCGGGGATGGTCTCCCATCCAAGTCCAGACCCGGCTTAGCTTCTAAGACCTAAGGAGGCTGGGCTACATCTTGCCACCTTCTCTCCCCTCCACATTTTAAAGGTTTCCCCCCCTCCCCCAGGCCCGGGAAGGCGCCCTTTAACCACGAACGGCGAGTTGCGCCCCTCGCCGGGGCTGGGCAAACAGGTGCAAAACCTTTCCCGGCCTCCCCCAGCCCCGGGACGGCGCCCCTGAACCCCTAAAGGAAAAATGCGCCCCTCGCGTCTGCTCTCCGAACGGCTTTTGCCGTTCGGAGAGCAGACGCGAGGGGTTCCTCCCGCTCCCCCAGGCCTGGGAAGGCGCCCGTTCACCGGGAACCGCGAAATGCGCCCCTCGCGGCCGCTGGGAGCTCAGGCCCGAAAGGTTGCCCGCCCTCCCCCAGCCCCGGGACCGCGCCCTTCAACTCCCCGTCCGCCGGGGCAGCGAGAGGGGGAAGAGGGGCCCCTTAGGAGGCCGGCGACGGCGGGAGGGGCAGCCCCACCACCCCTTGGGCACCTTCCTGCCCTCTTCCCCTCCGCTCCGGCTCCATTTCTGCGCTGCCTCTCAGGCCGCTCCCCCGACCGGCCGGCCTGCTGCAGGGAGGGACTTCCGGCGGGGAGCGAGGCAGGCCGGAGGCGAAGCCAGCGAGGGACGGACACCAAAGGCCCGCCCCCCCTTCCAAGAGCTCGAACCTGATCCCCTGCCTTTGACTTCCAAGTGGACCTTCCCGGGATCCAGCACGATTCCTTCTCCCCCCCCCCCCCCCCGTTCTCTCTCCCCATTCAGAAGCGAACCCTCCGCGCGCGCCCCCCCCCAGCCTTCTTTCCCCCCTCCGTTCGGCCCCTCTAGGAAACGGCTCTGTATGTTGAACCCTTTCAGTGCTGTAGACCGAAGGAAAGCGCGTCCCGCCCCCTCCATTAGGCCCCTCGGTCAGGCTGCCGTCAGGGACGCCTTATGCTGCTTAATGAGGCTGCTCTGGAGCAACACCGCGCGGGATCCCACTGCTATTTATTCCTCCATCTATAGGTAAAGAAAGGTCAAGGTTTCCCTTGCTCGGAAGCCGGTCGAATAGGGCTCTAGGGATGCGGTGCTCATCTCCATTTCCATGCCGAAGAGCCAGCGCTGTCCGAAGACGTTTCCGTAAGACTCAGTTGGGGGAGGGGTTCAGACGTTGCTAGATGATGCTGTTCTTTAAATGGACCGGTGTAGATGACTGGCTTTCTCTATTGCCCCGTGGAGATCAAATGCAGGACCTCAGATGCGAGCAGAAGGTGCCCAAAGGGGAGTTTTAACCAATATTTCTTGCAGGAGTGAAGGGACAGAGCCCGGATTCGGAGAAAGGAGGCTGGATTTGGACCCCGCCCCCCCCCCCCCTTCAAGTTTTTGCTCTGTCCCGCAGGGAGGAAACTCTCCACCTGCAGCCCCAGAGACAGAAGGAGAAAGAGGGAGATCCCTGCCTAGGAAGGAGAAAAGCCTCTGGCAGGAATAACACAAAAGAGGAACGTGAGAGAGAGAGAGAAAGGCCTCTCCTCCAAACAGGCATCTAGGCACTGACCTCGATGGACTGAAGGTCTGATTCACTATCAGGCAGCTTCGTGGGTGTGCGGGGGTTGGGTATGCATCTCCCCCCCCCCCCCCCCGTTTAAACCATTTTATTGACTGTTTATATTGAAAAATACAAAATTCACAGGTAACGTAAAGCTTATATAACCAGTAACAATCAAAATAAAGTCAACATAATGTGCATAATAGCACCATACAGTTTCAAAATATCTGTTGTTTATAGCAACAACTTTTTACCATAAGTTAACTTACAAAAGTTTTAAGGGTTACTGTATCACTGAACGAATAGTTTAACCCACATTTCAAAGTTCTGGAGAACAAACTATCAAAGTACACCTTGTGGTATTGAGACCATTCCGCTGAAATGAACTGTTGCTGAGACAGGTATTCAAGGACCGGGAACCATTTACCGGTAAAGGCTGAGTGTAGGGACGATCCAGCCGTGGAATTTAATTGAACTGTGACAGAATCCATAAGATAATGTGCCCAAAGTTTCCTAAACCACACCTCGATATTTGGTGGCTTGTCGTCTTTCCAGTAAGGTGCTATAGCAGTCTTGGCTGCATCTAACATAACCTCTGTGGTAGAACCAAGCATTCTAGGTCTTACTTTCTCTGGCCAATAGTTCAAAACTAAGGTTTCAGGCAGGAAAGGGACCGAAATTGAGGTGACTTTTTCTAGAACAGATAGAGCTTCCTTCCAGAACTTCTTAACTTTCTCACACCCCCACCGACAGTGCGCAAAGTTGCCAAGTTGCCGGCACCCTTTCCAGCAATATGGGGAGTAATTTGAGGCAATAAGGGATAGTCTGGCTGGTGTGGCATACCATCTTGTCATAATTTTCAGATTTTGTAAGCGTACTGACATTACCTCAGAGTTGTGTCTTTTGGATGCCCAAATTTGAGACCAGGTTTCCTCTGTAAGAGAGGCGTCACAATCTTTCTGCCAAGAAGACTGATATTTGGGGGGAGTAAGACATAGAGTTTTGATCAGTAAAGAGTATAAAGCCGATCTTAAGCCAGTGTTCCGGGAAGTCAAGGAACCTATTATCATTTCCAATTCTGTACGGGGTATAGCTATTATACCATCAAGGATAAGGGCAGAGTTCTCCATCTGGCTCTCAAAAATGAGAAGCGGGCATACTGGGACTGTGGAGAGGGGCAGTGGCTCAGTGGCAAAGTGTCCGCTCGGCGTGCAGACAGTTCCAGGTTCAGAGCTGCTGCCCCTCAGAGTAGACCAGACTGACCTTGACAGAGATCATGAAGGTTGCCATCTGGCCTGGAGAAAAATGTCCTGTCCCTTCCATAGAGGCTCCGCATGTGGAAATGAGCAGGGGAAGGCTTTCATGGCATGGAGACAACAGCCCATTAAGTAAGCCTCTCCTAAAGGGATGGAGCCAGACTGGTGTGGGTCAAATGGCTGAACGTGAACAAAAGGGAAATTACCCCAGGCAAGGTGCTGGTTGGGAAGGCCTGAGATCTGAAACGATATCGTGTTTCCCACTTCCACAAGCTCTGCAACAGGGAACTATTCAAGAGGGCTTGTCTTCTTCGCAGGCAAAAGAGTTACAGAGGGCTAAATAATTCAGAAAGTTAACTTGGATAAATCATTAGGGGATGTGATCTATACTGCTGTGATGTGCCTGGGCTGAGATCAAGCTGAAGACCTGATCTCCTCTGTGACACCTATCAGCTTAAGACCCGGGGTGATTAAATAAATCACAGGTCCCAGTGGTACCAAATAGGTGGTGGCAGGACCTGCTTTCAAACTGTTGGGGAGATTAGGAGTGCAGGAACGTTTCCTAGGATTCCCATTCCCGCCCGGTTGGGTAAGGGCAGGGGGATGAAAACTGGAAGGACCCTACAGCAGGCCCAAGCGCTGGATCAAGCCCTCAGAGGGCTTCCATCGGGCCCACACTGGAACTGGCCATCTCCTGCTTCCAGTTCGGTTGCTGCTGCTGCTGCTGCTGCTGCTGCATAGCTGGCTTCGCCAGACTCTCTCAATCGCTGGGCGGCAAAACTTGAGGGGCTGTGGCTTAGTGGTAGAGCCTCCGATATTCATGCAGGTTCAATCCCTGGCATCTCCAGTTGAAAGGACCAGATAGTAAGTGCTGAGAAAGACCTCAGCCTGTGACCCTGGAGAGCTGCTGCCAGTTTGAGTAGACAATACTGACCTTGATGGACCAGGGGTCTGATTCAGTAGAAGGCAGCTTCCTGCGAAACATCCGTATGAAATACTGTAGGCTACTGAACAGCTCCCCGTTAAGAGAGAGTCACAGCCCAAGCAACAGAAAGACACTGCACCTGCCGTAAGAGTACCTTAATTAAACCGGGTAAACATGGGTAAGCTGGGGGGTGGGGGGGAGAGAATGAACCTCTAGAATGCATCCAAAGCAACCCAGCTGGTTCATCTGCACAACTGAGCAGAAGGTGGTTTGGAGACTATACGGAGGGGAGGGGCCGTGGCTCAGTGGAAGAGCCTCTGCTTTGCATGTGGGCTGTAAGAGCACCTTCATCGCTGCCTGAACTGTGCCATCGTAGTCCAGAAGCCTTATTTTTTCCAGGGTTATCTAGTGGCAAAGATAAACGGCATACTCAGGCAGAGGGAAAACTGGAATCTTAGCATGGGATCTACAAACCTGGGGATTTCAACTGCCAACAGACCTAGCAACATGTTTTTTTAAGCCTGGGCGGTTTGGCTGCTCCATTTCCCATATGCCTGTTTGTTGCAAAAGTCTCATCTAGAGAGACTGCAGATAACAGCTGATTAAAGTCAAGCCGGTCCACAAGAGATATGCTGTGGAAGATGGAGAACTGTTGGGAGAACAGAGATTCCAGGTGTTAGTCTGAAGCAGCAGAACAAAGTTTGAGTCCAGTGGCACCTTTACGATCAACAATGATCAATGTTGCAAGGTGCACGGGGAACCCAAGGGGAGGGAGGCTGTAGGCATGGCCAACTTGAAAGCCAGCCGGAACTCCGTTCCTGTGCGTTCCTGCCTAAAAATACCCCTGGGGGCAGATGAAATAAGGTACTTGAAATCTGGGACTAGCAAACAAGACGTTGTGATTTGATTCCACTGTCACAGGGCACGCCTCCCGGCCCCCCCCCCCCCAAAAAAAAAAGATTTAGGAGATGAAGTCTATAAAGTCTGAGACTCAGCCATACATTTCAGTGACTCAGGAAAGCTCATCCCCTGGTAGAGGGTGAGCAGTAAATCAGCATCCAGCATAATGAAGATGTTTAACAGATTCAAGGGCCAAACACATTTTCTTAGTCTTTCAGGTGCCACTGGATGCTTTCTCTTTTCCACTGCTACAGACAGGCCAACACGGCTACCCACCTCGAACTATCATGGAATAAATGTCAGATGTTCGAGAGACGCAAGACATGAACAAATAGGACACTTTTTTTTACTGGGAAATATGCAGATTTGCTTTTTATTAACATTAAACCAGAGTGCCAAAAATAATAACAAAAGGGGTAAAAGCAGATATCGATAATGATATTTATTTGTCCAGTGGTATTTGTTTGCTAATGAAATTTAGCTTCCCCAGCTGCCCTGCCGGGAGCCACACACCCGAGGAAGGCGCTGCAGGGACCCCCCTGGTTTCGCAGAGAGGTGCGAAGGAGACAACCCCCTCCACACACCCAGAGGGAGGGGCTTTCCCCGGCCTCCCCCCAACTACGGTTGCCAGGTCTGGGTTGGGAAATAGCTGGAGACTTTGGGGGTGGAGCCAAGAGCCCCACCCGGAGGCTAATGCAAAAACTGAGGGTCACAGTGATAGGAAGACATACAAAATACTGATACACTGATAAGTCGCTGTTTGAATGTAAACCTGCCCTTGATGCATTGTTTGAGTGAAACATATTTTTCTCTATGTACTGTTTGGGTGAAAGATATCTTTTTATAATATCTGATACCAATATTTAGAGATTGGAAAATACAAAAAGGATAAAGCCTAAAATTGCTCTACCGTAAACATATATTTCCTGTGCACGCTGATATCTTACTGGTCTCCTGCAGTGTCCTTTATTTAAATTCGCTTTTAGAATAGTCACTTTACGATCTGCAAATATACATACCATGTGCATAAGACAAACAAATGGTCACATAAGACAAACAAATGCTCAGAAATTGAGTGCACAGCCACGGTTTGGTATTCTGGCTCAGCCACGCATTTCCCCAACAAAGGCAACTGTGATGCCATAGTTTACTGAAATTCAGTACAAAGTCGCCCAAGACTTTAAATACTCTGGGGCAATAATAGGTAGTGGGCTGATTCCAAACTCAGTGGCTAGTTTCCACTGATTCCTCCTTCCTACTGCAGACCTCCCGGTTCACTTCATTCCTCATGATACCCTTTCCCCCAGAAGCAACATTTCATGGAGCTAAGTGGGAGGAGGGTGGCAGGAGAGTTTCATTCTGACACAGGATCCAGCACAGTGTTTCCCATGGCTGAGTCCAGACATCGATGGATACTGCACTTTAGCAGTCATTGGCAATTGGGGCTTATCCATACAAGAAGATCCAGGTGCAAATCAGGGCAGCTGCAAAACAACAGAGCCATAGCCACCAATGTGTGGATACAGCCCACATTCTACTGTGTGTATGCAAGTGCCGTCCAGTTGCAGCACACAAGTGGCAATCCCAACAAGCGGCTTTCAAAGGAGGTGAGAAGCAGAGGCAGTTTGCCCTTGCCTTCCTCTTTCACATCCTCCGGGGATGGTCTCCCATCCAAGTCCAGACCCGGCTTAGCTTCTAAGACCTAAGGAGGCTGGGCTACATCTTGCCACCTTCTCTCCCCTCCACATTTTAAAGGTTTCCCCCCCTCCCCCAGGCCCGGGAAGGCGCCCTTTAACCACGAACGGCGAGTTGCGCCCCTCGCCGGGGCTGGGCAAACAGGTGCAAAACCTTTCCCGGCCTCCCCCAGCCCCGGGACGGCGCCCCTGAACCCCTAAAGGAAAAATGCGCCCCTCGCGTCTGCTCTCCGAACGGCTTTTGCCGTTCGGAGAGCAGACGCGAGGGGTTCCTCCCGCTCCCCCAGGCCTGGGAAGGCGCCCGTTCACCGGGAACCGCGAAATGCGCCCCTCGCGGCCGCTGGGAGCTCAGGCCCGAAAGGTTGCCCGCCCTCCCCCAGCCCCGGGACCGCGCCCTTCAACTCCCCGTCCGCCGGGGCAGCGAGAGGGGGAAGAGGGGCCCCTTAGGAGGCCGGCGACGGCGGGAGGGGCAGCCCCACCACCCCTTGGGCACCTTCCTGCCCTCTTCCCCTCCGCTCCGGCTCCATTTCTGCGCTGCCTCTCAGGCCGCTCCCCCGACCGGCCGGCCTGCTGCAGGGAGGGACTTCCGGCGGGGAGCGAGGCAGGCCGGAGGCGAAGCCAGCGAGGGACGGACACCAAAGGCCCGCCCCCCCTTCCAAGAGCTCGAACCTGATCCCCTGCCTTTGACTTCCAAGTGGACCTTCCCGGGATCCAGCACGATTCCTTCTCCCCCCCCCCCCGTTCTCTCTCCCCATTCAGAAGCGAACCCTCCGCGCGCGCCCCCCCCCCCAGCCTTCTTTCCCCCCTCCGTTCGGCCCCTCTAGGAAACGGCTCTGTATGTTGAACCCTTTCAGTGCTGTAGACCGAAGGAAAGCGCGTCCCGCCCCCTCCATTAGACCCCTCGGTCACGCTGCCGTCAGGGACGCCTTATGCTGCTTAAGGAGGCTGCTCTGGAGCAACACCGCGCGGGATCCCACTGCTATTTATTCCTCCATCTATAGGTAAAGAAAGGTCAAGGTTTCCCTTGCTCGGAAGCCGGTCGAATAGGGCTCTAGGGATGCGGTGCTCATCTCCATTTCCATGCCGAAGAGCCAGCGCTGTCCGAAGACGTTTCCGTAAGACTCAGTTGGGGGAGGGGTTCAGACGTTGCTAGATGATGCTGTTCTTTAAATGGACCGGTGTAGATGACTGGCTTTCTCTATTGCCCCGTGGAGATCAAATGCAGGACCTCAGATGCGAGCAGAAGGTGCCCAAAGGGGAGTTTTAACCAATATTTCTTGCAGGAGTGAAGGGACAGAGCCCGGATTCGGAGAAAGGAGGCTGGATTTGGACCCCGCCCCCCCCCCTTCAAGTTTTTGCTCTGTCCCGCAGGGAGGAAACTCTCCACCTGCAGCCCCAGAGACAGAAGGAGAAAGAGAGAGATCCCTGCCTAGGAAGGAGAAAAGCCTCTGGCAGGAATAACACAAAAGAGGAACGTGAGAGAGAGAGAGAAAGGCCTCTCCTCCAAACAGGCATCTAGGCACTGACCTCGATGGACTGAAGGTCTGATTCACTATCAGGCAGCTTCGTGGGTGTGCGGGGGTTGGGTATGCATCTCCCCCCCCCCCCCCCGTTTAAACCATTTTATTGACTGTTTATATTGAAAAATACAAAATTCACAGGTAACGTAAAGCTTATATAACCAGTAACAATCAAAATAAAGTCAACATAATGTGCATAATAGCACCATACAGTTTCAAAATATCTGTTGTTTATAGCAACAACTTTTTACCATAAGTTAACTTACAAAAGTTTTAAGGGTTACTGTATCACTGAACGAATAGTTTAACCCACATTTCAAAGTTCTGGAGAACAAACTATCAAAGTACACCTTGTGGTATTGAGACCATTCCGCTGAAATGAACTGTTGCTGAGACAGGTATTCAAGGACCGGGAACCATTTACCGGTAAAGGCTGAGTGTAGGGACGATCCAGCCGTGGAATTTAATTGAACTGTGACAGAATCCATAAGATAATGTGCCCAAAGTTTCCTAAACCAGACCTCGATATTTGGTGGCTTGTCGTCTTTCCAGTAAGGTGCTATAGCAGTCTTGGCTGCATCTAACATAACCTCTGTGGTAGAACCAAGCATTCTAGGTCTTACTTTCTCTGGCCAATAGTTCAAAACTAAGGTTTCAGGCAGGAAAGGGACCGAAATTGAGGTGACTTTTTCTAGAACAGATAGAGCTTCCTTCCAGAACTTCTTAACTTTCTCACACCCCCACCGACAGTGCGCAAAGTTGCCAAGTTGCCGGCACCCTTTCCAGCAATATGGGGAGTAATTTGAGGCAATAAGGGATAGTCTGGCTGGTGTGGCATACCATCTTGTCATAATTTTCAGATTTTGTAAGCGTACTGACATTACCTCAGAGTTGTGTCTTTTGGATGCCCAAATTTGAGACCAGGTTTCCTCTGTAAGAGAGGCGTCACAATCTTTCTGCCAAGAAGACTGATATTTGGGGGGAGTAAGACATAGAGTTTTGATCAGTAAAGAGTATAAAGCCGATCTTAAGCCAGTGTTCCGGGAAGTAAAGGAACCTATTATCATTTCCAATTCTGTACGGGGTATAGCTATTATACCATCAAGGATAAGGGCAGAGTTCTCCATCTGGCTCTCAAAAATGAGAAGCGGGCATACTGGGACTGTGGAGAGGGGCAGTGGCTCAGTGGCAAAGTGTCCGCTCGGCGTGCAGACAGTTCCAGGTTCAGAGCTGCTGCCCCTCAGAGTAGACCAGACTGACCTTGACAGAGATCATGAAGGTTGCCATCTGGCCTGGAGAAAAATGTCCTGTCCCTTCCATAGAGGCTCCGCATGTGGAAATGAGCAGGGGAAGGCTTTCATGGCATGGAGACAACAGCCCATTAAGTAAGCCTCTCCTAGAGGGATGGAGCCAGACTGGTGTGGGTCAAATGGCTGAACGTGAACAAAAGGGAAATTACCCCAGGCAAGGTGCTGGTTGGGAAGGCCTGAGATCTGAAACGATATCGTGTTTCCCACTTCCACAAGCTCTGCAACAGGGAACTATTCAAGAGGGCTTGTCTTCTTCGCAGGCAAAAGAGTTACAGAGGGCTAAATAATTCAGAAAGTTAACTTGGATAAATCATTAGGGGATGTGATCTATACTGCTGTGATGTGCCTGGGCTGAGATCAAGCTGAAGACCTGATCTCCTCTGTGACACCTATCAGCTTAAGACCCGGGGTGATTAAATAAATCACAGGTCCCAGTGGTACCAAATAGGTGGTGGCAGGACCTGCTTTCAAACTGTTGGGGAGATTAGGAGTGCAGGAACGTTTCCTAGGATTCCCATTCCCGCCCGGTTGGGTAAGGGCAGGGGGATGAAAACTGGAAGGACCCTACAGCAGGCCCAAGCGCTGGATCAAGCCCTCAGAGGGCTTCCATCGGGCCCACACTGGAACTGGCCATCTCCTGCTTCCAGTTCGGTTGCTGCTGCTGCTGCTGCTGCTGCTGCTGCTGCATAGCTGGCTTCGCCAGACTCTCTCAATCGCTGGGCGGCAAAACTTGAGGGGCTGTGGCTTAGTGGTAGAGCCTCCGATATTCATGCAGGTTCAATCCCTGGCATCTCCAGTTGAAAGGACCAGATAGTAAGTGCTGAGAAAGACCTCAGCCTGTGACCCTGGAGAGCTGCTGCCAGTTTGAGTAGACAATACTGACCTTGATGGACCAGGGGTCTGATTCAGTAGAAGGCAGCTTCCTGCGAAACATCCGTATGAAATACTGTAGGCTACTGAACAGCTCCCCGTTAAGAGAGAGTCCCAGCCCAAGCAACAGAAAGACACTGCACCTGCCGTAAGAGTACCTTAATTAAACCGGGTAAACATGGGTAAGCTGGGGGGTGGGGGGGAGAGAATGAACCTCTAGAATGCATCCAAAGCAACCCAGCTGGTTCATCTGCACAACTGAGCAGAAGGTGGTTTGGAGACTATACGGAGGGGAGGGGCCGTGGCTCAGTGGAAGAGCCTCTGCTTTGCATGTGGGCTGTAAGAGCACCTTCATCGCTGCCTGAACTGTGCCATCGTAGTCCAGAAGCCTTATTTTTTCCAGGGTTATCTAGTGGCAAAGATAAACGGCATACTCAGGCAGAGGGAAAACTGGAATCTTAGCATGGGATCTACAAACCTGGGGATTTCAACTGCCAACAGACCTAGCAACATGTTTTTTTAAGCCTGGGCGGTTTGGCTGCTCCATTTCCCATATGCCTGTTTGTTGCAAAAGTCTCATCTAGAGAGACTGCAGATAACAGCTGATTAAAGTCAAGCCGGTCCACAAGAGATATGCTGTGGAAGATGGAGAACTGTTGGGAGAACAGAGATTCCAGGTGTTAGTCTGAAGCAGCAGAACAAAGTTTGAGTCCAGTGGCACCTTTACGATCAACAATGATCAATGTTGCAAGGTGCACGGGGAACCCAAGGGGAGGGAGGCTGTAGGCATGGCCAACTTGAAAGCCAGCCGGAACTCCGTTCCTGTGCGTTCCTGCCTAAAAATACCCCTGGGGGCAGATGAAATAAGGTACTTGAAATCTGGGACTAGCAAACAAGACGTTGTGATTTGATTCCACTGTCACAGGGCACGCCTCCCGGCCCCCCCCCCCCCAAAAAAAAAGATTTAGGAGATGAAGTCTATAAAGTCTGAGACTCAGCCATACATTTCAGTGACTCAGGAAAGCTCATCCCCTGGTAGAGGGTGAGCAGTAAATCAGCATCCAGCATAATGAAGATGTTTAACAGATTCAAGGGCCAAACACATTTTCTTAGTCTTTCAGGTGCCACTGGATGCTTTCTCTTTTCCACTGCTACAGACAGGCCAACACGGCTACCCACCTCGAACTATCATGGAATAAATGTCAGATGTTCGAGAGACGCAAGACATGAACAAATAGGACACTTTTTTTTACTGGGAAATATGCAGATTTGCTTTTTATTAACATTAAACCAGAGTGCCAAAAATAATAACAAAAGGGGTAAAAGCAGATATCGATAATGATATTTATTTGTCCAGTGGTATTTGTTTGCTAATGAAATTTAGCTTCCCCAGCTGCCCTGCCGGGAGCCACACACCCGAGGAAGGCGCTGCAGGGACCCCCCTGGTTTCGCAGAGAGGTGCGAAGGAGACAACCCCCTCCACACACCCAGAGGGAGGGGCTTTCCCCGGCCTCCCCCCAACTACGGTTGCCAGGTCTGGGTTGGGAAATAGCTGGAGACTTTGGGGGTGGAGCCAAGAGCCCCACCCGGAGGCTAATGCAAAAACTGAGGGTCACAGTGATAGGAAGACATACAAAATACTGATACACTGATAAGTCGCTGTTTGAATGTAAACCTGCCCTTGATGCATTGTTTGAGTGAAACATATTTTTCTCTATGTACTGTTTGGGTGAAAGATATCTTTTTATAATATCTGATACCAATATTTAGAGATTGGAAAATACAAAAAGGATAAAGCCTAAAATTGCTCTACCGTAAACATATATTTCCTGTGCACGCTGATATCTTACTGGTCTCCTGCAGTGTCCTTTATTTAAATTCGCTTTTAGAATAGTCACTTTACGATCTGCAAATATACATACCATGTGCATAAGACAAACAAATGGTCACATAAGACAAACAAATGCTCAGAAATTGAGTGCACAGCCACGGTTTGGTATTCTGGCTCAGCCACGCATTTCCCCAACAAAGGCAACTGTGATGCCATAGTTTACTGAAATTCAGTACAAAGTCGCCCAAGACTTTAAATACTCTGGGGCAATAATAGGTAGTGGGCTGATTCCAAACTCAGTGGCTAGTTTCCACTGATTCCTCCTTCCTACTGCAGACCTCCCGGTTCACTTCATTCCTCATGATACCCTTTCCCCCAGAAGCAACATTTCATGGAGCTAAGTGGGAGGAGGGTGGCAGGAGAGTTTCATTCTGACACAGGATCCAGCACAGTGTTTCCCATGGCTGAGTCCAGACATCGATGGATACTGCACTTTAGCAGTCATTGGCAATTGGGGCTTATCCATACAAGAAGATCCAGGTGCAAATCAGGGCAGCTGCAAAACAACAGAGCCATAGCCACCAATGTGTGGATACAGCCCACATTCTACTGTGTGTATGCAAGTGCCGTCCAGTTGCAGCACACAAGTGGCAATCCCAACAAGCGGCTTTCAAAGGAGGTGAGAAGCAGAGGCAGTTTGCCCTTGCCTTCCTCTTTCACATCCTCCGGGGATGGTCTCCCATCCAAGTCCAGACCCGGCTTAGCTTCTAAGACCTAAGGAGGCTGGGCTACATCTTGCCACCTTCTCTCCCCTCCACATTTTAAAGGTTTCCCCCCCTCCCCCAGGCCCGGGAAGGCGCCCTTTAACCACGAACGGCGAGTTGCGCCCCTCGCCGGGGCTGGGCAAACAGGTGCAAAACCTTTCCCGGCCTCCCCCAGCCCCGGGACGGCGCCCCTGAACCCCTAAAGGAAAAATGCGCCCCTCGCGTCTGCTCTCCGAACGGCTTTTGCCGTTCGGAGAGCAGACGCGAGGGGTTCCTCCCGCTCCCCCAGGCCTGGGAAGGCGCCCGTTCACCGGGACCCGCGAAATGCGCCCCTCGCGGCCGCTGGGAGCTCAGGCCCGAAAGGTTGCCCGCCCTCCCCCAGCCCCGGGACCGCGCCCTTCAACTCCCCGTCCGCCGGGGCAGCGAGAGGGGGAAGAGGGGCCCCTTAGGAGGCCGGCGACGGCGGGAGGGGCAGCCCCACCACCCCTTGGGCACCTTCCTGCCCTCTTCCCCTCCGCTCCGGCTCCATTTCTGCGCTGCCTCTCAGGCCGCTCCCCCGACCGGCCGGCCTGCTGCAGGGAGGGACTTCCGGCGGGGAGCGAGGCAGGCCGGAGGCGAAGCCAGCGAGGGACGGACACCAAAGGCCCGCCCCCCCTTCCAAGAGCTCGAACCTGATCCCCTGCCTTTGACTTCCAAGTGGACCTTCCCGGGATCCAGCACGATTCCTTCTCCCCCCCCCCCCCGTTCTCTCTCCCCATTCAGAAGCGAACCCTCCGCGCGCGCCCCCCCCCCCAGCCTTCTTTCCCCCCTCCGTTCGGCCCCTCTAGGAAACGGCTCTGTATGTTGAACCCTTTCAGTGCTGTAGACCGAAGGAAAGCGCGTCCCGCCCCCTCCATTAGACCCCTCGGTCAGGCTGCCGTCAGGGACGCCTTATGCTGCTTAAGGAGGCTGCTCTGGAGCAACACCGCGCGGGATCCCACTGCTATTTATTCCTCCATCTATAGGTAAAGAAAGGTCAAGGTTTCCCTTGCTCGGAAGCCGGTCGAATAGGGCTCTAGGGATGCGGTGCTCATCTCCATTTCCATGCCGAAGAGCCAGCGCTGTCCGAAGACGTTTCCGTAAGACTCAGTTGGGGGAGGGGTTCAGACGTTGCTAGATGATGCTGTTCTTTAAATGGACCGGTGTAGATGACTGGCTTTCTCTATTGCCCCGTGGAGATCAAATGCAGGACCTCAGATGCGAGCAGAAGGTGCCCAAAGGGGAGTTTTAACCAGTATTTCTTGCAGGAGTGAAGGGACAGAGCCCGGATTCGGAGAAAGGAGGCTGGATTTGGACCCCGCCCCCCCCCCCTTCAAGTTTTTGCTCTGTCCCGCAGGGAGGAAACTCTCCACCTGCAGCCCCAGAGACAGAAGGAGAAAGAGGGAGATCCCTGCCTAGGAAGGAGAAAAGCCTCTGGCAGGAATAACACAAAAGAGGAACGTGAGAGAGAGAGAGAAAGGCCTCTCCTCCAAACAGGCATCTAGGCACTGACCTCGATGGACTGAAGGTCTGATTCACTATCAGGCAGCTTCGTGGGTGTGCGGGGGTTGGGTATGCATCTCCCCCCCCCCCCCCCGTTTAAACCATTTTATTGACTGTTTATATTGAAAAATACAAAATTCACAGGTAACGTAAAGCTTATATAACCAGTAACAATCAAAATAAAGTCAACATAATGTGCATAATAGCACCATACAGTTTCAAAATATCTGTTGTTTATAGCAACAACTTTTTACCATAAGTTAACTTACAAAAGTTTTAAGGGTTACTGTATCACTGAACGAATAGTTTAACCCACATTTCAAAGTTCTGGAGAACAAACTATCAAAGTACACCTTGTGGTATTGAGACCATTCCGCTGAAATGAACTGTTGCTGAGACAGGTATTCAAGGACCGGGAACCATTTACCGGTAAAGGCTGAGTGTAGGGACGATCCAGCCGTGGAATTTAATTGAACTGTGACAGAATCCATAAGATAATGTGCCCAAAGTTTCCTAAACCAGACCTCGATATTTGGTGGCTTGTCGTCTTTCCAGTAAGGTGCTATAGCAGTCTTGGCTGCATCTAACATAACCTCTGTGGTAGAACCAAGCATTCTAGGTCTTACTTTCTCTGGCCAATAGTTCAAAACTAAGGTTTCAGGCAGGAAAGGGACCGAAATTGAGGTGACTTTTTCTAGAACAGATAGAGCTTCCTTCCAGAACTTCTTAACTTTCTCACACCCCCACCGACAGTGCGCAAAGTTGCCAAGTTGCCGGCACCCTTTCCAGCAATATGGGGAGTAATTTGAGGCAATAAGGGATAGTCTGGCTGGTGTGGCATACCATCTTGTCATAATTTTCAGATTTTGTAAGCGTACTGACATTACCTCAGAGTTGTGTCTTTTGGATGCCCAAATTTGAGACCAGGTTTCCTCTGTAAGAGAGGCGTCACAATCTTTCTGCCAAGAAGACTGATATTTGGGGGGAGTAAGACATAGAGTTTTGATCAGTAAAGAGTATAAAGCCGATCTTAAGCCAGTGTTCCGGGAAGTCAAGGAACCTATTATCATTTCCAATTCTGTACGGGGTATAGCTATTATACCATCAAGGATAAGGGCAGAGTTCTCCATCTGGCTCTCAAAAATGAGAAGCGGGCATACTGGGACTGTGGAGAGGGGCAGTGGCTCAGTGGCAAAGTGTCCGCTCGGCGTGCAGACAGTTCCAGGTTCAGAGCTGCTGCCCCTCAGAGTAGACCAGACTGACCTTGACAGAGATCATGAAGGTTGCCATCTGGCCTGGAGAAAAATGTCCTGTCCCTTCCATAGAGGCTCCGCATGTGGAAATGAGCAGGGGAAGGCTTTCATGGCATGGAGACAACAGCCCATTAAGTAAGCCTCTCCTAAAGGGATGGAGCCAGACTGGTGTGGGTCAAATGGCTGAACGTGAACAAAAGGGAAATTACCCCAGGCAAGGTGCTGGTTGGGAAGGCCTGAGATCTGAAACGATATCGTGTTTCCCACTTCCACAAGCTCTGCAACAGGGAACTATTCAAGAGGGCTTGTCTTCTTCGCAGGCAAAAGAGTTACAGAGGGCTAAATAATTCAGAAAGTTAACTTGGATAAATCATTAGGGGATGTGATCTATACTGCTGTGATGTGCCTGGGCTGAGATCAAGCTGAAGACCTGATCTCCTCTGTGACACCTATCAGCTTAAGACCCGGGGTGATTAAATAAATCACAGGTCCCAGTGGTACCAAATAGGTGGTGGCAGGACCTGCTTTCAAACTGTTGGGGAGATTAGGAGTGCAGGAACGTTTCCTAGGATTCCCATTCCCGCCCGGTTGGGTAAGGGCAGGGGGATGAAAACTGGAAGGACCCTACAGCAGGCCCAAGCGCTGGATCAAGCCCTCAGAGGGCTTCCATCGGGCCCACACTGGAACTGGCCATCTCCTGCTTCCAGTTCGGTTGCTGCTGCTGCTGCTGCTGCTGCTGCTGCATAGCTGGCTTCGCCAGACTCTCTCAATCGCTGGGCGGCAAAACTTGAGGGGCTGTGGCTTAGTGGTAGAGCCTCCGATATTCATGCAGGTTCAATCCCTGGCATCTCCAGTTGAAAGGACCAGATAGTAAGTGCTGAGAAAGACCTCAGCCTGTGACCCTGGAGAGCTGCTGCCAGTTTGAGTAGACAATACTGACCTTGATGGACCAGGGGTCTGATTCAGTAGAAGGCAGCTTCCTGCGAAACATCCGTATGAAATACTGTAGGCTACTGAACAGCTCCCCGTTAAGAGAGAGTCCCAGCCCAAGCAACAGAAAGACACTGCACCTGCCGTAAGAGTACCTTAATTAAACCGGGTAAACATGGGTAAGCTGGGGGGTGGGGGGGAGAGAATGAACCTCTAGAATGCATCCAAAGCAACCCAGCTGGTTCATCTGCACAACTGAGCAGAAGGTGGTTTGGAGACTATACGGAGGGGAGGGGCCGTGGCTCAGTGGAAGAGCCTCTGCTTTGCATGTGGGCTGTAAGAGCACCTTCATCGCTGCCTGAACTGTGCCATCGTAGTCCAGAAGCCTTATTTTTTCCAGGGTTATCTAGTGGCAAAGATAAACGGCATACTCAGGCAGAGGGAAAACTGGAATCTTAGCATGGGATCTACAAACCTGGGGATTTCAACTGCCAACAGACCTAGCAACATGTTTTTTTAAGCCTGGGCGGTTTGGCTGCTCCATTTCCCATATGCCTGTTTGTTGCAAAAGTCTCATCTAGAGAGACTGCAGATAACAGCTGATTAAAGTCAAGCCGGTCCACAAGAGATATGCTGTGGAAGATGGAGAACTGTTGGGAGAACAGAGATTCCAGGTGTTAGTCTGAAGCAGCAGAACAAAGTTTGAGTCCAGTGGCACCTTTACGATCAACAATGATCAATGTTGCAAGGTGCACGGGGAACCCAAGGGGAGGGAGGCTGTAGGCATGGCCAACTTGAAAGCCAGCCGGAACTCCGTTCCTGTGCGTTCCTGCCTAAAAATACCCCTGGGGGCAGATGAAATAAGGTACTTGAAATCTGGGACTAGCAAACAAGACGTTGTGATTTGATTCCACTGTCACAGGGCACGCCTCCCGGCCCCCCCCCCCCCAAAAAAAAAAAGATTTAGGAGATGAAGTCTATAAAGTCTGAGACTCAGCCATACATTTCAGTGACTCAGGAAAGCTCATCCCCTGGTAGAGGGTGAGCAGTAAATCAGCATCCAGCATAATGAAGATGTTTAACAGATTCAAGGGCCAAACACATTTTCTTAGTCTTTCAGGTGCCACTGGATGCTTTCTCTTTTCCACTGCTACAGACAGGCCAACACGGCTACCCACCTCGAACTATCATGGAATAAATGTCAGATGTTCGAGAGACGCAAGACATGAACAAATAGGACACTTTTTTTTACTGGGAAATATGCAGATTTGCTTTTTATTAACATTAAACCAGAGTGCCAAAAATAATAACAAAAGGGGTAAAAGCAGATATCGATAATGATATTTATTTGTCCAGTGGTATTTGTTTGCTAATGAAATTTAGCTTCCCCAGCTGCCCTGCCGGGAGCCACACACCCGAGGAAGGCGCTGCAGGGACCCCCCTGGTTTCGCAGAGAGGTGCGAAGGAGACAACCCCCTCCACACACCCAGAGGGAGGGGCTTTCCCCGGCCTCCCCCCAACTACGGTTGCCAGGTCTGGGTTGGGAAATAGCTGGAGACTTTGGGGGTGGAGCCAAGAGCCCCACCCGGAGGCTAATGCAAAAACTGAGGGTCACAGTGATAGGAAGACATACAAAATACTGATACACTGATAAGTCGCTGTTTGAATGTAAACCTGCCCTTGATGCATTGTTTGAGTGAAACATATTTTTCTCTATGTACTGTTTGGGTGAAAGATATCTTTTTATAATATCTGATACCAATATTTAGAGATTGGAAAATACAAAAAGGATAAAGCCTAAAATTGCTCTACCGTAAACATATATTTCCTGTGCACGCTGATATCTTACTGGTCTCCTGCAGTGTCCTTTATTTAAATTCGCTTTTAGAATAGTCACTTTACGATCTGCAAATATACATACCATGTGCATAAGACAAACAAATGGTCACATAAGACAAACAAATGCTCAGAAATTGAGTGCACAGCCACGGTTTGGTATTCTGGCTCAGCCACGCATTTCCCCAACAAAGGCAACTGTGATGCCATAGTTTACTGAAATTCAGTACAAAGTCGCCCAAGACTTTAAATACTCTGGGGCAATAATAGGTAGTGGGCTGATTCCAAACTCAGTGGCTAGTTTCCACTGATTCCTCCTTCCTACTGCAGACCTCCCGGTTCACTTCATTCCTCATGATACCCTTTCCCCCAGAAGCAACATTTCATGGAGCTAAGTGGGAGGAGGGTGGCAGGAGAGTTTCATTCTGACACAGGATCCAGCACAGTGTTTCCCATGGCTGAGTCCAGACATCGATGGATACTGCACTTTAGCAGTCATTGGCAATTGGGGCTTATCCATACAAGAAGATCCAGGTGCAAATCAGGGCAGCTGCAAAACAACAGAGCCATAGCCACCAATGTGTGGATACAGCCCACATTCTACTGTGTGTATGCAAGTGCCGTCCAGTTGCAGCACACAAGTGGCAATCCCAACAAGCGGCTTTCAAAGGAGGTGAGAAGCAGAGGCAGTTTGCCCTTGCCTTCCTCTTTCACATCCTCCGGGGATGGTCTCCCATCCAAGTCCAGACCCGGCTTAGCTTCTAAGACCTAAGGAGGCTGGGCTACATCTTGCCACCTTCTCTCCCCTCCACATTTTAAAGGTTTCCCCCCCTCCCCCAGGCCCGGGAAGGCGCCCTTTAACCACGAACGGCGAGTTGCGCCCCTCGCCGGGGCTGGGCAAACAGGTGCAAAACCTTTCCCGGCCTCCCCCAGCCCCGGGACGGCGCCCCTGAACCCCTAAAGGAAAAATGCGCCCCTCGCGTCTGCTCTCCGAACGGCTTTTGCCGTTCGGAGAGCAGACGCGAGGGGTTCCTCCCGCTCCCCCAGGCCTGGGAAGGCGCCCGTTCACCGGGACCCGCGAAATGCGCCCCTCGCGGCCGCTGGGAGCTCAGGCCCGAAAGGTTGCCCGCCCTCCCCCAGCCCCGGGACCGCGCCCTTCAACTCCCCGTCCGCCGGGGCAGCGAGAGGGGGAAGAGGGGCCCCTTAGGAGGCCGGCGACGGCGGGAGGGGCAGCCCCACCACCCCTTGGGCACCTTCCTGCCCTCTTCCCCTCCGCTCCGGCTCCATTTCTGCGCTGCCTCTCAGGCCGCTCCCCCGACCGGCCGGCCTGCTGCAGGGAGGGACTTCCGGCGGGGAGCGAGGCAGGCCGGAGGCGAAGCCAGCGAGGGACGGACACCAAAGGCCCGCCCCCCCTTCCAAGAGCTCGAACCTGATCCCCTGCCTTTGACTTCCAAGTGGACCTTCCCGGGATCCAGCACGATTCCTTCTCCCCCCCCCCCCCCGTTCTCTCTCCCCATTCAGAAGCGAACCCTCCGCGCGCGCCCCCCCCCCAGCCTTCTTTCCCCCCTCCGTTCGGCCCCTCTAGGAAACGGCTCTGTATGTTGAACCCTTTCAGTGCTGTAGACCGAAGGAAAGCGCGTCCCGCCCCCTCCATTAGACCCCTCGGTCAGGCTGCCGTCAGGGACGCCTTATGCTGCTTAAGGAGGCTGCTCTGGAGCAACACCGCGCGGGATCCCACTGCTATTTATTCCTCCATCTATAGGTAAAGAAAGGTCAAGGTTTCCCTTGCTCGGAAGCCGGTCGAATAGGGCTCTAGGGATGCGGTGCTCATCTCCATTTCCATGCCGAAGAGCCAGCGCTGTCCGAAGACGTTTCCGTAAGACTCAGTTGGGGGAGGGGTTCAGACGTTGCTAGATGATGCTGTTCTTTAAATGGACCGGTGTAGATGACTGGCTTTCTCTATTGCCCCGTGGAGATCAAATGCAGGACCTCAGATGCGAGCAGAAGGTGCCCAAAGGGGAGTTTTAACCAGTATTTCTTGCAGGAGTGAAGGGACAGAGCCCGGATTCGGAGAAAGGAGGCTGGATTTGGACCCCGCCCCCCCCCCCTTCAAGTTTTTGCTCTGTCCCGCAGGGAGGAAACTCTCCACCTGCAGCCCCAGAGACAGAAGGAGAAAGAGGGAGATCCCTGCCTAGGAAGGAGAAAAGCCTCTGGCAGGAATAACACAAAAGAGGAACGTGAGAGAGAGAGAGAAAGGCCTCTCCTCCAAACAGGCATCTAGGCACTGACCTCGATGGACTGAAGGTCTGATTCACTATCAGGCAGCTTCGTGGGTGTGCGGGGGTTGGGTATGCATCTCCCCCCCCCCCCCCCCGTTTAAACCATTTTATTGACTGTTTATATTGAAAAATACAAAATTCACAGGTAACGTAAAGCTTATATAACCAGTAACAATCAAAATAAAGTCAACATAATGTGCATAATAGCACCATACAGTTTCAAAATATCTGTTGTTTATAGCAACAACTTTTTACCATAAGTTAACTTACAAAAGTTTTAAGGGTTACTGTATCACTGAACGAATAGTTTAACCCACATTTCAAAGTTCTGGAGAACAAACTATCAAAGTACACCTTGTGGTATTGAGACCATTCCGCTGAAATGAACTGTTGCTGAGACAGGTATTCAAGGACCGGGAACCATTTACCGGTAAAGGCTGAGTGTAGGGACGATCCAGCCGTGGAATTTAATTGAACTGTGACAGAATCCATAAGATAATGTGCCCAAAGTTTCCTAAACCAGACCTCGATATTTGGTGGCTTGTCGTCTTTCCAGTAAGGTGCTATAGCAGTCTTGGCTGCATCTAACATAACCTCTGTGGTAGAACCAAGCATTCTAGGTCTTACTTTCTCTGGCCAATAGTTCAAAACTAAGGTTTCAGGCAGGAAAGGGACCGAAATTGAGGTGACTTTTTCTAGAACAGATAGAGCTTCCTTCCAGAACTTCTTAACTTTCTCACACCCCCACCGACAGTGCGCAAAGTTGCCAAGTTGCCGGCACCCTTTCCAGCAATATGGGGAGTAATTTGAGGCAATAAGGGATAGTCTGGCTGGTGTGGCATACCATCTTGTCATAATTTTCAGATTTTGTAAGCGTACTGACATTACCTCAGAGTTGTGTCTTTTGGATGCCCAAATTTGAGACCAGGTTTCCTCTGTAAGAGAGGCGTCACAATCTTTCTGCCAAGAAGACTGATATTTGGGGGGAGTAAGACATAGAGTTTTGATCAGTAAAGAGTATAAAGCCGATCTTAAGCCAGTGTTCCGGGAAGTCAAGGAACCTATTATCATTTCCAATTCTGTACGGGGTATAGCTATTATACCATCAAGGATAAGGGCAGAGTTCTCCATCTGGCTCTCAAAAATGAGAAGCGGGCATACTGGGACTGTGGAGAGGGGCAGTGGCTCAGTGGCAAAGTGTCCGCTCGGCGTGCAGACAGTTCCAGGTTCAGAGCTGCTGCCCCTCAGAGTAGACCAGACTGACCTTGACAGAGATCATGAAGGTTGCCATCTGGCCTGGAGAAAAATGTCCTGTCCCTTCCATAGAGGCTCCGCATGTGGAAATGAGCAGGGGAAGGCTTTCATGGCATGGAGACAACAGCCCATTAAGTAAGCCTCTCCTAAAGGGATGGAGCCAGACTGGTGTGGGTCAAATGGCTGAACGTGAACAAAAGGGAAATTACCCCAGGCAAGGTGCTGGTTGGGAAGGCCTGAGATCTGAAACGATATCGTGTTTCCCACTTCCACAAGCTCTGCAACAGGGAACTATTCAAGAGGGCTTGTCTTCTTCGCAGGCAAAAGAGTTACAGAGGGCTAAATAATTCAGAAAGTTAACTTGGATAAATCATTAGGGGATGTGATCTATACTGCTGTGATGTGCCTGGGCTGAGATCAAGCTGAAGACCTGATCTCCTCTGTGACACCTATCAGCTTAAGACCCGGGGTGATTAAATAAATCACAGGTCCCAGTGGTACCAAATAGGTGGTGGCAGGACCTGCTTTCAAACTGTTGGGGAGATTAGGAGTGCAGGAACGTTTCCTAGGATTCCCATTCCCGCCCGGTTGGGTAAGGGCAGGGGGATGAAAACTGGAAGGACCCTACAGCAGGCCCAAGCGCTGGATCAAGCCCTCAGAGGGCTTCCATCGGGCCCACACTGGAACTGGCCATCTCCTGCTTCCAGTTCGGTTGCTGCTGCTGCTGCTGCTGCATAGCTGGCTTCGCCAGACTCTCTCAATCGCTGGGCGGCAAAACTTGAGGGGCTGTGGCTTAGTGGTAGAGCCTCCGATATTCATGCAGGTTCAATCCCTGGCATCTCCAGTTGAAAGGACCAGATAGTAAGTGCTGAGAAAGACCTCAGCCTGTGACCCTGGAGAGCTGCTGCCAGTTTGAGTAGACAATACTGACCTTGATGGACCAGGGGTCTGATTCAGTAGAAGGCAGCTTCCTGCGAAACATCCGTATGAAATACTGTAGGCTACTGAACAGCTCCCCGTTAAGAGAGAGTCCCAGCCCAAGCAACAGAAAGACACTGCACCTGCCGTAAGAGTACCTTAATTAAACCGGGTAAACATGGGTAAGCTGGGGGGTGGGGGGGAGAGAATGAACCTCTAGAATGCATCCAAAGCAACCCAGCTGGTTCATCTGCACAACTGAGCAGAAGGTGGTTTGGAGACTATACGGAGGGGAGGGGCCGTGGCTCAGTGGAAGAGCCTCTGCTTTGCATGTGGGCTGTAAGAGCACCTTCATCGCTGCCTGAACTGTGCCATCGTAGTCCAGAAGCCTTATTTTTTCCAGGGTTATCTAGTGGCAAAGATAAACGGCATACTCAGGCAGAGGGAAAACTGGAATCTTAGCATGGGATCTACAAACCTGGGGATTTCAACTGCCAACAGACCTAGCAACATGTTTTTTTAAGCCTGGGCGGTTTGGCTGCTCCATTTCCCATATGCCTGTTTGTTGCAAAAGTCTCATCTAGAGAGACTGCAGATAACAGCTGATTAAAGTCAAGCCGGTCCACAAGAGATATGCTGTGGAAGATGGAGAACTGTTGGGAGAACAGAGATTCCAGGTGTTAGTCTGAAGCAGCAGAACAAAGTTTGAGTCCAGTGGCACCTTTACGATCAACAATGATCAATGTTGCAAGGTGCACGGGGAACCCAAGGGGAGGGAGGCTGTAGGCATGGCCAACTTGAAAGCCAGCCGGAACTCCGTTCCTGTGCGTTCCTGCCTAAAAATACCCCTGGGGGCAGATGAAATAAGGTACTTGAAATCTGGGACTAGCAAACAAGACGTTGTGATTTGATTCCACTGTCACAGGGCACGCCTCCCGGCCCCCCCCCCCCAAAAAAAAAAAAGATTTAGGAGATGAAGTCTATAAAGTCTGAGACTCAGCCATACATTTCAGTGACTCAGGAAAGCTCATCCCCTGGTAGAGGGTGAGCAGTAAATCAGCATCCAGCATAATGAAGATGTTTAACAGATTCAAGGGCCAAACACATTTTCTTAGTCTTTCAGGTGCCACTGGATGCTTTCTCTTTTCCACTGCTACAGACAGGCCAACACGGCTACCCACCTCGAACTATCATGGAATAAATGTCAGATGTTCGAGAGACGCAAGACATGAACAAATAGGACACTTTTTTTTACTGGGAAATATGCAGATTTGCTTTTTATTAACATTAAACCAGAGTGCCAAAAATAATAACAAAAGGGGTAAAAGCAGATATCGATAATGATATTTATTTGTCCAGTGGTATTTGTTTGCTAATGAAATTTAGCTTCCCCAGCTGCCCTGCCGGGAGCCACACACCCGAGGAAGGCGCTGCAGGGACCCCCCTGGTTTCGCAGAGAGGTGCGAAGGAGACAACCCCCTCCACACACCCAGAGGGAGGGGCTTTCCCCGGCCTCCCCCCAACTACGGTTGCCAGGTCTGGGTTGGGAAATAGCTGGAGACTTTGGGGGTGGAGCCAAGAGCCCCACCCGGAGGCTAATGCAAAAACTGAGGGTCACAGTGATAGGAAGACATACAAAATACTGATACACTGATAAGTCGCTGTTTGAATGTAAACCTGCCCTTGATGCATTGTTTGAGTGAAACATATTTTTCTCTATGTACTGTTTGGGTGAAAGATATCTTTTTATAATATCTGATACCAATATTTAGAGATTGGAAAATACAAAAAGGATAAAGCCTAAAATTGCTCTACCGTAAACATATATTTCCTGTGCACGCTGATATCTTACTGGTCTCCTGCAGTGTCCTTTATTTAAATTCGCTTTTAGAATAGTCACTTTACGATCTGCAAATATACATACCATGTGCATAAAACAAACAAATGCTCAGAAATTGAGTGCACAGCCACGGTTTGGTATTCTGGCTCAGCCACGCATTTCCCCAACAAAGGCAACTGTGATGCCATAGTTTACTGAAATTCAGTACAAAGTCGCCCAAGACTTTAAATACTCTGGGGCAATAATAGGTAGTGGGCTGATTCCAAACTCAGTGGCTAGTTTCCACTGATTCCTCCTTCCTACTGCAGACCTCCCGGTTCACTTCATTCCTCATGATACCCTTTCCCCCAGAAGCAACATTTCATGGAGCTAAGTGGGAGGAGGGTGGCAGGAGAGTTTCATTCTGACACAGGATCCAGCACAGTGTTTCCCATGGCTGAGTCCAGACATCGATGGATACTGCACTTTAGCAGTCATTGGCAATTGGGGCTTAGCCATACAAGAAGATCCAGGTGCAAATCAGGGCAGCTGCAAAACAACAGAGCCATAGCCACCAATGTGTGGATACAGCCCACATTCTACTGTGTGTATGCAAGTGCCGTCCAGTTGCAGCACACAAGTGGCAATCCCAACAAGCGGCTTTCAAAGGAGGTGAGAAGCAGAGGCAGTTTGCCCTTGCCTTCCTCTTTCACATCCTCCGGGGATGGTCTCCCATCCAAGTCCAGACCCGGCTTAGCTTCTAAGACCTAAGGAGGCTGGGCTACATCTTGCCACCTTCTCTCCCCTCCACATTTTAAAGGTTTCCCCCCCTCCCCCAGGCCCGGGAAGGCGCCCTTTAACCACGAACGGCGAGTTGCGCCCCTCGCCGGGGCTGGGCAAACAGGTGCAAAACCTTTCCCGGCCTCCCCCAGCCCCGGGACGGCGCCCCTGAACCCCTAAAGGAAAAATGCGCCCCTCGCGTCTGCTCTCCGAACGGCTTTTGCCGTTCGGAGAGCAGACGCGAGGGGTTCCTCCCGCTCCCCCAGGCCTGGGAAGGCGCCCGTTCACCGGGAACCGCGAAATGCGCCCCTCGCGGCCGCTGGGAGCTCAGGCCCGAAAGGTTGCCCGCCCTCCCCCAGCCCCGGGACCGCGCCCTTCAACTCCCCGTCCGCCGGGGCAGCGAGAGGGGGAAGAGGGGCCCCTTAGGAGGCCGGCGACGGCGGGAGGGGCAGCCCCACCACCCCTTGGGCACCTTCCTGCCCTCTTCCCCTCCGCTCCGGCTCCATTTCTGCGCTGCCTCTCAGGCCGCTCCCCCGACCGGCCGGCCTGCTGCAGGGAGGGACTTCCGGCGGGGAGCGAGGCAGGCCGGAGGCGAAGCCAGCGAGGGACGGACACCAAAGGCCCGCCCCCCCTTCCAAGAGCTCGAACCTGATCCCCTGCCTTTGACTTCCAAGTGGACCTTCCCGGGATCCAGCACGATTCCTTCTCTCCCCCCCCCCCCCGTTCTCTCTCCCCATTCAGAAGCGAACCCTCCGCGCGCGCCCCCCCGCAGCCTTCTTTCCCCCCTCCGTTCGGCCCCTCTAGGAAACGGCTCTGTATGTTGAACCCTTTCAGTGCTGTAGACCGAAGGAAAGCGCGTCCCGCCCCCTCCATTAGGCCCCTCGGTCAGGCTGCCGTCAGGGACGCCTTATGCTGCTTAATGAGGCTGCTCTGGAGCAACACCGCGCGGGATCCCACTGCTATTTATTCCTCCATCTATAGGTAAAGAAAGGTCAAGGTTTCCCTTGCTCGGAAGCCGGTCGAATAGGGCTCTAGGGATGCGGTGCTCATCTCCATTTCCATGCCGAAGAGCCAGCGCTGTCCGAAGACGTTTCCGTAAGACTCAGTTGGGGGAGGGGTTCAGACGTTGCTAGATGATGCTGTTCTTTAAATGGACCGGTGTAGATGACTGGCTTTCTCTATTGCCCCGTGGAGATCAAATGCAGGACCTCAGATGCGAGCAGAAGGTGCCCAAAGGGGAGTTTTAACCAATATTTCTTGCAGGAGTGAAGGGACAGAGCCCGGATTCGGAGAAAGGAGGCTGGATTTGGACCCCGCCCCCCCCCCCTTCAAGTTTTTGCTCTGTCCCGCAGGGAGGAAACTCTCCACCTGCAGCCCCAGAGACAGAAGGAGAAAGAGGGAGATCCCTGCCTAGGAAGGAGAAAAGCCTCTGGCAGGAATAACACAAAAGAGGAACGTGAGAGAGAGAGAGAAAGGCCTCTCCTCCAAACAGGCATCTAGGCACTGACCTCGATGGACTGAAGGTCTGATTCACTATCAGGCAGCTTCGTGGGTGTGCGGGGGTTGGGTATGCATCTCCCCCCCCCCCCCGTTTAAACCATTTTATTGACTGTTTATATTGAAAAATACAAAATTCACAGGTAACGTAAAGCTTATATAACCAGTAACAATCAAAATAAAGTCAACATAATGTGCATAATAGCACCATACAGTTTCAAAATATCTGTTGTTTATAGCAACAACTTTTTACCATAAGTTAACTTACAAAAGTTTTAAGGGTTACTGTATCAGTGAACGAATAGTTTAACCCACATTTCAAAGTTCTGGAGAACAAACTATCAAAGTACACCTTGTGGTATTGAGACCATTCCGCTGAAATGAACTGTTGCTGAGACAGGTATTCAAGGACCGGGAACCATTTACCGGTAAAGGCTGAGTGTAGGGACGATCCAGCCGTGGAATTTAATTGAACTGTGACAGAATCCATAAGATAATGTGCCCAAAGTTTCCTAAACCAGACCTCGATATTTGGTGGCTTGTCGTCTTTCCAGTAAGGTGCTATAGCAGTCTTGGCTGCATCTAACATAACCTCTGTGGTAGAACCAAGCATTCTAGGTCTTACTTTCTCTGGCCAATAGTTCAAAACTAAGGTTTCAGGCAGGAAAGGGACCGAAATTGAGGTGACTTTTTCTAGAACAGATAGAGCTTCCTTCCAGAACTTCTTAACTTTCTCACACCCCCACCGACAGTGCGCAAAGTTGCCAAGTTGCCGGCACCCTTTCCAGCAATATGGGGAGTAATTTGAGGCAATAAGGGATAGTCTGGCTGGTGTGGCATACCATCTTGTCATAATTTTCAGATTTTGTAAGCGTACTGACATTACCTCAGAGTTGTGTCTTTTGGATGCCCAAATTTGAGACCAGGTTTCCTCTGTAAGAGAGGCGTCACAATCTTTCTGCCAAGAAGACTGATATTTGGGGGGAGTAAGACATAGAGTTTTGATCAGTAAAGAGTATAAAGCCGATCTTAAGCCAGTGTTCCGGGAAGTCAAGGAACCTATTATCATTTCCAATTCTGTACGGGGTATAGCTATTATACCATCAAGGATAAGGGCAGAGTTCTCCATCTGGCTCTCAAAAATGAGAAGCGGGCATACTGGGACTGTGGAGAGGGGCAGTGGCTCAGTGGCAAAGTGTCCGCTCGGCGTGCAGACAGTTCCAGGTTCAGAGCTGCTGCCCCTCAGAGTAGACCAGACTGACCTTGACAGAGATCATGAAGGTTGCCATCTGGCCTGGAGAAAAATGTCCTGTCCCTTCCATAGAGGCTCCGCATGTGGAAATGAGCAGGGGAAGGCTTTCATGGCATGGAGACAACAGCCCATTAAGTAAGCCTCTCCTAAAGGGATGGAGCCAGACTGGTGTGGGTCAAATGGCTGAACGTGAACAAAAGGGAAATTACCCCAGGCAAGGTGCTGGTTGGGAAGGCCTGAGATCTGAAACGATATCGTGTTTCCCACTTCCACAAGCTCTGCAACAGGGAACTATTCAAGAGGGCTTGTCTTCTTCGCAGGCAAAAGAGTTACAGAGGGCTAAATAATTCAGAAAGTTAACTTGGATAAATCATTAGGGGATGTGATCTATACTGCTGTGATGTGCCTGGGCTGAGATCAAGCTGAAGACCTGATCTCCTCTGTGACACCTATCAGCTTAAGACCCGGGGTGATTAAATAAATCACAGGTCCCAGTGGTACCAAATAGGTGGTGGCAGGACCTGCTTTCAAACTGTTGGGGAGATTAGGAGTGCAGGAACGTTTCCTAGGATTCCCATTCCCGCCCGGTTGGGTAAGGGCAGGGGGATGAAAACTGGAAGGACCCTACAGCAGGCCCAAGCGCTGGATCAAGCCCTCAGAGGGCTTCCATCGGGCCCACACTGGAACTGGCCATCTCCTGCTTCCAGTTCGGTTGCTGCTGCTGCTGCTGCATAGCTGGCTTCGCCAGACTCTCTCAATCGCTGGGCGGCAAAACTTGAGGGGCTGTGGCTTAGTGGTAGAGCCTCCGATATTCATGCAGGTTCAATCCCTGGCATCTCCAGTTGAAAGGACCAGATAGTAAGTGCTGAGAAAGACCTCAGCCTGTGACCCTGGAGAGCTGCTGCCAGTTTGAGTAGACAATACTGACCTTGATGGACCAGGGGTCTGATTCAGTAGAAGGCAGCTTCCTGCGAAACATCCGTATGAAATACTGTAGGCTACTGAACAGCTCCCCGTTAAGAGAGAGTCCCAGCCCAAGCAACAGAAAGACACTGCACCTGCCGTAAGAGTACCTTAATTAAACCGGGTAAACATGGGTAAGCTGGGGGGTGGGGGGGAGAGAATGAACCTCTAGAATGCATCCAAAGCAACCCAGCTGGTTCATCTGCACAACTGAGCAGAAGGTGGTTTGGAGACTATACGGAGGGGAGGGGCCGTGGCTCAGTGGAAGAGCCTCTGCTTTGCATGTGGGCTGTAAGAGCACCTTCATCGCTGCCTGAACTGTGCCATCGTAGTCCAGAAGCCTTATTTTTTCCAGGGTTATCTAGTGGCAAAGATAAACGGCATACTCAGGCAGAGGGAAAACTGGAATCTTAGCATGGGATCTACAAACCTGGGGATTTCAACTGCCAACAGACCTAGCAACATGTTTTTTTAAGCCTGGGCGGTTTGGCTGCTCCATTTCCCATATGCCTGTTTGTTGCAAAAGTCTCATCTAGAGAGACTGCAGATAACAGCTGATTAAAGTCAAGCCGGTCCACAAGAGATATGCTGTGGAAGATGGAGAACTGTTGGGAGAACAGAGATTCCAGGTGTTAGTCTGAAGCAGCAGAACAAAGTTTGAGTCCAGTGGCACCTTTACGATCAACAATGATCAATGTTGCAAGGTGCACGGGGAACCCAAGGGGAGGGAGGCTGTAGGCATGGCCAACTTGAAAGCCAGCCGGAACTCCGTTCCTGTGCGTTCCTGCCTAAAAATACCCCTGGGGGCAGATGAAATAAGGTACTTGAAATCTGGGACTAGCAAACAAGACGTTGTGATTTGATTCCACTGTCACAGGGCACGCCTCCCGGCCCCCCCCCCCCCCAAAAAAAAAAAAGATTTAGGAGATGAAGTCTATAAAGTCTGAGACTCAGCCATACATTTCAGTGACTCAGGAAACCTCATCCCCTGGTAGAGGGTGAGCAGTAAATCAGCATCCAGCATAATGAAGATGTTTAACAGATTCAAGGGCCAAACACATTTTCTTAGTCTTTCAGGTGCCACTGGATGCTTTCTCTTTTCCACTGCTACAGACAGGCCAACACGGCTACCCACCTCGAACTATCATGGAATAAATGTCAGATGTTCGAGAGACGCAAGACATGAACAAATAGGACACTTTTTTTTACTGGGAAATATGCAGATTTGCTTTTTATTAACATTAAACCAGAGTGCCAAAAATAATAACAAAAGGGGTAAAAGCAGATATCGATAATGATATTTATTTGTCCAGTGGTATTTGTTTGCTAATGAAATTTAGCTTCCCCAGCTGCCCTGCCGGGAGCCACACACCCGAGGAAGGCGCTGCAGGACCCCCCTGGTTTCGCAGAGAGGTGCGAAGGAGACAACCCCCTCCACACACCCAGAGGGAGGGGCTTTCCCCGGCCTCCCCCCAACTACGGTTGCCAGGTCTGGGTTGGGAAATAGCTGGAGACTTTGGGGGTGGAGCCAAGAGCCCCACCCGGAGGCTAATGCAAAAACTGAGGGTCACAGTGATAGGAAGACATACAAAATACTGATACACTGATAAGTCGCTGTTTGAATGTAAACCTGCCCTTGATGCATTGTTTGAGTGAAACATATTTTTCTCTATGTACTGTTTGGGTGAAAGATATCTTTTTATAATATCTGATACCAATATTTAGAGATTGGAAAATACAAAAAGGATAAAGCCTAAAATTGCTCTACCGTAAACATATATTTCCTGTGCACGCTGATATCTTACTGGTCTCCTGCAGTGTCCTTTATTTAAATTTGCTTTTAGAATAGTCACTTTACGATCTGCAAATATACATACCATGTGCATAAGACAAACAAATGGTCACATAAGACAAACAAATGCTCAGAAATTGAGTGCACAGCCACGGTTTGGTATTCTGGCTCAGCCACGCATTTCCCCAACAAAGGCAACTGTGATGCCATAGTTTACTGAAATTCAGTACAAAGTCGCCCAAGACTTTAAATACTCTGGGGCAATAATAGGTAGTGGGCTGATTCCAAACTCAGTGGCTAGTTTCCACTGATTCCTCCTTCCTACTGCAGACCTCCCGGTTCACTTCATTCCTCATGATACCCTTTCCCCCAGAAGCAACATTTCATGGAGCTAAGTGGGAGGAGGGTGGCAGGAGAGTTTCATTCTGACACAGGATCCAGCACAGTGTTTCCCATGGCTGAGTCCAGACATCGATGGATACTGCACTTTAGCAGTCATTGGCAATTGGGGCTTATCCATACAAGAAGATCCAGGTGCAAATCAGGGCAGCTGCAAAACAACAGAGCCATAGCCACCAATGTGTGGATACAGCCCACATTCTACTGTGTGTATGCAAGTGCCGTCCAGTTGCAGCACACAAGTGGCAATCCCAACAAGCGGCTTTCAAAGGAGGTGAGAAGCAGAGGCAGTTTGCCCTTGCCTTCCTCTTTCACATCCTCCGGGGATGGTCTCCCATCCAAGTCCAGACCCGGCTTAGCTTCTAAGACCTAAGGAGGCTGGGCTACATCTTGCCACCTTCTCTCCCCTCCACATTTTAAAGGTTTCCCCCCCTCCCCCAGGCCCGGGAAGGCGCCCTTTAACCACGAACGGCGAGTTGCGCCCCTCGCCGGGGCTGGGCAAACAGGTGCAAAACCTTTCCCGGCCTCCCCCAGCCCCGGGACGGCGCCCCTGAACCCCTAAAGGAAAAATGCGCCCCTCGCGTCTGCTCTCCGAACGGCTTTTGCCGTTCGGAGAGCAGACGCGAGGGGTTCCTCCCGCTCCCCCAGGCCTGGGAAGGCGCCCGTTCACCGGGAACCGCGAAATGCGCCCCTCGCGGCCGCTGGGAGCTCAGGCCCGAAAGGTTGCCCGCCCTCCCCCAGCCCCGGGACCGCGCCCTTCAACTCCCCGTCCGCCGGGGCAGCGAGAGGGGGAAGAGGGGCCCCTTAGGAGGCCGGCGACGGCGGGAGGGGCAGCCCCACCACCCCTTGGGCACCTTCCTGCCCTCTTCCCCTCCGCTCCGGCTCCATTTCTGCGCTGCCTCTCAGGCCGCTCCCCCGACCGGCCGGCCTGCTGCAGGGAGGGACTTCCGGCGGGGAGCGAGGCAGGCCGGAGGCGAAGCCAGCGAGGGACGGACACCAAAGGCCCGCCCCCCCTTCCAAGAGCTCGAACCTGATCCCCTGCCTTTGACTTCCAAGTGGACCTTCCCGGGATCCAGCACGATTCCTTCTCCCCCCCCCCCCCCGTTCTCTCTCCCCATTCAGAAGCGAACCCTCCGCGCGCGCCCCCCCCAGCCTTCTTTCCCCCCTCCGTTCGGCCCCTCTAGGAAACGGCTCTGTATGTTGAACCCTTTCAGTGCTGTAGACCGAAGGAAAGCGCGTCCCGCCCCCTCCATTAGGCCCCTCGGTCAGGCTGCCGTCAGGGACGCCTTATGCTGCTTAATGAGGCTGCTCTGGAGCAACACCGCGCGGGATCCCACTGCTATTTATTCCTCCATCTATAGGTAAAGAAAGGTCAAGGTTTCCCTTGCTCGGAAGCCGGTCGAATAGGGCTCTAGGGATGCGGTGCTCATCTCCATTTCCATGCCGAAGAGTCAGCGCTGTCCGAAGACGTTTCCGTAAGACTCAGTTGGGGGAGGGGTTCAGACGTTGCTAGATGATGCTGTTCTTTAAATGGACCGGTGTAGATGACTGGCTTTCTCTATTGCCCCGTGGAGATCAAATGCAGGACCTCAGATGCGAGCAGAAGGTGCCCAAAGGGGAGTTTTAACCAATATTTCTTGCAGGAGTGAAGGGACAGAGCCCGGATTCGGAGAAAGGAGGCTGGATTTGGACCCCGCCCCCCCCCCTTCAAGTTTTTGCTCTGTCCCGCAGGGAGGAAACTCTCCACCTGCAGCCCCAGAGACAGAAGGAGAAAGAGGGAGATCCCTGCCTAGGAAGGAGAAAAGCCTCTGGCAGGAATAACACAAAAGAGGAACGTGAGAGAGAGAGAGAAAGGCCTCTCCTCCAAACAGGCATCTAGGCACTGACCTCGATGGACTGAAGGTCTGATTCACTATCAGGCAGCTTCGTGGGTGTGCGGGGGTTGGGTATGCATCTCCCCCCCCCCCCGTTTAAACCATTTTATTGACTGTTTATATTGAAAAATACAAAATTCACAGGTAACGTAAAGCTTATATAACCAGTAACAATCAAAATAAAGTCAACATAATGTGCATAATAGCACCATACAGTTTCAAAATATCTGTTGTTTATAGCAACAACTTTTTACCATAAGTTAACTTACAAAAGTTTTAAGGGTTACTGTATCACTGAACGAATAGTTTAACCCACATTTCAAAGTTCTGGAGAACAAACTATCAAAGTACACCTTGTGGTATTGAGACCATTCCGCTGAAATGAACTGTTGCTGAGACAGGTATTCAAGGACCGGGAACCATTTACCGGTAAAGGGACCATTTACCGGTGTAGGGACGATCCAGCCGTGGAATTTAATTGAACTGTGACAGAATCCATAAGATAATGTGCCCAAAGTTTCCTAAACCAGACCTCGATATTTGGTGGCTTGTCGTCTTTCCAGTAAGGTGCTATAGCAGTCTTGGCTGCATCTAACATAACCTCTGTGGTAGAACCAAGCATTCTAGGTCTTACTTTCTCTGGCCAATAGTTCAAAACTAAGGTTTCAGGCAGGAAAGGGACCGAAATTGAGGTGACTTTTTCTAGAACAGATAGAGCTTCCTTCCAGAACTTCTTAACTTTCTCACACCCCCACCGACAGTGCGCAAAGTTGCCAAGTTGCCGGCACCCTTTCCAGCAATATGGGGAGTAATTTGAGGCAATAAGGGATAGTCTGGCTGGTGTGGCATACCATCTTGTCATAATTTTCAGATTTTGTAAGCGTACTGACATTACCTCAGAGTTGTGTCTTTTGGATGCCCAAATTTGAGACCAGGTTTCCTCTGTAAGAGAGGCGTCACAATCTTTCTGCCAAGAAGACTGATATTTGGGGGGAGTAAGACATAGAGTTTTGATCAGTAAAGAGTATAAAGCCGATCTTAAGCCAGTGTTCCGGGAAGTAAAGGAACCTATTATCATTTCCAATTCTGTACGGGGTATAGCTATTATACCATCAAGGATAAGGGCAGAGTTCTCCATCTGGCTCTCAAAAATGAGAAGCGGGCATACTGGGACTGTGGAGAGGGGCAGTGGCTCAGTGGCAAAGTGTCCGCTCGGCGTGCAGACAGTTCCAGGTTCAGAGCTGCTGCCCCTCAGAGTAGACCAGACTGACCTTGACAGAGATCATGAAGGTTGCCATCTGGCCTGGAGAAAAATGTCCTGTCCCTTCCATAGAGGCTCCGCATGTGGAAATGAGCAGGGGAAGGCTTTCATGGCATGGAGACAACAGCCCATTAAGTAAGCCTCTCCTAGAGGGATGGAGCCAGACTGGTGTGGGTCAAATGGCTGAACGTGAACAAAAGGGAAATTACCCCAGGCAAGGTGCTGGTTGGGAAGGCCTGAGATCTGAAACGATATCGTGTTTCCCACTTCCACAAGCTCTGCAACAGGGAACTATTCAAGAGGGCTTGTCTTCTTCGCAGGCAAAAGAGTTACAGAGGGCTAAATAATTCAGAAAGTTAACTTGGATAAATCATTAGGGGATGTGATCTATACTGCTGTGATGTGCCTGGGCTGAGATCAAGCTGAAGACCTGATCTCCTCTGTGACACCTATCAGCTTAAGACCCGGGGTGATTAAATAAATCACAGGTCCCAGTGGTACCAAATAGGTGGTGGCAGGACCTGCTTTCAAACTGTTGGGGAGATTAGGAGTGCAGGAACGTTTCCTAGGATTCCCATTCCCGCCCGGTTGGGTAAGGGCAGGGGGATGAAAACTGGAAGGACCCTACAGCAGGCCCAAGCGCTGGATCAAGCCCTCAGAGGGCTTCCATCGGGCCCACACTGGAACTGGCCATCTCCTGCTTCCAGTTCGGTTGCTGCTGCTGCTGCTGCTGCTGCATAGCTGGCTTCGCCAGACTCTCTCAATCGCTGGGCGGCAAAACTTGAGGGGCTGTGGCTTAGTGGTAGAGCCTCCGATATTCATGCAGGTTCAATCCCTGGCATCTCCAGTTGAAAGGACCAGATAGTAAGTGCTGAGAAAGACCTCAGCCTGTGACCCTGGAGAGCTGCTGCCAGTTTGAGTAGACAATACTGACCTTGATGGACCAGGGGTCTGATTCAGTAGAAGGCAGCTTCCTGCGAAACATCCGTATGAAATACTGTAGGCTACTGAACAGCTCCCCGTTAAGAGAGAGTCACAGCCCAAGCAACAGAAAGACACTGCACCTGCCGTAAGAGTACCTTAATTAAACCGGGTAAACATGGGTAAGCTGGGGGGTGGGGGGGAGAGAATGAACCTCTAGAATGCATCCAAAGCAACCCAGCTGGTTCATCTGCACAACTGAGCAGAAGGTGGTTTGGAGACTATACGGAGGGGAGGGGCCGTGGCTCAGTGGAAGAGCCTCTGCTTTGCATGTGGGCTGTAAGAGCACCTTCATCGCTGCCTGAACTGTGCCATCGTAGTCCAGAAGCCTTATTTTTTCCAGGGTTATCTAGTGGCAAAGATAAACGGCATACTCAGGCAGAGGGAAAACTGGAATCTTAGCATGGGATCTACAAACCTGGGGATTTCAACTGCCAACAGACCTAGCAACATGTTTTTTTAAGCCTGGGCGGTTTGGCTGCTCCATTTCCCATATGCCTGTTTGTTGCAAAAGTCTCATCTAGAGAGACTGCAGATAACAGCTGATTAAAGTCAAGCCGGTCCACAAGAGATATGCTGTGGAAGATGGAGAACTGTTGGGAGAACAGAGATTCCAGGTGTTAGTCTGAAGCAGCAGAACAAAGTTTGAGTCCAGTGGCACCTTTACGATCAACAATGATCAATGTTGCAAGGTGCACGGGGAACCCAAGGGGAGGGAGGCTGTAGGCATGGCCAACTTGAAAGCCAGCCGGAACTCCGTTCCTGTGCGTTCCTGCCTAAAAATACCCCTGGGGGCAGATGAAATAAGGTACTTGAAATCTGGGACTAGCAAACAAGACGTTGTGATTTGATTCCACTGTCACAGGGCACGCCTCCCGGCCCCCCCCCCCCCCAAAAAAAAAGATTTAGGAGATGAAGTCTATAAAGTCTGAGACTCAGCCATACATTTCAGTGACTCAGGAAAGCTCATCCCCTGGTAGAGGGTGAGCAGTAAATCAGCATCCAGCATAATGAAGATGTTTAACAGATTCAAGGGCCAAACACATTTTCTTAGTCTTTCAGGTGCCACTGGATGCTTTCTCTTTTCCACTGCTACAGACAGGCCAACACGGCTACCCACCTCGAACTATCATGGAATAAATGTCAGATGTTCGAGAGCCGCAAGACATGAACAAATAGGACACTTTTTTTTACTGGGAAATATGCAGATTTGCTTTTTATTAACATTAAACCAGAGTGCCAAAAATAATAACAAAAGGGGTAAAAGCAGATATCGATAATGATATTTATTTGTCCAGTGGTATTTGTTTGCTAATGAAATTTAGCTTCCCCAGCTGCCCTGCCGGGAGCCACACACCCGAGGAAGGCGCTGCAGGGACCCCCCTGGTTTCGCAGAGAGGTGCGAAGGAGACAACCCCCTCCACACACCCAGAGGGAGGGGCTTTCCCCGGCCTCCCCCCAACTACGGTTGCCAGGTCTGGGTTGGGAAAGAGCTGGAGACTTTGGGGGTGGAGCCAAGAGCCCCACCCGGAGGCTAATGCAAAAACTGAGGGTCACAGTGATAGGAAGACATACAAAATACTGATACACTGATAAGTCGCTGTTTGAATGTAAACCTGCCCTTGATGCATTGTTTGAGTGAAACATATTTTTCTCTATGTACTGTTTGGGTGAAAGATATCTTTTTATAATATCTGATACCAATATTTAGAGATTGGAAAATACAAAAAGGATAAAGCCTAAAATTGCTCTACCGTAAACATATATTTCCTGTGCACGCTGATATCTTACTGGTCTCCTGCAGTGTCCTTTATTTAAATTCGCTTTTAGAATAGTCACTTTACGATCTGCAAATATACATACCATGTGCATAAGACAAACAAATGCTCAGAAATTGAGTGCACAGCCACGGTTTGGTATTCTGGCTCAGCCACGCATTTCCCCAACAAAGGCAACTGTGATGCCATAGTTTACTGAAATTCAGTACAAAGTCGCCCAAGACTTTAAATACTCTGGGGCAATAATAGGTAGTGGGCTGATTCCAAACTCAGTGGCTAGTTTCCACTGATTCCTCCTTCCTACTGCAGACCTCCCGCTTCACTTCATTCCTCATGATACCCTTTCCCCCAGAAGCAACATTTCATGGAGCTAAGTGGGAGGAGGGTGGCAGGAGAGTTTCATTCTGACACAGGATCCAGCACAGTGTTTCCCATGGCTGAGTCCAGACATCGATGGATACTGCACTTTAGCAGTCATTGGCAATTGGGGCTTATCCATACAAGAAGATCCAGGTGCAAATCAGGGCAGCTGCAAAACAACAGAGCCATAGCCACCAATGTGTGGATACAGCCCACATTCTACTGTGTGTATGCAAGTGCCGTCCAGTTGCAGCACACAAGTGGCAATCCCAACAAGCGGCTTTCAAAGGAGGTGAGAAGCAGAGGCAGTTTGCCCTTGCCTTCCTCTTTCACATCCTCCGGGGATGGTCTCCCATCCAAGTCCAGACCCGGCTTAGCTTCTAAGACCTAAGGAGGCTGGGCTACATCTTGCCACCTTCTCTCCCCTCCACATTTTAAAGGTTTCCCCCCCTCCCCCAGGCCCGGGAAGGCGCCCTTTAACCACGAACGGCGAGTTGCGCCCCTCGCCGGGGCTGGGCAAACAGGTGCAAAACCTTTCCCGGCCTCCCCCAGCCCCGGGACGGCGCCCCTGAACCCCTAAAGGAAAAATGCGCCCCTCGCGTCTGCTCTCCGAACGGCTTTTGCCGTTCGGAGAGCAGACGCGAGGGGTTCCTCCCGCTCCCCCAGGCCTGGGAAGGCGCCCGTTCACCGGGAACCGCGAAATGCGCCCCTCGCGGCCGCTGGGAGCTCAGGCCCGAAAGGTTGCCCGCCCTCCCCCAGCCCCGGGACCGCGCCCTTCAACTCCCCGTCCGCCGGGGCAGCGAGAGGGGGAAGAGGGGCCCCTTAGGAGGCCGGCGACGGCGGGAGGGGCAGCCCCACCACCCCTTGGGCACCTTCCTGCCCTCTTCCCCTCCGCTCCGGCTCCATTTCTGCGCTGCCTCTCAGGCCGCTCCCCCGACCGGCCGGCCTGCTGCAGGGAGGGACTTCCGGCGGGGAGCGAGGCAGGCCGGAGGCGAAGCCAGCGAGGGACGGACACCAAAGGCCCGCCCCCCCTTCCAAGAGCTCGAACCTGATCCCCTGCCTTTGACTTCCAAGTGGACCTTCCCGGGATCCAGCACGATTCCTTCTCTCCCCCCCCCCCCCCCCGTTCTCTCTCCCCATTCAGAAGCGAACCCTCCGCGCGCGCCCCCCCGCAGCCTTCTTTCCCCCCTCCGTTCGGCCCCTCTAGGAAACGGCTCTGTATGTTGAACCCTTTCAGTGCTGTAGACCGAAGGAAAGCGCGTCCCGCCCCCTCCATTAGACCCCTCGGTCAGGCTGCCGTCAGGGACGCCTTATGCTGCTTAATGAGGCTGCTCTGGAGCAACACCGCGCGGGATCCCACTGCTATTTATTCCTCCATCTATAGGTAAAGAAAGGTCAAGGTTTCCCTTGCTCGGAAGCCGGTCGAATAGGGCTCTAGGGATGCGGTGCTCATCTCCATTTCCATGCCGAAGAGCCAGCGCTGTCCGAAGACGTTTCCGTAAGACTCAGTTCGGGGAGGGGTTCAGACGTTGCTAGATGATGCTGTTCTTTAAATGGACCGGTGTAGATGACTGGCTTTCTCTATTGCCCCGTGGAGATCAAATGCAGGACCTCAGATGCGAGCAGAAGGTGCCCAAAGGGGAGTTTTAACCAATATTTCTTGCAGGAGTGAAGGGACAGAGCCCGGATTCGGAGAAAGGAGGCTGGATTTGGACCCCGCCCCCCCCCCTTCAAGTTTTTGCTCTGTCCCGCAGGGAGGAAACTCTCCACCTGCAGCCCCAGAGACAGAAGGAGAAAGAGGGAGATCCCTGCCTAGGAAGGAGAAAAGCCTCTGGCAGGAATAACACAAAAGAGGAACGTGAGAGAGAGAGAGAAAGGCCTCTCCTCCAAACAGGCATCTAGGCACTGACCTCGATGGACTGAAGGTCTGATTCACTATCAGGCAGCTTCGTGGGTGTGCGGGGGTTGGGTATGCATCTCTCCCCCCCCCCCCCCCGTTTAAACCATTTTATTGACTGTTTATATTGAAAAATACAAAATTCACAGGTAACGTAAAGCTTATATAACCAGTAACAATCAAAATAAAGTCAACATAATGTGCATAATAGCACCATACAGTTTCAAAATATCTGTTGTTTATAGCAACAACTTTTTACCATAAGTTAACTTACAAAAGTTTTAAGGGTTACTGTATCACTGAACGAATAGTTTAACCCACATTTCAAAGTTCTGGAGAACAAACTATCAAAGTACACCTTGTGGTATTGAGACCATTCCGCTGAAATGAACTGTTGCTGAGACAGGTATTCAAGGACCGGGAACCATTTACCGGTAAAGGGACCATTTACCGGTGTAGGGACGATCCAGCCGTGGAATTTAATTGAACTGTGACAGAATCCATAAGATAATGTGCCCAAAGTTTCCTAAACCAGACCTCGATATTTGGTGGCTTGTCGTCTTTCCAGTAAGGTGCTATAGCAGTCTTGGCTGCATCTAACATAACCTCTGTGGTAGAACCAAGCATTCTAGGTCTTACTTTCTCTGGCCAATAGTTCAAAACTAAGGTTTCAGGCAGGAAAGGGACCGAAATTGAGGTGACTTTTTCTAGAACAGATAGAGCTTCCTTCCAGAACTTCTTAACTTTCTCACACCCCCACCGACAGTGCGCAAAGTTGCCAAGTTGCCGGCACCCTTTCCAGCAATATGGGGAGTAATTTGAGGCAATAAGGGATAGTCTGGCTGGTGTGGCATACCATCTTGTCATAATTTTCAGATTTTGTAAGCGTACTGACATTACCTCAGAGTTGTGTCTTTTGGATGCCCAAATTTGAGACCAGGTTTCCTCTGTAAGAGAGGCGTCACAATCTTTCTGCCAAGAAGACTGATATTTGCGGGGAGTAAGACATAGAGTTTTGATCAGTAAAGAGTATAAAGCCGATCTTAAGCCAGTGTTCCGGGAAGTAAAGGAACCTATTATCATTTCCAATTCTGTACGGGGTATAGCTATTATACCATCAAGGATAAGGGCAGAGTTCTCCATCTGGCTCTCAAAAATGAGAAGCGGGCATACTGGGACTGTGGAGAGGGGCAGTGGCTCAGTGACAAAGTGTCCGCTCGGCGTGCAGACAGTTCCAGGTTCAGAGCTGCTGCCCCTCAGAGTAGACCAGACTGACCTTGACAGAGATCATGAAGGTTGCCATCTGGCCTGGAGAAAAATGTCCTGTCCCTTCCATAGAGGCTCCGCATGTGGAAATGAGCAGGGGAAGGCTTTCATGGCATGGAGACAACAGCCCATTAAGTAAGCCTCTCCTAGAGGGATGGAGCCAGACTGGTGTGGGTCAAATGGCTGAACGTGAACAAAAGGGAAATTACCCCAGGCAAGGTGCTGGTTGGGAAGGCCTGAGATCTGAAACGATATCGTGTTTCCCACTTCCACAAGCTCTGCAACAGGGAACTATTCAAGAGGGCTTGTCTTCTTCGCAGGCAAAAGAGTTACAGAGGGCTAAATAATTCAGAAAGTTAACTTGGATAAATCATTAGGGGATGTGATCTATACTGCTGTGATGTGCCTGGGCTGAGATCAAGCTGAAGACCTGATCTCCTCTGTGACACCTATCAGCTTAAGACCCGGGGTGATTAAATAAATCACAGGTCCCAGTGGTACCAAATAGGTGGTGGCAGGACCTGCTTTCAAACTGTTGGGGAGATTAGGAGTGCAGGAACGTTTCCTAGGATTCCCATTCCCGCCCGGTTGGGTAAGGGCAGGGGGATGAAAACTGGAAGGACCCTACAGCAGGCCCAAGCGCTGGATCAAGCCCTCAGAGGGCTTCCATCGGGCCCACACTGGAACTGGCCATCTCCTGCTTCCAGTTCGGTTGCTGCTGCTGCTGCTGCTGCTGCTGCTGCTGCATAGCTGGCTTCGCCAGACTCTCTCAATCGCTGGGCGGCAAAACTTGAGGGGCTGTGGCTTAGTGGTAGAGCCTCCGATATTCATGCAGGTTCAATCCCTGGCATCTCCAGTTGAAAGGACCAGATAGTAAGTGCTGAGAAAGACCTCAGCCTGTGACCCTGGAGAGCTGCTGCCAGTTTGAGTAGACAATACTGACCTTGATGGACCAGGGGTCTGATTCAGTAGAAGGCAGCTTCCTGCGAAACATCCGTATGAAATACTGTAGGCTACTGAACAGCTCCCCGTTAAGAGAGAGTCCCAGCCCAAGCAACAGAAAGACACTGCACCTGCCGTAAGAGTACCTTAATTAAACCGGGTAAACATGGGTAAGCTGGGGGGTGGGGGGGAGAGAATGAACCTCTAGAATGCATCCAAAGCAACCCAGCTGGTTCATCTGCACAACTGAGCAGAAGGTGGTTTGGAGACTATACGGAGGGGAGGGGCCGTGGCTCAGTGGAAGAGCCTCTGCTTTGCATGTGGGCTGTAAGAGCACCTTCATCGCTGCCTGAACTGTGCCATCGTAGTCCAGAAGCCTTATTTTTTCCAGGGTTATCTAGTGGCAAAGATAAACGGCATACTCAGGCAGAGGGAAAACTGGAATCTTAGCATGGGATCTACAAACCTGGGGATTTCAACTGCCAACAGACCTAGCAACATGTTTTTTTAAGCCTGGGCGGTTTGGCTGCTCCATTTCCCATATGCCTGTTTGTTGCAAAAGTCTCATCTAGAGAGACTGCAGATAACAGCTGATTAAAGTCAAGCCGGTCCACAAGAGATATGCTGTGGAAGATGGAGAACTGTTGGGAGAACAGAGATTCCAGGTGTTAGTCTGAAGCAGCAGAACAAAGTTTGAGTCCAGTGGCACCTTTACGATCAACAATGATCAATGTTGCAAGGTGCACGGGGAACCCAAGGGGAGGGAGGCTGTAGGCATGGCCAACTTGAAAGCCAGCCGGAACTCCGTTCCTGTGCGTTCCTGCCTAAAAATACCCCTGGGGGCAGATGAAATAAGGTACTTGAAATCTGGGACTAGCAAACAAGACGTTGTGATTTGATTCCACTGTCACAGGGCACGCCTCCCGGCCCCCCCCCCCCCCCAAAAAAAAAAAAAGATTTAGGAGATGAAGTCTATAAAGTCTGAGACTCAGCCATACACTTCAGTGACTCAGGAAAGCTCATCCCCTGGTAGAGGGTGAGCAGTAAATCAGCATCCAGCATAATGAAGATGTTTAACAGATTCAAGGGCCAAACACATTTTCTTAGTCTTTCAGGTGCCACTGGATGCTTTCTCTTTTCCACTGCTACAGACAGGCCAACACGGCTACCCACCTCGAACTATCATGGAATAAATGTCAGATGTTCGAGAGACGCAAGACATGAACAAATAGGACACTTTTTTTTACTGGGAAATATGCAGATTTGCTTTTTATTAACATTAAACCAGAGTGCCAAAAATAATAACAAAAGGGGTAAAAGCAGATATCGATAATGATATTTATTTGTCCAGTGGTATTTGTTTGCTAATGAAATTTAGCTTCCCCAGCTGCCCTGCCGGGAGCCACACACCCGAGGAAGGCGCTGCAGGGACCCCCCTGGTTTCGCAGAGAGGTGCGAAGGAGACAACCCCCTCCACACACCCAGAGGGAGGGGCTTTCCCCGGCCTCCCCCCAACTACGGTTGCCAGGTCTGGGTTGGGAAATAGCTGGAGACTTTGGGGGTGGAGCCAAGAGCCCCACCCGGAGGCTAATGCAAAAACTGAGGGTCACAGTGATAGGAAGACATACAAAATACTGATACACTGATAAGTCGCTGTTTGAATGTAAACCTGCCCTTGATGCATTGTTTGAGTGAAACATATTTTTCTCTATGTACTGTTTGGGTGAAAGATATCTTTTTATAATATCTGATACCAATATTTAGAGATTGGAAAATACAAAAAGGATAAAGCCTAAAATTGCTCTACCGTAAACATATATTTCCTGTGCACGCTGATATCTTACTGGTCTCCTGCAGTGTCCTTTATTTAAATTCGCTTTTAGAATAGTCACTTTACGATCTGCAAATATACATACCATGTGCATAAGACAAACAAATGGTCACATAAGACAAACAAATGCTCAGAAATTGAGTGCACAGCCACGGTTTGGTATTCTGGCTCAGCCACGCATTTCCCCAACAAAGGCAACTGTGATGCCATAGTTTACTGAAATTCAGTACAAAGTCGCCCAAGACTTTAAATACTCTGGGGCAATAATAGGTAGTGGGCTGATTCCAAACTCAGTGGCTAGTTTCCACTGATTCCTCCTTCCTACTGCAGACCTCCCGGTTCACTTCATTCCTCATGATACCCTTTCCCCCAGAAGCAACATTTCATGGAGCTAAGTGGGAGGAGGGTGGCAGGAGAGTTTCATTCTGACACAGGATCCAGCACAGTGTTTCCCATGGCTGAGTCCAGACATCGATGGATACTGCACTTTAGCAGTCATTGGCAATTGGGGCTTATCCATACAAGAAGATCCAGGTGCAAATCAGGGCAGCTGCAAAACAACAGAGCCATAGCCACCAATGTGTGGATACAGCCCACATTCTACTGTGTGTATGCAAGTGCCGTCCAGTTGCAGCACACAAGTGGCAATCCCAACAAGCGGCTTTCAAAGGAGGTGAGAAGCAGAGGCAGTTTGCCCTTGCCTTCCTCTTTCACATCCTCCGGGGATGGTCTCCCATCCAAGTCCAGACCCGGCTTAGCTTCTAAGACCTAAGGAGGCTGGGCTACATCTTGCCACCTTCTCTCCCCTCCACATTTTAAAGGTTTCCCCCCCTCCCCCAGGCCCGGGAAGGCGCCCTTTAACCACGAACGGCGAGTTGCGCCCCTCGCCGGGGCTGGGCAAACAGGTGCAAAACCTTTCCCGGCCTCCCCCAGCCCCGGGACGGCGCCCCTGAACCCCTAAAGGAAAAATGCGCCCCTCGCGTCTGCTCTCCGAACGGCTTTTGCCGTTCGGAGAGCAGACGCGAGGGGTTCCTCCCGCTCCCCCAGGCCTGGGAAGGCGCCCGTTCACCGGGAACCGCGAAATGCGCCCCTCGCGGCCGCTGGGAGCTCAGGCCCGAAAGGTTGCCCGCCCTCCCCCAGCCCCGGGACCGCGCCCTTCAACTCCCCGTCCGCCGGGGCAGCGAGAGGGGGAAGAGGGGCCCCTTAGGAGGCCGGCGACGGCGGGAGGGGCAGCCCCACCACCCCTTGGGCACCTTCCTGCCCTCTTCCCCTCCGCTCCGGCTCCATTTCTGCGCTGCCTCTCAGGCCGCTCCCCCGACCGGCCGGCCTGCTGCAGGGAGGGACTTCCGGCGGGGAGCGAGGCAGGCCGGAGGCGAAGCCAGCGAGGGACGGACACCAAAGGCCCGCCCCCCCTTCCAAGAGCTCGAACCTGATCCCCTGCCTTTGACTTCCAAGTGGACCTTCCCGGGATCCAGCACGATTCCTTCTCCCCCCCCCCCCCCCCGTTCTCTCTCCCCATTCAGAAGCGAACCCTCCGCGCGCGCCCCCCCCAGCCTTCTTTCCCCCCTCCGTTCGGCCCCTCTAGGAAACGGCTCTGTATGTTGAACCCTTTCAGTGCTGTAGACCGAAGGAAAGCGCGTCCCGCCCCCTCCATTAGGCCCCTCGGTCAGGCTGCCGTCAGGGACGCCTTATGCTGCTTAATGAGGCTGCTCTGGAGCAACACCGCGCGGGATCCCACTGCTATTTATTCCTCCATCTATAGGTAAAGAAAGGTCAAGGTTTCCCTTGCTCGGAAGCCGGTCGAATAGGGCTCTAGGGATGCGGTGCTCATCTCCATTTCCATGCCGAAGAGTCAGCGCTGTCCGAAGACGTTTCCGTAAGACTCAGTTGGGGGAGGGGTTCAGACGTTGCTAGATGATGCTGTTCTTTAAATGGACCGGTGTAGATGACTGGCTTTCTCTATTGCCCCGTGGAGATCAAATGCAGGACCTCAGATGCGAGCAGAAGGTGCCCAAAGGGGAGTTTTAACCAATATTTCTTGCAGGAGTGAAGGGACAGAGCCCGGATTCGGAGAAAGGAGGCTGGATTTGGACCCCGCCCCCCCCCCTTCAAGTTTTTGCTCTGTCCCGCAGGGAGGAAACTCTCCACCTGCAGCCCCAGAGACAGAAGGAGAAAGAGGGAGATCCCTGCCTAGGAAGGAGAAAAGCCTCTGGCAGGAATAACACAAAAGAGGAACGTGAGAGAGAGAGAGAAAGGCCTCTCCTCCAAACAGGCATCTAGGCACTGACCTCGATGGACTGAAGGTCTGATTCACTATCAGGCAGCTTCGTGGGTGTGCGGGGGTTGGGTATGCATCTCCCCCCCCCCCCGTTTAAACCATTTTATTGACTGTTTATATTGAAAAATACAAAATTCACAGGTAACGTAAAGCTTATATAACCAGTAACAATCAAAATAAAGTCAACATAATGTGCATAATAGCACCATACAGTTTCAAAATATCTGTTGTTTATAGCAACAACTTTTTACCATAAGTTAACTTACAAAAGTTTTAAGGGTTACTGTATCACTGAACGAATAGTTTAACCCACATTTCAAAGTTCTGGAGAACAAACTATCAAAGTACACCTTGTGGTATTGAGACCATTCCGCTGAAATGAACTGTTGCTGAGACAGGTATTCAAGGACCGGGAACCATTTACCGGTAAAGGGACCATTTACCGGTGTAGGGACGATCCAGCCGTGGAATTTAATTGAACTGTGACAGAATCCATAAGATAATGTGCCCAAAGTTTCCTAAACCAGACCTCGATATTTGGTGGCTTGTCGTCTTTCCAGTAAGGTGCTATAGCAGTCTTGGCTGCATCTAACATAACCTCTGTGGTAGAACCAAGCATTCTAGGTCTTACTTTCTCTGGCCAATAGTTCAAAACTAAGGTTTCAGGCAGGAAAGGGACCGAAATTGAGGTGACTTTTTCTAGAACAGATAGAGCTTCCTTCCAGAACTTCTTAACTTTCTCACACCCCCACCGACAGTGCGCAAAGTTGCCAAGTTGCCGGCACCCTTTCCAGCAATATGGGGAGTAATTTGAGGCAATAAGGGATAGTCTGGCTGGTGTGGCATACCATCTTGTCATAATTTTCAGATTTTGTAAGCGTACTGACATTACCTCAGAGTTGTGTCTTTTGGATGCCCAAATTTGAGACCAGGTTTCCTCTGTAAGAGAGGCGTCACAATCTTTCTGCCAAGAAGACTGATATTTGGGGGGAGTAAGACATAGAGTTTTGATCAGTAAAGAGTATAAAGCCGATCTTAAGCCAGTGTTCCGGGAAGTAAAGGAACCTATTATCATTTCCAATTCTGTACGGGGTATAGCTATTATACCATCAAGGATAAGGGCAGAGTTCTCCATCTGGCTCTCAAAAATGAGAAGCGGGCATACTGGGACTGTGGAGAGGGGCAGTGGCTCAGTGGCAAAGTGTCCGCTCGGCGTGCAGACAGTTCCAGGTTCAGAGCTGCTGCCCCTCAGAGTAGACCAGACTGACCTTGACAGAGATCATGAAGGTTGCCATCTGGCCTGGAGAAAAATGTCCTGTCCCTTCCATAGAGGCTCCGCATGTGGAAATGAGCAGGGGAAGGCTTTCATGGCATGGAGACAACAGCCCATTAAGTAAGCCTCTCCTAGAGGGATGGAGCCAGACTGGTGTGGGTCAAATGGCTGAACGTGAACAAAAGGGAAATTACCCCAGGCAAGGTGCTGGTTGGGAAGGCCTGAGATCTGAAACGATATCGTGTTTCCCACTTCCACAAGCTCTGCAACAGGGAACTATTCAAGAGGGCTTGTCTTCTTCGCAGGCAAAAGAGTTACAGAGGGCTAAATAATTCAGAAAGTTAACTTGGATAAATCATTAGGGGATGTGATCTATACTGCTGTGATGTGCCTGGGCTGAGATCAAGCTGAAGACCTGATCTCCTCTGTGACACCTATCAGCTTAAGACCCGGGGTGATTAAATAAATCACAGGTCCCAGTGGTACCAAATAGGTGGTGGCAGGACCTGCTTTCAAACTGTTGGGGAGATTAGGAGTGCAGGAACGTTTCCTAGGATTCCCATTCCCGCCCGGTTGGGTAAGGGCAGGGGGATGAAAACTGGAAGGACCCTACAGCAGGCCCAAGCGCTGGATCAAGCCCTCAGAGGGCTTCCATCGGGCCCACACTGGAACTGGCCATCTCCTGCTTCCAGTTCGGTTGCTGCTGCTGCTGCTGCTGCTGCTGCTGCATAGCTGGCTTCGCCAGACTCTCTCAATCGCTGGGCGGCAAAACTTGAGGGGCTGTGGCTTAGTGGTAGAGCCTCCGATATTCATGCAGGTTCAATCCCTGGCATCTCCAGTTGAAAGGACCAGATAGTAAGTGCTGAGAAAGACCTCAGCCTGTGACCCTGGAGAGCTGCTGCCAGTTTGAGTAGACAATACTGACCTTGATGGACCAGGGGTCTGATTCAGTAGAAGGCAGCTTCCTGCGAAACATCCGTATGAAATACTGTAGGCTACTGAACAGCTCCCCGTTAAGAGAGAGTCCCAGCCCAAGCAACAGAAAGACACTGCACCTGCCGTAAGAGTACCTTAATTAAACCGGGTAAACATGGGTAAGCTGGGGGGTGGGGGGGAGAGAATGAACCTCTAGAATGCATCCAAAGCAACCCAGCTGGTTCATCTGCACAACTGAGCAGAAGGTGGTTTGGAGACTATACGGAGGGGAGGGGCCGTGGCTCAGTGGAAGAGCCTCTGCTTTGCATGTGGGCTGTAAGAGCACCTTCATCGCTGCCTGAACTGTGCCATCGTAGTCCAGAAGCCTTATTTTTTCCAGGGTTATCTAGTGGCAAAGATAAACGGCATACTCAGGCAGAGGGAAAACTGGAATCTTAGCATGGGATCTACAAACCTGGGGATTTCAACTGCCAACAGACCTAGCAACATGTTTTTTTAAGCCTGGGCGGTTTGGCTGCTCCATTTCCCATATGCCTGTTTGTTGCAAAAGTCTCATCTAGAGAGACTGCAGATAACAGCTGATTAAAGTCAAGCCGGTCCACAAGAGATATGCTGTGGAAGATGGAGAACTGTTGGGAGAGAAGAGATTCCAGGTGTTAGTCTGAAGCAGCAGAACAAAGTTTGAGTCCAGTGGCACCTTTACGATCAACAATGATCAATGTTGCAAGGTGCACGGGGAACCCAAGGGGAGGGAGGCTGTAGGCATGGCCAACTTGAAAGCCAGCCGGAACTCCGTTCCTGTGCGTTCCTGCCTAAAAATACCCCTGGGGGCAGATGAAATAAGGTACTTGAAATCTGGGACTAGCAAACAAGACGTTGTGATTTGATTCCACTGTCACAGGGCACGCCTCCCGGCCCCCCCCCCCCCCCAAAAAAAAAAAAAAAGATTTAGGAGATGAAGTCTATAAAGTCTGAGACTCAGCCATACATTTCAGTGACTCAGGAAAGCTCATCCCCTGGTAGAGGGTGAGCAGTAAATCAGCATCCAGCATAATGAAGATGTTTAACAGATTCAAGGGCCAAACACATTTTCTTAGTCTTTCAGGTGCCACTGGATGCTTTCTCTTTTCCACTGCTACAGACAGGCCAACACGGCTACCCACCTCGAACTATCATGGAATAAATGTCAGATGTTCGAGAGCCGCAAGACATGAACAAATAGGACACTTTTTTTTACTGGGAAATATGCAGATTTGCTTTTTATTAACATTAAACCAGAGTGCCAAAAATAATAACAAAAGGGGTAAAAGCAGATATCGATAATGATATTTATTTGTCCAGTGGTATTTGTTTGCTAATGAAATTTAGCTTCCCCAGCTGCCCTGCCGGGAGCCACACACCCGAGGAAGGCGCTGCAGGGACCCCCCTGGTTTCGCAGAGAGGTGCGAAGGAGACAACCCCCTCCACACACCCAGAGGGAGGGGCTTTCCCCGGCCTCCCCCCAACTACGGTTGCCAGGTCTGGGTTGGGAAATAGCTGGAGACTTTGGGGGTGGAGCCAAGAGCCCCACCCGGAGGCTAATGCAAAAACTGAGGGTCACAGTGATAGGAAGACATACAAAATACTGATACACTGATAAGTCGCTGTTTGAATGTAAACCTGCCCTTGATGCATTGTTTGAGTGAAACATATTTTTCTCTATGTACTGTTTGGGTGAAAGATATCTTTTTATAATATCTGATACCAATATTTAGAGATTGGAAAATACAAAAAGGATAAAGCCTAAAATTGCTCTACCGTAAACATATATTTCCTGTGCACGCTGATATCTTACTGGTCTCCTGCAGTGTCCTTTATTTAAATTCGCTTTTAGAATAGTCACTTTACGATCTGCAAATATACATACCATGTGCATAAGACAAACAAATGGTCACATAAGACAAACAAATGCTCAGAAATTGAGTGCACAGCCACGGTTTGGTATTCTGGCTCAGCCACGCATTTCCCCAACAAAGGCAACTGTGATGCCATAGTTTACTGAAATTCAGTACAAAGTCGCCCAAGACTTTAAATACTCTGGGGCAATAATAGGTAGTGGGCTGATTCCAAACTCAGTGGCTAGTTTCCACTGATTCCTCCTTCCTACTGCAGACCTCCCGGTTCACTTCATTCCTCATGATACCCTTTCCCCCAGAAGCAACATTTCATGGAGCTAAGTGGGAGGAGGGTGGCAGGAGAGTTTCATTCTGACACAGGATCCAGCACAGTGTTTCCCATGGCTGAGTCCAGACATCGATGGATACTGCACTTTAGCAGTCATTGGCAATTGGGGCTTATCCATACAAGAAGATCCAGGTGCAAATCAGGGCAGCTGCAAAACAACAGAGCCATAGCCACCAATGTGTGGATACAGCCCACATTCTACTGTGTGTATGCAAGTGCCGTCCAGTTGCAGCACACAAGTGGCAATCCCAACAAGCGGCTTTCAAAGGAGGTGAGAAGCAGAGGCAGTTTGCCCTTGCCTTCCTCTTTCACATCCTCCGGGGATGGTCTCCCATCCAAGTCCAGACCCGGCTTAGCTTCTAAGACCTAAGGAGGCTGGGCTACATCTTGCCACCTTCTCTCCCCTCCACATTTTAAAGGTTTCTCCCCCTCCCCCAGGCCCGGGAAGGCGCCCTTTAACCACGAACGGCGAGTTGCGCCCCTCGCCGGGGCTGGGCAAACAGGTGCAAAACCTTTCCCGGCCTCCCCCAGCCCCGGGACGGCGCCCCTGAACCCCTAAAGGAAAAATGCGCCCCTCGCGTCTGCTCTCCGAACGGCTTTTGCCGTTCGGAGAGCAGACGCGAGGGGTTCCTCCCGCTCCCCCAGGCCTGGGAAGGCGCCCGTTCACCGGGAACCGCGAAATGCGCCCCTCGCGGCCGCTGGGAGCTCAGGCCCGAAAGGTTGCCCGCCCTCCCCCAGCCCCGGGACCGCGCCCTTCAACTCCCCGTCCGCCGGGGCAGCGAGAGGGGGAAGAGGGGCCCCTTAGGAGGCCGGCGACGGCGGGAGGGGCAGCCCCACCACCCCTTGGGCACCTTCCTGCCCTCTTCCCCTCCGCTCCGGCTCCATTTCTGCGCTGCCTCTCAGGCCGCTCCCCCGACCGGCCGGCCTGCTGCAGCGAGGGACTTCCGGCGGGGAGCGAGGCAGGCCGGAGGCGAAGCCAGCGAGGGACGGACACCAAAGGCCCGCCCCCCCTTCCAAGAGCTCGAACCTGATCCCCTGCCTTTGACTTCCAAGTGGACCTTCCCGGGATCCAGCACGATTCCTTCTCCCCCCCCCCCCCGCTGTTGCACCTCTGAAGCGCCCCCCCCCCCCCCGTTCTCTCTCCCCATTCAGAAGCGAACCCTCCGCGCGCGCCCCCCCCAGCCTTCTTTCCCCCCTCCGTTCGGCCCCTCTAGGAAACGGCTCTGTATGTTGAACCCTTTCAGTGCTGTAGACCGAAGGAAAGCGCGTCCCGCCCCCTCCATTAGGCCCCTCGGTCAGGCTGCCGTCAGGGACGCCTTATGCTGCTTAATGAGGCTGCTCTGGAGCAACACCGCGCGGGATCCCACTGCTATTTATTCCTCCATCTATAGGTAAAGAAAGGTCAAGGTTTCCCTTGCTCGGAAGCCGGTCGAATAGGGCTCTAGGGATGCGGTGCTCATCTCCATTTCCATGCCGAAGAGCCAGCGCTGTCCGAAGACGTTTCCGTAAGACTCAGTTGGGGGAGAGGTTCAGACGTTGCTAGATGATGCTGTTCTTTAAATGGACCGGTGTAGATGACTGGCTTTCTCTATTGCCCCGTGGAGATCAAATGCAGGACCTCAGATGCGAGCAGAAGGTGCCCAAAGGGGAGTTTTAACCAATATTTCTTGCAGGAGTGAAGGGACAGAGCCCGGATTCGGAGAAAGGAGGCTGGATTTGGACCCCGCCCCCCCCCCCTTCAAGTTTTTGCTCTGTCCCGCAGGGAGGAAACTCTCCACCTGCAGCCCCAGAGACAGAAGGAGAAAGAGGGAGATCCCTGCCTAGGAAGGAGAAAAGCCTCTGGCAGGAATAACACAAAAGAGGAACGTGAGAGAGAGAGAGAAAGGCCTCTCCTCCAAACAGGCATCTAGGCACTGACCTCGATGGACTGAAGGTCTGATTCACTATCAGGCAGCTTCGTGGGTGTGCGGGGGTTGGGTATGCATCTCCCCCCCCCCCCCGTTTAAACCATTTTATTGACTGTTTATATTGAAAAATACAAAATTCACAGGTAACGTAAAGCTTATATAACCAGTAACAATCAAAATAAAGTCAACATAATGTGCATAATAGCACCATACAGTTTCAAAATATCTGTTGTTTATAGCAACAACTTTTTACCATAAGTTAACTTACAAAAGTTTTAAGGGTTACTGTATCACTGAACGAATAGTTTAACCCACATTTCAAAGTTCTGGAGAACAAACTATCAAAGTACACCTTGTGGTATTGAGACCATTCCGCTGAAATGAACTGTTGCTGAGACAGGTATTCAAGGACCGGGAACCATTTACCGGTAAAGGCTGAGTGTAGGGACGATCCAGCCGTGGAATTTAATTGAACTGTGACAGAATCCATAAGATAATGTGCCCAAAGTTTCCTAAACCACACCTCGATATTTGGTGGCTTGTCGTCTTTCCAGTAAGGTGCTATAGCAGTCTTGGCTGCATCTAACATAACCTCTGTGGTAGAACCAAGCATTCTAGGTCTTACTTTCTCTGGCCAATAGTTCAAAACTAAGGTTTCAGGCAGGAAAGGGACCGAAATTGAGGTGACTTTTTCTAGAACAGATAGAGCTTCCTTCCAGAACTTCTTAACTTTCTCACACCCCCACCGACAGTGCGCAAAGTTGCCAAGTTGCCGGCACCCTTTCCAGCAATATGGGGAGTAATTTGAGGCAATAAGGGATAGTCTGGCTGGTGTGGCATACCATCTTGTCATAATTTTCAGATTTTGTAAGCGTACTGACATTACCTCAGAGTTGTGTCTTTTGGATGCCCAAATTTGAGACCAGGTTTCCTCTGTAAGAGAGGCGTCACAATCTTTCTGCCAAGAAGACTGATATTTGGGGGGAGTAAGACATAGAGTTTTGATCAGTAAAGAGTATAAAGCCGATCTTAAGCCAGTGTTCCGGGAAGTAAAGGAACCTATTATCATTTCCAATTCTGTACGGGGTATAGCTATTATACCATCAAGGATAAGGGCAGAGTTCTCCATCTGGCTCTCAAAAATGAGAAGCGGGCATACTGGGACTGTGGAGAGGGGCAGTGGCTCAGTGGCAAAGTGTCCGCTCGGCGTGCAGACAGTTCCAGGTTCAGAGCTGCTGCCCCTCAGAGTAGACCAGACTGACCTTGACAGAGATCATGAAGGTTGCCATCTGGCCTGGAGAAAAATGTCCTGTCCCTTCCATAGAGGCTCCGCATGTGGAAATGAGCAGGGGAAGGCTTTCATGGCATGGAGACAACAGCCCATTAAGTAAGCCTCTCCTAGAGGGATGGAGCCAGACTGGTGTGGGTCAAATGGCTGAACGTGAACAAAAGGGAAATTACCCCAGGCAAGGTGCTGGTTGGGAAGGCCTGAGATCTGAAACGATATCGTGTTTCCCACTTCCACAAGCTCTGCAACAGGGAACTATTCAAGAGGGCTTGTCTTCTTCGCAGGCAAAAGAGTTACAGAGGGCTAAATAATTCAGAAAGTTAACTTGGATAAATCATTAGGGGATGTGATCTATACTGCTGTGATGTGCCTGGGCTGAGATCAAGCTGAAGACCTGATCTCCTCTGTGACACCTATCAGCTTAAGACCCGGGGTGATTAAATAAATCACAGGTCCCAGTGGTACCAAATAGGTGGTGGCAGGACCTGCTTTCAAACTGTTGGGGAGATTAGGAGTGCAGGAACGTTTCCTAGGATTCCCATTCCCGCCCGGTTGGGTAAGGGCAGGGGGATGAAAACTGGAAGGACCCTACAGCAGGCCCAAGCGCTGGATCAAGCCCTCAGAGGGCTTCCATCGGGCCCACACTGGAACTGGCCATCTCCTGCTTCCAGTTCGGTTGCTGCTGCTGCTGCTGCTGCTGCTGCATAGCTGGCTTCGCCAGACTCTCTCAATCGCTGGGCGGCAAAACTTGAGGGGCTGTGGCTTAGTGGTAGAGCCTCCGATATTCATGCAGGTTCAATCCCTGGCATCTCCAGTTGAAAGGACCAGATAGTAAGTGCTGAGAAAGACCTCAGCCTGTGACCCTGGAGAGCTGCTGCCAGTTTGAGTAGACAATACTGACCTTGATGGACCAGGGGTCTGATTCAGTAGAAGGCAGCTTCCTGCGAAACATCCGTATGAAATACTGTAGGCTACTGAACAGCTCCCCGTTAAGAGAGAGTCACAGCCCAAGCAACAGAAAGACACTGCACCTGCCGTAAGAGTACCTTAATTAAACCGGGTAAACATGGGTAAGCTGGGGGGTGGGGGGGAGAGAATGAACCTCTAGAATGCATCCAAAGCAACCCAGCTGGTTCATCTGCACAACTGAGCAGAAGGTGGTTTGGAGACTATACGGAGGGGAGGGGCCGTGGCTCAGTGGAAGAGCCTCTGCTTTGCATGTGGGCTGTAAGAGCACCTTCATCGCTGCCTGAACTGTGCCATCGTAGTCCAGAAGCCTTATTTTTTCCAGGGTTATCTAGTGGCAAAGATAAACGGCATACTCAGGCAGAGGGAAAACTGGAATCTTAGCATGGGATCTACAAACCTGGGGATTTCAACTGCCAACAGACCTAGCAACATGTTTTTTTAAGCCTGGGCGGTTTGGCTGCTCCATTTCCCATATGCCTGTTTGTTGCAAAAGTCTCATCTAGAGAGACTGCAGATAACAGCTGATTAAAGTCAAGCCGGTCCACAAGAGATATGCTGTGGAAGATGGAGAACTGTTGGGAGAACAGAGATTCCAGGTGTTAGTCTGAAGCAGCAGAACAAAGTTTGAGTCCAGTGGCACCTTTACGATCAACAATGATCAATGTTGCAAGGTGCACGGGGAACCCAAGGGGAGGGAGGCTGTAGGCATGGCCAACTTGAAAGCCAGCCGGAACTCCGTTCCTGTGCGTTCCTGCCTAAAAATACCCCTGGGGGCAGATGAAATAAGGTACTTGAAATCTGGGACTAGCAAACAAGACGTTGTGATTGGATTCCACTGTCACAGGGCACGCCTCCCGGCCCCCCCCCCCCAAAAAAAAGATTTAGGAGATGAAGTCTATAAAGTCTGAGACTCAGCCATACATTTCAGTGACTCAGGAAAGCTCATCCCCTGGTAGAGGGTGAGCAGTAAATCAGCATCCAACATAATGAAGATGTTTAACAGATTCAAGGGCCAAACACATTTTCTTAGTCTTTCAGGTGCCACTGGATGCTTTCTCTTTTCCACTGCTACAGACAGGCCAACACGGCTACCCACCTCGAACTATCATGGGATAAATGTCAGATGTTCGAGAGACGCAAGACATGAACAAATAGGACACTTTTTTTTACTGGGAAATATGCAGATTTGCTTTTTATTAACATTAAACCAGAGTGCCAAAAATAATAACAAAAGGGGTAAAAGCAGATATCGATAATGATATTTATTTGTCCAGTGGTATTTGTTTGCTAATGAAATTTAGCTTCCCCAGCTGCCCTGCCGGGAGCCACACACCCGAGGAAGGCGCTGCAGGGACCCCCCTGGTTTCGCAGAGAGGTGCGAAGGAGACAACCCCCTCCACACACCCAGAGGGAGGGGCTTTCCCCGGCCTCCCCCCAACTACGGTTGCCAGGTCTGGGTTGGGAAATAGCTGGAGACTTTGGGGGTGGAGCCAAGAGCCCCACCCGGAGGCTAATGCAAAAACTGAGGGTCACAGTGATAGGAAGACATACAAAATACTGATACACTGATAAGTCGCTGTTTGAATGTAAACCTGCCCTTGATGCATTGTTTGAGTGAAACATATTTTTCTCTATGTACTGTTTGGGTGAAAGATATCTTTTTATAATATCTGATACCAATATTTAGAGATTGGAAAATACAAAAAGGATAAAGCCTAAAATTGCTCTACCGTAAACATATATTTCCTGTGCACGCTGATATCTTACTGGTCTCCTGCAGTGTCCTTTATTTAAATTCGCTTTTAGAATAGTCACTTTACGATCTGCAAATATACATACCATGTGCATAAGACAAACAAATGGTCACATAAGACAAACAAATGCTCAGAAATTGAGTGCACAGCCACGGTTTGGTATTCTGGCTCAGCCACGCATTTCCCCAACAAAGGCAACTGTGATGCCATAGTTTACTGAAATTCAGTACAAAGTCGCCCAAGACTTTAAATACTCTGGGGCAATAATAGGTAGTGGGCTGATTCCAAACTCAGTGGCTAGTTTCCACTGATTCCTCCTTCCTACTGCAGACCTCCCGGTTCACTTCATTCCTCATGATACCCTTTCCCCCAGAAGCAACATTTCATGGAGCTAAGTGGGAGGAGGGTGGCAGGAGAGTTTCATTCTGACACAGGATCCAGCACAGTGTTTCCCATGGCTGAGTCCAGACATCGATGGATACTGCACTTTAGCAGTCATTGGCAATTGGGGCTTATCCATACAAGAAGATCCAGGTGCAAATCAGGGCAGCTGCAAAACAACAGAGCCATAGCCACCAATGTGTGGATACAGCCCACATTCTACTGTGTGTATGCAAGTGCCGTCCAGTTGCAGCACACAAGTGGCAATCCCAGCAAGCGGCTTTCAAAGGAGGTGAGAAGCAGAGGCAGTTTGCCCTTGCCTTCCTCTTTCACATCCTCCGGGGATGGTCTCCCATCCAAGTCCAGACCCGGCTTAGCTTCTAAGACCTAAGGAGGCTGGGCTACATCTTGCCACCTTCTCTCCCCTCCACATTTTAAAGGTTTCCCCCCCTCCCCCAGGCCCGGGAAGGCGCCCTTTAACCACGAACGGCGAGTTGCGCCCCTCGCCGGGGCTGGGCAAACAGGTGCAAAACCTTTCCCGGCCTCCCCCAGCCCCGGGACGGCGCCCCTGAACCCCTAAAGGAAAAATGCGCCCCTCGCGTCTGCTCTCCGAACGGCTTTTGCCGTTCGGAGAGCAGACGCGAGGGGTTCCTCCCGCTCCCCCAGGCCTGGGAAGGCGCCCGTTCCCCGGGAACCGCGAAATGCGCCCCTCGCGGCCGCTGGGAGCTCAGGCCCGAAAGGTTGCCCGCCCTCCCCCAGCCCCGGGACCGCGCCCTTCAACTCCCCGTCCGCCGGGGCAGCGAGAGGGGGAAGAGGGGCCCCTTAGGAGGCCGGCGACGGCGGGAGGGGCAGCCCCACCACCCCTTGGGCACCTTCCTGCCCTCTTCCCCTCCGCTCCGGCTCCATTTCTGCGCTGCCTCTCAGGCCGCTCCCCCGACCGGCCGGCCTGCTGCAGGGAGGGACTTCCGGCGGGGAGCGAGGCAGGCCGGAGGCGAAGCCAGCGAGGGACGGACACCAAAGGCCCGCCCCCCCTTCCAAGAGCTCGAACCTGATCCCCTGCCTTGGACTTCCAAGTGGACCTTCCCGGGATCCAGCACGATTCCTTCTCCCCCCCCCCCCCGTTCTCTCTCCCCATTCAGAAGCGAACCCTCCGCGCGCGCCCCCCCCCAGCCTTCTTTCCCCCCTCCGTTCGGCCCCTCTAGGAAACGGCTCTGTATGTTGAACCCTTTCAGTGCTGTACACCGAAGGAAAGCGCGTCCCGCCCCCTCCATTAGGCCCCTCGGTCAGGCTGCCGTCAGGGACGCCTTATGCTGCTTAATGAGGCTGCTCTGGAGCAACACCGCGCGGGATCCCACTGCTATTTATTCCTCCATCTATAGGTAAAGAAAGGTCAAGGTTTCCCTTGCTCGGAAGCCGGTCGAATAGGGCTCTAGGGATGCGGTGCTCATCTCCATTTCCATGCCGAAGAGCCAGCGCTGTCCGAAGACGTTTCCGTAAGACTCAGTTGGGGGAGAGGTTCAGACGTTGCTAGATGATGCTGTTCTTTAAATGGACCGGTGTAGATGACTGGCTTTCTCTATTGCCCCGTGGAGATCAAATGCAGGACCTCAGATGCGAGCAGAAGGTGCCCAAAGGGGAGTTTTAACCAATATTTCTTGCAGGAGTGAAGGGACAGAGCCCGGATTCGGAGAAAGGAGGCTGGATTTGGACCCCGCCCCCCCCCCCTTCAAGTTTTTGCTCTGTCCCGCAGGGAGGAAACTCTCCACCTGCAGCCCCAGAGACAGAAGGAGAAAGAGGGAGATCCCTGCCTAGGAAGGAGAAAAGCCTCTGGCAGGAATAACACAAAAGAGGAACGTGAGAGAGAGAGAGAAAGGCCTCTCCTCCAAACAGGCATCTAGGCACTGACCTCGATGGACTGAAGGTCTGATTCACTATCAGGCAGCTTCGTGGGTGTGCGGGGGTTGGGTATGCATCTCCCCCCCCCCCCCCCGTTTAAACCATTTTATTGACTGTTTATATTGAAAAATACAAAATTCACAGGTAACGTAAAGCTTATATAACCAGTAACAATCAAAATAAAGTCAACATAATGTGCATAATAGCACCATACAGTTTCAAAATATCTGTTGTTTATAGCAACAACTTTTTACCATAAGTTAACTTACAAAAGTTTTAAGGGTTACTGTATCACTGAACGAATAGTTTAACCCACATTTCAAAGTTCTGGAGAACAAACTATCAAAGTACACCTTGTGGTATTGAGACCATTCCGCTGAAATGAACTGTTGCTGAGACAGGTATTCAAGGACCGGGAACCATTTACCGGTAAAGGCTGAGTGTAGGGACGATCCAGCCGTGGAATTTAATTGAACTGTGACAGAATCCATAAGATAATGTGCCCAAAGTTTCCTAAACCAGACCTCGATATTTGGTGGCTTGTCGTCTTTCCAGTAAGGTGCTATAGCAGTCTTGGCTGCATCTAACATAACCTCTGTGGTAGAACCAAGCATTCTAGGTCTTACTTTCTCTGGCCAATAGTTCAAAACTAAGGTTTCAGGCAGGAAAGGGACCGAAATTGAGGTGACTTTTTCTAGAACAGATAGAGCTTCCTTCCAGAACTTCTTAACTTTCTCACACCCCCACCGACAGTGCGCAAAGTTGCCAAGTTGCCGGCACCCTTTCCAGCAATATGGGGAGTAATTTGAGGCAATAAGGGATAGTCTGGCTGGTGTGGCATACCATCTTGTCATAATTTTCAGATTTTGTAAGTGTACTGACATTACCTCAGAGTTGTGTCTTTTGGATGCCCAAATTTGAGACCAGGTTTCCTCTGTAAGAGAGGCGTCACAATCTTTCTGCCAAGAAGACTGATATTTGGGGGGAGTAAGACATAGAGTTTTGATCAGTAAAGAGTATAAAGCCGATCTTAAGCCAGTGTTCCGGGAAGTAAAGGAACCTATTATCATTTCCAATTCTGTACGGGGTATAGCTATTATACCATCAAGGATAAGGGCAGAGTTCTCCATCTGGCTCTCAAAAATGAGAAGCGGGCATACTGGGACTGTGGAGAGGGGCAGTGGCTCAGTGGCAAAGTGTCCGCTCGGCGTGCAGACAGTTCCAGGTTCAGAGCTGCTGCCCCTCAGAGTAGACCAGACTGACCTTGACAGAGATCATGAAGGTTGCCATCTGGCCTGGAGAAAAATGTCCTGTCCCTTCCATAGAGGCTCCGCATGTGGAAATGAGCAGGGGAAGGCTTTCATGGCATGGAGACAACAGCCCATTAAGTAAGCCTCTCCTAGAGGGATGGAGCCAGACTGGTGTGGGTCAAATGGCTGAACGTGAACAAAAGGGAAATTACCCCAGGCAAGGTGCTGGTTGGGAAGGCCTGAGATCTGAAACGATATCGTGTTTCCCACTTCCACAAGCTCTGCAACAGGGAACTATTCAAGAGGGCTTGTCTTCTTCGCAGGCAAAAGAGTTACAGAGGGCTAAATAATTCAGAAAGTTAACTTGGATAAATCATTAGGGGATGTGATCTATACTGCTGTGATGTGCCTGGGCTGAGATCAAGCTGAAGACCTGATCTCCTCTGTGACACCTATCAGCTTAAGACCCGGGGTGATTAAATAAATCACAGGTCCCAGTGGTACCAAATAGGTGGTGGCAGGACCTGCTTTCAAACTGTTGGGGAGATTAGGAGTGCAGGAACGTTTCCTAGGATTCCCATTCCCGCCCGGTTGGGTAAGGGCAGGGGGATGAAAACTGGAAGGACCCTACAGCAGGCCCAAGCGCTGGATCAAGCCCTCAGAGGGCTTCCATCGGGCCCACACTGGAACTGGCCATCTCCTGCTTCCAGTTCGGTTGCTGCTGCTGCTGCTGCTGCTGCTGCATAGCTGGCTTCGCCAGACTCTCTCAATCGCTGGGCGGCAAAACTTGAGGGGCTGTGGCTTAGTGGTAGAGCCTCCGATATTCATGCAGGTTCAATCCCTGGCATCTCCAGTTGAAAGGACCAGATAGTAAGTGCTGAGAAAGACCTCAGCCTGTGACCCTGGAGAGCTGCTGCCAGTTTGAGTAGACAATACTGACCTTGATGGACCAGGGGTCTGATTCAGTAGAAGGCAGCTTCCTGCGAAACATCCGTATGAAATACTGTAGGCTACTGAACAGCTCCCCGTTAAGAGAGAGTCCCAGCCCAAGCAACAGAAAGACACTGCACCTGCCGTAAGAGTACCTTAATTAAACCGGGTAAACATGGGTAAGCTGGGGGGTGGGGGGGAGAGAATGAACCTCTAGAATGCATCCAAAGCAACCCAGCTGGTTCATCTGCACAACTGAGCAGAAGGTGGTTTGGAGACTATACGGAGGGGAGGGGCCGTGGCTCAGTGGAAGAGCCTCTGCTTTGCATGTGGGCTGTAAGAGCACCTTCATCGCTGCCTGAACTGTGCCATCGTAGTCCAGAAGCCTTATTTTTTCCAGGGTTATCTAGTGGCAAAGATAAACGGCATACTCAGGCAGAGGGAAAACTGGAATCTTAGCATGGGATCTACAAACCTGGGGATTTCAACTGCCAACAGACCTAGCAACATGTTTTTTTAAGCCTGGGCGGTTTGGCTGCTCCATTTCCCATATGCCTGTTTGTTGCAAAAGTCTCATCTAGAGAGACTGCAGATAACAGCTGATTAAAGTCAAGCCGGTCCACAAGAGATATGCTGTGGAAGATGGAGAACTGTTGGGAGAACAGAGATTCCAGGTGTTAGTCTGAAGCAGCAGAACAAAGTTTGAGTCCAGTGGCACCTTTACGATCAACAATGATCAATGTTGCAAGGTGCACGGGGAACCCAAGGGGAGGGAGGCTGTAGGCATGGCCAACTTGAAAGCCAGCCGGAACTCCGTTCCTGTGCGTTCCTGCCTAAAAATACCCCTGGGGGCAGATGAAATAAGGTACTTGAAATCTGGGACTAGCAAACAAGACGTTGTGATTTGATTCCACTGTCACAGGGCACGCCTCCCGGCCCCCCCCCCCCCCCCCCAAAAAAAAAAAAAAGATTTAGGAGATGAAGTCTATAAAGTCTGAGACTCAGCCATACATTTCAGTGACTCAGGAAAGCTCATCCCCTGGTAGAGGGTGAGCAGTAAATCAGCATCCAGCATAATGAAGATGTTTAACAGATTCAAGGGCCAAACACATTTTCTTAGTCTTTCAGGTGCCACTGGATGCTTTCTCTTTTCCACTGCTACAGACAGGCCAACACGGCTACCCACCTCGAACTATCATGGAATAAATGTCAGATGTTCGAGAGCCGCAAGACATGAACAAATAGGACACTTTTTTTTACTGGGAAATATGCAGATTTGCTTTTTATTAACATTAAACCAGAGTGCCAAAAATAATAACAAAAGGGGTAAAAGCAGATATCGATAATGATATTTATTTGTCCAGTGGTATTTGTTTGCTAATGAAATTTAGCTTCCCCAGCTGCCCTGCCGGGAGCCACACACCCGAGGAAGGCGCTGCAGGGACCCCCCTGGTTTCGCAGAGAGGTGCGAAGGAGACAACCCCCTCCACACACCCAGAGGGAGGGGCTTTCCCCGGCCTCCCCCCAACTACGGTTGCCAGGTCTGGGTTGGGAAATAGCTGGAGACTTTGGGGGTGGAGCCAAGAGCCCCACCCGGAGGCTAATGCAAAAACTGAGGGTCACAGTGATAGGAAGACATACAAAATACTGATACACTGATAAGTCGCTGTTTGAATGTAAACCTGCCCTTGATGCATTGTTTGAGTGAAACATATTTTTCTCTATGTACTGTTTGGGTGAAAGATATCTTTTTATAATATCTGATACCAATATTTAGAGATTGGAAAATACAAAAAGGATAAAGCCTAAAATTGCTCTACCGTAAACATATATTTCCTGTGCACGCTGATATCTTACTGGTCTCCTGCAGTGTCCTTTATTTAAATTCGCTTTTAGAATAGTCACTTTACGATCTGCAAATATACATACCATGTGCATAAGACAAACAAATGGTCACATAAGACAAACAAATGCTCAGAAATTGAGTGCACAGCCACGGTTTGGTATTCTGGCTCAGCCACGCATTTCCCCAACAAAGGCAACTGTGATGCCATAGTTTACTGAAATTCAGTACAAAGTCGCCCAAGACTTTAAATACTCTGGGGCAATAATAGGTAGTGGGCTGATTCCAAACTCAGTGGCTAGTTTCCACTGATTCCTCCTTCCTACTGCAGACCTCCCGGTTCACTTCATTCCTCATGATACCCTTTCCCCCAGAAGCAACATTTCATGGAGCTAAGTGGGAGGAGGGTGGCAGGAGAGTTTCATTCTGACACAGGATCCAGCACAGTGTTTCCCATGGCTGAGTCCAGACATCGATGGATACTGCACTTTAGCAGTCATTGGCAATTGGGGCTTATCCATACAAGAAGATCCAGGTGCAAATCAGGGCAGCTGCAAAACAACAGAGCCATAGCCACCAATGTGTGGATACAGCCCACATTCTACTGTGTGTATGCAAGTGCCGTCCAGTTGCAGCACACAAGTGGCAATCCCAACAAGCGGCTTTCAAAGGAGGTGAGAAGCAGAGGCAGTTTGCCCTTGCCTTCCTCTTTCACATCCTCCGGGGATGGTCTCCCATCCAAGTCCAGACCCGGCTTAGCTTCTAAGACCTAAGGAGGCTGGGCTACATCTTGCCACCTTCTCTCCCCTCCACATTTTAAAGGTTTCCCCCCCTCCCCCAGGCCCGGGAAGGCGCCCTTTAACCACGAACGGCGAGTTGCGCCCCTCGCCGGGGCTGGGCAAACAGGTGCAAAACCTTTCCCGGCCTCCCCCAGCCCCGGGACGGCGCCCCTGAACCCCTAAAGGAAAAATGCGCCCCTCGCGTCTGCTCTCCGAACGGCTTTTGCCGTTCGGAGAGCAGACGCGAGGGGTTCCTCCCGCTCCCCCAGGCCTGGGAAGGCGCCCGTTCACCGGGAACCGCGAAATGCGCCCCTCGCGGCCGCTGGGAGCTCAGGCCCGAAAGGTTGCCCGCCCTCCCCCAGCCCCGGGACCGCGCCCTTCAACTCCCCGTCCGCCGGGGCAGCGAGAGGGGGAAGAGGGGCCCCTTAGGAGGCCGGCGACGGCGGGAGGGGCAGCCCCACCACCCCTTGGGCACCTTCCTGCCCTCTTCCCCTCCGCTCCGGCTCCATTTCTGCGCTGCCTCTCAGGCCGCTCCCCCGACCGGCCGGCCTGCTGCAGGGAGGGACTTCCGGCGGGGAGCGAGGCAGGCCGGAGGCGAAGCCAGCGAGGGACGGACACCAAAGGCCCGCCCCCCCTTCCAAGAGCTCGAACCTGATCCCCTGCCTTTGACTTCCAAGTGGACCTTCCCGGGATCCAGCACGATTCCTTCTCCCCCCCCCCCCTCCCCCGTTCTCTCTCCCCATTCAGAAGCGAACCCTCCGCGCGCGCCCCCCCGCAGCCTTCTTTCCCCCCTCCGTTCGGCCCCTCTAGGAAACGGCTCTGTATGTTGAACCCTTTCAGTGCTGTAGACCGAAGGAAAGCGCGTCCCGCCCCCTCCATTAGACCCCTCGGTCAGGCTGCCGTCAGGGACGCCTTATGCTGCTTAAGGAGGCTGCTCTGGAGCAACACCGCGTGGGATCCCACTGCTATTTATTCCTCCATCTATAGGTAAAGAAAGGTCAAGGTTTCCCTTGCTCGGAAGCCGGTCGAATAGGGCTCTAGGGATGCGGTGCTCATCTCCATTTCCATGCCGAAGAGCCAGCGCTGTCCGAAGACGTTTCCGTAAGACTCAGTTGGGGGAGGGGTTCAGACGTTGCTAGATGATGCTGTTCTTTAAATGGACCGGTGTAGATGACTGGCTTTCTCTATTGCCCCGTGGAGATCAAATGCAGGACCTCAGATGCGAGCAGAAGGTGCCCAAAGGGGAGTTTTAACCAATATTTCTTGCAGGAGTGAAGGGACAGAGCCCGGATTCGGAGAAAGGAGGCTGGATTTGGACCCCGCCCCCCCCCCCCTTCAAGTTTTTGCTCTGTCCCGCAGGGAGGAAACTCTCCACCTGCAGCCCCAGAGACAGAAGGAGAAAGAGGGAGATCCCTGCCTAGGAAGGAGAAAAGCCTCTGGCAGGAATAACACAAAAGAGGAACGTGAGAGAGAGAGAGAAAGGCCTCTCCTCCAAACAGGCATCTAGGCACTGACCTCGATGGACTGAAGGTCTGATTCACTATCAGGCAGCTTCGTGGGTGTGCGGGGGTTGGGTATGCATCTCCCCCCCCCCCCCCCCGTTTAAACCATTTTATTGACTGTTTATATTGAAAAATACAAAATTCACAGGTAACGTAAAGCTTATATAACCAGTAACAATCAAAATAAAGTCAACATAATGTGCATAATAGCACCATACAGTTTCAAAATATCTGTTGTTTATAGCAACAACTTTTTACCATAAGTTAACTTACAAAAGTTTTAAGGGTTACTGTATCACTGAACGAATAGTTTAACCCACATTTCAAAGTTCTGGAGAACAAACTATCAAAGTACACCTTGTGGTATTGAGACCATTCCGCTGAAATGAACTGTTGCTGAGACAGGTATTCAAGGACCGGGAACCATTTACCGGTAAAGGCTGAGTGTAGGGACGATCCAGCCGTGGAATTTAATTGAACTGTGACAGAATCCATAAGATAATGTGCCCAAAGTTTCCTAAACCAGACCTCGATATTTGGTGGCTTGTCGTCTTTCCAGTAAGGTGCTATAGCAGTCTTGGCTGCATCTAACATAACCTCTGTGGTAGAACCAAGCATTCTAGGTCTTACTTTCTCTGGCCAATAGTTCAAAACTAAGGTTTCAGGCAGGAAAGGGACCGAAATTGAGGTGACTTTTTCTAGAACAGATAGAGCTTCCTTCCAGAACTTCTTAACTTTCTCACACCCCCACCGACAGTGCGCAAAGTTGCCAAGTTGCCGGCACCCTTTCCAGCAATATGGGGAGTAATTTGAGGCAATAAGGGATAGTCTGGCTGGTGTGGCATACCATCTTGTCATAATTTTCAGATTTTGTAAGCGTACTGACATTACCTCAGAGTTGTGTCTTTTGGATGCCCAAATTTGAGACCAGGTTTCCTCTGTAAGAGAGGCGTCACAATCTTTCTGCCAAGAAGACTGATATTTGGGGGGAGTAAGACATAGAGTTTTGATCAGTAAAGAGTATAAAGCCGATCTTAAGCCAGTGTTCCGGGAAGTCAAGGAACCTATTATCATTTCCAATTCTGTACGGGGTATAGCTATTATACCATCAAGGATAAGGGCAGAGTTCTCCATCTGGCTCTCAAAAATGAGAAGCGGGCATACTGGGACTGTGGAGAGGGGCAGTGGCTCAGTGGCAAAGTGTCCGCTCGGCGTGCAGACAGTTCCAGGTTCAGAGCTGCTGCCCCTCAGAGTAGACCAGACTGACCTTGACAGAGATCATGAAGGTTGCCATCTGGCCTGGAGAAAAATGTCCTGTCCCTTCCATAGAGGCTCCGCATGTGGAAATGAGCAGGGGAAGGCTTTCATGGCATGGAGACAACAGCCCATTAAGTAAGCCTCTCCTAAAGGGATGGAGCCAGACTGGTGTGGGTCAAATGGCTGAACGTGAACAAAAGGGAAATTACCCCAGGCAAGGTGCTGGTTGGGAAGGCCTGAGATCTGAAACGATATCGTGTTTCCCACTTCCACAAGCTCTGCAACAGGGAACTATTCAAGAGGGCTTGTCTTCTTCGCAGGCAAAAGAGTTACAGAGGGCTAAATAATTCAGAAAGTTAACTTGGATAAATCATTAGGGGATGTGATCTATACTGCTGTGATGTGCCTGGGCTGAGATCAAGCTGAAGACCTGATCTCCTCTGTGACACCTATCAGCTTAAGACCCGGGGTGATTAAATAAATCACAGGTCCCAGTGGTACCAAATAGGTGGTGGCAGGACCTGCTTTCAAACTGTTGGGGAGATTAGGAGTGCAGGAACGTTTCCTAGGATTCCCATTCCCGCCCGGTTGGGTAAGGGCAGGGGGATGAAAACTGGAAGGACCCTACAGCAGGCCCAAGCGCTGGATCAAGCCCTCAGAGGGCTTCCATCGGGCCCACACTGGAACTGGCCATCTCCTGCTTCCAGTTCGGTTGCTGCTGCTGCTGCTGCTGCTGCTGCTGCATAGCTGGCTTCGCCAGACTCTCTCAATCGCTGGGCGGCAAAACTTGAGGGGCTGTGGCTTAGTGGTAGAGCCTCCGATATTCATGCAGGTTCAATCCCTGGCATCTCCAGTTGAAAGGACCAGATAGTAAGTGCTGAGAAAGACCTCAGCCTGTGACCCTGGAGAGCTGCTGCCAGTTTGAGTAGACAATACTGACCTTGATGGACCAGGGGTCTGATTCAGTAGAAGGCAGCTTCCTGCGAAACATCCGTATGAAATACTGTAGGCTACTGAACAGCTCCCCGTTAAGAGAGAGTCCCAGCCCAAGCAACAGAAAGACACTGCACCTGCCGTAAGAGTACCTTAATTAAACCGGGTAAACATGGGTAAGCTGGGGGGTGGGGGGGAGAGAATGAACCTCTAGAATGCATCCAAAGCAACCCAGCTGGTTCATCTGCACAACTGAGCAGAAGGTGGTTTGGAGACTATACGGAGGGGAGGGGCCGTGGCTCAGTGGAAGAGCCTCTGCTTTGCATGTGGGCTGTAAGAGCACCTTCATCGCTGCCTGAACTGTGCCATCGTAGTCCAGAAGCCTTATTTTTTCCAGGGTTATCTAGTGGCAAAGATAAACGGCATACTCAGGCAGAGGGAAAACTGGAATCTTAGCATGGGATCTACAAACCTGGGGATTTCAACTGCCAACAGACCTAGCAACATGTTTTTTTAAGCCTGGGCGGTTTGGCTGCTCCATTTCCCATATGCCTGTTTGTTGCAAAAGTCTCATCTAGAGAGACTGCAGATAACAGCTGATTAAAGTCAAGCCGGTCCACAAGAGATATGCTGTGGAAGATGGAGAACTGTTGGGAGAACAGAGATTCCAGGTGTTAGTCTGAAGCAGCAGAACAAAGTTTGAGTCCAGTGGCACCTTTACGATCAACAATGATCAATGTTGCAAGGTGCACGGGGAACCCAAGGGGAGGGAGGCTGTAGGCATGGCCAACTTGAAAGCCAGCCGGAACTCCGTTCCTGTGCGTTCCTGCCTAAAAATACCCCTGGGGGCAGATGAAATAAGGTACTTGAAATCTGGGACTAGCAAACAAGACGTTGTGATTTGATTCCACTGTCACAGGGCACGCCTCCCGGCCCCCCCCCCCCCCCCAAAAAAAAAAAAAAGATTTAGGAGATGAAGTCTATAAAGTCTGAGACTCAGCCATACATTTCAGTGACTCAGGAAAGCTCATCCCCTGGTAGAGGGTGAGCAGTAAATCAGCATCCAGCATAATGAAGATGTTTAACAGATTCAAGGGCCAAACACATTTTCTTAGTCTTTCAGGTGCCACTGGATGCTTTCTCTTTTCCACTGCTACAGACAGGCCAACACGGCTACCCACCTCGAACTATCATGGAATAAATGTCAGATGTTCGAGAGCCGCAAGACATGAACAAATAGGACACTTTTTTTTACTGGGAAATATGCAGATTTGCTTTTTATTAACATTAAACCAGAGTGCCAAAAATAATAACAAAAGGGGTAAAAGCAGATATCGATAATGATATTTATTTGTCCAGTGGTATTTGTTTGCTAATGAAATTTAGCTTCCCCAGCTGCCCTGCCGGGAGCCACACACCCGAGGAAGGCGCTGCAGGGACCCCCCTGGTTTCGCAGAGAGGTGCGAAGGAGACAACCCCCTCCACACACCCAGAGGGAGGGGCTTTCCCCGGCCTCCCCCCAACTACGGTTGCCAGGTCTGGGTTGGGAAATAGCTGGAGACTTTGGGGGTGGAGCCAAGAGCCCCACCCGGAGGCTAATGCAAAAACTGAGGGTCACAGTGATAGGAAGACATACAAAATACTGATACACTGATAAGTCGCTGTTTGAATGTAAACCTGCCCTTGATGCATTGTTTGAGTGAAACATATTTTTCTCTATGTACTGTTTGGGTGAAAGATATCTTTTTATAATATCTGATACCAATATTTAGAGATTGGAAAATACAAAAAGGATAAAGCCTAAAATTGCTCTACCGTAAACATATATTTCCTGTGCACGCTGATATCTTACTGGTCTCCTGCAGTGTCCTTTATTTAAATTCGCTTTTAGAATAGTCACTTTACGATCTGCAAATATACATACCATGTGCATAAGACAAACAAATGGTCACATAAGACAAACAAATGCTCAGAAATTGAGTGCACAGCCACGGTTTGGTATTCTGGCTCAGCCACGCATTTCCCCAACAAAGGCAACTGTGATGCCATAGTTTACTGAAATTCAGTACAAAGTCGCCCAAGACTTTAAATACTCTGGGGCAATAATAGGTAGTGGGCTGATTCCAAACTCAGTGGCTAGTTTCCACTGATTCCTCCTTCCTACTGCAGACCTCCCGGTTCACTTCATTCCTCATGATACCCTTTCCCCCAGAAGCAACATTTCATGGAGCTAAGTGGGAGGAGGGTGGCAGGAGAGTTTCATTCTGACACAGGATCCAGCACAGTGTTTCCCATGGCTGAGTCCAGACATCGATGGATACTGCACTTTAGCAGTCATTGGCAATTGGGGCTTATCCATACAAGAAGATCCAGGTGCAAATCAGGGCAGCTGCAAAACAACAGAGCCATAGCCACCAATGTGTGGATACAGCCCACATTCTACTGTGTGTATGCAAGTGCCGTCCAGTTGCAGCACACAAGTGGCAATCCCAACAAGCGGCTTTCAAAGGAGGTGAGAAGCAGAGGCAGTTTGCCCTTGCCTTCCTCTTTCACATCCTCCGGGGATGGTCTCCCATCCAAGTCCAGACCCGGCTTAGCTTCTAAGACCTAAGGAGGCTGGGCTACATCTTGCCACCTTCTCTCCCCTCCACATTTTAAAGGTTTCCCCCCCTCCCCCAGGCCCGGGAAGGCGCCCTTTAACCACGAACGGCGAGTTGCGCCCCTCGCCGGGGCTGGGCAAACAGGTGCAAAACCTTTCCCGGCCTCCCCCAGCCCCGGGACGGCGCCCCTGAACCCCTAAAGGAAAAATGCGCCCCTCGCGTCTGCTCTCCGAACGGCGTTCGGAGAGCAGACGCGAGGGGTTCCTCCCGCTCCCCCAGGCCTGGGAAGGCGCCCGTTCCCCGGGAACCGCGAAATGCGCCCCTCGCGGCCGCTGGGAGCTCAGGCCCGAAAGGTTGCCCGCCCTCCCCCAGCCCCGGGACCGCGCCCTTCAACTCCCCGTCCGCCGGGGCAGCGAGAGGGGGAAGAGGGGCCCCTTAGGAGGCCGGCGACGGCGGGAGGGGCAGCCCCACCACCCCTTGGGCACCTTCCTGCCCTCTTCCCCTCCGCTCCGGCTCCATTTCTGCGCTGCCTCTCAGGCCGCTCCCCCGACCGGCCGGCCTGCTGCAGGGAGGGACTTCCGGCGGGGAGCGAGGCAGGCCGGAGGCGAAGCCAGCGAGGGACGGACACCAAAGGCCCGCCCCCCCTTCCAAGAGCTCGAACCTGATCCCCTGCCTTTGACTTCCAAGTGGACCTTCCCGGGATCCAGCACGATTCCTTCTCCCCCCCCCCCCCCGTTCTCTCTCCCCATTCAGAAGCGAACCCTCCGCGCGCGCCCCCCCCGCAGCCTTCTTTCCCCCCTCCGTTCGGCCCCTCTAGGAAACGGCTCTGTATGTTGAACCCTTTCAGTGCTGTAGACCGAAGGAAAGCGCGTCCCGCCCCCTCCATTAGACCCCTCGGTCAGGCTGCCGTCAGGGACGCCTTATGCTGCTTAAGGAGGCTGCTCTGGAGCAACACCGCGCGGGATCCCACTGCTATTTATTCCTCCATCTATAGGTAAAGAAAGGTCAAGGTTTCCCTTGCTCGGAAGCCGGTCGAATAGGGCTCTAGGGATGCGGTGCTCATCTCCATTTCCATGCCGAAGAGCCAGCGCTGTCCGAAGACGTTTCCGTAAGACTCAGTTGGGGGAGGGGTTCAGACGTTGCTAGATGATGCTGTTCTTTAAATGGACCGGTGTAGATGACTGGCTTTCTCTATTGCCCCGTGGAGATCAAATGCAGGACCTCACATGCGAGCAGAAGGTGCCCAAAGGGGAGTTTTAACCAATATTTCTTGCAGGAGTGAAGGGACAGAGCCCGGATTCGGAGAAAGGAGGCTGGATTTGGACCCCGCCCCCTCCCCTTCAAGTTTTTGCTCTGTCCCGCAGGGAGGAAACTCTCCACCTGCAGCCCCAGAGACAGAAGGAGAAAGAGGGAGATCCCTGCCTAGGAAGGAGAAAAGCCTCTGGCAGGAATAACACAAAAGAGGAACGTGAGAGAGAGAGAGAAAGGCCTCTCCTCCAAACAGGCATCTAGGCACTGACCTCGATGGACTGAAGGTCTGATTCACTATCAGGCAGCTTCGTGGGTGTGCGGGGGTTGGGTATGCATCTCCCCCCCCCCCCCCGTTTAAACCATTTTATTGACTGTTTATATTGAAAAATACAAAATTCACAGGTAACGTAAAGCTTATATAACCAGTAACAATCAAAATAAAGTCAACATAATGTGCATAATAGCACCATACAGTTTCAAAATATCTGTTGTTTATAGCAACAACTTTTTACCATAAGTTAACTTACAAAAGTTTTAAGGGTTACTGTATCACTGAACGAATAGTTTAACCCACATTTCAAAGTTCTGGAGAACAAACTATCAAAGTACACCTTGTGGTATTGAGACCATTCCGCTGAAATGAACTGTTGCTGAGACAGGTATTCAAGGACCGGGAACCATTTACCGGTAAAGGCTGAGTGTAGGGACGATCCAGCCGTGGAATTTAATTGAACTGTGACAGAATCCATAAGATAATGTGCCCAAAGTTTCCTAAACCAGACCTCGATATTTGGTGGCTTGTCGTCTTTCCAGTAAGGTGCTATAGCAGTCTTGGCTGCATCTAACATAACCTCTGTGGTAGAACCAAGCATTCTAGGTCTTACTTTCTCTGGCCAATAGTTCAAAACTAAGGTTTCAGGCAGGAAAGGGACCGAAATTGAGGTGACTTTTTCTAGAACAGATAGAGCTTCCTTCCAGAACTTCTTAACTTTCTCACACCCCCACCGACAGTGCGCAAAGTTGCCAAGTTGCCGGCACCCTTTCCAGCAATATGGGGAGTAATTTGAGGCAATAAGGGATAGTCTGGCTGGTGTGGCATACCATCTTGTCATAATTTTCAGATTTTGTAAGCGTACTGACATTACCTCAGAGTTGTGTCTTTTGGATGCCCAAATTTGAGACCAGGTTTCCTCTGTAAGAGAGGCGTCACAATCTTTCTGCCAAGAAGACTGATATTTGGGGGGAGTAAGACATAGAGTTTTGATCAGTAAAGAGTATAAAGCCGATCTTAAGCCAGTGTTCCGGGAAGTAAAGGAACCTATTATCATTTCCAATTCTGTACGGGGTATAGCTATTATACCATCAAGGATAAGGGCAGAGTTCTCCATCTGGCTCTCAAAAATGAGAAGCGGGCATACTGGGACTGTGGAGAGGGGCAGTGGCTCAGTGGCAAAGTGTCCGCTCGGCGTGCAGACAGTTCCAGGTTCAGAGCTGCTGCCCCTCAGAGTAGACCAGACTGACCTTGACAGAGATCATGAAGGTTGCCATCTGGCCTGGAGAAAAATGTCCTGTCCCTTCCATAGAGGCTCCGCATGTGGAAATGAGCAGGGGAAGGCTTTCATGGCATGGAGACAACAGCCCATTAAGTAAGCCTCTCCTAGAGGGATGGAGCCAGACTGGTGTGGGTCAAATGGCTGAACGTGAACAAAAGGGAAATTACCCCAGGCAAGGTGCTGGTTGGGAAGGCCTGAGATCTGAAACAATATCGTGTTTCCCACTTCCACAAGCTCTGCAACAGGGAACTATTCAAGAGGGCTTGTCTTCTTCGCAGGCAAAAGAGTTACAGAGGGCTAAATAATTCAGAAAGTTAACTTGGATAAATCATTAGGGGATGTGATCTATACTGCTGTGATGTGCCTGGGCTGAGATCAAGCTGAAGACCTGATCTCCTCTGTGACACCTATCAGCTTAAGACCCGGGGTGATTAAATAAATCAAAGGTCCCAGTGGTACCAAATAGGTGGTGGCAGGACCTGCTTTCAAACTGTTGGGGAGATTAGGAGTGCAGGAACGTTTCCTAGGATTCCCATTCCCGCCCGGTTGGGTAAGGGCAGGGGGATGAAAACTGGAAGGACCCTACAGCAGGCCCAAGCGCTGGATCAAGCCCTCAGAGGGCTTCCATCGGGCCCACACTGGAACTGGCCATCTCCTGCTTCCAGTTCGGTTGCTGCTGCTGCTGCTGCTGCTGCTGCTGCTGCATAGCTGGCTTCGCCAGACTCTCTCAATCGCTGGGCGGCAAAACTTGAGGGGCTGTGGCTTAGTGGTAGAGCCTCCGATATTCATGCAGGTTCAATCCCTGGCATCTCCAGTTGAAAGGACCAGATAGTAAGTGCTGAGAAAGACCTCAGCCTGTGACCCTGGAGAGCTGCTGCCAGTTTGAGTAGACAATACTGACCTTGATGGACCAGGGGTCTGATTCAGTAGAAGGCAGCTTCCTGCGAAACATCCGTATGAAATACTGTAGGCTACTGAACAGCTCCCCGTTAAGAGAGAGTCCCAGCCCAAGCAACAGAAAGACACTGCACCTGCCGTAAGAGTACCTTAATTAAACCGGGTAAACATGGGTAAGCTGGGGGGTGGGGGGGAGAGAATGAACCTCTAGAATGCATCCAAAGCAACCCAGCTGGTTCATCTGCACAACTGAGCAGAAGGTGGTTTGGAGACTATACGGAGGGGAGGGGCCGTGGCTCAGTGGAAGAGCCTCTGCTTTGCATGTGGGCTGTAAGAGCACCTTCATCGCTGCCTGAACTGTGGCATCGTAGTCCAGAAGCCTTATTTTTTCCAGGGTTATCTAGTGGCAAAGATAAACGGCATACTCAGGCAGAGGGAAAACTGGAATCTTAGCATGGGATCTACAAACCTGGGGATTTCAACTGCCAACAGACCTAGCAACATGTTTTTTTAAGCCTGGGCGGTTTGGCTGCTCCATTTCCCATATGCCTGTTTGTTGCAAAAGTCTCATCTAGAGAGACTGCAGATAACAGCTGATTAAAGTCAAGCCGGTCCACAAGAGATATGCTGTGGAAGATGGAGAACTGTTGGGAGAACAGAGATTCCAGGTGTTAGTCTGAAGCAGCAGAACAAAGTTTGAGTCCAGTGGCACCTTTACGATCAACAATGATCAATGTTGCAAGGTGCACGGGGAACCCAAGGGGAGGGAGGCTGTAGGCATGGCCAACTTGAAAGCCAGCCGGAACTCCGTTCCTGTGCGTTCCTGCCTAAAAATACCCCTGGGGGCAGATGAAATAAGGTACTTGAAATCTGGGACTAGCAAACAAGACGTTGTGATTTGATTCCACTGTCACAGGGCACGCCTCCCGGCCCCCCCCCCCCCAAAAAAAAAAGATTTAGGAGATGAAGTCTATAAAGTCTGAGACTCAGCCATACACTTCAGTGACTCAGGAAAGCTCATCCCCTGGTAGAGGGTGAGCAGTAAATCAGCATCCAGCATAATGAAGATGTTTAACAGATTCAAGGGCCAAACACATTTTCTTAGTCTTTCAGGTGCCACTGGATGCTTTCTCTTTTCCACTGCTACAGACAGGCCAACACGGCTACCCACCTCGAACTATCATGGAATAAATGTCAGATGTTCGAGAGCCGCAAGACATGAACAAATAGGACACTTTTTTTTACTGGGAAATATGCAGATTTGCTTTTTATTAACATTAAACCAGAGTGCCAAAAATAATAACAAAAGGGGTAAAAGCAGATATCGATAATGATATTTATTTGTCCAGTGGTATTTGTTTGCTAATGAAATTTAGCTTCCCCAGCTGCCCTGCCGGGAGCCACACACCCGAGGAAGGCGCTGCAGGGACCCCCCTGGTTTCGCAGAGAGGTGCGAAGGAGACAACCCCCTCCACACACCCAGAGGGAGGGGCTTTCCCCGGCCTCCCCCCAACTACGGTTGCCAGGTCTGGGTTGGGAAATAGCTGGAGACTTTGGGGGTGGAGCCAAGAGCCCCACCCGGAGGCTAATGCAAAAACTGAGGGTCACAGTGATAGGAAGACATACAAAATACTGATACACTGATAAGTCGCTGTTTGAATGTAAACCTGCCCTTGATGCATTGTTTGAGTGAAACATATTTTTCTCTATGTACTGTTTGGGTGAAAGATATCTTTTTATAATATCTGATACCAATATTTAGAGATTGGAAAATACAAAAAGGATAAAGCCTAAAATTGCTCTACCGTAAACATATATTTCCTGTGCACGCTGATATCTTACTGGTCTCCTGCAGTGTCCTTTATTTAAATTCGCTTTTAGAATAGTCACTTTACGATCTGCAAATATACATACCATGTGCATAAGACAAACAAATGGTCACATAAGACAAACAAATGCTCAGAAATTGAGTGCACAGCCACGGTTTGGTATTCTGGCTCAGCCACGCATTTCCCCAACAAAGGCAACTGTGATGCCATAGTTTACTGAAATTCAGTACAAAGTCGCCCAAGACTTTAAATACTCTGGGGCAATAATAGGTAGTGGGCTGATTCCAAACTCAGTGGCTAGTTTCCACTGATTCCTCCTTCCTACTGCAGACCTCCCGGTTCACTTCATTCCTCATGATACCCTTTCCCCCAGAAGCAACATTTCATGGAGCTAAGTGGGAGGAGGGTGGCAGGAGAGTTTCATTCTGACACAGGATCCAGCACAGTGTTTCCCATGGCTGAGTCCAGACATCGATGGATACTGCACTTTAGCAGTCATTGGCAATTGGGGCTTATCCATACAAGAAGATCCAGGTGCAAATCAGGGCAGCTGCAAAACAACAGAGCCATAGCCACCAATGTGTGGATACAGCCCACATTCTACTGTGTGTATGCAAGTGCCGTCCAGTTGCAGCACACAAGTGGCAATCCCAACAAGCGGCTTTCAAAGGAGGTGAGAAGCAGAGGCAGTTTGCCCTTGCCTTCCTCTTTCACATCCTCCGGGGATGGTCTCCCATCCAAGTCCAGACCCGGCTTAGCTTCTAAGACCTAAGGAGGCTGGGCTACATCTTGCCACCTTCTCTCCCCTCCACATTTTAAAGGTTTCCCCCCCTCCCCCAGGCCCGGGAAGGCGCCCTTTAACCACGAACGGCGAGTTGCGCCCCTCGCCGGGGCTGGGCAAACAGGTGCAAAACCTTTCCCGGCCTCCCCCAGCCCCGGGACGGCGCCCCTGAACCCCTAAAGGAAAAATGCGCCCCTCGCGTCTGCTCTCCGAACGGCGTTCGGAGAGCAGACGCGAGGGGTTCCTCCCGCTCCCCCAGGCCTGGGAAGGCGCCCGTTCCCCGGGAACCGCGAAATGCGCCCCTCGCGGCCGCTGGGAGCTCAGGCCCGAAAGGTTGCCCGCCCTCCCCCAGCCCCGGGACCGCGCCCTTCAACTCCCCGTCCGCCGGGGCAGCGAGAGGGGGAAGAGGGGCCCCTTAGGAGGCCGGCGACGGCGGGAGGGGCAGCCCCACCACCCCTTGGGCACCTTCCTGCCCTCTTCCCCTCCGCTCCGGCTCCATTTCTGCGCTGCCTCTCAGGCCGCTCCCCCGACCGGCCGGCCTGCTGCAGGGAGGGACTTCCGGCGGGGAGCGAGGCAGGCCGGAGGCGAAGCCAGCGAGGGACGGACACCAAAGGCCCGCCCCCCCTTCCAAGAGCTCGAACCTGATCCCCTGCCTTTGACTTCCAAGTGGACCTTCCCGGGATCCAGCACGATTCCTTCTCCCCCCCCCCCCCCGTTCTCTCTCCCCATTCAGAAGCGAACCCTCCGCGCGCGCCCCCCCCGCAGCCTTCTTTCCCCCCTCCGTTCGGCCCCTCTAGGAAACGGCTCTGTATGTTGAACCCTTTCAGTGCTGTAGACCGAAGGAAAGCGCGTCCCGCCCCCTCCATTAGACCCCTCGGTCAGGCTGCCGTCAGGGACGCCTTATGCTGCTTAATGAGGCTGCTCTGGAGCAACACCGCGCGGGATCCCACTGCTATTTATTCCTCCATCTATAGGTAAAGAAAGGTCAAGGTTTCCCTTGCTCGGAAGCCGGTCGAATAGGGCTCTAGGGATGCGGTGCTCATCTCCATTTCCATGCCGAAGAGCCAGCGCTGTCCGAAGACGTTTCCGTAAGACTCAGTTGGGGGAGGGGTTCAGACGTTGCTAGATGATGCTGTTCTTTAAATGGACCGGTGTAGATGACTGGCTTTCTCTATTGCCCCGTGGAGATCAAATGCAGGACCTCAGATGCGAGCAGAAGGTGCCCAAAGGGGAGTTTTAACCAATATTTCTTGCAGGAGTGAAGGGACAGAGCCCGGATTCGGAGAAAGGAGGCTGGATTTGGACCCCGCCCCCTCCCCTTCAAGTTTTTGCTCTGTCCCGCAGGGAGGAAACTCTCCACCTGCAGCCCCAGAGACAGAAGGAGAAAGAGGGAGATCCCTGCCTAGGAAGGAGAAAAGCCTCTGGCAGGAATAACACAAAAGAGGAACGTGAGAGAGAGAGAGAAAGGCCTCTCCTCCAAACAGGCATCTAGGCACTGACCTCGATGGACTGAAGGTCTGATTCACTATCAGGCAGCTTCGTGGGTGTGCGGGGGTTGGGTATGCATCTCCCCCCCCCCCCCGTTTAAACCATTTTATTGACTGTTTATATTGAAAAATACAAAATTCACAGGTAACGTAAAGCTTATATAACCAGTAACAATCAAAATAAAGTCAACATAATGTGCATAATAGCACCATACAGTTTCAAAATATCTGTTGTTTATAGCAACAACTTTTTACCATAAGTTAACTTACAAAAGTTTTAAGGGTTACTGTATCACTGAACGAATAGTTTAACCCACATTTCAAAGTTCTGGAGAACAAACTATCAAAGTACACCTTGTGGTATTGAGACCATTCCGCTGAAATGAACTGTTGCTGAGACAGGTATTCAAGGACCGGGAACCATTTACCGGTAAAGGCTGAGTGTAGGGACGATCCAGCCGTGGAATTTAATTGAACTGTGACAGAATCCATAAGATAATGTGCCCAAAGTTTCCTAAACCAGACCTCGATATTTGGTGGCTTGTCGTCTTTCCAGTAAGGTGCTATAGCAGTCTTGGCTGCATCTAACATAACCTCTGTGGTAGAACCAAGCATTCTAGGTCTTACTTTCTCTGGCCAATAGTTCAAAACTAAGGTTTCAGGCAGGAAAGGGACCGAAATTGAGGTGACTTTTTCTAGAACAGATAGAGCTTCCTTCCAGAACTTCTTAACTTTCTCACACCCCCACCGACAGTGCGCAAAGTTGCCAAGTTGCCGGCACCCTTTCCAGCAATATGGGGAGTAATTTGAGGCAATAAGGGATAGTCTGGCTGGTGTGGCATACCATCTTGTCATAATTTTCAGATTTTGTAAGCGTACTGACATTACCTCAGAGTTGTGTCTTTTGGATGCCCAAATTTGAGACCAGGTTTCCTCTGTAAGAGAGGCGTCACAATCTTTCTGCCAAGAAGACTGATATTTGGGGGGAGTAAGACATAGAGTTTTGATCAGTAAAGAGTATAAAGCCGATCTTAAGCCAGTGTTCCGGGAAGTAAAGGAACCTATTATCATTTCCAATTCTGTACGGGGTATAGCTATTATACCATCAAGGATAAGGGCAGAGTTCTCCATCTGGCTCTCAAAAATGAGAAGCGGGCATACTGGGACTGTGGAGAGGGGCAGTGGCTCAGTGGCAAAGTGTCCGCTCGGCGTGCAGACAGTTCCAGGTTCAGAGCTGCTGCCCCTCAGAGTAGACCAGACTGACCTTGACAGAGATCATGAAGGTTGCCATCTGGCCTGGAGAAAAATGTCCTGTCCCTTCCATAGAGGCTCCGCATGTGGAAATGAGCAGGGGAAGGCTTTCATGGCATGGAGACAACAGCCCATTAAGTAAGCCTCTCCTAAAGGGATGGAGCCAGACTGGTGTGGGTCAAATGGCTGAACGTGAACAAAAGGGAAATTACCCCAGGCAAGGTGCTGGTTGGGAAGGCCTGAGATCTGAAACGATATCGTGTTTCCCACTTCCACAAGCTCTGCAACAGGGAACTATTCAAGAGGGCTTGTCTTCTTCGCAGGCAAAAGAGTTACAGAGGGCTAAATAATTCAGAAAGTTAACTTGGATAAATCATTAGGGGATGTGATCTATACTGCTGTGATGTGCCTGGGCTGAGATCAAGCTGAAGACCTGATCTCCTCTGTGACACCTATCAGCTTAAGACCCGGGGTGATTAAATAAATCACAGGTCCCAGTGGTACCAAATAGGTGGTGGCAGGACCTGCTTTCAAACTGTTGGGGAGATTAGGAGTGCAGGAACGTTTCCTAGGATTCCCATTCCCGCCCGGTTGGGTAAGGGCAGGGGGATGAAAACTGGAAGGACCCTACAGCAGGCCCAAGCGCTGGATCAAGCCCTCAGAGGGCTTCCATCGGGCCCACACTGGAACTGGCCATCTCCTGCTTCCAGTTCGGTTGCTGCTGCTGCTGCTGCTGCATAGCTGGCTTCGCCAGACTCTCTCAATCGCTGGGCGGCAAAACTTGAGGGGCTGTGGCTTAGTGGTAGAGCCTCCGATATTCATGCAGGTTCAATCCCTGGCATCTCCAGTTGAAAGGACCAGATAGTAAGTGCTGAGAAAGACCTCAGCCTGTGACCCTGGAGAGCTGCTGCCAGTTTGAGTAGACAATACTGACCTTGATGGACCAGGGGTCTGATTCAGTAGAAGGCAGCTTCCTGCGAAACATCCGTATGAAATACTGTAGGCTACTGAACAGCTCCCCGTTAAGAGAGAGTCCCAGCCCAAGCAACAGAAAGACACTGCACCTGCCGTAAGAGTACCTTAATTAAACCGGGTAAACATGGGTAAGCTGGGGGGTGGGGGGGAGAGAATGAACCTCTAGAATGCATCCAAAGCAACCCAGCTGGTTCATCTGCACAACTGAGCAGAAGGTGGTTTGGAGACTATACGGAGGGGAGGGGCCGTGGCTCAGTGGAAGAGCCTCTGCTTTGCATGTGGGCTGTAAGAGCACCTTCATCGCTGCCTGAACTGTGCCATCGTAGTCCAGAAGCCTTATTTTTTCCAGGGTTATCTAGTGGCAAAGATAAACGGCATACTCAGGCAGAGGGAAAACTGGAATCTTAGCATGGGATCTACAAACCTGGGGATTTCAACTGCCAACAGACCTAGCAACATGTTTTTTTAAGCCTGGGCGGTTTGGCTGCTCCATTTCCCATATGCCTGTTTGTTGCAAAAGTCTCATCTAGAGAGACTGCAGATAACAGCTGATTAAAGTCAAGCCGGTCCACAAGAGATATGCTGTGGAAGATGGAGAACTGTTGGGAGAACAGAGATTCCAGGTGTTAGTCTGAAGCAGCAGAACAAAGTTTGAGTCCAGTGGCACCTTTACGATCAACAATGATCAATGTTGCAAGGTGCACGGGGAACCCAAGGGGAGGGAGGCTGTAGGCATGGCCAACTTGAAAGCCAGCCGGAACTCCGTTCCTGTGCGTTCCTGCCTAAAAATACCCCTGGGGGCAGATGAAATAAGGTACTTGAAATCTGGGACTAGCAAACAAGACGTTGTGATTTGATTCCACTATCACAGGGCACGCCTCCCGGCCCCCCCCCCCCCCCCAAAAAAAAAAAAGATTTAGGAGATGAAGTCTATAAAGTCTGAGACTCAGCCATACATTTCAGTGACTCAGGAAAGCTCATCCCCTGGTAGAGGGTGAGCAGTAAATCAGCATCCAGCATAATGAAGATGTTTAACAGATTCAAGGGCCAAACACATTTTCTTAGTCTTTCAGGTGCCACTGGATGCTTTCTCTTTTCCACTGCTACAGACAGGCCAACACGGCTACCTCAGGAGCGTATAATGACACAGAGTCCACCAGTTTCTCCAGGGGAAGATCTCTGCCATCTGAAGAGCAGTTGTAGTTCAGTGTGATCTCCATCCCTCCCCTGGAGATTGGCAACAATGGTTTCCCCCCAGCGGAGGCACTGGAAGAGTCCCTTTAAGTTCTTCTGCCCATGATGTCTCCCTTTTTCGTCTTCCTGGTTTAGGCGCCACCAGAATCCCTCCAAAGTTAGGCTTCCCTCCCTTCCCTCCAAGCAAAGACCGCACCGCAGCCATCCAGCCATTTTATTTCTGCTTCGGCAAGCCAGCCCAGGCACTAGGTAGCTGCTGCGACTGGGAGAGAGCGGTGGTTACTGTGGCCATGCCAGGCCACTTTTGGGTAGCTTTGGACTTTGGCCCAAAAGAGCGCCTGTGCCTGTAAGAAGAATAGGGGGGAAGCCCTCTTAGTTTGAGTGTAGGAGGAACTTGACTGTAGTCCTGAAAGACTAGCAGACTAAGTCTGGTTGAGGAGGGAGTTGACAGCATGCAAGCCCTGGACGGACAGCAGTGTTCCCTCTAAGCTGAGTTAGTGTGAGCTAGCTCACAGTTTTTTAGCCTCCGGCTCACACATTTTTGTCTCAGCTCAGGAAGGATGGCTCCAGAGCAAACTAATTTATGCAGTAGCCAAGTCGCTCGCTCACAACTTTCATGCCAGTAGCTCACAAAGTAGAATTTTTGCTCACAGGACTCCACAGCGTAGAGGGAACATTGGTCCGACAGTAAGTTTGGCGAGGCTTTAGTTTTACTTTTGTTGTGAAGGAGGCAAGGAGCTTGGTGGGGCTGGGTCCCCTTTGCCCCGATTGACAGCTGTCCCTGCTTGGTCCAGTTTGAATTTATAGAAATGTACCATTTTTAGTAGATGCATATATATTTTTTTCCTGCACTCCTCAGCTTTGGTCACTCAAGGAGAGTTCCTCAGTTGGTTTTCCCTGGTTACAGCTCTGTGGGGGGGATCACCATGTGGCAGTATGGGTGAAAACTCTACTCTGTACCTACCAAACAAGCATCTGGCCATTGCATCTCACAAAAATACCTTGCTGTGGTGCCCAGTAACTACTAGCTCTTTCTTCTGGACAACAAGTGGAGACCTGCAAGAAACTTGCAGGATAGTTATCCCATTCCTCACACCTTTGCTTCCTCCCTTCTCCCCCTACCTCTCTCACACTCCTTCTCCCTTCTGCCCCCCTTTCTTACTCTCTCACTCTCCTCCATGTATGTTACTTCCTCTCTCTTTCTGACCTGTCATCATTCCCTTTGTTTTTCTGCCTCCCCACCTCATCACTCTTTCTCTTTCTGCCTCCCACCTCAAATCCCACCCTCCCCAGGCTCCACCTCTCAAATGTCTGGGAATTTCCCAACCTGGAGTTGGCAACCCTATTTCCTTCCCACCCAACAGCCAACCTACCTTTATCTGTCTTCAGTTTTCTATCTCCACCCCACTCCCCTGCAGCCTCTACCTAGGAAAATTACAGTCTTTCTCCACAATGGGGACTAAAGCAGCTTACATTATTCTTTCCTCTTTGTTATCTGCACAACAACCCTGTGAGGTTGGTTAGGCTGAAAGTATGTGACTGGTCCAAAATCTCCCAGTCAGCTTCCACTGCAAGATGGGGATCTGAACCTGGGTCTCGCAGATCCCAGTCTGAAGCTCGAACTGTTGCACCACAATGGCTTTCATATGGTGGCTGCTGATGAACTGTAGCAAAACAGCTGGGCCTAATTAAGTCATGCAAATCAGGTGGTATTGTTAGCCGAATTGCTTTAATTTACCTTTAGCAATCAGCAAAATACATGGGTTCTTGCCAACTATACCAGGGTCCCACCCCTCCCGGGAGATCTCAAGGAAAGAGGCACGTGAGGCGAGTTCCAAGTTCAATGTTGTTTACTGGATCATGTAATCAAGCATACAAAAATCGTAATCACACACACAATCTTACAGGTCTAATAAAATAAAGAGAGAAAATAGCACTTTTGCATGAGCAGGTTTCGTTGGTGGGGAAAGCACATTACCTTAGATGCGTTGTCCGATGTCAGGATGAATTGGATTTGGGAAGAAAGGTATAAAAGCTATGGGGCCACGAGGCTTGAACCGGCAAGACCACGTGGTTCTCCTGGATCGCGAGTCCAGAGAGAGAAAAAGGGGTTCAAAGATGGAGGCAAGGATTGGGGACAGAAAGCTGGATTGAAGGGTCAATAGGTAAGATAGAGGGCGACGGCTCAAGAGGCCAAGTGACTCTCGGTTTGGGCTTTTATTGGGGGTCTTGGGGCGGGCTTTGCAGACCACAACCCACTAACACTCCTACTAGGCGGTCCGTCCCTGTTGGACCTTGCTATAGGTTACAGGTGAACAAAGGGAGGAGGTCCAGGGGTTTGGTCAGTGTTGCAAAAGTATGACTTCACCAGGAAACAGACACTGAGTCTGGGGTCCGATGACTCACCTGGCCATACCTATTGTCAGTTGATGGTTTTAGCCAAGTATCTGATGGCTGGCACATTAGTTGCTAGGCAGTCTCGTTAGCATAACTATCCAGATGTATAGTGGGGGAGTGGGGGTCAGCCAGCGGATGTCTGACAGAAGGAGGCCTCATGGCAAGAGGAATCCTTTGTCTTTGCCTTGGGTGAACTGCTTGGGGTGTCAGCCTCCTGGCTTGGGCTGGAGCTGGCTCCTATGTGAAGAAGAAAGCGCAAGTCCCTACCACTGCTGGCGACACAGAGTTCAAACTTATGGATAAAAATCCATAAGAGCACAGAAAAGTGCCTTGCTGGCTAACATTTCCCCCCCTCGGAGACCTGAAGGCGTCAGGTGAAGGTCTCCGAATTTGAGCGATACGATGACGAAAACTGAGACAGACTGCATGACGGTGATCCTGGAAGAAATAGTTGGCAGGGGACGGACCCAGGAGATGACAAAAATCTATCGCAATAAAAATGCCAAATTGTTGCTGGGGCGGACATAAAAACAAGGCTTTGTGCATTAGACCACCAAGGGAGCCTAGAAATATTTAAGTCTCTAAATAGCAGAAACATTTTTAATTGAAATATCAAAAGTAGTCCTAAAAATTCCTTATCTTAAATTCATTGTAAAAAGCCTTATAGAAGCATTATAAATTTCTTATAAGGGTATTATCTATACATAAAGCATTAATACTATAGCGGAAGTACACACATTTGTATCAATAAAAATACTCCACAAGGAATGCACAAGGAAATAAAATGGTTACAAACAATTCTTCGTCCATCTCTCCTGAGCGGCAAGGCTTTTCTGCTGGAAGCGGGCTACTGGTGTCTCTATACAGGAGAGAGGCACGCTTTACATTGTATCTAATGGAACACCAGGACTCGTATATCTTCGGCTCTTCGGAAGCCACTCGGGTCTTGATCAATAGCTCATGAAGCTCTCGGTTGCGCTCGTCGCTTCTCGGCACGGACACGAGTCAGTTCGGCCGGGAAGGAGGAGACCGGTTTGCATATTGAGGAGTCGCCCCCCCTTGCTATCTAAAAGCATCATGGGTACCTACTTAAATTAAGGAAAAAAGGATATTAAAATAAAACATAGCTTAGTGAATTTGCAAGCAGAGTGTCTAAAGGCATTCAAGGAATGCAGAAAAGGTCAAAACAGGTCATACATCTGGAATCATTGTATTATGAAAGACACATCAGCTTGGGGTCCTGGCTGGAATAATCACAGGCAAGGTATTCACCCTTCGGGGTTGGCGGAGTCTCCGGGCATGCCTCCCGAACCCTGGGGAGCATTTGTGAGCTGTGTGGCTCAGACGCGCACACACTCACAGGCAGGGCATGCAAAAGCTGGGTTCGGGAGTTGCGTCCGGTCGACTCTGACCTTTTATCTGGAGCCGGGTGGCTCCGCGGGGACGCCGTTAGCTGCGTACCCGTTTTAGCTTGGAGGGCTCCCTTCGGGGGGCCCTCCCCTAATACTGTACAAAAATAGAACAATCTTTTCCCCCTAAACCTGATCCCAGTGGTCCCGTCCCATACCCACTGAGGAGCGGACTGGGCAGCTAGTCACGAGGCAGAACCCCTCAAAGGTCGCGTGTTTTGGACTTGGCTGTATATGTTACGGCTGGAGGTTGTTGCGTATGCAAATGAGAGGATTGTTTGGGCATTCTGGGATACACAAACATTTCGAGAAAAATAAATTTATTAAAATCAAAAACGATCGAATTGGACACCAGTGTTGGGGCGAGGATATGTTTTAGCTTGCAGGCGCTTCAGGGAGAGAGCTGGTGAAAATCTCCCTTTAACCTAGAAAGATGTTAAAAAGAGGGGGCAGGAGGTTTTGTCCGGGGTTCTGACCTAACCGGGGAGTAGGGCTGCCAGCCCCCAGGTGGGGCCTGGGGATCTCCCACTTTTACAACTGATCTCCAGCTGACCGAGATCAGCTCCCCTGGAGAAAATGGCTGCTTTGGAGGGTAGACTCTATGACATGTATGATGCTGAGGCCCCTCCCCTCCTTAAACCCTGCCTTCTCCTGGCTCCACCCCCAAAGTTTCCAGGTATTTTCCAACCCAGACTTGGCAGCCCTACCGGGGAGTCCTTCCCAGGCACTCTCCACTGCTTCGTGCAGGGAGAGCTTGCACGCCTGGTGAAAGGGGGCATGGGCCGGATTTAAATTCCGAACCCAACTTCTGCATGTCCTCCAGATCAATTCGGCTTGGAGGGGCTGCATAGCGGAGGGAGACAAAGGATTCGTTTGTCCTACTTCTTCCTCCTGAGCTGTCTCTCGGGCTTCCATGTCCCCCTTGTTCTTGTTGTCCTGCTCACTAATGATTCCCCACGGTTCGTCTGGGCCTCGGCCCTCCCAACACTGGTAAAGAATAGAAAAGCAAACACAAAAACAAAAATGTTTTGGCAAGCAACCGATTTGCTTTGCAAACAGAAGACTTGGTTTGCAAACAAACGGTTTATTTCTTGCCCGTAGAGTGCACAAAAACAAAGAGACGGAGACAAAAACAAAAACCGTACACAATGAAAAAGTTTTTGGATGAGGCTGCATGCTCATAAAAATAAATAAAGAAAGAAAAGTACATATGAAAACTAAATAAGTTAATGATGATTGACAGACTATGCAGATTGGGCGTCAGTAAGGGCATGCTGGGAGAAAAAGATATCATGAGTAAAATTGATTTTAAAAGCAAAGAGGCCGAATAAGAGGCTCGCCCTGAGGCGGCCGAGTGTTTTGGGGTTGAGGATTGCGTGGGCAGATAATTGGGGAGGAGGTCACACTAACATAGAGAGATGCAGTAATATGTGGCCGGAGAGCGTTTGGCTGGAGCGGGCTAACCTTGGGGCCTTTCCCCAGGCACCCGTCGCTGCCTCGAGTGGCGATCGGATTGCACGCCTGGTGGAGATGGGGCGAGAGAGGTGGGGAATCGGAGTAACTTCCGGACCCAACTTCTGCACGCACCACCGGGAGAAGCCGCCTACTAAGCTTCACATTCGTGCTAGCCACAAATGTAACTACGGAGCTTTTGTCGACAGCATCTTTGGATGCGCCCTCGGCTCTTCTGATCTCCCATGAAGAAATGCTTTCGGTCCTCCCACCCCCTATCTCCCTTTTCTTTCTCTCATTGCTCCCTATGGTTCGTTAGGGCTTCGGCCCGCCCAATGTCGGTTAAAGAATAGAAAAAAAAAAAAGGAAAACTCTTAGGAACAAGCAGAGGCTTGTTGTGATCCTAAGGTGTTACTAGAAGTGAACCACCATAAGGGTGTATGCTGGCTATATAAAAACGTTGGTGGGAGATGTTTGCAAAAGTGAAACCGAAAGAATAGGGAAGCCCGGGGCATGGATTAGAACGGTTGAAAAAATGTAAAAAGTAATAGCACACGTTTCGGGGGGGAATAGTTTTAAGATCCACGTGTCGGGGCGTATGCAAAGTAGAGAAGCCGCAAAGCACGCCGGTTCTTACTTTCTGAAGACCGAATCTCTGTTTAATTAGTTGTTATTTGAAAACTGCCAATGTCAAAAGTAAGAATATTTTAGGAGGTTTCAAATTGGGAACCCAAAGGTGAAAAACGATCCAAAAATTCTATGTCCTATGATCGAAAAAGCCATGGCAGGGGGAGAGCTCGCAAAAAGATCGTGGCTCGCCTTAACCTTTTTGAAAGGATTGCATTTTCCCACTGGCTTTCCAGTAGGACTTGCACATTTGCACTTCCTTTCTTGGCCTGCTCCGTCGCGCTGACCTCAAAGCGTGACCATACTGCCACAATGGATCTCAGTCATCCTGAGAAAGCTCCACTGGCTTCTTGGCGACCTGGCAATATGGTTTTTTTGGTGTCAGCGATGCTACAGAGGAATCAAAAAGGCAGCATGATTGAGGTCTTCTGAGTATGTGCAGGAGACTGAACCTGCTTTCGGCTGCATTTGTAGTCTCGCTGATGTTCCCTTGGGTTCGATAGACTGCTGCTAAAGACCAATTTTTCTACCTCATGGGTCTCTTCTAAGAGACCCACCCAATAACGGTTAAAGAATAGAAACACAAACATAAACACACATAAGGTTCTGAAAACGGATGGGGACATACAAACATAGAGAAAGGGCAACAGTCAGGGTATGCCAGAGGTCGGGAAGGAGGGGTTAGGAATTCGAAACTTTGGATGCAACGTGCATCAAGGCTTGGAAATCCGTGGCTTTAGATTGAGCTTTTAATTTGTGGATTTGTCTTCTCACCCAACAAGTCAATGTAAGTAGCACCACTATTAAAATAATTTGGAAGGCCAAAATGACAACTATGGGGTGGAGCATTAAATTTAAATACCCCGTCGTTGTCGGGCTCCAACCAAGAAGCGATTCCCACCAGCTATGTTTTCCAGCCTCTTTAATTTCCACGGCCAGTTCCTTAATCCTGGCACCATTATGGGAAACATTTAAGGCGGCTTTGTCTCCCGCTTTCTTTAGCTGAGCCAGGCGCTCTTGGAGATCCGGGTGAGAGAGCAATTTCCTCAGGGCTTCCAGTCCTAACCCCAAAGGTACTGGAGCAATAGAGTCATATAATTCTGGGGATAGGGCCATTTCTTGTTGCGTCCAAATGGGGGTTTCAAAATAAAAGTCACACCCTCTGATGGAGGTAATGTTACAAAAGCATCTGTTTATTCCAGGCAGCATTTGTTGGTAGTATAATGTATTGAGATGAATGTGTTCGCAGGTTGTTCTGAGGCAGACACAAGCTCTGCCTATGTATATAATAGTGGACCCGGTCTCACTGACTGCGTCAAATTGACAGTGAGAGATGGCATGTTTCTTGGGAACTAGGCATGGGTGATGTTTCTCTAGGGCTTCATCATCACAGATGAAGCCTAAGTTTTCCTTATGGGTACATCCGTCTAGATTGATCATATGCCAGCTGGATGAGCTTACTTTAGCCCATCGGTCACTGTTCCTGGCATATAATACTGTGTCCGAATTAACTTGAATACCCAGTGGAACTACTGGATAGATGTGGAAAATTTCTTTAGCGGTCACTGTGGTTATAATCAATTGCAAGGTCTGGGTTACTTCGTCAAAAGAGGCGTTTGCCAATGACCACCAGTGCTCGAGAGAGATTTCACTGGCGGTTAGGTTCCCTTTAATCAATTCCCTTATTTCTAAGGGTATAACTCCAGCCATAGCTTGTTTGATTATAGTCATGGCAGTGACTACATTAAGAGTTTGTGCTTGAGTGCAAGCAAGAGCCAATGAAATATTGTTTTGTAAAGACTGAATGCCATCAAGGAGATTGTTAAAATCTTTCTCCATGATTTGTTCCCAAGTAACCAGCAGTGGGTTGGTGGAGCGTTCCACATGGGCAAGGGAATCCAATGATTGCGTAAGAGGGAGGCTCATTTGAGAGATGTCGAATGCAACCTTGGAGGCTTTATTCGCTATCACCTCTATGTTTGCAGCATCTATGGCTGCCATGCCCGCTCCTACCGGTGCGACCCAGTCAGAAAGATCGCGTTTAGTTCTTCTAGAGAGCTCCCCTTTACGCCACATTAAGATCCAATTGTCCCAACCTTGCTGGGTCGTGTGTAAGTAAGAGTCACAGAGGGCATGGCTGAAAGAAGTGCCGAGCCCATTTAAGCTGACATTGACCCTTTTGACTGAAATTTGTGGCTGCATCAAGACTGTTTCTTGATGATTAAATTTTAAAGTGTGTGCCCCCACTACCGGGTAGGTCAATGAGGCCAGTGCGTCTACATTTTGGATAAGTGGGTCCAAATTGAGTGTGTGATTTGCATCACCAATTATTAAAGTGTAATTTCCTTCCTGATGGGTGAGCTGCAGAATTGTTGTTCCGATAGCTGTAAGATTTACAGTATCGGTGGCATTGAGGCAGACAGATGTGTTTAGAAGGAGGGTCCAGTCTGGGGGACCTTGCTGCTTTAACGCAGAGCAGTTAAAATGCCAATCGAGCTTGCCCCATGCCAGTGGCTCTAGGTCTATGTCTTCACCGAATGGGTCCGTGAGCGTTATCGGGACCTCTGTGTCATTATGGAAATGACGGGAGCCAATGGAAATGATTAATTTTAAAGGATCGCCAATGTCCCATACGGCAGCTGAGATTACAGCTATGTCAGTGTAGAGGGAGATGGGGGTAGGAGCAGTATATTCAATGGTGGAGGTGTTGATTTTGTCTTGTGGCTGTTTGCACAAGGTCACTTCCATTTCATCCATAGCATATTTCCCGGAGGTGCATAGCGTCACCTTTTCTCCGGTGTGGCTTTGGATGCAATGTGTGAGCTGCTGTGGTGGACACCGATCTATGGGTGTGAGTGTGACTGCTCTGTCATGCCGTCCTGTTACACAGGTAAAGATTCTAAAAGGCATGTTGATTCCCACGCATCTCCATCTGGTCAAGACTACCGTATGGTTGGCTATTTGTGTTGTCAATGTAAAATGAATCAAGGACAATAACAATAAAATTTTTAATGGTCTTACCCATTTGTCTGTTGCTGGGGTGAAACTTCCTGGATGCATTCTGTAATATAATGTTTGAGGGGTGTGTGAGTGAGATCCCTGTACTCCATACTGCAGTCGACATACCCAAGTAGTCACAGTATGGTTCCCTTTTAGCTAAAGGTGCTTAGAGGTTCTTCGTTCATTGGTGTGCGCTTGGCACTTATGCAAGCCCGGTGCGGTTACTGCTGCACGCTACCGTGGCTTTTGTTCTTGGAACGAGGTTATTATACTTAAAATTCTGCTATTCCCTCCCCCCCTTGCTTCCTAAATGGCGGCTTGAGCCATTGGGAAGCACTTAGTGGAACAGGCAAGTGTCTCCAAGGGAGAAAAGAGGAAAGAGCTCGAACATATCTGTAGGAAGGAAAGGACCATGTGTAACGGCAGCGAATGGGCTTCCGTTGCCGCCGGGGTCCGGAGGAAGATCAGGTGGGACCGGAACCGGCTCGCCCTTCCACAGTTTGAGTTGGGAGGAGTGGAAGAACTTGTGCCACGTTTGGCCATGCTTTTGAGGGATTGCCAGTTTGTACACTGCAGGGCTGACCCTATCAGTGATGGGGACCGGACCAGCCCATTTAGCCATGAGAGCATGCTGTTTGCGGCTGAACTTGCGGTAGAGCACTTGCTGCCCTGGATCCCAAACCTGAGGATTACGAACCCATCCTAATTTCTTCCATTTCTTGTCTATTGCGAGCTGGCTTTCCCCGAGCATGTTGGCTACTTGGAGGTGTATGATCAGGATGTCAGTGAGGAGGGATCTGACCCACTCATCATTTGCCACTTTGGGTTCAAAGTCCGAGGGGACATCGCTCTGTAGCCAAAAAGCTTCTGGCATGCGCATTTTCCTGCCAGTCATGACCATATGTGGGGAATAGCCGTGTGAGGCCGTGGTTCCCCTGATAGCCATGAGGATGATGGGCAGTTTTTCATCCCAAGTCCTGCCCGTGGAATTAACCATTTTCATGAGCGCTTCCTTGAGTGTGCGGTTAGCGCGTTCAATAGAGCCAGAAGATTGGGGGTGTGCCGCAATGTGGAATCTTTGGGTGATCCCCAGAGCCTTGCAGAGCTCCTGAGTGACCTCTCCAATGAAATGAGGCCCGCAGTCGGAGTCCAGGACTCGGGGGATGCCCCAGCGTGAGAAGGAGTTTGGCAGCCGTGCCGGCGGAGTTGTCCCGGCAGGGGAAGGCTTCGACCCATTTGGAGAAGGGGTCAATGACTGTAAGGCAGTGCCTGTTGCCGCGGCTAGTTTTGGGAAGGGGACCGATGAAATTGATCTGAACTCGTGCCCATGGTCCCTCTATGCGTTGGTGTTGAATAGGGGCTTTGGGACCGGATGAGTCTGCATTGACCATGGCACAGGCGAGACAGTTATCCACCCACTGGGCGATGTCTTGTCTCATGCCTGGCCACCAGCCTGCATCACGCACCCGTTCCAAAGTGAGGTCTTTTCCTCTATGGCCCTGCTCGTGAACAAATTGGATCAGGTCTGCTTGTACTTCTACAGGAACTACCCAGTGACGTGCCCCAGTGTGATCCACCGCCCAGATTACTCCGTCCCGTTCTTCTATGGAGTATTTCCCTGTTGGGTCCTTGCCCGTGGAAAGGAGATCCTGTACATCGGCATCATTTGCCTGGAGCTCCCCAAGGTCTACAAAGACTGGTGGGATGGATGACCTATTATGTTGGCTGCGTGTAGTGACAGCCTGCAGAGGTTGTTCCGGCGGTTCTTGGGGAAGGGGTAGCTGTGCAGCAGCTTTGGCCAAAAGATCTGCCTGGTCATTCCAGTATGCGATTTCAGAGTTATTTTTCTGGTGGCCCTTGACATGGGAGATTTGAGTCTCCGCCGCACGACTATGGAGGAGTCGTACAACATCTTTCCATAGTATTACGTGGGCCACCGGTTTGCCTTCTGCATTTACCCAATCCTGTTTTTCCCAGTGGGGGAGCCACACTGTAGCAGCTTTGGCCGTCCAATCCAAATCGGTGAACACAGCGACCGGAATGTCTGGGGGCTCAAAGGCTAGAACAGCTCGCAGGGCGGCGACCTCTGCGGCTTGACTGGAATGGGGGCGGACAGACTCCTGTAACGTGTGACCATCATGAGTACGGATGGCACCATAACCGGTATAGGGGGTCCCTGTCACGTGGAAGGATGAGCCATCGCAGAACCAGCAGTGAAAACCGAGCTGCTTAGCTTCTTCGAATGGCACTCCCCACGTGGCTGGCCAGGGTACGTGGTCTACCACTGGTAGAGGACACTCATGCTCTTCCCCAGTTATGATGAGGCCATACGGGGCAGGGGGTTCCTTCTGTTCTTTTCTGTAGTCTACTCCCTTATTGACCAGTGCAAGTGTCCACTGGGCAATGCGGGCATTAGATACTTGGCCATCCTGAATTTTCCCTGAGAGAATGTACTTCAGAGGTGTGTGTGTGGTTTGCACTATGACCTTCGCACCTCCTATGATAAATTCCCAGTGAGTAAGGCTCCAGACAAGGGCTAGACAGACTTTCTCACATGGGGTAAACTTTATTTCTACGGAGGAAAGATTGCGGGAGGCATAGGCGATTACTCTTGGGGCGCCAGCATGATGCTGTATAAGGGTGGCGCCGATGCTTTTCTCAGAATGTGCCAGTTGGATGTAAAAGGGTTTATCAGGGTCCGGATGCGCTAGAGTGGGAGCAGAAGCAAGGCTTTGTTTAAGGCTGGCAAAGGCGTATTGTTGTTCCGGTCCCCAGAACCAAGGTGTGTTGCTTTTTAAGATTGCGTAGAGAGGGCGCGCTTTGTCAGCAAAACCTTCCACGAAATCCCTAGAGAAGTTGAATGTTCCTAGTAAAGCTCTTAAGGAGGGCACATCGGTAGGCGCCGGGAGCTTAGCAATGACTTCCATGTGCTGGGCATCGGGAGTCCTGCCGTCGGGACCCAGGGCCAGGCCAAGGTACTTGACCCGCGTTTGAACTAGCTGGGCCTTGTCCCTACTAGCCTTGAACCCTGCTTCCCTGAGAAGATTTAAGACTTCCCGGGTTACATCAGTGACTTCTTCTTCTGTGGGGGCATGGACAAGAATGTCATCCACGTAAGAAAGCACGTGATCTTTAGAGGTAGCTCTAAGGTGTTCCCACATGCGTACAACATGTGCATGGCAGATGCTAGGACTGGAGTGAAAACCTTGGGGTGTGCATTTGAAGGCATATTGCTGGCCACGGAAGGTAAAAGCGAATTTATACCAGCATGACTCGTGCAATTTGATGGAGTGAAACGCATTAGCCAAATCAATCACACTGTAGTAGCGTGATCCTGCTGCGATGGCCGCAAGGATCTCATGGTACTTTGCTACGACAGGGGCCACTGGAGGAGTTACTGCGTTTAGCGCTCTGAAATCCACTGTCATTCTCCAGGTCACTCCGTCTGCTTTAAGGACAGGCCAGAGGGGAATGTTGCAGATGGACTGCATTGGGAGGATGACATCCCATTGGAGGAGCCCTTCAATGGTTTTGGCTATTCCGGCTTCAGCTTCGGCGGGATACTTGTACTGTTTTTGTGGAGGTGGATCCTTCCCTTCTATTAATACACAGGCATCACGGACGGTGCCACACTCTGCTTTGTCTTGGATCCAGACTTCAGGGAAATCTTGGATCCAAGGGTCACTAGGTTCCATTGGGGCCAGGGGAAGAGGAGCCTTTAGGGCGGCACACCGATGGACTGCATTGATTTCGCTAGGACCTCCCGGAATCTGCCAGAGGAAGCCATTAGCCAAATCAATTGTGAGCCCATGGTCTCGGAAAAATGGAGCCCCGAGAATGCCGTCGTCTTCGCCCTGGTTGTCGCAGGCAGACACACATGTGGAAAGCTTTCCCACTGTTAAGGGAATCAAATTCCAGATGGTGGCAGTGTGCTTGCCTCCGGCAAAGCCTGAGAGAGAGAGAGTAGCTGAGGATGGCTGGCCTGTTTGAGCCAATTGGGGTTTAAGGACATTTGTGGATGCTCCCGTATCTACAAGGAGTGTAGCAGGTTTCATGTTCCCTGGAGTCCCGACCCCTGCTTTCACAGTCGGGCTTCAAAGGAGCCACTATGCCATTGGGGAGATTGTGGGACTCCGGGCAGCCCTAGCTTTGGTTCCCTTTCTCCTCTTCAATGCGAGTGAGAGTGGTCTTTACCGGGTTGAGAGGCCGTTCCTGTTGCTTGGCTGAGTCTGTCAGTGCCTGGAGGAGAACCGAGTCGGGTTGCAGATGGAAGCGCTCCATCTCAAATCCCCGTTCTTTGAGTTCCATCCAAAGGTGCCATCTGAATGGACTTACTCCATTTGGAGGTGCATCCCTATTGACTTTTTGATGGAACGGTTGTGGACCGGGCATCAGCAGCTGGGCAGCCGGGTGTGAATTGCCTGAGCTAGGGGCAGGACTATACCGATCGTCAGGGCCATTGTTATAGTCAGCCGGAAGCGGCGGAGCAGATGGATGCATGTATGCCTGCGCGGGGTTGGTTCTATTGTTATTGTAATCCCTTTTTCCTCTATAATTATTGTTGCCGCCTCTCTGCCAAGATTTATTACGGTCATAGCGGTCATTCTTATAGTTCCGATCGTTGTTCCTGTCGTTGTTTCTATCATAATTTCTATCATTCCGGTTATCATATTTGCCTGAAGGTTGGTACTGAGAGTGTGGGCCGTGATTGGCGTATGTGATGGCTTGAATGGGTTCGTCCTCTTCCTTGTCTTTATGTTTCTTGGATCCTTTCCCCGCCTTTGTGACTCCTGTGCTCCTGAGTAAGGTAGCCACCCGTCTTATTTTGAGTTCCATTTTGGGCCAGGTTCCCCTAGTGGGGTCTGGAATATTGAGAGCCAATTGGGTTTGGGCATTGAAACCATGCATGAGTGCGCGTCTAAACGCATCGTCATCGAATTCGGGTTCATTAGTGTCAGGGTCAATATATAATGTGTCTGCCAATTGAGCTAATAGCTGTTTCCTGGCCATATAAGCCTCTGGGTCTTCTCCTGGCCCTTGCTTTTCTAGGATGAACAGTGCAGATAAGCTGCGGTTCGGGTGGAGATACTCCAAAACCTTCTGCATCCATTGGATCCGAGTACCGGCTGCAATACCGTTGGTAGCTATGGCTGAATTAATGGCCGTTAGATCTGTGCCTGAAGCACAGCGCCTGGCAAGCTGGCAGAGATCCTCCCCATTGACGCCGCCATACATGGTGTGGATGTGCGTCATCCATTGTACGGCAGTATCCTTGGAGAGAGAGCCTACTTGCTCGGCGATGGCCTTAACCTCATCGGGCTTCCATTGCTGAGTTTCCGTTACAGTTTGGGTGGTGGTTCTGGTGCCGGTCCTAGTGACCATTTGTTTGGTGCTAACTGGGTGGACGGGGGCATGGTTCTCCGTGGGCTCTTCTATGGAGGCTTCAGGGTTGTCTTCGGTGTGGGAGAGGTCAATTAAACTCTCCGGGTGGATTGCTGATACCACCGCTCTTTGGGCTTCCAATTGTCGTTTTAGAACCTCTATCTCTCTTTTGCAGGCATCATGATTGGCTTGCTCTCTCTTAATTAGGTTTTCTTGGGCCAAATATTTTGCTCCTTGTTGTACTGATACCAGGGCTACATTGGCCTTTTCTAGGGCCTTTTCTGCTTCCTCAGACCGGGCTGTAGCCTTTGCGGCTTTTTGTTCAGCCTTTTGAACACTGAGGGCCATTCCTTGATTCTCTAGAGTCAAGGTTAGCTTATCAGCTTGCAACTGCTGGCTCTCAGCCTCGGCCTCTCTTAGTCTCTGTTCCATTAAGTCCTCGTAATTTTCTCTCTGATCTATGAGGTCTTGTTCATGTTTGCTTTTTATTTCTCTTAATTCCTCTTTGGTGGCTTCGAACTTGGATTCCAATCTGTCGAATCTGGCCACCTCTCTATCCACTGCTGCCTTATTTTGAGCGTTTAGTTCTTCCAGCCTTTGCTGATACTCTTTGACTATGGTCTCTTGCTTCTGGTTACTCTCCTGATTGGTTTCCTCTAATTTCTGGTTAGCCTCTTGGACTAGCAACTCGAGTTTTTGGTTGCTTTCTTTTACAAGTTCCTCCAATTGTTGGTCCCTATCTCTTACGAGTTCCTCCTGTCGGTCCACATCCGCTTGTAGGCGTTTAATGACGGCCGCAGCATCCTGCAAAGCTGTGTATAAAGCCCAACTAGCAGCTATGTCCTTGGCAGTGGAACTGGGTTTTTGGGTTGTACAATAGTCCTGGAAAGCACTCCGGGCTATTTCTAATGGATTGGGGCCCTTAAAAGATCCTTCCTTCCAAGGGGACTTGCCTTTCTTTACCAGCCATTTTTCTAGCTTAGGTTCGTCTTCCTTGGTACGAAACATCTTTTCAGGGATTCTCCTGTTTTCACTCACAACAGGGGCGCGAGAAAAGGTAGCTGAATTTCCCTTTTTCTGCCTCAATCGGCTTCTTAAGTTACAGTTGTTGGCTCAAGGTGGCCAATGCACCACAGAACAGGCTATCCCAGCCTTTAATTAGTTTTAGGAGCCAGGGACTCACACCTCTCTCGACACTCGGGGATTACTGTTAACCCTAAACGCGGCACTCTCGGCCTTAATTCGGTTTCTAGAGCCGGGGACTCACACCCACACGACACCCAGGGATTACTCGTAACCCAAAAAGGAGACACCCAGTCTCAGAGACACCCAGTCTCTTTATATGAGGGTTTCAAGAACGGGTTGGCCAAACCTCTCGTCCTAAGGATAACCACACAACCAAATGAAGGTTTTGGGCTCGCAAGCTCTCACTGGATAACCTAATAACCAGCGGGGTTTCGAAACAATATGTTCCAGCAGGCTGACCCCTAACCAAAATCAATTGATTTCACTTCGTTGAGCGAAGTAAAGCAAGGAGGGGGAGCGAGGGTGCGCTCAAAGAAAAAGTTCTTTTTCGGACTCAGCGGGTGTATGTAGTGTAGTAGTGTTGGTGCAACTGGTCTAGCGCCCTACTCTGGTCTTCTTTGGATCCCTTCCCACAAGATAGACACGCGGACGGTCACACAGTTTGACCTGGGATAAGAGAGAGAGAGAGAGGGAAGGGGGAAGCCACCCACGATAGGTTGCTCACTAGAGCCAGGCACGCAGACAGAAACCAATCATACAGCCTCTCCAAGAGTTCCAGAAGTGGTTTTTCCCTTACGTCTGTGGGTTAAAGACACGCCTGTCGACTATGGCGCGAAGTTTAACCCTCAGGGCAAATCCCGGACGAGCCCCCAATTCTGTTAGCCGAATTGCTTTAATTTACCTTTAGCAATCAGCAAAATACACGGGTTCTTGCCAACTATACCAGGGTCCCACCCCTCCCGGGAGATCTCAAGGAAAGAGGCACGTGAGGCGAGTTCCAAGTTCAATGTTGTTTACTGGATCATGTAATCAAGCATACAAAAATCGTAATCACACACACAATCTTACAGGTCTAATAAAATAAAGAGAGAAAATAGCACTTTTGCATGAGCAGGTTTCGTTGGTGGGGAAAGCACGTTACCTTAGATGCGTTGTCCGATGTCAGGATGAATTGGATTTGGGAAGAAAGGTATAAAAGCTATGGGGCCACGAGGCTTGAACCGGCAAGACCACGTGGTTCTCCTGGATCGCGAGTCCAGAGAGAGAAAAAGGGGTTCAAAGATGGAGGCAAGGATTGGGGACAGAAAGCTGGATTGAAGGGTCAATAGGTAAGATAGAGGGCGACGGCTCAAGAGGCCGAGTGACTCTCGGTTTGGGCTTTTATTGGGGGTCTTGGGGCGGGCTTTGCAGACCACAACCCACTAACACTCCTACTAGGCGGTCCGTCCCTGTTGGACCTTGCTATAGGTTACAGGTGAACAAAGGGAGGAGGTCCAGGGGTTTGGTCAGTGTTGCAAAAGTATGACTTCACCAGGAAACAGACACTGAGTCTGGGGTCCGATGACTCACCTGGCCATACCTATTGTCAGTTGATGGTTTTAGCCAAGTATCTGATGGCTGGCACATTAGTTGCTAGGCAGTCTCGTTAGCATAACTATCCAGATGTATAGTGGGGGAGTGGGGGTCAGCCAGCGGATGTCTGACAGAAGGAGGCCTCATGGCAAGAGGAATCCTTTGTCTTTGCCTTGGGTGAACTGCTTGGGGTGTCAGCCTCCTGGCTTGGGCTGGAGCTGGCTCCTATGTGAAGAAGAAAGCGCAAGTCCCTACCACTGCTGGCGACACAGAGTTCAAACTTATGGATAAAAATCCATAAGAGCACAGAAAAGTGCCTTGCTGGTTAACAGTATCAAGTCACACAGAGGGTGCTGCCTAGGGATGCCAGCCTCCAGATGGGACCTGGGGATCCCCTGGAGTTACTGCTCATCTCCAGACTACAGAGATAACTTTCCATGGAGAAAATGGATGCTTTGGAGGGGGGAGTTTATGGCATTGTACCTCACTGAGGTCCCTGTCCTCCCCAGGCTCCACCCCCAAATATCCAGGAGTTTCCCAGCCTGGATCTGGATCTGCTGCTGGTGGCCAGGGGGGGTACCTGGCAACCCTAGACTGCTGCCAGTAAAAACCCTGCTTTTTACTGACAAAAACAGTTAGAGCCTCCCCCCCTGCCCCGAACATTCTAATCTCCTCACAGTTGATGTCTGGAGTTGGTGCCATTTCAAAAGGTATTTTGGGGGATTCTACAGTCACTGAAAGGTTTTTTTTAACTTTTCGGATTTTTCTGCACACGGGGAGAGTGCCCCCCATGTGTAGGAAAACCTCCCTGCCTCCCAGGTGCCCCCCCTGCGCGGATTTAGGTATCCTCACACTGGGGGCGCCTTCGGAATTAGATATATAGATTCTTTTTTTTTTATTGTGTGTATGGGGGGGGGGGATTGCATGCCTGGAAGATGTGGTGGTCAGGGCCTTCTAGATGATTCTGAGCCTCTACTCGTCTCACAAAAAGCCTATGTAATTGATATGTTATATATGTATACTGTGGAAGGGGGTTCTGACTAATGCTCCTATGGACAAGTTGAAAGCAACATTATCCGCCAAACACTGTTTAATAAATCTAAGATGAGTCTTGCTTAGGAATGATCAGTCAAGGACTAGATTATACTAATACAATATATAGTCAGCTGTGTTCTTCCATTGTGTTATAGATACCTAATTGTTATCAAAGTAGGATGGCTTTGTTTCTCCGTTACAGAATAGCATAAACTTTCACTTCCAACTCTTTAATTCAGTGTGCAGGGTTTCTAGAAGCAGATTTTAGTGGTCTGTAATGAATAGTTTATTCCTAATGCACCCTTCCAAGTGTTTGCTGACACCCCCGTGACCCACAGTAATTCTGGTTGGTTTTAATCTGACCATATGTATTCCCTGTGCAAAACTGAAAAAGACCTCTAGTATTCTAGCCAACGATATTCTGTTAATAACTAGTGTACATACTTTTCAGCTATAAGCCTTGTCTTGTATAACTTCTCTAATCATGTGCTGTCTCTGTGTCAAATGCATTGAAATAGCTCATTAGGAAAAGTTACTTATGTGGCAGAGAACATTTTGGCCCCTGGTATTAGATGGGATGCATGCAATTAAATCAGAAGAGTTTTCAGCTAAACATTATGAAGAGCTAGATGGGTTGAAATTAAATCAGAAGAGTTTTTGGCTAATCATTAGGAAGAACTTCCTGACAGAGCGGTTCCTCAGTGGAACAGGCTTCCTCAGGAGGCGGTGGACTCTCCTTCTTTGGAGGTTTTCAAACAGAGGCTAGGTGACCATCTGACAGCAATGCGGATTCTGTGAACCTAGGCAGTTCAGGAGAGGGAGGGCAAGGCAGGGTTGCCTCAGTGCTTAGTTTGGGGCCCCATTCTTACACGGAAATGGTGTAATTGCCATTTTGGGTGCCCAGGGAAATGGTGATTGCCATTTTGGGGTCAGGAAGCAATTTTTCTCCAGGCCAGTTTGGCCAGGGATCCTGGAGGTTTTTTGTCATCTTCTTGGTGTGGAACAGTGGTCACTGCGGGTATGGAGAGGGAGGTATTTGTAAATTTCCTGCATTGTGCAGGGGGTTGGACTGGATGACCCTGGAAGTCCCTTCCAACTCTTATGATTCTATGACTTAATTTGTGTGCCAGGTGAATCTTCTGTGGTTGCTTTGCTGCACAGCAAGTTTGTTCCTTGCTCCCCTTTTATTGGTCATGTCCTGGAGTATCTGACAGCTTGAGTTAGAACTCTGAATTAAGATTAAATACATCCGGAGTGGAAGTGCTTTGCTACTGTTTATCTGGTTGTATTATGTTCCTGCATAATAATTTCTTTTTGTGTAGACATGTTCCTTCATAAAATCCTGAGTTCCTTTATTTAAAAAAATTGTGTAGTTGTACAAGCCTTGAAAACACTAGTAATACAGATCAAGGGGAACAAGCAAAAAAGAAACTCAAGTCTGTTGCCCTAGTGACTAGTCCATACATTTGCTTTCCAATCAACCCAGCCTTGAAGGTAAGAATGACTATTTCAAAGGCATTTGTCCCTTGAAGATCTTGGGGTCTGCTCTACACCCGCATGAAAAGGTGCATTTAGAGAGGTGTACCGGACAGTTCCATTTATATCCTGGTTAAGGTTTTCTACTGCGGAGGCTGAGCTTTTTTCCAAAAAGCGCCTTGCACGCCCTGATGGGAGTGTTGCATCAGGGGTCATTTCGAGCAGGAGCTCGGGGGAGCGTAGCTCCGGGAGTTGGTGCCAGCCCCCCACCCCCCCCAGCGGGGGAATGCCTGCTTGTGTCATGGCTGCAGCAAAATGACCCCATCCCCTGGAAAGGTCCTTGTTCCTCCGACCAGCCTTCTAGGCTTCCTTCCTTCCTTCTCTCTCTTCTTTCTTTCTTGCCTTCTGACATACTTCTTCTGGTGATGTCAGGTGGTGTAGCATATGCAAATAAGTAATGCTAATGCGTTATGCTAATGAGCTCCTGCACCTCTTTTTCTACCAAAGGACCCCTGCTGTCCATTATCAGTCCGTGCCACATGACTCCTGCTGCCTTCGGTTAAGACAAACATGAGCCGCTGAGCTGGGCCGGTGAAAAGTTCACCGCGCTACGGCTACCCAACAAGCCCCGCCGGATACCGCAGCTGTCTGAGCGCCTCCGCTCCAAGCCTCTGGGGCCACCTGCTGGCTGCCGGGAACCTTGCGGCGCATCGCGCATCTTTCCGCTCGGCTCCGTTTGGCTCGCTGGGGCCACCTCGCGTCTTCTCGGCCCAGGGCGCGCTCCCCAGGAGTTCATCTAAAGTTTGTCTGCGGCGCTGTCCCCCCGCCCCGCCCCGCCCCGCTCTTTGCCGTGGGAGCCCTGCCCTCCCTCCTAGTCCAAAGGACGCGTGGGACGGACTGGCACTTTCTGCGATGCCTGGGAGGGGAGGAAATCGCCCTCTGCCCATGCTCAGAGGGAGCTTCCTTTACTGTCTTTCCTTCCTCGGTTCCCCAGGCCTTGCAAAACGGGACAGGCGGAGCCTCAGCAGCCGGTTTGCAAAAAGTCATGGGGCGCTGCTGCGTTGGGTTGCGTCCGCGCTCCGGCCCCTCCCGGCTCTGCCCTCCGATAGGCGACGGAGCTCCCGTTGCGCAACAGGCGGGCGGGGAGGGGAGGGACTCCCCACGCGGCGATTCGGGCCATAGGAGCCGTGGCGCGGGGCAAGACGGGGCTCTTCCTTCCTCTCTGTGGTCGGTGAGTAGCCTTCCCGGGCGGGTCCGTTGCCCCCTTGCCCCTTGGCAGGGTTCCTGCGCTCTAGCCAGCTGCGCCAGGCGGAAATTCGGCAGGTGACACTTTCGCCCCCGCGCTGCTATGAGAATTCTGCCTGCTTGGAGCTCCCGCAGAAGGCTCAGTGTTCAGGATGGGTGGGTTGGGGGGTGCGTGGTAGTCTATAGGGAATGTTGGGGAGGGTTTTAATGTGAGCCACCATTTAGCCCCAGCCAGGACTTGTTTTCAGCGCCAGGGCTGTGTCTCGATACCGAAAAAAAAAGGGAGTGCCTCTGAGCGTGTTCAATTAGTAACCATTAATTGTCTTACGTTTCTAAGGGTTTTAATTACTGTATAATCATGGGCTGTACTGCACCCCGAGCGCTGCTGGGCAGGGGAGGGCGGACTAGGAAGCCCAATAAATAAATACATAAATAAAACTACAGACTGCTGAGGTGCAAAGGCGGTTTCCTGAACAAAGGCCTCTAGGGGAACTTAATTAATGGGTAACAAAACCTGTAGTTTTTTGAAGGGAAGAAAAATACCCTTTTGTTTTTAGATTATGTGTTCCGTTTTAGAAGAGGCAGATGGGAGGGGCGATGCTTTTTTAAAATTGCATCCGGCCAGCTTTTGGGAATATGTTTTATTTAAAAAAAAAAACAGTTAAAGATAGAGTTTAATCTGGGACACTCTTTTTATACAATCAAAAGACTAAATATGACCAACAAGATCTTTGTTGGCTTAGAGAAACATAATAGTGGGGGAAAGCATTTATTTCCTGAATTTCAGTGTCTGGGCCTTGCTGTTGAGAAGCCACAATAGCAGGGCCAGAATGAAAGCGGGCAACCTTACTCCAATATCTTCAGTAGGGTGGTGATAAAATTGCCTTGCCTCGCAAGGTTGTTGTGAGGGTTAACAAGAACATGTGTACGAAACGCTTTGACATATTATGGAAGGTAAGAACTTGGAACAAAATGGGTGAGATGTTCCCCATCACTTTGTCTCGTTCTGGGACAAAATTAATTTCTGTTCACGGCGTCTTTGCAAACAAAGCCCACTGAAGTTACTAGCCCACAAGGTTTATTAAGAGTCTTGTTGCAAACGGTACAGCAAACGGTATATCTAATAGCCAAGTGCCCCTGTGCATGCGGGTATCTAAATCCACACATCGGGGGCACTTGGGGGGCAGAGATTTTCCTGCACACTTGAGGGACTCTTCAGGTGTGCAGAAAAATCCTAAAAGTTTTAAAAAATGATACAGGGGATATTTAAATCCCCCAAAAGTTAAAGACCGTTCCCTGCCTCGCCTCCACTGCAGGAGGAAGGAGAGGGCTGGGCGGCCCGGCGGTTGGAGCTGCACGGGCCTCACCATTGCGGGCAGGGGATGGGAAGAGCTGGGTGCGGGAGAAGGCTCACCTGCGGCAGCTTCCTCCTCTGCATGGAGCTCCCCCCCCCCCCCCATGAGTATCGTGGGTCCCCCCTCCTTGTCTTTTCCTAAATTCCTTATATAGTTGTATGCTATCACATCAACTATTTGCAGTATATTTGTTACAGTTTAGAGCTGTGTTAGATCCTTAGCTTATTAATGGCCAGCAATAAACTTAGAGCTATAGTCGTATGCACACTTTCCTGGGAGTAAGTTCTGTTGAATTCTGTGAGATTTCCCCCCCAAGTTTACATGCATGTGTGGTTGGGCTGTATTGAGATTGTCATTGAGATTGTCATTGAGATTATCAAAAGAATGTGTTTTTTTAAATACAGACACAGTTGCTGCTTTCCATTTGCTTTCAGAAGAGCTGACTCCTGGCTGCCCTCTTTGCAGCTATAATTCTTTTAAACTAAACATATCGTGGCTGTGTATGGGAGAAGAATTGTACACAGAGGCCAGGGTTTCCTGGATTTCACAACCTGCATCCCAGTTAACTGTCTGGCTCCACAATGGTATTTAGTACATATCATACAGTGTGCGTGTGGGAAATGCTGTTGAGTCACAGCCAATTTACGGCAACCCAAGCAAGGGGCTTTCAAGGCAAGGGAGAAGCAGAGGTGGTTGGCCATTGTCTTCCTCTGCAGAGCCTTCCTTGGTGGTCTCCCATCCAAGTACTAACCCTGCTTAGCTTCTCCCAGCAAGGGGCTTTCAAGGCAAGGGAGAAGCAGAGGTGGTTGGCCATTGTCTTCCTCTGCAGAGCCTTCCTTGGTGGTCTCCCATCCAAGTACTAACCCTGCTTAGCTTCTCCCAGCAAGGGGCTTTCAAGGCAAGTGAGAAGCAGAGGTGGTTGGCCATTGCCTTCCTCTGCAGAGCCTTCCTTGGTGGTCTCCCATCCAAGTACTAACCCTGCTTAGCTTCTCCCAGCAAGGGGCTTTCAAGGCAAGTGAGGAGCAGAGGTGGTTGGCCATGGCCTTCCTCTGCAGAGCCTTCCTTGGTGGTCTCCCATCCAAGTACTAACCCTGCTTAGCTTCTCCCAGCAAGGGGCTTTCAAGGCAAGTGAGGAGCAGAGGTGGTTGGCCATGGCCTTCCTCTGCAGAGCCTTCCTTGGTGGTCTCCCATCCAAGTACTAACCCTGCTTAGCTTCTCCCAGCGAGGGGCTTTCAAGGCAAGTAAGGAGCAGAGGTGGTTGGCCATGGCCTTCCTCTGCAGAGCCTTCCTTGGTAGTCTCCCATCCAAGTACTAACCCTGCTTAGCTTCTCCCAGCAAGGGGCTTTCAAGGCAAGTGAGAAGTGAGGTGATTAGCCACTGCCTTCCTCTGCAGAGCCTTCCTTGGTGGCCTCCCATCCAAGTACTAACCCTGCTTAGCTTCTCCCAGCAAGGGGCTTTCAAGGCAAAGGAGATGCAGAGGTGGTTGGCCATGGCCTTCCTCTGCAGAGCCTTCCTTGGTGGTCTCCCATCCAAGTACTAACCCTGCTTAGCTTCTCCCAGCGAGGGGCTTTCAAGGCAAGGGAGGAGCAGAGGTGGTTGGCCATGGCCTTCCTCTGCAGAGCCTTCCTTGGTGGTCTCCCATCCAAGTACTAACCCTGCTTAGCTTCTCCCAGCAAGGGGCTTTCAAGGCAAAGGAGATGCAGAGGTGGTTGGCCATGGCCTTCCTCTGCAGAGCCTTCCTTGGTGGTCTCCCATCCAAGTACTAACCCTGCTTAGCTTCTCCCAGCGAGGGGCTTTCAAGGCAAGGGAGAAGCAGAGGTGGTTGGCCATTGTCTTCCTCTGCAGAGCCTTCCTTGGTGGTCTCCCATCCAAGTACTAACCCTGCTTAGCTTCTCCCAGCGAGGGGCTTTCAAGGCAAGTAAGGAGCAGAGGTGGTTGGCCATTGTCTTCCTCTGCAGAGCCTTCCTTGGTAGTCTCCCGTCCAAGTACTAACCCTGCTTAGCTTCTCCCAGCAAGGGGCTTTCAAGGCAAGTGAGAAGTGAGGTGATTAGCCACTGCCTTCCTCTGCAGAGCCTTCCTTGGTGGCCTCCCATCCAAGTACTAACCCTGCTTAGCTTCTCCCAGCAAGGGGCTTTCAAGGCAAGCGAGAAGCAGAGGTGGTTGGCCATGGCCTTCCTTTGCAGAGCCTTTCTCAGTGGTCTCCCATCCAAGTACTAACCCTGCTTAGCTTCTCCCAGCAAGGGGCTTTCAAGGCAAGGGAGAAGCAGAGGTGGTTGGCCATTGTCTTCCTCTGCAGAGCCTTCCTTGGTGGTCTCCCATCCAAGTACTAACCCTGCTTAGCTTCTCCCAGCAAGGGGCTTTCAAGGCAAGGGAGAAGCAGAGGTGGTTGGCCATTGTCTTCCTCTGCAGAGCCTTCCTTGGTGGTCTCCCATCCAAGTACTAACCCTGCTTAGCTTCTCCCAGCAAGGGGCTTTCAAGGCAAGTGAGGAGCAGAGGTGGTTGGCCATGGCATTCCTCTGCAGAGCCTTCCTTGGTGGTCTCCCATCCAAGTACTAACCCTGCTTAGCTTCTCCCAGCAAGGGGCTTTCAAGGCAAGGGAGAAGCAGAGGTGGTTGGCCATTGTCTTCCTCTGCAGAGCCTTCCTTGGTGGTCTCCCATCCAAGTACTAACCCTGCTTAGCTTCTCCCAGCAAGGGGCTTTCAAGGCAAGGGAGAAGCAGAGGTGGTTGGCCATTGTCTTCCTCTGCAGAGCCTTCCTTGGTGGTCTCCCATCCAAGTACTAACCCTGCTTAGCTTCTCCCAGCAAGGGGCTTTCAAGGCAAGTGAGGAGCAGAGGTGGTTGGCCATGGCCTTCCTCTGCAGAGCCTTCCTTGGTGGTCTCCCATCCAAGTACTAACCCTGCTTAGCTTCTCCCAGCAAGGGGCTTTCAAGGCAAAGGAGATGCAGAGGTGGTTGGCCATGGCCTTCCTCTGCAGAGCCTTCCTTGGTGGTCTCCCATCCAAGTACTAACCCTGCTTAGCTTCTCCCAGCGAGGGGCTTTCAAGGCAAGGGAGAAGCAGAGGTGGTTGGCCATTGTCTTCCTCTGCAGAGCCTTCCTTGGTGGTCTCCCATCCAAGTACTAACCCTGCTTAGCTTCTCCCAGCAAGGGGCTTTCAAGGCAAGTGAGGAGCAGAGGTGGTTGGCCATGGCCTTCCTCTGCAGAGCCTTCCTTGGTGGTCTCCCATCCAAGTACTAACCCTGCTTAGCTTCTCCCAGCGAGGGGCTTTCAAGGCAAGCGAGAAGCAGAGGTGGTTGGCCATTGTCTTCCTCTGCAGAGCCTTCCTTGGTGGTCTCCCATCCAAGTACTAACCCTGCTTAGCTTCTCCCAGCGAGGGGCTTTCAAGGCAAGCGAGAAGCAGAGGTGGTTGGCTATTGTCTTCCTCTGCAGAGCCTTCCTTGGTGGTCTCCCATCCAAGTACTAACCCTGCTTAGCTTCTCTCAGCAAGGGGCTTTCAAGGCAAGTGAGAAGCAGAGGTGGTTGGCCATGGCCTTCCCCTGCAGAGCCTTTCTCAGTGGTCTCCCTTCCGAGTACTGACCCTGCTTAGCTTCTCCAAGCAAGGGGCTTTCAAGGCAAGGGAGAAGCAGAGGTGGTTGGCCATGGCCTTCCCCTGCAGAGCCTTTCTCAGTGGTCTCCCTTCCGAGTACTGACCCTGCTTAGCTTCCAAGATCTGACAAGAAGATCAGGCTATACCAGGCTGCCTTCCCTCCCATGTTCTACCGTAGCTGAGGGCATGTGTTCCCCTTCATTGTGGGGATAGGCTGTGGCTAAGTGGTAGAACACATGCTTATCTGGTCCCTGGTTCAGTCCCTGGCATCTCTGGTTAAATTGTTCTTATGAGCCACTCTCAGTCAGAGTAGACTTATGGGGGATCCGTGGTCAGATTCATTTTACAGCTCCAACCCGGGCAAACCTGAGAGAGATAAAAAATTAGCAATACAGAATACATCCACAGAAGTTGCTAGTCCACAAGATGGGACTGTTGCTGGATCAGGGGCTTGCGGGAGCATTGTGTTCAACATCAGATGCAGTTGAGGATACCCATTCCTTTCAGGCGATGGGGCCAAGTCCTTTAACCCACAACTACTTTTGAGTCTGCTGAATCAACAGCGCCGTTGCGTGCACTGAACTGTGCTCTAGTACGGCTTGCTTTGTTATCGCTGGCAGGTGGATGGAAGTGGTTGTTTAATAATTAAACCGAATCGTAATAAAGAAAAGAAAACTAATGCCGTCACCTTTTCATTGGGCACAGGGGAGTGTTATCTCCAAGGTACGAGCGGTGATCTGCCGTGTCCGATGCTGAGTTCCAACTTGATACTACCGCTAAAAAAAGAGGAAGGGTTGGACCTTTACTGCTGGTGACTGTATAGGACTCTTTTATATATACTCTTTTATATACACACAATAGCACTAACTGGTTTAATTGTTGCTCTTGGACTTACAATTTCCATGTGACCCCTGTAAATCCACACCATTTCAATGTCAAGTTTCCGTGAACACAATCTGAGTGCCGTTGCAAAGTTGTTTCTTTGGAGGAGAGAGAGAAACTGAATCGTGGGAGCAGAATGCTCCTTCCACTCTTGCTATATTAAGGGATATTTCTTTGAATATTTGTGTTCCACTTTCCCAAATAAAATGTGCTTGAAGCAGCTCCTCCTTACAGTGAAAATCAGGGTTTATTAACTGTTATTTATATTTTAATGTAAGACCTGAAGGCCTGTACAAGCCAAAACGCGTCAAGCCAAGTCCATTGCCCTTGTGTGTAAGATCTTGGTGTTTTAACATGAGTTGTGATCGGGCCTTTATGTGTTTTTTAATTCTTTGCTAATAAAATGCATGCATCTCTTTATACTAGGAATAAGGCCTGTTGTGGGAATAAATACAACGGGCTCTAGAAAGAGGCTCTTGGAGAGTGTCAAGGCCTTGGGCACTCAGCGTCAATTTGCTGTGGCAACCTCAGCAGGGTATAATGACACAGAGTCCACCATTTTCTCCAGGGGAACTGATCTCTGCTACCTGAAGAGCAGTTGTAATTCTGTGTGATCTCCTGCCCTCACCTGGTGACTGGCAGCAGTGGTTCCCCAAGAGGGAATAGCTGGTTTGGAGGGCAGAGTCTATGGCATTGTACCTGTCTGAGCCCCCACCTCTCTTCAAACCTCACCCTCTCCAGGCTCCATCCCTCAAATCTCCAGGAATTCTCCACTGGGAGTTGGCAACCCCATCTCCTTCCCAGCCAAGCATCAACCTACCTTGCTCTGAAGCCCCTCTTATAAACACAGGTAACTGCCATTTCGTTTCACCTACCCACAGCCACTGAGGTAACAGTTGAACCTTATGGGGGAACATTCTAAACAAACCACAGGCAGCAGCCATCTTATAAATACAGGGAACTGCCATTTCGTTTCACCTACCCACAGCCACTGAGGTAACAGTTGAACCTTATGGGGGAACATTCTAAACAAACCACAGGCAGCAGCCATCTTATAAATACAGGGAACTGCCATTTCGTTTCACCTACCAACAGCCACTGAGGTAACAGTTAATCCCCCCACAGGAAGGAAGCAGGAGAAGTGTGTTCGTCAAGAGAGAAAGCCGTCTGTCAGAGATTCTGAGGGCACAGAGGCTGAAGGAGTGGGCGGGGAAGAGGAGCAGCACCTAGCCAATGGATATGGACAGCTTCTGATTGACAGGCCAGGGGACCAAAGGCTGGGGTGGCGTGTGGAATGTTCAGGAACGTGCCACCACCAACAGAGAATTATGTAAAAGAGAGAGAGAGAGATTATATATATTAAGCTTTTAATGTTGGCCTTCTATTCTGTTGAACTTACCTCTTTAGGTTCCAGTTATGTCTCTAATATTAACATAATTTAAAAGCATTTTGATTACAGTTTTTAAAAAGGTGGGGGGTTATTTAAGGAACTTGGTAGGATCTATTTCCATGTATATCCCCCCTCCCCCCCAACACTAAGCACTCAGTGACGAGCACTGAATGGGTGAACTGACTCCATGGAAATACAATCCTAGAGGGGATGTGAATTGACAGAAAAATTGCTTTTGAGCTGCAGTGCTCAAAAGCTCACACATGCAGACAGCCTCTTAACGCTTCATCCAAGGAGTGAAAATGCATATGTGTGAAGGGACCCTTGGGACTCATATAACCGTGCAAACCTAATCCAAAGGACAGACACCCTCCTAAGCCCAGTGACTTTAATGGACTTAGACAGGTGTGATTCTCTTTAGGACTGCATTGTACGGCTGGGTTCACACATCACTGGTTGCATCGTCAGAATCTGTGAGAGCCCTACAGAGTCAGTCAGCAACAAGTGTTCTTAAACAGAAAGTCTATTGAGAAAGATCTGTTGTGGTCATCTGCACTTCTTGTGTTAGTAATGGCAGGTACATCTATAAGCAGGTTAGTTATACAGAATTCAAAATGGGGTCCGCTAATACAGTGGGACCAATCACAGTGGTGAAAGTAAGGCGCTCAAAGTACTGGCCATATGTTCCCAAGGAAAAGGTGCTTCAAAAAATGGGTTTCAGTTCCCAGGAAGAAAAAGCGGGAAGGGGCAGTGGGAGACAACTGAAAGATACATTCACAAGCACTGCTAGTCTTCCAGGGTTGGAGCTGTCCACAGCATAGCAATAAGCATGGCAGGAGGAGTGCAGCAGAACATTCCACAGTACTGGCATTGAGGGTGCATTCCTCCCAATGCCCGGGCAGGAGATGGCAGCATTAGCTGACAAAATCCTTCATCCGCCTGGCTTGTTTCACCCACAGAGCAACATCCAGTGAACAGTTTATGCTAGTTAAATAGTATCGCAGTCTCCAATAGATGTATAGCTTCACCTTTATACTGGAATTTAAATATATTATGATAGAACATATCTCACGCTCAGATGTGTCTATTTCTTTGGATTCAGCTTAATAAAGGGTTTTGGGGTTTTTTTACTTTCTCATGAGCTGAAAAGATACCACTACTGTTGAAGTAACCTTCAAGCATTTGCATCTTCAATGCTGCTGACATTTTACAAACTGATTGCCAGGGAGGAAAACAATGATCTTTTTCCTGCTGCCAGAGTCATTAAAAATGTCTCCCCGTCTGGTCTACTGCATTAGCACTGCAGGAGTAAGACCCAGCTTGGGAAAGCGGAAGTAATTTCTCTGAGTGCGTACCGAGAACATTTCTCGTTTGAAGTTTTTAGGAAAGCATTTGGGGGAACAGATGCGAGGAACGTTCGGACAGCCAACAGGTGTGTCCAAAAAGGCATTCGAATTCTTAGTGCTCCTTAAATAACAAGAGCTACCCATGGAGGATTATGTTGAGAATGTGATATTTGAACCAGGCAGTGCCCAATTTTGTGGTGTTTTAAAAAAACTTGGTCTTATTATAGGCCTTCGGGTCTTTGCAAGAGTAGCATTTGCACTGTATATTTTTTAATGGTGGCCACCTGTGAGATGACAGCTGATTTAAAACACATTTTAAAATGAAATAAATAAACAAATCTCACTATAACCCTGGGCTATAGCCCAAATGGCACTTGCTGTCTTTGCAATCCTCAGCCACCCTGTCTCTTCTTGTGGCGTAATAAGGCTGGCCTGCCTTACAGAAATGTACGGATTATCAAGAAAATATGTGAAAAGTATTTGGGAAACTGGAAGTGTCTTGCGTGAGTCCTGTCTAGGAGGGAGAACATCCTGGGTTTCGCATGCATTTGTTTAAAAAGAGAAAGACTCCTGAATAAATTCAACTGTTAAAATTTCATCTCTCCCAATGCAAAATATTTTCCAGGGTAACAGTATCAAGTACTGAAGGATTAAGTTCAGCCTGCTCGTGCGCTGAGTTTGAAAAAACATGGTTTTGTTCATTCATTACATTCCCGGGATGCTACTTTCTGCAAATATCCACTTCTACCTGTAACGTTTTTCTCATGTTCTTCCTTCAAGCAGCTCAGGGTGGCTCACCTCCCTTCCTCCGTTTTATCTACACAACAGCCCTGTGAGGCAGGCTAAACCAAGAGAAGGTGACTTTCCCAAGGTCATCTGTAGAGCTTCATGGCTGAGTGGAGATTTGAGGGATTCTGTGTTTGTGAAACTGCTGAGACGGACAAGTGCAGTCCTCTGCAGCTATTCCGGTCTTTGCCCACGCAATTCAGTGGGTATAGATTGGAGTAACTCTGTCCAGCGTCACAGAAAAAGACAGTAAGGAAAACTAGGGAAGGTTGAATTGTCACCAGTTACTTTTCCTGTGAACAGTCTGTACTTTTCTTGATTGGATCACACCCTGTACTTCCTCCTTTGTATGGCCCTTTGACCGTGTTTGCATCACCTCTTGTGCATTTGTGTGGGCTACCAACTAACGCTTTACCCTGTGCAGCTGACAGCGGACACGAGTTCGTTCATGCTTATGCTAGAATTGTTTAAAAAATCTTTAGTTTTAAGGTGCCTGCAACACTCCTGTTTGACTTTGCAGATACTTGACTATTATTTTAAGCACAGTTTTTCCTCTATGTGTACCAACTGCTGCTCTACCAAAAATTGGGTAGAAGGAAAATTAAACAGCCACTTCTTTGCATTTTCTCCAGTCCTCCAGGGAAAAAATTAAATTATAATATGGCCTTATGTGTACTGTGTAGATCCTAAGATTGTCTGGCAGATTGAAGTTCTAGCTTTTATTTAGTGGTGAGCTAGACTTGTTTTTTGGGCTGAGAGAGCTCAGAAAGAGCTGACCCAAGGCCACCCAGCTGGCTTCATGTGGAGGAGTGCGGAATCAAACCCGGTTCTCCAGATTATATTAGAGTTTGTCACTCTTAACCACTATACCATGCATGCATGCATGACTGAATTATCCGTGCAAGGATTATTTACTAGCTAGAGACCCTTCCAGTCTGATGTTTCCTAACCCCGACTCCCTCTCTTACAGACTAGGCCCAGATTCCAACCCACCAGTCGTTACTGAAGCTCACTGGATTACTATAGGCTGGCAGCTCCCTCTGCTCTGAACCTGGCCTGCCACACAGGGTTGTTGTGAAGATAAACAGCAGGAAGGGGAAACTGTGTGTGCTACCTTGACTTCCTGGAGAAGAGAAGCAATAAAAATGTAGTAAACTCCTCCATGCATTGCTGAGGCAGAATAACACATTGTCATCGTCCCTTACAGAGCATTATTGGGGGCAGAGGGTCATGAGAACCTAACTAGCCCTTCTTGGCATGGCCCTGTCTTGGTCACACAGGAGTATGATGGAATATTTCAAAGTTCACCAGTTCTTTTCTCCCCTTCTGCCACGCTCCAGTTGCTTTGTCAGCCAGCAGACACAGCATCTTCAGACCTTGCTTCAGGACTGTCCCAGTTATATCTTTACAGCATCTTTGCTTGTTGCTCTCACATTGATTTTGTATTTCTTCACAGATTGACGTTTCCCAAAGATGGCAGCCGTTGGCTTGATCTCGTCCTGCACTCGTCCTCTGCTGCCTTTGCTCTGGCCAGGAGTCCCCAAGAGGAGTCCATCCCACTTACACACCACAGCTGGCTGTGCTTCCAAGGATTACTACGAAGCACTCGTGCTGGGCGGAGGGACCGGGGGGATCACCATGAGTGCCCGCATGAAGCGGAAAGTGGGAGCTGGACATGTGGCTGTTGTAGAACCACACGAGGTATAAATGTGGTTGGTCCCCCCCTTGGAAATTCCAGATCTTAATGAAAGTTTGGCTTATTCAGATTCTCATCCCAGAGATTTTCCAGGCAGAACAAGCTCATGAATAAATGATGCATTATTTCCATTTATTGTGGGAGGTCAGGCAGAGAAGAAAATTCCTGCTCAAAATGCATGGCAGCTTTAATTACAAAGTACAAAATATGGCAGGTTTTAGGTCAAAGATCAGTCACAGACAAAGGGCAATTCTGCATTGGCTTTTCCCTCCATTGTTCTACCAAACCCACGTTGGAACAGAAATCCCCCTCTGCGTTGCATGCCGCGGTCACTTTCTTTGATCATCGAATTTTATGGTACCCTCTGCACTGCATGCCGCTTTCACTTTCTTTGATCATCGGGTTTTATGGTACCTTCTGCATTTATGGTCATTTGGGGTGACTTCGCAGTCAGTACAGTGCTGCCCCAGGGAATTTGAATGTGGTTTTGAGCTGTACCTTTGGTTAAAAAAATGGAGGGAAAAGGCAATGCAGAATCGCCCAAAGAAGACAATGTCCTAAAGGGCGTGTGCTCTCGCTACTAGGGTGAGATTGGACTGCTGCCCCATGCACCAATGGACTGTAGCCGCTCTGAGTCCCAACAGGCAAGAAAAGTGGGGATATAAATAAATAAATACAAGTAACCTTTTATATCTTTCATTGTGGCATCTAGCAATGTAACATCCTTTTTAGGCTGTGTTTAGAACAGAAAATCCTTGTTTTGGAGAGATTTTGTATGCCCCCATTCTAAAGCAGTCACATAAAATCCAGGACCTGGGCTGAGTATTAGCATAAGAACATAAGAGGAGCCAATGTTGGATCAGGCCAGTGGCCCATCCAGTCCAACACTCTGGTCACACAGTGGCCAAAAAATACCAGGTGGCCTCAGAAGGTCCACCAGTGGGGCCAGGACACTAGAAGCCCTCCCACTGTTGCCTCCCCCCCCCCCCAAGCACCAAAATACAGAACATCTCTTGCCCCAGACTGAGAATTCCTATCTATACTTTGTAGCTAATAGCCCCTGATGGACTTCTGCTCCATATGTTTATCTAATTCCCTCTTGAAGCCGTCCATGCTTGTAGCCGCCACTACCTCCTGTGGCAGTGAATTCCACGTGTTAATCACTCTTTGGGTGAAGAAGTACTTCCTTTTATCTGTTCTAACCCAACTGCTCAGCAATTTATGGAGTGCCCACGAGTTCTTGTGGCCACGAGTTCCCATGCATAAACTCATAAACCTCGATCATGTCAGCCCTCAGCCATTCATTTCTCCAAGCTAAGGAGTCCCAAGCATTCATCACTAGGTGGTCAACAACAATGACTGCTATACATCGAGATTATTTATTTAGCTAACTCAGCAATTTCTGTCTTTTCTACTGGAAAAGATCTTGGAGAACTACAGTTGTAATCCCAAACAGAGTACGTCTGCATAGTATTGCACTGTTGATCCTTTTAAGTATCAAGCTATGGCCCTTTCTTGAGAGTACCACTCTCCCCCAAGCATCTTAGCTGATATTTAAGTTTATTTTCCTAGGAAGCAATGCATGATAAGAAACAAGGGTGATCGGCACTAACAGTAATTGCTGTGCGGTTAACTCTGTCTCAGTTGAAATTGGACAGTTAGTCCAACTCTAGGAATGGTTTGGTCTGTTCTTGGGGGGGGGGGAGTTCATGCCCCATTTTACTTGAAATGGTACTAGAAAAAAATGAGAATCTGGGAGGGGGAATTTCCCAGTATTCATTGCTGTAGGGAGAAAGGAAACAGATGACAAGATGTTATGTATTGGGATTGAATCACCCTGATTGAATCACCCTTGAGACTGGCTGTGCTTGGAGCACAAGAACAATAGCCGACCAGGACTCTGGAGTAAACCAGTCAAGTAGTAATGTTTTGTAAATAGCCTATCACGGGGAGTGGATGTGTGTGGGGTGGAGTGTTTTGCATGCATATAAGCAGGGCTTCATCCCTGCTAGGGTTGTTTTGTTCTGGCTTAACTCACTTAATAAACCATCAGTTGATCACTCTACGCGTCCGAACCCAGTGTATTTTATGAGAAGTGACTGCTTTTGCAAAGAATGGTTCTAACTTAAGCTCATGTGTGTTGTGAATCCGAATGGTCCATGCCTGGTCCTCCGAAGTGAATTGGGAGTATAGGTATGATCCAAAATCTCAAGCCACCGTACTGAGCTCATTTGCTCAATGAAGAATTCTGGGTCTGGACCAAAGAACTGCACAGCAAGGTTCCCAAGCTGCCATCTTGGGTTGCCCCAGCACAAACAGCTGGCTTAGATGAGCCTGCACATCAGCTGCATGGTGGATTGGATATAGTCATTTTCCCATTGCTGTTCCGCTCTGCTTTGTTGTAGCTCCAGATCTCCTTCCCTGGGTCTTCAGAAGTAAGACTTGTCTGTTTCAGGAGACGTTTCTGGTATCACCTGGTTCATTCTGCTGGGCTTGTGTTATATCTGGGCTGTTGTTTTATTGTTGCTTTTATGGCGAGTTTCTGTTTTTACTTATGTCTTCTAGAAACATTATTATCAACCACTGTGGACTTTGGTTGGGGCGGGGGCAAAGCAGCTGGCAACATCTTCACGCGCGACAGCAAGCGTAATCCCTCCTGGTGTCAAGTGGATCCAGTCCCGAGTTCAAAAGCTGGATCCAGACAAGAACTGTGTGTACTTGGAGAACAACCAAAAGGTAAAACTCCCTTTCTAAAAAGTTGCCGGCTGTTCTTATTCTTGAACATCCTTTAAATAGAGAAACAAAGGGCCAGATCCAACGGTGTCTTTACACATGTATGGGTCGATGGATTCTGTGGGGTTCCAGCTTCAGCTGCAGGCCCCTCCCAGGTCAGCCGGTGCAGCCCAAGGGTCCCCTGGCCCTCTCAGTTGGAAGTAGCTCTTGCGTGACAAGTCGTTCCACTGGGCTGTGCACCAACAAAGCTCTGCACGATCAGTGACTACTAGTCGTTTTTTAAAAAACTGTCTTTACTGTTTTTGCAACCAGAGTCATAAACAGCAAAGTCCTCATTAAAAAAAAAAAAAAAGCAATGCAAAATAAACTCCGTGGTTTGAAAGACCTGGTTTGAGGAACACAGAGCCACCCATTCTGCAGTGCTAAAGATTTAAATTCGGAACGGAGCCGCCTTTAAGTCAAATCACAGCTTTTCAGCCTAGAATAATACCTGGAAATACTGCTTTGCGCTTTCAGTTTTCTAGATGTTTCATATACATCACCACATTATAATCCTTACAACAAACCTGTAAGGTATGTCGGGACTGCTAACCCCATATTGCAGGCTTTTCTGAAACCACTCAGGTTCAGGGCAGAGGAGAGATTTGAACTGGGGGCTGGCAGCTGATGTCCTTCAAACCCAACTGGAGAGCCAGTTTGGTGTGGAGAGCCAGTTTGGTGTAGTGGTTAAGTGCGCGGACTCTAATCTGGGAGAACCGGGTTTGATTCCCCACTCCTCCACTTGCACCTGGCTGGATGACCTTGGGCAAGCCATAGCTCTGTACCAGCTGTTCCCTCAAGGACAGCTTGGGAAAGAGTTCTCTCAGCCCCACCTACCTCACAGAGTGTCTGTTGTGGGGAGGGGAAGGGAAAGGAGATTGTAAACCGCTCTGAGACTCCAAGTGAGTGAAGGGCGGGATATAAATCCAATCTCTTCTTCTTCTTCTTCTTCTTCTTCTTCGTTATCGTGCCACACCAGCTGTGTGTGTTTATTAACGTACATAAATGCCCCTTTATATATTGGTACTTAATGTTCCGTCTTATGTTACAGATCTCTTACAAGTATTTGATCATTGCTCTTGGGCTCCAGCTGCACTATGAAAAGGTACCTTTCTTCTTTCCTTAATAGTATAAACTTTGGCCAGGACTAAAACATCTAGTCTACTCAAGGTCTTGGGGCATTCCCAGAGGGAATTTTGTGTGTGTGGAGCTTTTCCCCCTTTAAACAGCAGACACATACCTCCCACCCAGTGTTTGGGGATACACATAGGCTGAGCAGCATGTTACATGTTAATTTGCTGTTCAGCCTGTACCTATAATTTTGAAATCTAGCTTCTTTTCCAATGTATCTGATAAACTTGACTGACTGACTGACTGACAAACTCTGCATGCACACGAAAGCTCATACCTTGAATAAATCTTTGTTGGTTTTAAAGGTAGCACTGGTCCTTAAAATGTCCTTGAGGGTGGCAGTTGAGGTTCGTAGAACCACAAAGCTACTTCCATGTGCCCAAGAGGACTTTAGGTCTTAAATTTCAGGGACAGGATCACTGCGGTACTGAAAGAACTGTACTTCAAGCATTGTATACAGGGTGGGTATAAGTACTTAGGGTTGGGTTTGGAGGCACAGCTGGAAGCAAACTAAGCAATTTCATTTTTTCCTCCAATGGATATTTGACCCAGAGGCTGAGGACAGATTGGCCGTCTCAGCCGCTCCGCCTCCGCTTCAGAAGCGGAGGCAGAGTGGCTGTTCAGACAGCCGCATCTGCTCCCAGGAGGCGGCCCGGCCGCATCGCGTCCGGCGCCACGCTCCTTCCGCATCAGCCGAGCACCACTTCAAAGTGGTGCTCGGCTGCTGCAGTGCGCCCCGCGCGGCGTCTGCCCGCCGCTCCAGGAAGCCGCCCGCAGTCTGAACGCTGCGGGTGGCTTCCTCCCGGCGGCGTGCAAACACCGCGCCACGGGGGAAATTCCCCCCGCCCCATTCTGCCGTGCAGTGGAGGCGCGGCAGAATGGCAATCTGTCTGCAGCCATAGAAGCAACATAATGGCATGACATTATAGGTAGTTATAGAAGTGGTCTTTTGCTTAAAAGAAAAAATATATAAGGCCTAATTTACATGTAGATTTGGGCTGTGTGCATAATTGTTACGGAAGATGAGTCAGATCCTGTATACAGATCCATTGAAAAGGAGGCAAATCCAGTAGACCGCATGAAGAAAGATGTCAGCTTTACTGCCCCTGTGCTCAAACGATTAAATACAGCATAGCTAATTTTGTTCTGTTACAGATCAAAGGCTTGCCTGAAGGTTTTAAATACCCTAAAATCGGTTCAAATTATTCCATTCACACAGTAGAGAAAACATGGAAAGCGCTGCAGGACTTCGAGGAAGGAAATGCCCTTTTTACCTTTCCAAACACTCCGGTGAAGTGTGCAGGCGCACCTCAAAAGATCATGTACCTCTCAGAGGCATACTTCAGAAAGGTACGGACCAGCCACAAATGGAGGCATCATCGATCAATGCATTTGGGGTGTTATCTGAACAGACATCTTTTTAAATAGTCGAGTTTCGAAAGAGCCATTATCTTCAGCTGTACAGATGCCAGCATAAACGGCTGCAGCACTCCCATCTGTCCGCACAAGCTTTTGGCTTTTGCATTGGGGTGCTGTGATGTCTCTCTTCTCCTTGTTCAAGCTATTATGCAACTTTGTCTTTATTCTTTTATGGGCCTGGTGAACAGGGGGCTTGAATGTTGACAGGTAACCTATTCTGAACTTGGAAAGTCTCGATAAGTCTGTGTATCTGACCTCAGTCCTAGTAGAGGTGATAATCTTTAATTAAATAATCTGTGAGCCAGCACAGGCTGAGAGACCATTTACATCCCAGAGCGAATTACATTCCAGAGATTAGTATATGACTATATGGGATGCTACTGAGGAAAAAGAGAAATGTTCACCATCTGCTGTTTTCCCCCATCAAATGATTCTTGGATGAGTACACAAAATGTTGGGGAAGGCTCATTTACTTGGTGTTTGGCTTGAGCCTGCGTCTGCCGCCCTGAATACTGTCCTCATGAAACAACATCCCACCAAATGAGACAAGTCCATTTTTCAAGTTATAGAGAGGTTGCTTCATGGGTCATAAAATGTATAACTGTCTGTTCATCCATAGGTCAGGGGCTACGTTGGCTCTAAACATAGAACCAGTGACTCCCGATTCCTCAGTTCAAGACTGAGCAGGGTCAGCCCTGGTTAGTATTTGGATGGGAGAACACCAAGGAAGTCCAGGGCTGTGATGCAGAGGCAGGCAAAGGCAAACCACCTCTGAACGAATCTCGTCTTGGAAACCCTACAGGGTCTCCACAAGCCTGCTGTGACTTGATTGCACTTTCCATCATCGGGCAGCTCTTGAATGTCAACATATCAATGGATGATTTGGCTCTTGTAACTGTTGGAAAAATGAGCATGTAACAAAAGGCCTGAGAAATTCAGTCATTATAGGGTTAACTTATGCAACTTGTTTGTTTACCTTTGTTAGCCTGGAAGTAATACCTGGCAGCTGGCCAATTAACTCTAAGCCCAGGAAAACTAAAGGTGTACTGTTTTGCTAACTGGTCAATGATATCAGGTGTTTCCTTTCAGGGGTCAAGAAGGAGAGATCCTCCATTGCAATCTCTCTCACTCTCTATCAGGATGTCTTAGTGTGCAGACGCAGCCCAATGCTGCTTAGTAAGCATGTTTTGTTTATTTGTAGCTAATCCCGTTTACCTTTTTCCTTTAGTAATAAACTTCTTTTAAACTAAAAGAAGCAATCTCTTCTTTCCAGAAAAACAAGATTCATTACTCTGAATTTTCTTGATTATGGGACAAAAGTCCTAACAGTAACGATAATGCTGTGTCTACTGCACCTTGTTTTTATACGCCGAATGCATGTGTAAACACAAACAGCAGTCCTTTAAACCATTTTTTGAAGTTAGGATTATCTTTTCCCCCATCCACCCCCCAGACTGGAAAACGATCCAGAGCCAACATAATCTTCAACACGTCGCTTGGAGTAATATTTGGTGTGCAGAAGTACGCCGACGCTCTGCTTGAGATAATCAAATCAAGGAACATTACAGTTAACTATCGACGCAACCTCATAGAGGTCCGAGCCGATAAACAGGAAGCGGTCTTTGAGAACTTGGACAAACCTGGAGTGACGGAAGTATATCAGGTCAGCAAATGTAATAATTCTGGTGCTTCTGTTTGTAACTGTGGTAAGACTTGACACCATCCTGCGCGTGGTGTGACATAACACGCTTATGTTCCCTCATCTTAAGAAACACGACATATTGGTGAATTAAACGATGTGGGATGCGAAACATAGTTGACATGTTAGATAGGAGAATCTCTAATCCGTACCCTGCTGGTATGGGCCACATAAATCCTTTGTCCGCACCACTACTCCCTTTGCCAGAGTGAAAGAAAGCACAAGACACATCCTTTCACCTGTATGGGGTTTTCCTGATTTTCTGGGAAGGGTGGCTGAGAGAGAAGTGGCTGTGTTCTGCTGTCAGTTTGGTGCAAGGAGAGGATATCGGGGGAGAGGCTTTACATTTGATGGGTGGAACAAAGCATGCAATGATTGAGTCCTAATTTCCCAAGGAGAAGAGACCTATGTACACGCAGGTGAATGCCACTCACTACTTTTGCAGAAACTCTGGCCAGAGATCTAGCATGGCTACCCTATCTGCAATGCACTGTTTCCTGATAGTGGCACCAGTATGAAAGAAATAGGACGTGTCCCTCACCTTGAAAGTAGAGCTTTTGGGGTGAGAAGGCTTACCTCAGCCAAGCTGCTGCAGTGGAGGCAGGATGGTTTTCTGGCTGACAAGGGGGCACCTTAGATTCTAGTTCCTCAGACAGTTAGCTGTCGTCGAACTACAGCTGTGGTCTTCAACCTTTCCAGACTCAGGGCCCATCTTTAAGCCCCAGACGACAGCATGTGACCCAGTGAGAAGCAAGCTCCTCGGTCACGTGACAGGAAGAGAAACAGCTAGAGTTATGACCTCACCAGTGGTGAGAGGGCAGAAAACACCACCCAAGAAGGTTTGCCATAGCAAGGGACAAGACAGTGCTCAGAGGTATGGAGGTATCCAGTCTACCGCTGAGTGACCCAGCCTTACCTTCTTGGCTGTGCCTGTGTACGTGTGAAGAAGCAGGAAATAGGACACCCTGGTTCTCTACATTCATGCACCACCAGCAGTCCATTTAAAAAAAAGCAGGAACAACAGAGTAGTTCCACAGGGGGAGGCTGTGATCTACAAGGTGATCTACAAGGTCAGGATACTTGCAAGCCAGGCTTCAACGGCTTTCCTTCTATCCAAGCAGTATGGAATGCTGCACGTTACGCCGCCCATGGGACCCCCCGACGTACTCCTGAACAGTCCAGTGTCTGATGCTGCTGGCTGGGTTGATGTAGACAAGGAGACGTTGCAACATAAAAAATACCCAAACGTGTTTGGGATTGGAGACTGCACTAACCTCCCTACCTCGAAGACCGCTGCAGCTATAGGTAAATTTGGTCTGTTGTAATCGATTATATTTTTGTACAGATGGTACCAGGTTTTGTACCCCAACCTGAATGGCCCAGGCTAACCCGATCTTGTGAGATCTCAGAAGCTAAGCAGGGTTGGCCCTGGTTAGTACTTGGACAGGAGACCACCTGGGAAGGTCAGGGTCACTACGCAGAGGCAGGCAAACCATCCCTGCGCGTCTCTTGCCTTGAAGACATCCGTAGGGGTTAGCCTTGAGTCAGTGACTCAGAATCAATGCTTTGCATGCAGATGGTTCCAAGTGTGATCTGCAGCATCTCCAGTCAGAAAGGATCTGATAGCAGGGGATGTGGAAGACCTCCACCTGAGACTCTGGAGCCAGTTGGAGTAGACAACACTCACCTTGAGAGACTAATAGGTCTGAAATCAGTAGCCCCATGTACTTGACAGCTTGGTACTACGAAACAACTGGAGATGCATCTAGAACAGGGGTGGGCAAACAGTGGCTCGGGAGCCACATGCGGCTCTTTCACATATATTATGTGGCTCGAAGCTAAATATCATTAGCAAAGAAATATCATTGGACAAATTAATATCATTATCAATATCTGCTTTTACCCCTTTTGTTATTATTTTTGACAGTCTCATTTAATGTTAATAAAAAACAAATTTGCTTATTTTCCAATCAAAGCAGGTAATATTTGTTCATGTCTTGCGGCTCTCAAACCTCTGATGTTTATTCTATGTGGCTCTTACGCTGAGCAAGTTTGCCCACCCCTGCCCTAGTAAGATCAGGGGTTCTTCCACTCACTCCTCTATCATCACAGGATTCGCAATCGTAAGAGCAAAAATAGGCTTATTTCTTATACGAAGTTTCAGAGACAAGCACCATGACCTTTGACCCAGCAGAAAGGGGGGAGTGGCTGAAATATTCCCCCCAGGCAGCCTACAGTCACCTCTGAATGAGTAAACACGACCCACTGCTGCTAATTTTTTAGTGGCTCTTATGCTGAGCAAGTTTGCCCACCCCTGATCTAGAACAAATTAGTTTGGCTCACTCAGTTCCTTGGACATCTGGGGCCCAATCCTGTTGACTGGGAGTTAAATCATGACCAGTACAGGGAGTTAATCATGGCTAGTCTATGCCCCATTAAGCTCATGGGGTCTTGGTTACAAATCACTGTTACTTGGACGAGGTGCTGCTTTATCCCTTCCCTTTCATTATTAATTAAGAGCATCACACACACACACCCCGGTATTGTTGATGAAATTCTCGTGGTTTTTTAAAAGAGAAAATAGAGAACTGCAAAGCAGCTTTAAACAAACGGTCCTCGTAATTCATGGAGAATCAAGCAATATGTTAGGAAGGTTCTGACATGTGATCTCTCTGAGGCCGGGCAGTAAGCATGCAACGTATGTGGGGGGGTCATCCTATAAATAGCTCTTGAGGGAGCACTATCTCACAGCTGCCAAGTAGACTTTCACTGGGTCAGAGAAGCAGCTGTTTACTGTACCACAAATGTGTCCTTGTTAACAGATAACTGTCAAGACTTACAGTGTCTCGTGTCCCGTACTTCCAGTCACCCTGTCTGAACTTCAGGCAAAAATATTTCTCATACTTGACCCCAGGCAGGCAGGTTTGCAAACCAAGAACTTTCATATCTCCGGCGGCAATCCTGCAGGCACTTATTTGGCAATGAAATTCCCCTTGAGTCAGTGGAAGTTATTTCCAAGCCATGGCTCTGCTACAGCTGAATTGTGTGAAACTGCTTTACCAAAGTGATTCAGTGAACTTTAGCTAGGCCGTGGCCCCTCTGTGCAATAGTGACACAGAAGTCACACAGGTAATATACAAGTTCAGGTGATACACTAGCAGGCACAAGCATTCGCATAAGCATGCTTGTTCATCGGTGCAATTAAGAAAACACATCAAACATTTGGGAAGGAAAGTGATCTTCTGTCCTTTTGTGCACTTTCTATAAAACAGTCATAAAAAATGAAGAGCTGTATAATTTCAAGACATCAGCAGTACTTAAGTCAGCAGTGAAAATGTTTCAGTGGTAATGTAAACAAACCCGTACTTTTTATCTCTGATGTAGCTGGCCAGTCTGGAGTACTTGATAAAACCATTTCTTCCATAATGAAGGGGAAAACCCCAACGAAGAAGGTAACAAGTATTTCTGTGGATTTGTCCTTAAATGGGTAAAAGTGTAATTTGGAACATGGAATTTCTAAACCCAGGGTCTTTGTATTCTTGACAGCAATTGTTCAAGCAGTTAACTTTTTAATGTTTTTTTTTAAAAGGTGCTTTACATTCCCTATGCTGCCTCCAAATATTCTCTTAGCAAGGATATATCACCTTTAAAATAACTTGAAGTTTCCTTCTCCTTTTTAAAAATGTGTGCCTCTGTCCAGCTGTGTGATTTATCTCCTGTTCAAGACATATAGGGGACACCGACACAGCAATACAGAAGTTTACTGAACTAAGACATCTTATGACAGAAAGCTAGCATTGTCAAAAGATGTCGTAGAGGCACTCATAAATGTAAGACTAGTTTAGAGGTGAACTGTGATCAGATCAGGCGTGGGTTTAACTTGCACCCATGTTTACAAAAAGGGCTTGTGCTCGAAAGCAGATTGCTATGCCTATCCTTTTCGGAATCTGCTCCTGTTGATCCGACTCTCCGGCCAGATGTGCCCAAACTTGGATTTTGAGTACCTAGAACTGTCTGTAGTGGTCTGACTTCTGAGACTGTCTGAGCTTGTGTGAATTTTTAAATTTTGATGAGACCCTTACATAAAAATAGTGTATGTTTAAAAAATACTTTGCTACCGAACCAAATACTTATCCCCAGAATGTCTGCTCATATACACTCCCAACTCTTCCCGTTCTGGGGCTGCTATTGATGTTGTGATGGATTCCTCATGTCCACTGTCAAATATTTTGTAGTATGACGGCTACACATCCTGTCCGCTGGTAACAAACTATAACAGAGCAATCCTCGCAGAGTTTGACTACAATGCGCAGCCTTTAGAAACGTTCCCCATTGACCAGGGCAAGGAACGGCTGACCAGTTTTCACATGAAAGCTCATATGATGCCTCTCCTTTACTGGCACGGGCTCCTGAAGTAAGTACTTTGTGTCTATATCCCACTTGAGCCAACTGTAAATGCTCAGGCTTAGAGGAAAATAAGCTTACCAACAAGGCATGTCGATAAGGGACTGCGTTTATGAATTCCCTGTGAAGGGAGTCAAACAATGAAGCATTAGTACAGTAGTGAAGAACTTTCAGTTTTGTCTATGGGAAAAGTTGACGTGAACTGAATAGAAATGTGTATGTATAAAACCAACTGCTCCGTCTTGCCAGTTCGAAGTAGAATGCTGCGTACAGCAGCAGCTTCCATTTTACTCAATGATTTCCCATTACAAGAACATTCTAACAGCTTTTGTTTAATAGCTTGTGTGGCGTCAGGCCATTTGTCCTGTTGTAAAATCATGCATATAGTATTTTAGTAAAGGTTTCCCTTGCTCGAAAGCCAGTCCAATACGACTCTAGGGATGCAGTGCTCGTCTCAGTTTCCAAGCCGAAGAGCCAGCGCTGTCCAAAAGACATTTCCGCGGTCATGTGGCCGGCGTGACTAGATGCCGAGGCGCATGGAATGCTGTTACCTTCCCACCGCAGCGGTACCTATTTATCTGCTTGCAATTTCTTGTTTTCGAACTGCTAGGTTGGCAGGAGCTGGGGCCAGAGACGGGAGCTCACTCCATCATGCGGCACTCGGGTCTTGAACTGACCTTCCAGTCTTAACCACTTGAGCCTATATAGTATTTTACAGCATATAAATTCACTTGGCCCACTGTATTCCACAGGACTGCTTGTACCCTTGCTCGCCATAAGCAATACCAAACAGTTATATTTCGTTAAATACTATTTAGTTATGGTCTCTTGTCCCTCACTTGGAGGGGTGGGGAGGGAATGCTTGATTTACCAACAAATTTCACTATAATAAAACGCAACAAATATCACAGTTGTTTTGAGTATTCTAGAATATTTTTTTAAATCCTTTTTTCTCCCCCTGCAGGGGATTCTGGGGAGGTCCTGCTCCAATAAGGAAACTGTTACACCTAGGGTTGAAGTAAAATTCATCTTCTCCTGTACCAACAACCAACCAGTCCAGCATATTTTAATAGGCTCCACAGCTTTCAGAAAGCAGTTTAGAAGATACTAATCTATACTTTTCATGTAAATAAAATCCAGTTTATCTGCAGGAACCTGTCGTTCAGAGTCATCTCTCTTAAAATGTCATGTATTTCTTTTTAAACTCATTTGTTTAAAAAAATCACTAACCATTTAGGCTGTAATCCAGAAGGTGTGAAGTATTGAGTTCCCTGTACTCAGTAGAATGTGCTTTGGAGTAAACATGGGCACATCAGATTACAAGGCTACAAGGTGATACCACTTCTAGCTCAGACGTGAGAAATCATTGTTCAGAATACAGTCAATAGCTGCATGTTTGCCACTTTTTCGTCTACCCATGAGAGTAATACTGAGTTGCTGCTTGCATACTGTATAGGATCTCAGGTTTAAACATGGCTGCAGTGATTAGCAGCGTGACCTGGAAAGACTCCAGTTCAAATCTCTGTTCACTGGTGAACTCTGGGTGGCCTTAACAAGCACAGCCTGTGCCAGATTATCCCCTTCAATCACTGGCCTAGTCATGTGGTGTACTTTGTATGGATGTTAGCAAGTAACACTTGACATTCACAAGGTGTTTTTTTGTTTAGTTTTTCACATTTCAGTTTTCTGTTCAGTTCTAACCCAGTGGTCTTAAAGCCTCTTGTACAATAATTCCTTGTAACACTGTTTGCGCTTAGTAGTGGCCAAACCAGCATTCCCTCTAAGGTGAGTTAGTGTGAGCTAGCTCACCTTTTTTTAGCCTCCAGCTCACACGTTTTTGTCTTAGCTCAGGAAGGATGGCTCCAGAGCAAACTAAGGTATGCAGCAGCCAAATCGCTTGCTCACAGCTTTAATGCCAGCAGCTCACAAGGTAGAATTTTTGCTCCACAGCCTAGAGGGAACATTGGCAGGAACTGCCTTTTTCCTGTAGACTAGCTGTAATTAAAGCATTCCCCTTTCACAGACCCAAGTGTAAATAAAAGGACTTAATCTCGCAGTTTCCCTTTGTGCCACCACACAGTCACTCAGACCGCCCCCAAGAATGCATACAGAGCAACCATAACACAAATACAAAGCTAGTTTCAGAGAAGCTTTATGGGTGGTTGAATGCTTTTTAATCAAGGCCACATTGGCAGAGATGTATGTCAACAACACCTTTAAAGGCAACTGTGGCAAAAGGTGGTGCAGCTGTCGGAAGCAGGAGATGGGAGTGTTCAGAGGCCCTGCGGGGTCTTGCCCATGCCTTGCAGGCAAACCATAGCCAGGCCCATATTTGTGCTGGCACTGGAAGAGCCATCCGAATAAGAGGGAAAAAATGGAAGGTGCCGAGTGGGTGCTGGCAAAAATAGCCAGAGGAATCAAGAAGAACTTCTTGGGGGTGCAACTGGAAAGGCGGCGGCTGGAAGCAGGAGATGGAGCGTTCAGAGGACTGCTGCTGCGACTCTGAAGAGCTGCAACCGGGCCTACAGCGTCTTGGTCTTGAAGTTGGTCAACGACCAAGAGGCCTTGGCCCACGAGCAGAATTACACAATCTCCTCCTCCTCTTGGGGGAACATGGACACCGAGAATCAGCTGCTGGCCGTAAAGAAAAAGAGGAAGCGGGTCCTGAGCAGTGCCGGCAGCTTCTCTGCCTGCTGCACCCTATCAAAGAGGATTCTGTGGAGGGCTAGCAGGGCAGAGGTAGCAGTTGAGACACCCTCCTGGACCTGACTTGAAATCCAGTGACAAGCAAGTCTCAGTTTAAGAACTTTAATTTCTTCCTTTTTAAATACAGTGTATAGATGAACTTGAATAAAGAAGGTTTAAGTACATGAGGCGGAAAACAGCACCTTTAACCAAAAAAAAAAAGAAAAAAGGAAGACTCTTCACAGAAGCTGGAACTTTACTGCCAAGCCAGGCACATGAAAAAAAAAAATAAAGTTACTGAAAAGATGTGTCTTGGACTTCTGAGGTGCCACCAGCTGCTTGTCTAGCTCTGCAATGGTAAGAAAACTGTTCTGTGAATGTTCACCAAGGATGCTTCTGAGACGCATTAAACAGCAGAGGGTTAAACTAGAATTGCAGACAGGTTGCTGATGTTAAAAAGCTGTTTCAATTTTTAAAACAGCACAGGGGACATTACAGGAAAGTAGGGACCAGTGTTCCCTCTAAGCTGAGTTAGTGTGAGCTAGCTCACAGTTTTTTAGCCTCTGGCTCACATATTTCTGTCTTAGCTCAGGGAGGATGGCTCCAGAGCAAACTAATTTGTGTAGTAGCCAAATTGCTCACTCAGAACTTTAATACCAGTAGCTCACAAAGTAGAATTTTTGCTCACAAGACTCCACATCTTCGAGGGAGCATTGGTAGAGACTACAAAACCCACACTACAAACACCCGGGTACGTTAGCCATTAACAAGCATGCAGTAGCCTGTAGGCCACCCTTCTAGAGTATAGCTAATTTATCTACACTTGAGCAAGGAACAGCCTCTTCAACAGACACCTAAGCCTGCAAATGTCTTTCCCATTAGCTTATATATACTACAATGGAGCTTCACTGTTGCTACTGATCATCCCAATTACTTTAGGGGGAATCGACTTCTGGCCACGCATGCACAGGATGGAGCTGAGACAGCTGCAGAATGATGAGAAGGGATTGTTTTCACTGTTCTGTCTGGAAATACCAGAACTCCAGGAGTCCAAAACATAGGCAGCTGGTGAGCAGCTTCCAAATACACTGTTTCAGGTTTCTCCTCTACAGGTAATCAACAAATAACTGTGTCATACATAACACTTACCAGCATTTTCATCAGTTCTTCTAAGCTGTTCTGGATGTACCCATACACATGGTTGAAGAGCTCCTCCTTCGATCGTGTTCCGTTCAGCTGAACTGAAATGTAAGGATTGCTGCTTAGAAAGATCTTTTTGCTGCGTTCAGCACTAGGGATGGGCATGAACCTAAAAAAACCTGGTTTGGGGTTCAGGGCAGCCCCCGAATCGAGCCAAAAGACCCACCAAACCAAGCAGGTCTGGTGAGTTTGGTTCAGGGGGAATCACCTGGGGTTAAATGGCTGGCAGCGGGAGGGGAGGGGGTGTGTGGGGGAGCAAAACCAATGGCTCACTCCGCATCGCTCAGCTGTTAGGTTTAAATGGCCTCAAACAACCAAACCAGACAAAAGTCTAGTAAGTGTTCAGGGAAAGTGCCTTCCCAAAACATCGGTTCGGGGGCCCAAATTTTGGCTTGTGAGCCAGTTCATGCCCATCCTTATTCAGCACACTTTCAAATTCATGAAATAGGCTAGTTATTTTGGGGTGGGGGGTGGGTGCTAGCCAGCCATGGGTGTCAACATAAAGCAGTGGTTTTTTTTAAATCTAGCCAACACAATGGGAGGGGGAGCATAACAAATGTTTGATCCTTTGTAATCATCACTTTGCGTGTCGTGCTGAAGGTGAAGGTGCAGCTACATTCTTGGATGCAATGAGGGGGGAAAACGCCTCCAGCCAAGATCCTCAACAACTACAAAAAGACAGAGCTACATGTTCTGACACAGGGGTATCTCCAAATCAGAAGCAAGTAACAGAGAACATGTGGCTGAGCACAAGGTCCTTCACACTCTGCAGCTTCAGAATTCCATGTATCTACACTGGCAAGGGATGACAGAGCCAACAATTTGGGGGGGGGGGGGGGGGGGGAGAGATAAGTACTTGTAAACATTCCAGATAGTTAAATGCTTGCATGCTGCCTTTCTACCCATACCAATGCTCCGGGCAGCTAAGAAACCTAATTTAATTCACAATTCACACTGAAGAATTACTTGCACTACTGGGCTGTTAATTTAAATCTGTGCTATTCGAACATATAATTAGGAAGGCCCATTAACCAGCAATGCTTACAGTGCTTCAGTAACAGTTTTAGCAACACGTTTCTGACCCAGATCATATTTAAATTAGCAAACAAGCACGCTCCTTCTACCCAGTTCACTTACCTACATCAACCTGAAGATCTTCCATTACCTTCTTATGTTTGACATACATGGGCCAGACATGACCATCAAATAATCCGGGTGGATCTGGTACAGTGTAATTCCTTGAACTAGATGTTTTCGAAGGGAAGAAAATTAATCTCAATTTAAGATTTAGTTCAAGCAAGTTAACCACAGACTCACGTCAAGTTCATCAGCAGGGCAGAAAATGAACATTCCGATTACGGAACACCTCTTGCACCCCCCTGAAGAGAAGCACACACCTAAGACATGGGTAGCAACTAATGCTCCCTCTAAGCTGTGGAGTCTTGTGTGCAAAAATTCTACTCTGTGAGCTGCTGGCATTATTTATTTATTTATTTTATTTATACCCCGCCCTCCCCGCGAACGGGCTCAGCTGTGAGCGAGCGATTTGGCTGCTGCATAAATTCATTTGCTCCGGAGCCATCCTTCCTGAGCGAAGACAAAAATGTGTGAGCCAGAGGCTAGAAAATGGTGAGCTAGCTCACACTAACTCAGCTTAGAGGGAACACTGGTAGCAACCTCTCTGTGGCCCAAACTGCTTGGGGAGAGGGGGAATCCAGCTGTAAACATGCTAGCAAACAAAACTGGCTGGAGGGGAATCGGGTGTACTTGGCCAGACATGCTAACAGGAAGCCAAGCCCCATCAGCAACTCACGGACTTGCCTTGGACTTGACATAGTCAAGTCTAAGGGAATTCAGTCAGGCGGCCCTTTCCGCAACTTTCAGCTCCCGGGCTAAGGAGTGCTGGCCTTCAGTCCTTGAACAGATCAACAGCTTACAAACAGAATCTGGCTGAGACACAGCTTCCCTCTTGAGTTACACAAGAAGGAAACCCAAGCTACCAGCCACCGGTTGATCCTTCACTATTTTGCTGTTCAGCCACTGTATTAACAGTTTGTAAATTGTTTTGAATGCACTGGCACAAGAGGAGTATATAAATGCAAAAGAAAATTAAAATGACAGCTGTTTATTATTCTTTCAAAATGGCCTACCTTCTCCTCCTCTTGCACTCTTCATAGGGAATAGAAAGAAAGAATCGGTAGTCAAATACATCAATTAAGGGTCTGCAAAAGAAAATGTTCTGGTTTCAGTTAACCTTACTGCTTACCTGCCCTGTACTGCACTGTACAAGCGTTCCCTTATTCTTACCCATGCCACCACCCTCTTGAATTAGTTATCGATCCACAAATAGTTCCATTTTACTACTCCATGCCTGCTAAGTTTAATTTGCCTTTTGCAAAGGACTTTGTCAAAAGCTCTTCAGAAGCCTGAGTGCACAACACCACCAAGTAACCCCCAGCAAGTCTGCTGACCTGTCTTTACAGGACTGCTGAGGCAAGACTCTGCTTTGCAGAAGTCATGCTGATTGCCCCTTAGCTGTCAAGCGTGTGGGAAATGCTGGCTGAACCTCTTACTGACTTAGAAGAAGAAAAAGATTGGATTTATACTCCGCCCTTCACTATCCAAGGGAGTCTCAGAGCAGCTTACAAACCCCTTTCCCTTCCCTTCCCCACAAGAGACACCCTGTGGGATGGGTGGGGCTGAGAGAGCTCTGACAGAAACCGCTTTTTTCAAGAACAGCTGTGCCAGAACTACGGCTTGCCCAAGGTCATCCAGCAGGTGCAAGTGGAGGAGTGGGGAATCAAACCCGGTTCTCCCGAATTAGAGTCTGCACACTTAACCACTACACCAAAATGGTTCTCTTAATCTCAGGACTGTATATAAAGCACTTCAGACATTGATATGCAGTGTAAATAGGAGCATTTTTGTTCCCACCAGAGTTAGTTTGCATGTTATCCCTGCAAACCCTCACTGACACAAAAGCAGTGGGCCAAAACAGCAAACCACACTCCCATCCTAGTCTAAAGCTATTGCAGGGAGACAAGGAAAATATCTGACTGATCCAAACGCTCATTAAACCAATAGCACTTTAAAACCTGTGATTAAGAACATACAGCATCACTTACAAATAGGTTAACTTCTTCTAAGCCCCTCCATAATGCTGTGTCCAAACCACTGACACCCAGCTGCCTCTTTCCCGCTTTTGTGACATGGTCACACGCCACAGTAAACAGACGAGCAAGTAGTTCTTCCCACACAGTCAGAAGGCACAGAAGCAGTGAAAGTTTATCTCACTGCAACCTGCTCTCAAGGGCCTCTCTAATCAAGACTTCCCACACGGTGCCCGTTATATCAGCTGAACACCTGCTGAGAGTAAGCAGCCTTCCTACAGCGTTTGAAGCTTTGCCCAGACTAGCAGAGGATGTATCTGACATGTCCGGGAACTATGAAGTAACGGTCCATTCAGAACTTGTTAAACAAGGCACCCGTGTGCCTTAGTTACCTGTAAGTATAAAGTAAGAACCCTTCGACAATAAGGATATGGATGGTAGTGTCCTTCTCCTCTGAATTTTCTATCGTTCCGGCATCTAGTGTGTTAATGCCGTGTGATCGTTCAAACTTGATCGGGTTTTTCTTCCAGGCACTGATGGTATTCATCATAGCGTCCATATCCAAAGCACTGATAACTAAGACAAAAGACCAGCAATGCAATTAGGGCCATTCAATTATGTGGGGCACGACAGACAAGCAGCCTGAGTTCCAGGGCCTTCCGACGCACACTCTGATCATGCAAAAATGCACCTTCCAGAACTAGAGTGACAGATTCTTCTCGAAATAAACTGATTACTCCGTGGATATAAACAGAACTTACCGTCATACTGTTTAAATCCATCTTCAACCACTATCTCATCCTGGGGCTGAAACAGAACAAAAACTGTCTGCAGTTTCACAAATTCAACACCCCTTTTAAGAAGAAAAAACGGACAAAATATCCTGAATACCCGCTGCGGCCAGACAGCAATTAAAGCCGGACTTTCAGCAAGCCAAGGCAGCGCAGAATGGCAAAGCGGTGAAATGACACTTTCGCCTTTATCTCGGCGTTGGCATTGAGACACCCTAACACATTTGCAAAACAAGTTATCCAGACAGCACACCAGGGTGTTATCCAGTAGGTACAGAGCAGTATCCTGCTCCAGCCCCCCCCCCCAACTGACACCTTGCAAAATATAAACAATTTAACAGAAAAGACTCAAGACAGGAATGGCATGAGCCATAATTAAGTACCCAAACAAGGAACAAAGGTATGTTGAACATGGAGGTAGGCAAATTTCACAATGCTCCAAATTTACGTATCTGGAGCTCACAGTGCCCCATAGAATATCCTACAACATTACTACAATCGGTGATGCATTTAAGAATGTTTGTGCAGGAGCCGAGAAAGCCAGAAGGCTTCAGCCTCGTTCACCTCTCAATGCCATTGGTTTTTAAAATTCAGACCCGGACTCCTTCCCTCCTCCTTTCTACGTGATTGGAGCAGATTTTCAACTTAAACTTGAAAATCTGTTGTACGCTGTTTGAGCCTATACTGGATTGCGCAAAGCCCCAGAAAGTCCGTATTTGCAAACAAATTACATAACATAAGCGAAAATCCATGTTATTTTGCTCTCCCCCTTTCTTCTAGCCATACGCAAAGGCCAAAATCAAGTCCTTACGCCTCTGCAAACACCAACTGCCTCCCACACGCAAATCTTCATGATCCTAAGGACTAAAAATTGGCCTAGCCAAGAAGTGCCTGGTATCAAATCCTGTGGGGATGTTTCATTTGTTTGTATACGCTTGCATGGAATCACAGAAAACACAAAGTGCCATAAAAGCAATTAATTATACACTGAACACCCTCCCTCCCACACAAAAGTGTACTGTAAGTTTCAGACTCCTACAATGGCAATGGTTAAAAAAAAAAGTGGCAACTCCCACTTTTGTTGACATTAATAAAGTGAATGCATTACTCACAGGACATGCGGTTACTGGACAAATCAGCCAGTTTATGTTGTTTCTTTTATATAGTGGCTGCCATTCAGCACAGAGATACCTGGGCGACTGCTTTGGCAGGGTCACGGTGGGAGTTCGACCTGTGCGGCTCTTCTGAGCTGAAAATTAGCAGTGTGCCAAACCAACCCAGGGTGTGTATAAGTAACCTCAGAGCAGTTCTGACTAATCGTAGTGTCACAATTGTGCATACTATAAACCAGGGCTTTTTTTGTAGAAAAAGCCCAGCAGGAACTCATTAGCACAATAGGACACACCCAACAGCAAAAACTCATTAGTATATTAGGCCACACCCCTGACAGCACACCTTCCTCTTATGGCTCATCGGGAACCTGAGGAGGCGAAGCAGTTTAAACTGTCTTCCCTCCCTGGACTGGATTGGCTTCCCCAGGTGACCTGCAGCTTGCAAAGCACCTGGGAAACCTGTGGGGATAGGCTGTAGCTGTGGCCAATTTGGAAGCCAGCCAGAACTCCGTTCCTGTGCGTTCCTGCCCAAAATTAGCCCTGCTATAAACTAAATCACCTTTCAAAGTATTCCAGTACCTTTGAATACGACAGGAGACTCTAGCTACTACACCCTCCACAGACACTGCACTAATACTTCCACAAAGTGCGGCCCACGTTTTAAGGATTCAGCCCACAGCACAAAACCATCTTGCACACCATCTGGTCTGTTGTAGCATTTAGTACACATCCTACTATAAAGCAGATTAGTAGGTTGCCAGACACTTCTTGTTTTCAATGCAGGCAAATATTCCCCAGACGCTAATGCAAGCCCCTTATCTGAGACTGGCACAATCAGGCATCGGAAGAGGGAGCTTCCTATTTAGTGGATTCATATGAAGGTCAACTGTCACTGCTGTTGCAGGAAATGCAGGGGCTTAGGCAGGAGGAAGGCTATGGACCACATTGCCAGGCTCACCTTAAAGAAATCATCCTGGTGCACAACACTACAGTTGGGTAAAGCTTGCATGAGTCTGTTGGTGAGGGTGGTCTTCCCACCATTGGTGACCCTGAAACAGGAATGGGGGAGGGGGGAGAAGAATGTTGAAGCAGCTTATAAGAACGATGAAGTCGTTTGAGTTACATCAGAATCTCTGCAAAATCCAACACTGGAAGCCAATGGGCAACTTCTCCGTAAACAAAGATCATAACAGCCTTGCTTTGCTGATTTAAAGACTGCTGAACTTCCTCTATCCTGATACAGTGACTCCAAAATACATCCTGACTAAAAATACACTCTCTACTCCTTATCCACTGTTTGCCTTCTCTTTCTTACACCCCACCCATAGTTACCTGGCTTATTTTATTATTTGTTTATTTCTTCAATTTCTATTCCGCCCTCCCCACAAGCGGGCTCAGAGTGGATTACAGCAGCGATTTCACAATAACAATTAAAACAGGTATAACAAAAAAAGTTAAGATGGCTGAAAACAAGAAACTATATGTTGAGAGCAGACGGCACTCTGAATTACAAATACAGTTTGTTGTTGCCATTTTAACCCTCTCCTGCAAGCTACCTACGTATATGTGCTTAGTTGTCTAGCTACAGTAAAGTAGCAGAGATTGTTTTTGCTGCTGTTTTTCAGAAGAGGAAGGAGCTGGTATTAATATAGAAAAACCATCCCCACAAACTTAAGTCAGATGGAAGAGGGGCGCAAAGAGAGGAAAAAAGGATGACATCACAAATGCAAAGGATGTTTTTGGATCATCAGCCAATAAGATTAGTACCGAAGAAGGGGAATCTTTTAAATTAATTCAATTAACCTCCTCTTACCTTCAACATTCAAGCAAGCCCTCCATAGTAACTTTTTCCAATTTTTCACCCTTTACCACCTCTTATTTCCATATACATCACAACAATCCTGATCGCCTCAACCTGTTTTTATACCTTTAAAACCTATTTATTTTGGAGGCTCTGTGACACGATGCCAGTTATCTCACACTTTTAGTGTTACTATTTCGAGACTTTATGTTATTTATTTATATATCCCCCCAAAATCTTCCTCCACAAAACTCTGAAAATGGCGTAATTCCCCCCCCCCCCCCGGCCGACCATTTTACTCGCAGGACAAACCTGCGTGGTGTGTCAATCTGCGGGATACGGGGGAAAACGTCTTACTACTACTACGGTCACCCAACGAACTTCACGGTAGAAAGAGTAGTAGAATTGAGGCAGCAGAGATACAAGATCAAGATTTTAGGTATGCCGGCCTCTCCCTCATCTACGCCCTGCACCTCAGCACAGGAAACACGTGGGAACAGAGACTTCCCGAATCGCCATCGTGCGGGGGGGGGGGGGGGAGGGATTTATTCTTTGTTACTATGCCGCGGGAAACTCCCAACAAATAATTAACTTGCACGTAAAGCCGGAACTTCCCAGCCAGCGCTTGTCTCCATTGTGCTAGCTTTCTTTTTTCTTTGTTCGCCTGCGGTTTTATTATTTGTGTTGCTCGTAACAGTGAGCCAAGATTCAAAAGTGCAAAAGCAGCACATCAATATTTAAAAGGAACCCATCAATGTCATGCTGCCTTTAAAAATAATAAACGTTTCTTTTATTGAAGAAAATTTAAACAGGATAAACATCATATGTAAAACTTTGTTACATTGAATTAAATATTTTTCTCATGTACATTCAATACCTAGCTTTCTACTTGCAGGGAGTCAGCTGTGTGGGGGGGGGAGCGGACTAAACTTTTTGGGGGGGGCGGTCAAAAGACTTTTAAAAATGTGCCTGCGACGCACACTTCCCCCGGATCTGGTCGATTCAGTCCCTCCATCCCGCCACACGTGCAGACCACACACACACACGCTTCCCCTCCCCATCTGCTCACCCGCCGATGCCGATGATGACTTGCATGGTGGGCGAAGGCGCCGGCGATTATCTCACAGAAGTTGGTACTGGGAAAGCGGGAGCCAGGAGAGAAGCGAGCGGCTGAAGAAAGGAGGAGGAGGAGAAGGAAAAGCGCCAACGTCAGCTACTCAGAGCCGCCATAGTCTCCAGAGAACGGCTGCAGCAGGGAAGACCCGTCCACGCTTCGCCGATGCCGCTCCGCGAAAGAGAGAAACGCGTCCGACGGCGCCGAATTCCTCCCTCCTGCTCACGCCCACCACCCAGCCCACGGCGCTGATTGGCTGCCGGATATATCGTTATCGCCACTAGAAGGCCTGGAAGCGCCAGCCGGCTCGAGGCGCCGGCCCTCGGCGACCAATGAGAGGCAGAAAGAAGTGTTCCGAGCGCCCATTGGCCACCCGCTTTCTCCTTGGGCCTCGTCGTTCCCGCCCTCCGCGTCGCGCCCCCTCATGACCTTGTCATGCTTTTCTCTCCGCGCGGTTCTCCGCGAGAGAGAGAGAGAAAGGCGGGGAGGCGGCAAGGGGGTGTGGTTTTGGGGAGGCAGGGCGGATGCGTCATCAGGTCCCCTCCCGCCAAACAGACGCACAAAATCACGCCGAACGAACACACAGAATCAAAGAGGACACTTTGGGAAAAATTCCGCGCGCTCGTATTACAAAAATGTCAAGCAACCTTTTAACTTCCTCAGAAGTGTATTTTGCGCTTTGTCCTCATAAAGACACACAACTGCTGTGGTCAGAGCAGAAGAAAGGAAAGTGAACATAAATCCATTGTTATCTTCCAAGTGGAAACTAGGCCAATTGCTATTTTACTTTTTAAAGTGCTTTTGTACACAATGCCCAATTATCTCTCTTTTTGCAAAAAAAAAAAATAGTCAAGTGGTGGAACTCTAAATTGCCTTGAGATTCTTGGGAGATAGGTGGGATAAAAAATGTACCATTAATTTGGAAAAACAGGTCGCTGCATTGTTCCAAGGCAAAGAGGCACACGTACAAGCTGTAGAACATATTTTATTTTATTAGCGCCAGCCAAATTGCCCTGACCAGGATCACCCAGGACGGTCAGATCTCAGAAGCTCAGGAGGACTTGGATGGGCAACCACCAAGGAAGAGCAGGGTTGGTACACACTGGCAGGTGATGGCAAACCATCTCTCTGGTCTCTTGCCTTGAAGAGGGGATGTCATAAGTCAACTACAACTTGAAGGCATTTTACACCACACAAAATGAGGCAAAAAAATAAGCGAGCTGTTGATTTCTCCAAACTCTCCATCAGGCTATGTGTTCCCGGGGAAGGGGGGGGGGGGGAGTGGACAGTGATATTTCCAGCCATCATCTTAAGGCGTGATCCTTTTGTTGCCAGCAACCTTGTCTGAAATGCTGATGGCGCTGGGGTCAGGGTAAATGTCCAGCCTGAGAAAGAACTTTCTGGAAGTCAAAAACGTACATACTTTCATGTCATTTGGGTTGGTCCTAGAAAATACTCTTTGGCCTCTGTCTGGCGTCTCCACAGATGCAGCAACAAACATTTATTTTTTATTGTTCATTAAAACATTTATACCCTGACTTTTCTGATGGTTCAAGGTGGCTTAATAATAATAGTCACAAACGGTTAAAATAGTAAAAAAAATACTTCACTTGTTGACTTTCTGCCTTTCAGACAACTGTCTGACAAAGTGGAGTCAGGCTCACGAACACTTATGCCACAATAAATGTTATTTTTCAACGCACGACAGGATGATGAGATTTGGGCTGCAACAGAGTAACACACTCTGAAAACTCTCATTAAAGGCACAGGTCTCTTGACAAGAAAAGAAAGAGGTAGTAGCAAGCCTAAAGCACTCATTCACTCCACAGAGTCCACATTAAATTATGCAATGAATACTCACAAGAAAGCCTCAGTGACTGATACAAGGCTTCAGAACAAAATCTAGTTCCTATTGGTTCTGCATTGTTTCTGATTTCCCACATTCATGCAAGAGTGCAGTGACCAAACAATTACAGAGGCCCTTCTGACTGAAATGGTGTAGTTTTAAGATGTTAATTGAGAGAAGCCAGGTGCAATTAAGGCTGCAAGCCTATGTACTGTTGCATGGAAGTAAGTGCCATTGACCTCAGCAAGATTTGCTTTCAAGTAAATGTGCCAAGGACTGTAAGATAAAAGAAGGAACAAGTACCCCACCCACAGGATTAAAAAAAATGCCAGGATGTTGAAGAGACCTGATGAACTAATTTTGATTGGGTGGTGAAGGGGATAGATGTGGTGATTGATTACTCATGTATCTTTAGAAGGAGCTCGTTAATTCTTTTATTTCCTTTTTAAGGAAACTTTTGTGTTTATGCAAGGTTCAGACTTGGTTCTGAGTTCATTCTTAAATAACTGTCCTTTCTTTGTAAAAAGTTTTAATATATGCAATGAAGAAGTAGGTGATAGTAAGTAAATCGTTATATTACTTACAATATGCTAGTTAATAAGCTAGATAGCCAAAGTGCAATGAACTCATCCATGTTCTTAAAAAGCCATAAACCTAAATCAAACTAATTATAGCAAAATAACTGGCTCTTAAATAAGTGGAAGGCCTGGATTACTTGGTTGTTCTACAATATGACATGCAACCAGTTTCTGAGGCACTCCTAATTTAAAAGACTATTTACTTAAAAAAAAAATCTTTGTTGCATTCAAAAGTTAAAACAATGGTACAGCAACACCAGTAAAATGGCTAAAACAGAACAAGACAAAAAAAAGGCCTTCAATATAGCAAGTATAAAGTTCTTTTGGAATTGTTCTTTGCCAAATAACTTAAAATAGGAGATTAGGGTCTTTTAAACTTGGTAACCAAGACTATTTACTTTAAAAGGTCTTATGGGGTATATAGGATATGATACAAATGCATTATTTTAAAGTATCCTTTTGTTTGCTTTTTCAGTAATATGAGAGGGGAGTGAGTTTGTACTATGTTAGGACTTCTCTTGAGGTGTAGTGTATGTAACATAAAGCAAATTTAGCAACTCTTAAACTGATTTCTGGTGTTTGGCTTGCCTACACACACACACATTTATATGTTGCATAGGTTAGGTATGTCAATAAAAAATTATTAAACCAAATCATCCTAAAACATGTTAGTAATGATTTCTTGTGGAAAATAGTATGTTGGCCCTCAGTAACCTGTTTAACTGTGGGAAGACTAATTGCCTGCTCTTGTTTTTGACTCTCAGGCTGAGCACTGCAATGACAGAATTTCTGGTTTGTTTCAACTGTTGTATTGGTGACCAGCCCCAGCCGGTAAGTTGACCTAAGAACAACTCCTTTGAAAGACCCCTCATACCTTCTGGTGTGGGGATATTAGGACTTGGGGATCTCCATTCCTATTTGGTTCTTCAAAGCTTATATCCCGAAAATCTTGTTCATCTCAAAGGTGCCACTAGACAAAAATCAAGTAAGTCTTCAGTGGTGAGATGGGTTTAATTGCTGTTAGTGCAAGATCATCTGACTTTACATGCTCAAAAAGATCTAGTATATAAACCCTAGTGAAGGCTTAGGGGAATGCTAATTAAGGTGCTCCAGTTGTTAAGGGAGTTGGTGCTAGTGAGAGCTGTGAAGCACAGCACATGAATCGTGTCTGAATGTTATGAGGGTATGGATAGCAAGCCTAGCTATGTAGGGAATGCAGAAAAGTTATAATTCACTTGAGAACAGGCAGAGAAACAAATATATTGCACAGAAAATGGTAACATGTCAGGAGTTAATTGTAACAGTTGTAATAATTTAGGGCTTAGCCTGGCTAAAACACTTTGAGTTTTTCTCCCCTCTGCATTTGAAAGAAGGCGCACAGAAGACTTGACAGGAACATGATAGGAGAGCCAACAAACTTTGTACACATCACCCATATTGGAACAAAAGGAGCATCCAATTGCTTTCCAGCTGTAAGTATGTACTGGTTGAAAAAGTCATACTGTATCCATGATAAGTGTAGATAGATTTCACCAAGTGTAGATGTGGCCATTGGATTGTAGTAGACTTAATAGAATAAAATGGGAGGTTCTTAGTTTAGTATTCTTGGGTTCTAAAATGTAACTCAAATCTCTTTTTTTTGGTATTGGGTTTCTTTGTTTTATATATTTTTTGTTGCTGTGAGCATATTAAAAAGTTATTTGGGAGAGAAAAGCAGGATATGAATGTTTAAATAAATACCTGTATCTAAAGTTCAAGTGACACATAATTTAAAATGTTGTGCATGGAGTTAAGCACTTTTGGTGCGGGGCTTAATTTTTGTTTGTAGAGTAACTAGTTTCTTTGCACTCCATGTTGTCTCTGTTAATGCTGACGCAACTGTACTTAATTGATTCAGAGGCACTTTATTGTATTGTTAAGCATTTGTAGAAAAAGCCCAGCAGGAACTCATTAGCATAATGGGCCATACCCAACAGCAGAAACTCAGTCGCATATTAGGTCACACCTAAAAGCTCATTAGCATTTTAGGTGGGGGGGGGGCTGGGAAAGCACAGGGCAGGCATGGGAGCTTGCCTCTTCCCTCCCCCCCAGCTTCTCCGCCCCACTTCAGCATCACCTTTCTAGTCTCCCCCTCCCCCCTGCCACCACGGCTATTGCGGAGAGACTTGGGGAAGTGCGGGGTCGAGGGGAGCATGGTTAAATGTCTTTCAAAGGCATTTTCGACGTGCCTGGGTTCCCTGCCTGCCCTTTTCCAGCTGTGACATGTCAGCTAGAGAAGGGAAGGCAGAGAGAGGCTTTACCTTGTCAATTTCACTCTCAGCTGACTGGTGGGGAGTGAAATTGACAAGGAAATCCCTAGGGGCTCCCCAGAAAGAAAGACTGCATTTTAATATGCCGCCTTTCCCATGCAAGCCAGAGGTTTTGGTTGTAGGTGTGGCCTACTCAGGAGCCAGCCAGAGCTCCGTTCCTGTGTGATCCTGCCCAAAAATAACCCTGTTTTTAAGTAATATTGACATTCAAGGTAACTTATATAGTCTATTCTCTTTTTTTTTAACCAACACATGAGCATTTAAATTGTGAGGAGCCCAAATAAGTTATTATGTGCTGCAGTTCTATGTACATTGAACATGCTGGGACTTACTTCTGAGAATTGTGCATAAAATTGGAACTATGTATTTGTTGCAAAGGTGACTTCTAGTATTAATATTAATGAAATATCTAGTGAAATCAAGGTTGTTTGTACTTGTCAGGGCTCCCTCCAGACTTGGGAGAAAATCAGTTCCACTAAAAGCTCATCAGAGCCATGACTTAAATGTTCAGGGAGCAGCTGACTATGTCTGGGCTGGAATTAAGGAGCTTATTTTAATATAGTGCTTTATTAATTGGTCTGGGATATTCGGATGAGATGAGTTGAAGCAGGACAAGGTACTTATACAGTATGCTTTCTAGGTTGGGCCAATGCAGGAACAGATGAAGTCCAAAGGAGGCGAAAGCAACAACCATTCTGCAAGTATGCGGATCTAGGATGACCTTGGATGAGGGACTTTAGTGATATTCTGGCATGCAGTGTTGGAGAGAAGCCAGCTTTGTGAAATAGAATTGTCCATCCCTCTTCAATTATAGCGTGTAGATCACTCATTCTTCTAGTATGGCTGTAAACAATTAAACTGACTGAACCACTTGCTTCTGTGTAACTCAGGGAATGCTTTGCTTGAGCAGTGCTAATCTGGCACTTAGAAGGACTGCATACTTCTGCATTACGACCATGCCATATTCCCTGAAGGCCCTTGTGAAATGTGTATGGGCATAGAAGGACCTGGTAAAGGATATTCCTCTAAAAAATGAGAGGGATAATTCCTGTTTCAAGGAGGACAAGGTGATGGTATTTTTGCTTCTGTTGTGACAGGCAGGGCTCATTTTCTAGCAGGAGCTCCTCTGCATATTACACCCCCTGATGTAGCCAATCCTCCAAGAGCTTATGGTAGCCCCTGTAAGAAGAGCGCTATAAGCTCTTGGAGGATTGGTTACATTGGGGGGGAGGGTCGCCTAATATGCAAAGGAGCTCCTGCTATGAAATAAGCCCTGGACGGGAACTGTCATGCAAAAGTTCTAGAAAGGAGACTCATGTCTAGATCCAGGCTGTCACCTCAACCAAGTTGGTGCTTATGTCTTAAACAGTTAGACATGTGATGATGGATCTGATGTTATGCAACGAACCTCTACTGCTTAATTTTGTGTCTTCCACTACTGGTAAGCGGCTTCAGAACTGTGCATTCTCCACATCCCAGCTGGACATTGACGTTTATGCAGTTTCTAGTTATCTGATAAAGTGGTTACTTCGAACTTTGAGTCACTGACATAATAATGGAAGCCGCAGCACGAGTTGAGTGTTCCAGGTACTCCCATTTAAGCTAATCAAGCTCCTACAAGGTGGGTCATATTACATTGTTCTTCTGGAACAGAACTAAAGCACGCCATTGCTTTAGGCTTGGACTTTAAAATAATAACAACTTTGTTTCAGTTGCATGAAATGGAAGCAGAGGGCTGATGTCCTAGTTTTATTGAAGACTGCCAATATCCTTGGGCAAGTAGACTCCCCTCCAACCTAAGGAGTAAGAGGGCCCCTAAATTTTGTAATGGGCCTTTTTTAAACTAGTGATCTCTGTGTTGTTTTAAACATAAATCGGTCTTACTGAAATACCTGCATATTTAACTTCCTAATATACTATCAAAGCATTCTAGTTTCTGTACACTTCCAAGTAAAGAACAGATACTCGATATTACTATGGCCCTGTGTTTATGTTTAGTAATTATCTGATGTGGCATCCCAACATTTGCACAATGCATTGAATGGTGTTCTAAGTCATTAAGTGCTGAACTTGGCACAAATGGTTTTGTCCTTGTTTTAGGTAAAATATTGTATATTAAATGTTTTTGGAAACTCATCTTTGCTTCAAGTGTTAAGATTCTTTCAGAACTAACATGCTAGTAATTTCTGCACTAACTTTAGTACAGCTATTAGTACTATATGTAGTTTGATGACATTAAGTGCAAAGTATTTAGTGTTGCATAACTGAATAATTGTACACTGAAATTGTTGGGAGTTGCTTGGGGTTTTTGTTTTGTCCTAATCTCCACCATTCAGTCGTACTGTCCGTGTCAGCAGAATGAATACGAAGAGTCTATGCAGCTCTTCTTAGAAAATGCTAGAGTAGACTGAATTCCAAACAGCAAAGAAGCAGACACAAATACTAGTTCACTCTAGCTAAAAATGTTCTTCTGTGTATCTGATTTGGCCACTACCTCAAGTGGTTGCAGCATCCGCCTTGTGCAAACAACTTTGTAAGTGCTTCTCAACCTGTCTAAGCTACAGGTAACTACTTCCTCTTGCTTCTATTAGATATTTCCTTTTATAGAACCACAAGGACTAAAAGGCACAACTGCATAAATGCAGTTAGCAGAAGATTTAATACAAAAAGATGGTAAATTATATAATATGTTAAAATTACATAGAAGAAAATGTGAACCATAATATTGATGGTGCAACCTCATTCGGAATACTGAGTAGAGTTCTATTCACCACACCTCAAAAAGGATATTATAGCACTGGAAAAAGTGCAGAAAAGGGCAACTAGAATGATCAAAGGATTGGAACACTTTCCCTATGAAGAAAGGTTAAAGCGCTTGGGGCTCTTTAGCTGGGAGAAATGATGACTGTGGGGTGACAAGACTATGCATGGGACAGAGCAGGTAGAGAAAGAAGTACTTTTCTCCCTTTCTCACGATACAAGAACTCGTGGGCACTCAATTAAATTGCTGAGCAGTTGGGTTAGAACAGATAAAAGGAAGTCCTTCTTCACCCAAAGTGTAACGCATGGAATTTACTACCACAGGAGGTGGTGGCGGTTACAAGCATGGATGGCTTCAAGAGGTAATTAGATAAACACAAGAGGGTCCTGTGATACTCATGGGGGGGGAACCTCAAGGCTGAGGAGGAAGTAGCCACAGGTAAGCCCCCCCCCCATGGCGAAGGCTCCTGCAGCAAGGGCTGGACACCTCCCAGCTGCCAGCCCCGAGCCGATCTCTCCCCAATACCCCCCCCCCCCGCGACACCTGGACACCTCCCAGCTGCCAGGCGCATACCACAAAAGCACTCTTTTACTTTTGGGTGGATTTAAGTATCCCCCATATAATTTTTTTAAGTTTTCGGATTTTTCTGCACACCTGGGGAGTCCCCCAAGTGTGCAGAAAAATCTCTCTCTACATTTTTTGACACACATGGCCTGGCCCAATATGTTCTCATTTATGTCAGATCCAGCCCTCATAACAAATGAGTTCAACACCCCTGCTCTAGAGACTTGTGAGCAAAAATCCTACTTTGTGAGCTACTGGCATTAAAGCTGTGGGCGAGCGACTGGGCTACTGCAGAAATTAAGTTTGCTCTGGAGCCATCCTTCCTGAGCGGAGACAAAAGCGTGTGAGCTGGAGGCTAAAAAACTGTGAGCTGGCTCACACTAGCCCAGCTTAGAGGGAACACCGGTCATGCTGTATTGGGCTGTCGGGCGGGGGACTTAGAGGCCATACACGACGGGCCTTTGGGGGGGGGGGAGATGGGGGCGTTGAGCCCACTTCTACCTGCGCCAGAAAGAAAAGTGGCCGCTTGAATCCCCCCCGGGCCAAGAGCGCGGCGGTGTCTTGTGAACCTTTGGCTCCGCTACGGGACCCCCAAGCCGCCGCCGCCGCCGCCACCACCGGGCCGAGGAGGACCCCCCGCCTTGGGCACCGCGAGGGAAATCCCGCCCCGAAGAGGCGAGTCCTATGGCCGGCTGCTTAGAGCGCCGACAGCCGGGAAAAGTGAAAGAGGAAGTGGCCGGGCTCGGCGGCCAAGCGGACGGGGGAAGAAGGGGCCGGCCGGGCTGCCTCCCGGGGAAGGGCCCGGGTCTTCGTGGGTGTCGGCGGGGGAGAGAACGAGAGCGGCCGGCCGGCCGGCGGGCGTTGGAAGGGAGAGCCGTTTCCCGGGCAGGCGCGCCGAGGCTGCAGCATGGGGGCCGCCGGGGCGCTGCGGGCCGCCCTCTGGGGCCTGCTCTTCCCGCTGGTAAGGGGGCTCGGCTTGGCTCCGGGACTGGTGGGCCTCCCGGGGCCCCTTCCTTCCTTCCCAGGCCGCGCGGCCTTGTGTGGGGGCGGAGTGGGAGAGGAGGACGGCGGGGTTGTGATCGGGGAAGACTTCCCCCCCCCCCCGCCCCGGGGTATGTGTGTGGGGCGGGGGTGGGGGGGAGGATCCGTCTCCGAGGCGGCGTGAAGCCTTCAGATGGGTCAGGCTGGGCGTGCCACATTCACACGCTCGCCACCCTCGTGGGAACGCCGTCTCGCTCGGGCGCCGGGCAGACAAAAAGCCTCCGTGACCGCTGGAAGTCGTCTATCCTGGGCATATCTGAGGGTGGGAATGGCCCCCACCTATTGCCTGGAAAGAAGGGTATCCTTCTGCTGGCCCTCCTAGGAGACGGACGGATGGATTAAATGGGCTCTCGGCCTGGGAGTTATTGCTGGGGCTATTTTTAACTCTGGTAGCGAACTCGCCTCCCAGCGTTGGACAGAGACACGGGGAGAGGTTGTGCATACCAAACGCCCTCTCACCTCTGCAAGAGAATCACAGGGTTTGTAAACCTCCGGATACCCAGTGCTAGGAAGAGGCATCATCTGGGCAGGCCTCGGCCTCTTGGGTTCTGTCTGTCAGGGATAAATAAACAGGAAATGGCTTATGTAGCCCCAAACAAGAATAGTACAATGCAGAAGAAGGAGCATTCGGTCCCTGGGTAGCCACTCTTTAAAACAGGATGCGGAACTAGATGGATTCCTGTTCGGATCCAGTAAGGCTTGTTTGTCTTGTAAGATTAAGACAAACACTCTGCCCCATGCCCCATACATGGCCAGGTGGCCACAAAGAAGGCCCATTGCCCTTTGGGAGCCAGGAGAGATGTGAAATTGACCTGCTTAAATCCCTTGCAGTATCCCAAAGGAATCTGTGGAATGGAAGCAAAGATCCCTCCCCAAAGTACAGCCAGATCCCACCACCTCCTTCCAGATTGTGTGTGTGCTGTGTGTCAAGTGCCATTGAGTTGCAGCTGATTTAAGGTGACTCCATAGGGTTTTCTAGGCAAGTGATTAAACAGAAGTGGTTTGCCATGCCTTCCTCTGCAAAGTCTTCCTTGGTGGTCTCCCATCCAAGTACCCACCCAGCTTAGCTTCTGAAATCTGATGAGATCACACTGGGCACTTTCTATCCACTTTCAATGCACTTTACGACTGGATTTCACTGTGTGAAATGGCAAAATCCACTTGCAAACGGTTGCTGAAGTTGATTGAAACTGCGTTATTTAGCAGGTGTGAATGTGCAATATTGTACAATTCCACATATACATACAAATACAATATAGTATACAATTTCACATCCCCCTGCCAGATTAGGATGTATACTGTCTGACCTTTTGGTCTTTTGAGGTCAGGACTCTCTGTTTTGGTAGCAGCTATCTAGGGTAGTGGTCTTTCCCCTTGCCTGCTACCTGGTTGTTGTAACTGGAGATGCCAGGGGCAAAACCTGAGCCCTTCAGTATGCAAAGCAGATGCTCTGCTACTGAGTTACAGTTTTGCCCCTTCCTCCAGTCCTAATTAATTATCCGCAAAGGAGGCAGATCCCCTAATCATTCATAGTATCCAAGAATGGGGTGAAATTAGGTCTGGGGGATGTATACTGTGAGGGATGCCCCCAACCCTAGTTTATCCCCTTCATCTTAATTCAGCACAGAGAGGGATTTTCTTTTTTTTTGCATTGTACCGTTCCTGTTTGGGGCTAGATGAGTACTTTCCTGTTTGTATATCCCATGAGCAGCTATCCCTGAACTGCAGTGCACAGGACAGTTACACTGAAATGCTAGACTGCTGAAGTTTAGAGTTAGATGATCAGGAAGTGACTCTTCTAACTCCCAGTGCGCTCTAACCATACTGTATCTGTTGGACTCCTATTCCATATTAGTTAATATTTGATCTTTTGAGCCTTGTTTATTCTCTGCTGATATTTCTTATCTTGTGAACAAGAATTATTGAAGTTTTATCCACATCTGATTGGTAGAGCTGAAAGAGTAGGCAGGGAGCTGGTGTTGGCCAGAGGGGGAAGAAAAAAGGCAAAATGGATACAGGGTGTTCCCTAATCCTAATGTGGTCCATTGTACACTTTGTTAAATCATTTTGGCTGATTCACTGATAAAACAAGGCAAGGTACAGGATATACTGTACTGTATTTTTATATCTTACTATCTGAACGTAACCATGCTTAATAATTCAGTGAGACTTACTTGCAGATCAGTATGCTTACGAGTGCATCCTAAATACACACAGCAGACATGGACTGTGATCTTGTTCTAAACTCCTGCTAATTTTATGAAATTAATATAAATTCATAAATTTATTCTGAAATGTAAGACGGTTTCATCAGATCTCGAAAGCTAAGCAGGGTTGGCCCTGGTCAGTATTTGGAAGGGAGACCAAGGAAAACCAGGGCCATAACACAGAAGTAGACAATGGCAAACCACTTCGGAGAGCCAGTTTGGTGCACTGGTTGGGAGCATGGACTTTAATCTGGGAGAACCGGGTTTGATTCCCCACTCCTCCACATGCAGCTGCTGGTGTGCCATTGGATCAGTCACAAGTTCTTTCAGAGCTGTTCTCAAGAGCAGTTCTCAAAGAGCTCTCTCAGCTCCACCTACCTCACAAGGTGTCTGTTGTGGGGAGGAGAAGGGAAAGGAAATTGTAAGCCGCTCTGAGACTCCTTTGGGTAGTGAAAGGTGGGGTATAAATCCAATCTCTTGTTCTTCTCTTGCCTTGAAAATCCCACAGGATCACCATAAATCAGCTGTGATTTGACCGCCCGCCCCCCCCCCCCCCCAATACCATTTTTAAAATGCCTCCAAATTGTGTGTCCAGTTGGGTCATAACTTCTGAGTGATTTCCAGACTAGGCAGATTTGTTTTTAATGTTTCAGGAATAATAACATTTTAAAATCACTTCTGGAGCCTGTATCAGCTTTTACAGTACTTAAATAATTTGTGCTTGTTGCAAACCTGGAAAGGCTGTCTGGTTAAGAAGGTTGCATCCCTAAATGATGCATGACTCCGGACGAGCACTCTTGCGGAACTTCATTAAAAATTTTGTCCCTTACTTTCCTAGTACTCATTGTAACACATTTCCCATATGTGGGCTTCTTTCTCCCACAACCTGGTTTGTTCATTTGCTTTTTTCTTAACAGATGCTGAACATCTGCATTTGTGCACCTGGACACTCAGCAAATGCATCCGATGAATTGGATGTGGTATCTTGAATCAAAATGGTGCAGGAATAGGGAAGAGGCATTTGTTTCTGCAGAAAGAAATCTAGCATATTAACAAATGCCATGATGAACTGGCTTAGATTCATCATTAAAAACTGGGGAGGGAGAAGGAAGGGCCAGGAAGAGGGATGTTATGGGAATTCCACAACAATTGTAGGAAGATTTCTGTCTAATCAAGGAGTTTTAAGCTCAGCTGCAAAAAACCTAAATCAAGCCTGAAAAGCAGAGGAATAAACACATTTTAGGATACAGTGGAAGAAACTGGCTTTGGAAGGGGCAGTTAGGAAGTGGTGGCAAAAGGGATGCTTAATTTTCCCCCCTACTTCCCACCCCATTCCCCCTGGCTCGGAGAGGGTTCCAACTACATATTTATCCTCACATACACTTTTAGCCCATGGAGGAAAGATTTAGGCAAATCACCATTGCCCAAACCGGCTTTTCTAGAAAAAGTGGCTGTGGGGGGATATTATGCGTCGCTGTGTAATGTGTAGTTCTGCCGTTCAATGAATGCTAGACAAATCCAGATTCTTATGCTTATTTTGAAGTACAAAATAAATATTTAAGTTTCTTTGGTAGTATTTAAATTATTTCACACTTTTGCATGGTGTTTTATAGGGAAATCCTATGTAGAGCTACATCCTTCTAAGTCCATTGATGTCCGTGGACTTAGAAACATGTAACACTGTAAAGATTTCACTGTTAGGATTGGTAAATATTAGTATTAATCTTTGGGGATTCTGCATCTTTTAAAACTGTTGATGCGGTTTTCTTTTAATTCTGCCTCTCTCATGCAATGGGATTAATGTGTTTCATGACATGAAATAGTGGGATTTGGATGGTTTCACCTTGCATTGTTCATCTGTGAGTATGTATTTAAACTGCCTTTTGATAAAACCCACCCCAAATGGGAAACAGTAGCATAGTCAATAAAATAACCATCCTAAAATCAACAGAACAATCAAATAATAAAGACAAGTGTAATGCAAATATAAAATATGCATTACAGTTTGTTTTTTTTAATTGTACCTAGAACATGTTCCAAAGTTCTGCTGGCTTTCTGGATATTTTGGAGACATCTGACGTGTGTGAAAATTCTTTGCAGTTCACTTCCTTATACTGAAGTTGTTCTGTATAAGAAATAGTGTGGCAAGAAATTAATGTCTTTCCCTAATCTCAGTTCTTAATGGTATGATACTAGTCTTGTTGAGGTCATCGCACTATCCATAGTCTAAACCATGTTTAATGTTGAAAATTTTCCTTTTCTGTTTTAGATAAGTGCCCAAGAGGGAATCCTTCATGCTTTTAGTAACGACAATCCTCTATTAAAAAAGGACTACTGCATAGTCTATAATCCTTCTTGGACCTCTCTTCCCAGTTCATTAAGTAGTGCTGTAAGTAATTATGTTTCTTTCACTCTTATTTATCTGTCACGTTTTTATCCTGGTCTTCTTGAAGCTAATGGACGTACATCATCATCTCTCCCTTCATTTTAGCCTCGCAACAGCCCCGTTAGAAAGCAGAGGCTGAGATAGTGTGAGTGGCCCCAACTGCTCAGTAAGCTCCATGGTAGGTCTCCTGAATCATAGATGGACCTTCTAATGACTATACAGCACTACATTTCTTAGGATTCAGTTGAATTTTTTGGAAAATAAACTATTAAAAAAAAAGGATTTAGTTGAATTTCATTTGAAAAGATGTTGTACCAAAACTCACAATGTTCATGGCATTGTCTTCAGTTTTCCCTGAAGTTTGGTATTTTGTATTATTGGAAATCTTTATTGGACTCACTCTCATAATATCAGGATCCCGAGTTCTTCTGAGGCTGTTTTTCTGAAATGCATACAATAAAAAGAAATAAATATCATTATTAAGAAACGCTGCCAAAATAGTTATTTTTGAAACACCGAAGGATTTTTTGTTTGTTTTTTCTGAAGCCAAAAGAGTACAGCTGCACTGTTCCGCAATGTAAAAAATAATGTAAATTTTTTAGAAAGTTTAAACTGTCTTTGGTTTTCAGGGGGGGCCTTGTATGGTTTGATTTTCTTCATCCCTTTTTTATGTTACGTTGGAGTGCTGTCACAGTTCTGTGAAATATGTTATTATTTATTTATGCCGTTTACATAGTGCTTTTTCAATTAAGAAAACTCGTAACTGTTCCTGTTTCCATTTAGAAGCAAACATGGTACAATAAGGTTCTTACTATAATGATCTAAAAACAGTCCATAAATTAGTATTCTCTAAATAGTTATCTAAAATCAGATTTGTATATTTATTAATCTAGAAGTTCTTGTTTGAAATCGGTTCTCCACTTTCCATAAATCTCCTTTCTTGTGGGGAAGGCAACTGCAATAAACCCAAGGTAATAATGGAATCACAGAGTAATAATGAAGGGGATCGGCTTATCCGAAGTGACATCCTACTGGCTGGATTATGCCAGAATTGAGCATACATGAGCTGGAGAGTAAGCCCCAGAAACATGAGTATAGTCTGGATCTCTGCCTGTAGCAGAATGACAAGAGATAACGTGGCTGTCATCCAGAGGCAGTAGAACGGTTTGGAAGTACAGGCGCAGAATCATGGGTTTGAATGCTTTTCCGCTTTAAAAAAAAAATAAGAAGAAAGCTTCTCTGAAAATAGAGAACTCTCTCAACGGGGAGTTGCGGTGAGCTAGAACTTTCTGCTCTCTATACTGCTGGCATGGAACTTGTAATATTATGGAGTGTTCAAAAATGTTATCTCCAAACAGTGATGTGTATTGCACAGGAAATTCTAAGGCCGTATTTTCTTTGGTACTGAATAAACATATGTCATGAAATTAAGCAAACTCTGGAGCACGGCGGAAGACAGGAGGGCCTGGCGTGATGTGGGCCATTCGGTCGCAAAGAGTCGGACTCGACTGTGTGACTGAAGAACAACAAAACATATGAAGTGCTTTTTAATCTAGCCTTCCTTCTCGGAGCTCAGGGCACTGTGCATGGTTCCTCCCTCCTCCATGTTACCATCACAACAACCCTGTGAGGTAGGTGAGGCTGAGAGAGAATGACTTGTTCAGCACTGTCCAGTAAGTTTCATGGAAAGCGGGAATCTGGACCCACAAATCTCCCCAGTCCTAGTTTTCCCACAAGGATGGCTTCATATTGCAGAGTAAGGCTCTTCAGTTCACTCATTTCCAGTGCGCATTAAAATGTCTAAAATGAACTACATTACAGGTTTTAATATTAGAGATTTTCTTATCTTTATAGACTCCTACAAGGCTGACGATCTTGGCCCCCAAATTGCTCTGCAGTTCTTCTGACGTTCCACGTGGTATCGTGAAGGGCAAGGCAGTTGTGGTGATGAGGGGAAACTGCACTTTTTTGGAGAAGGCATGGATCGCTCAAAATCTGGATGCTAAAATACTGCTGATAGCCAGCGAAAATGGTCTAGTAAGTTATAATGTGTGTGGCTGTCTTCCGATGTTGAAAAAGTTCTCAACTGCAATAGAATTTTCATGGCATCCTTGTGAGTTTCAGTCGCGGAACGTCGTGGTAAAGGAGAGGGCTGTCGGATAAACTGAGTAGGTTCGGATTCGGAGGGAAGTGGTAGTACAGTCTCTCGGCTAGGGAGAGCAGTACAGGGAACCACAGCTGCCTGGGCCACCACGGGGATATCAGGATGCAGTTCGCCCTGTCTTGAATGATTTTGTGAACCACTCGGGTGAGTAACGGAAGTGGAGGGAATATGTAAAGAAAGAAAAAGAGAAAGAAAGGTGGAAAAAAAGCAAACGGGGAGGGAGGGGGGAAAAAGAAAGCAAATAGATGGCTTGGAGAAGGGATTTAAAGAGACAAATGCCTTCTCCAAGCCAGCTGGGGGGTGCTTTGAGAATGCATTTACAGTTGCTTTCTTTCTCTGCCCCGTCCCCCCACCTCAAGCCTACCCGGGCAGGGGAACACTGGTGGGGGAAGGGAAGCCTCACAATATGTGTGAAAGAGCCACATGTGGCTCCCGAGCTGCAGTTTGGCCACTCTTGGTGTACAGTATGCATGCAAATGTTACATATTGTGTTTGCAATGATCGGCCTGAGCCCAGATGTTGTATAACTGGGAAGCCTTTGCAACTAGGTGGCATATGCAAGGGAGTCATTTGTATGGCAGAGTATTGGTTGGGCTCCTGAACAAATGGCCGCAGAAGGGAATGGACCCCAAGAATACAGAAATTGGCTATCGTTGTTCTAAATTATAGTTTTTGTGGGGCAGCAAACACCCATCTCAGCTTCATTTCTAGCATCTTGTCCTTTCATCTTTCCTCAATATTTCACTAAAAGTGGAAAGATGTCTGATATTCCCAGTACTCAAATTGTAATGTTCTCTTCCTGGAAAAAATGAGATTCTTCTCTAATATAAAGTACACCTCATCTGTAGAATAATGTTGAATCTAATTTCATCTATAAAATGAAATTGCAGGCTCGCACAGCCTCAGTTTGCCGGGGTGTGGGGGGTGATGTAGGGAAGAAAGAAGAGATCTGATCCTTCACTGAAACCAGTTCTCCCATTCTATTAGCATTTTAAAGGCTGAAATGCTAGTGACAAGGCAGGGAACCCTGTGTCTGGAGGTTGAAGGTGTCTGGAGGTTGAAGGATTAAACCTCTTCTAACCTCCCCACACAGTCCTTATGCAAACGAACTACATAAACCTGCTGTTATCTGTTTGGGATTATAGGCAGCACCCTTCTGTGCACTTGAAATGACCTTTAACAACAAGGTGAAGAGAACTGTTTCATATTCCTCCCCCTGCCCTGAGGATAAAAAGATTTCTCCCGTAGGCCACTCAAAAAATTGGCCCTGGCAAATAAGAATCAAAGCTAGCATTTAGGTTAGCTGATAGCCATAAGACACAGGCACATACTGATTGTGTGCCCGAGATCAGGATATCATATATGCGTTTCATATATCCAGATATATAGGTAAATGTAAAGGTTTCCTTTGCTTGAAAGCCAGTTGAATACGACTCTAGGGATGCGGTGCTCAGCTCCGTTTCCAAGCCGAAGAGCCAGCGCTGAGCGAAGACGTTTCCATGGTCATGTGGCCGGCATGACTAGATGCCGAGGCACACAGGACACTGTTACCTTCCCACCAAAGTGGGACCTATTTATCTACTTGCAATTTCTTGCTTTCGAACTGCTAGGTTGGCAGGAGCTGGGGCCAGAGACGGGAGCTCACTCCGTCATGCAGCACTCGGGTCTCGAACTGCTGAGCTACCAGCCTTCCAGTTTGCAGTTCAGCATCTTAACCACTTGAGCCACTGCAGCCCATATTCCAGATATATAGATAGCTGTAAAAATAAAATTGCCTGGTCTGGAGGGCTCTTTTTTTCCTTCCATTTTTTAAATGTAATCTAGGAAGGGTATTTGATGATAACATTGCATGGTAGGGTTGCCAGCTCAACAACAACTCAGGGCATGAATGTAAAAAATGTGCAGTGAGAACTCGCATCCAAAACCCTCTGTGAAGAAAACACCCTGATAAGATATGAGCAATCGGATGCGCCCCTGAAAAGAGAAAGAATACTAAAAAAATAGAGGAAGAGAAATCTGCTTTGAATGTTCCACTGTGTTGTCTTAAATGCTCCACTATGAGCCCGTGCCCAGAGGAAAGGATGGAAATTGCTCTGAGCCTGGATTATTTGCAATCTAGTGCATCTCTGTCATCTGAAGATCAGTTGTAATAGCGGGAGATCTCTAGCCACCACCTAAATGTTTGCAACCCTGTGCTTGGTTGATAAGTGGTAGTGGATTAGCATAACAAAGTTTGGGTCCAGTTAAGACCAACGAAGTTTAATTCTGGGTATCAGCTTCCATATGCATGCACACTTCTTCAGATACATTTAAACAGACTTTGCTAACCTTTACATATAGGTAAAGAGAGGGTGGGGTTGGGGGTTAGTTGCCAGGATGAGTCAAGATGCATAAATAACTGAGCAATAAAGATAGCTAAAATTGGATTAAAGCAGTTGGTAAAACCTGTGAATAGCAGCAAATTGGCATACAGATAATAAAAGAGTTAACAAACAGATGTGAGAACTGAATGATTTAGCATGTGTAGTGAGATAACTAGATATCTCTGTTAAGCTCTGGGGGTTCCATTGTCCTGAGTGTTGTAATAACTTATAATTCAGCAATCTCCTGTTCTAGTCGGTTTCCAAAATTCCTTTGCAATAAAACAGCTACTTCGAGATCCCCCATTGAGTGTCCTGGGAGACTGAGATGTTTTCCTACAGGTTTCTTAATTTTGTGTTTCTTTTTTTTTTTTTTAATTTAAGTTTGAACAGAAGATCAGAAAAGGAAAAAAAAACAATTTTATGGTAATGATATATAGTATAATAGCCATAATTGTGATAAGTTGTAGTTACTACCGTACTAAGCACCAGTTAATATTAATTAAGTAATAATGTCATAATATTTGGTATTAAGTAAATCATACACTGCCCCATATGATATCCAGTAAGCATATTAATAATTTTAGGCAAAGTTGTCATCCAGGTTTATTGCAAGCTCCGATACCAGTGTCCATGTTCAAATTAGATGTTGTATTATTGTGGGTGAGGAGTTGTTTAAAATTGGGGGGCTGTTTGTGGGCAAGAAAAGGTGTCCCCCCCTCCGTATTTGTGAAAGAGAACTGTCATTATCTAGTAGAGGTTGTTAAGTCGCTGGTGATATGTTGAACTGTTTTGAATTGAGATGAGCTGTATGTGACCACTGTGTTCTGTTATTATCTCTTTTGGGCCTGTCTTGCAACAGGTTTTCTCTGGGCCCCATTCTGCCTTTGTCAATCTGTTTCTTGACTTCATCAGGTGGATACGTTAGTTCCAAAATAGTTTGTTGCAGATCCCACAAGTGAGAATCTCTGTCTGTAGGATTTGAACAGATGTGGCTGTAGTATGGCGCCTGGCTGTATAGTGTGGATTGTTTGGTATGTTTAGGATGGTAGCTGGAGGCATGTAGATGTTTGTCGGTCAGAGGGCACGTAAGGTGGTGCCTACGCGTCCAATGTGTATTTTTACCGTAGTTTTCAGAAAATGTATTTCTTACATTTGTTTCTATCAGTTCATGTTTCCTATTGATTGTGATGGATGTGTGCCGAGAAACACTGCAGCAGCTGTGGTGGCCTCGAGTGGCAGGTTGCTTAGCCTAATACTGAAGTTTCTTAAGGGAAGAGAAGGTGAAGTCCCAAACATGTGCTGAGGGGAGGTTCATAGGTGTCATCAGCCTGCATCTTCTTAGTATTGTACAGCTGGGGTGGGACGGGGAATCTATTATGTGACCATTATGTCCAACGTTAACTGGGGAGAGGTACTGTAAAAAATGGTTAGCTTGTACCTCCACACTCATGTCCTTGTAATGTACAGTTTGGGCCCGAGGGAGATGTTCTGTCTTTAGCCTTTAGGTAGCAAGTTCAGTAGTTGGTTCAGTTATGCAGACATACACGTTTCTTTTTCTAGGATACTCCTTCAGGTGACAGGACCACGTATAAGAATCTCAGCATTCCAGTTGTACTTATCTCTTATGAGGATGTTCTTGACATTAATAAGGTAAGTAGTTTTCAAAATTACTTGCTTTTAATGACTAAAAGTATCAATTTGTGTAATGGTTTCGTAATCAGGAGCCTCTCTCAACCTCTCTCCAGTCCCGTCCCCCCCATATTTTATCAGGTTAAATGCAGCTAGATAAATATGCTTATTGCCTTTTTTCTTGGTTCTGACTACCAGGGTGGGGTTTTGTGGAACTTTTATTTTGACACCTTGTGAAAATGTCCTCTAAGGGTGTTCCTTCAGTTCATAGCTGTGTATCAAGTTCAGTTTAGTAACTTGTTTTCCTCCACTCTTGTTTTTCCCCATAAAGTTAAAAGGATAGTGTATGTAACAACTTCCCTTAAGACTCACACAAATATATATATATAACTTCAAACAAGATTTTCACAATATCTGACTGCCGAAATTCCTTTGTAAGAGCACTGCTTCTTAGGTCAGCAACCAAATGTTGTGGTTTCTAATGTCAGACTTACGTCCATCTTCCTGAATTGAACCTCTCCTGGATGGAACTGAGACTAGGTTTCCTGTCTCATTGCCAGTACTGATATCTCCACGTTTACTTCCCCTCTGCATATCACACCTAATCCAATAATGCCTGCTATTGCTATTTGGCATCTGAAATCATCTTTATAAAGTTTGTATCTCTGGTACCTTGTGTTCCATTTTATAGCACGCATGTCCCAGCCCATCAGAGTGACTTCTATGTCAGATCCGGCCCTCATAAATTCGACACCTCTGATCTAACCACTGCAGGTATTAGCAGATTAGCTGAAGCGTTGCCGTAGGCAATTTACTTATGGCAAATGATGCCTCCAGGCAATCAGGATAATAAGGTCTTGTACATTTGCAGAAGAGGTTGTTCCCCCCCTTCTTTCAGGCTGTTGACATGTAACTCGTGATTAGCATTGGTATGTAAAACGAAAATGCTCACAGGCTGGCAGTGTTCCCTCTAAGCTGTGGAATCTTGTGAGCAAAATTTCTACTTTGTGAGCTACTGACATTAGAGTTGTGAGCGAGCAATTTGGCTGCTGTATCAATTAGTTTGCTCTGGAGCCATCCTCCCTGAGCGAAGACAAAAATGTGTGAGCCGGAGGCTAAAAAACTGTGACCTGCTCACTAACTCAGCTTAGAGGGAACACTGGTAAAGTTTGCGAACTTATTTACAAGGCTGCATTAATGGTACAGCCCCAGAACCACGGCAAAGCCCTGTAGTGATCATTTTTAAAATCTTCAGTTTGTTTTGTCTTCCTGAATCTATTGCCCACCTGGTTCAGTGTGCACAGCATTCAAATGTGGACGGTGGGAGCTTTCTATTATGTGACCATAAGCGTCTGTTTCCCCCCCCCTAACTGATACATTTATAATTTCCAGGAACTTGGAAATAATGTTAATGTGACACTATATTCACCACCTTTGCCAGAGTTTGACTTCAGTATGGTGGTCATATTTCTGATCGCTGTGCTGACTGTGGCAGTGGGAGGCTTTTGGAGTGGAATGGAAGAGCTGTAAGTCGTTTCAAACACTTCCTTTTTTAAAAAAAATCTTTTTTCAAATTAAGAATATTAGACTACTAGTTCTTGCTGTGCTGTTTCTGTATAATTTGAATGGTGCTGCCTTTTCTGCTTATCCTCACAGAGAGGAACTGAAGGCAGCTGCAAGCTCTGAAACCAGAGAAGTTTCAAGGAAGAGTTCAGAAAGTATCATTTTCAGCCCCGTAAAAGTTGTTGTGTTTGTTGTCCTCTCTTGCATCATGTTAGTCCTGCTGTACTACTTCTACAAATGGCTAGGTAAGAAGACATTTGGACTTAACCTAGTTTTACTTTTCAATTTAAGCATGCTTTTCCAGGCCTGATTTTCACAGAGGAGGTAAACCAGCAGGTCAGCCACTTGGGCTGAGGGGGTGGGGGTGGGCCTCTTACAGTTGTTCCCTGTACAGTGGGATTTTCTCCACATAAACACACAAAGCTGCCTTATACTGAGCAAGCCCACTAGTCCATCAAAGTCAGTTTTTCAGTACTGTACTCAGAAAGGCAGTGGCTCTCCAGAGTCTCAGGAAGCGGTCTTTCCCATCGCCTACAACTTGGAGATGCCAGAAATAGAGCCTTGTACCTTCTGCATGCAGACAGATGCTGCACCACTAAGACACAGCTCCTCCCCACAGAAAACTCTTCCGGTGAGAAGGATTCCTTGGCACTGCAATTTGAAGAAAAACCTAGGAATTTCCCCCCTCTGCTTGTGACATTCTTGCCTAGCAGAGGTGAAAGAAATTTAGGCTTCTGTGCAGTTGTCTGCTCTGAGTTTTGGACACGACTAAGAAAGGAAAACAGAAGTTTTCAACCTGCTGTTTCTTTTCACCAGCTTATGTGAGAGGAACCTTGGCCCTTTTCTGGAGTTTTTTTTCCATGTGCCACAGGTCTTATCTCATTGGAGCTGAAGTCTGGATAAGAGACAGCAAAGCTGGAACATCCTTCCTTATCTTCTCTATCCACAGTGCAAAGGAGATGAGGCTCAGTCTTGGGAGGAAGAAGGGGTTTTATCGAATTTGAACTAATATTTGGGTAACATATGGGGGGGGGGGGGAATCTACCATTTCTTGGCATCTCTATATTCCAGCACATACAAGAGAAGTTCTGCCCCATGCACTGTATCTGAAAACTTGGGGAAGGGAGGGGGTTGGTTGCGAGCACAAATAGAAGCCAGTTAGCAAACCAAACTAGTATTTGTAGATGCTTTCCTGAAGTAGAAGCCTTTTTGTTCTCCTTTTGAACAGCAAGACAAAAGTATTTGACATAGATACAGCAAGCATGTAAGGAAATACGTGAATACAACAGTGGCTTCAAATATAAACGTGTTCACTGCGACATAAGCCCTGTTGACCGCAGTGTTATTTGCTTCTGAGCAAACATGCTTGGGATGATTGACGTGAATAGATATGAATTTGTAACGACACCATAAACTTCCGAATGCATGATTCTTGTAGCTTTCTACCAATTTGTTCTTGTTTTCCCCATAGTTTACGTCATTATTGCTATTTTCTGCTTGGCCTCTGCAACAAGCCTGTTCAGCTGTCTTGCTGTACTAATAAGGAAAATACCTTTTGGACAATGCAGGTACTGTCCCTTTGTATAATCTTAATGGTTTTATTACTAGTGTGACAGTGAAACTATGGTTTAAGAAACTATGGTAAACTTTTATTTGGGTTATGCTTACCTCCACAAATATTGCCGTTGTATGGCAAGGAGGAAGCGCCTTGCCTTGCTGTGCTTCTCTACATTTCTCTTCTTGTTTCTTTCTACAGACTTTGTAGTTCTTACATCTTTAAGGATGTAAGCCACCTTTGTGTGTGTGTGTGTGTGTGTTATATAGGGATTTGTGTCATAATTGATTATGAATAGGACTAACCCTAGCCATCTAAGTTTTTCTTTAGACTTAAAACTGTATTAAAAATTCACAGGACACGGTGGATAACCAGCCACTGGCCATCTGTTCACATATGGTTAGCCTAGGAGCACGGATATCCTAGGAACTTTGTAGACAGACAGCTTGGTTCGTAAAGCTTTCTTGACGAGACGAGCTATGAAATATTTGGGAACGACTTTTGCAGTATCTACTCTTAAATCCCTCCATAATGCAATTGGGTTTTTAAGGGGATTTTTTGGCATTGTTTTTTATTTGTGTGTGTGTGTGTGTGTGTGTGTGCGAGTGTGTGTGCACCTGGAAGTCATGGCGACCTCTGGTGACTGACCCCTACTTGGGGCCTGAAGGATATTCAGAGAGGTGTCTGAATAAAGCCTGCCCCCGCCTCCCACCTCTGATATTTCAAGGAGGTCTCCCATCCAAGTACTTGCCAGCGTTGACCCTGATTAGCTTCCGCGATCTGGGCTATCCAGGTCAGGGCCATAATACAATTGTTCATCATCACATGAAACCTTGCTACACAGGACAGATGTTGGCAATAGCTAGCCATTTTACAACATGAATTTGCTTAAAATCAGCCAAGTGGTAGCTCTAAATGACCTCTGTAATTACTAATTCTGTATATAATTTCCATGTAACTTAATGGAGTGCAGAAATCCTGCTAGAGAAAATTGCTCTGGATGAAACCTGTGTGTGGCTGAGCATTGTTCTGTGCAATTCTATACAGAGTTACCCCCTTCTAACTCTATGTCTGGGGCAGTGATGCTCTGTATTCTTGGTCCTTGGGGCAGAATGCTCTGGGGCAGGGATGCTCTGTATTCTTGGTCCTTGGGGGGGCAATAGTGGGAGGGCTTCTGGAGTTCTGGCCCTGCTTGTGGGCCTCCTGATGGTACCCAGGTTTTGGCCACTGTGCGACACACAGTGTTGGACTGGGTGGGCCACTGGCCTGATCCAACATGGCTTCTCTTGTGTTCTTCTTACGTTTTTAACTCTGTTAACTTTGGAGTACTTGGAAGGGCATCATTCTGCTCAGGATTGAATTGTTTGGAAGTTTCAGAAGAACTCTGTGCTGTAATTATGGCAACATTTGTGATGTGAGTTTATTGTTTAGGTTTGCATGCTGCAACACAACCTTTGAAGTGAGGCTCATTTTCCTTGCTGGATTTTGCATAGCAGTATCGGCAGTTTGGGTAGTGTTTCGCAATGAAGACAGGTAGGTGAAGAATTCCAGGATTCAAAATTGAAATGATAAATGTCTTTAAAAATATTTAGGCCAAGAGCCAGGCTTTTCAGGCATAGAGGCTTTCAGCCTTTTCTTTCTGTTACCCTTCCCTGACTGGTCCGCAGAGGCTTCCAGTAACCCTTAACGTAGCTTAAGAAGCCACTGCCTGAAAATGGTGCCTTTGTGGAAGTTCTTCTCACATGTTAATGGACCCCTTTGGATCCCAATATTCAGTACACTTCTCAGCAGAGTTACACACTTCTAAGTCCATTGACTTTGATGGACTTAGATTGGTGTAACTCTGTTTAGGGTGGCACTGTTACGCTAGCAAATGTATGCAACATTTTATTATTTTTTAAAAAAAATGTATATAATTCATTTTTTATTTTAGCTGGGCTTGGATTTTACAAGATCTCTTGGGAATTGCTTTCTGCCTGAACTTTATTAAAACTCTCAAAATGCCCAACTTCAAGGTATAGTAAACTGTTTACCTAGCTAAAAATACATTAATGTTACAACTTCCAGACAAGTACCAATGTTGTTCTGTTGTAATGAAAACAAAAAGGTGTCTTGTGACACCTTAATAGGCTGGAGCATTTTTGTGCATGTGTGGCATCTGAGAACATCAGCTCTAGCCCAGGAACGCTGCATGTGGACTCCTAGAATCATAGAGTTGGGCCATACAGGCCATCTAGTCCAGGGGTGGCCAAACTGTGGCTTGGGAGCCACATGCGGCTCTTTCACACATATAGTGTGGCTTCCGGCAGGGCAGCTGGGCATACACGCAGACAACACAGTCACTGGACTTAACAGCATCAACTACACCATCTCAGGCTTGTTCACTTGCTCCTAACACTGTATATGCCAGGGGCAGCAAAACTGAGTCTCGGGAGCCACATGCGGATCTTTCACACATATTGCGCGGCTCCTGGCAAGGTGGCTGGGGAAGTGAAGGGAAGGCATGCCTCCCTAACCAGTCTTCCGCAGCCAGTGTTCCCCTTCCTGGGTAGGCTTGAGGCGGGGGGAGCAGAGAAAGAAAGCAACTTTAACTTTAAATGCGTTCTCAAAGCCCGCCAGCCCGCCTACAAATATAATTGGACAAATATTATCAATATCTGTTTTTACCCCTTTTGTTTTTATTTCTGGCAGTCTCATTTAATGTTAATAAAAAGCAAATTTGCATATTTTTCAGTAAAAACATGAGTAATATTTGTTCATGTCATGTGGCTCTGAAATATCTGCCGTTTATTCTATGCGGCTCTTACGTTAAGCAAGTTTGGCCACTCCTGATCTAGTCCAAACCCCTGCTCAATGCAGGATCAGCCTAGATTCAGCATCCCTGACCAGAGCTTGTCCGGCTGCTGCTTGAAGGCTGCCAGTGACAGGGAGCTCACCACCTCCTTAGGCAGTCAATTCCACTGCTGAAATACCCTATAAAAATTTTTTGGGGCTAATATCTAGCTGGTATTTTCCTGTCAGTAATTTCAATGTGTACAGTAAAAATTAAAAATTGCTGCTAATTTTTTTTCTGCACAGTGTGATTTAAAATTATTGGAATACCAGCTGCCATTTCAAAAGAGGTGCATTTTTAGTCCCAAAGATGAGTTTAGAAAGGGACAGGAAAAATGCTAAATGATTATAATCAGAAAACCAGGACAGAGAAGCCCAAATATTAGTAAGCTGTTATTTATTCATTTTAAGTGTCTGTGTTATAATTATATTATTCCAAAGCATTAAAGATCACTCACTTATCAAAGGTAAGCAAAATAACAACATTATTTTTTGTTCCGTAGTCGTGTGTTATTCTCCTAGGCCTTCTCCTTGTGTATGACGTATTTTTCGTCTTCATCACACCATACCTTACTAAAGTGAGTACATGGGTTTATAACATGCTGATATACCCTAAGCCTGCTTTGGTGGGGAGGGCAGGGTGGAAAAATCGAAATAAATAAATAAATAAATATTTCACGTATTTAAATCGGCAGTGTTTGTTTTTTAATAATGAAAGAATAATGAAAGAATTTACCCATAAAAAGCATAAAATGAAGTGGGGGGGGGATTGTCCTAGATTAAAGGTAGATAGTAATGTTCAGAAGTGAAGGAATTGCCTCACATGCACAGTTTGAGGGATGTAACAGAACAGGAAGTAAGCGCTATTTCGCCAAGACAAATCTAACATACTAATATTGGCAAACCAGGACGACCTACACAAATCTATTCATGGCAGTAGTAGAGTACAAAAGCAAGACAGCCAGGTGTAATCTTAATATGGGGGGAAAATAGAGTAATGTTGTACATGGCATAGCCTCCGCTAAAAAGTTGCCGATGGAACACAAACATTTTTAGGTGGCTACGGAATGTATGCAGCTAGCTACTCCCTGTATATTGGTTAGTAAATAAATTAAGGTTTGGAGTGAAGTTTAAAGTACTGGATGCTGTGTTGCTTTGCTTTGAACTTTTGAAATACTGAAGTTTGAATGGATATTATCCTCATGCCCTGTTCTAGCTACTTCTGATGTACATGGGCCTTTCCCCGTGGTTTGATTTCTCTGCATCAGAGAAGGTCATGTTAAATTGGTAGTTTTGAGTTTCAGATTATACTTAAGGTATCCTTAAGGTTGCCAGGTCACCACTCAGGAACATTAGGCATGAGGCAAGGGGTATTACCATAGAGTTTGGGGGATATTCCAGAGCATCAGCTGATGTCATTTCTGCCCCCACAGTCCTCCCACCGGCCTGGACGCAAGGGCAAGTGGGTGGGCTGGACCAGCAGGGTGAGGCAAGGGCAAACAGCAAGGCTAGTTGTACTACCACATATTGTGAACAGCAAGTTCTTGAATTTCAAAAAAGAAGTCTTTGCAACAGAATACTTCTGCTGTAAAAAGAAAAAAAAGGCAGCACCTTTTGTTGGATTATCATTTCAAGCTTCATTTTTCATTTGCTGGGGAATGTACTAGTAGAAGTATACTGTAAGAAAATCACATTATACTATGGCATATGTAGCTTTTTATGTTTAATAATATGGAATTTTAATGCTTATAATAAATGGTTCCATATTGAAGTATTTCTTTACAATTTCAGAGTGGGGAAAGTATAATGGTTGAAGTTGCAACAGGTCCTTTTAGAAACAGTGAAAAGGTAGGCATTATGCTCTTAAAATTGTTATAAATACTGTTAAGCATTTCAATAACTGAGTTTTCATAGCTGCTGTTACAGTTAGTGTATATTAATGCATAATTCAGCTAAAGTTTTGCACTTTAAAGTCTCACTTGCTTCAGTGGGAGTGCATTTAAGCATGCTCTTAAATATTTTCCTTTAAAAATAGGATGTCCAAGTGCTTGATTTTGGCTGGATCATGCCCTAAATATTTAGGTATAACTTGCTCTCAAAATGTAGCCATCTTTTCTTCTTTTTTAAAAAAGTATTAAATGCTTGTTGACTTGGGTTTGATCCTAGAATTATGGAAACTTGGTGGAAGCCTCTGCTGAGCGGTCAGCTCCTCATGAGAAAGTAAGAATTGTATTTCAGATATGTTCACTGGATTTTAAATCCCGTCCTCTGAAAAATAGTAGCCTTTGGGGGAAAATCTGATATTCTTTGTCTCCAAATTTATTTCTTCAGCACTTGAATCTCAGAACTGGCCAACATTTGTTGTTTTAAAGCAGACTCAAATCCAGATCTTCCTTTCTCACCGTGTAGTGCGTTTCATTAATGTTTCTGTGCATAGTGTCTGTGTATCATACACATGCAGTTTTCTCTTGGCTTATCCACTTGGATAATATATTGCACACTCAGCATCTTGGTTCCTGTTTTCTTAATTCAGGTCCCTCATAATCTGAAGTTCTGCATAAAGTAGATGAGTAAATAGTTCTGATTAAAAAAAAACACATTTAAATCTTTCTTTCTCAAGTGTCCTTTGGGTTGGACTTACGTGGGGCTTGCAACGCTGTTTTACAGTTGCCGGTGGTCATGAGGGTGCCCAGGCTCCAACTCTGTACGCCGATGATATGTGGTGTGCCATTTTCGTTACTTGGGTTTGGTGACATTATTTTACCAGGTAATTCTTTCTTTTTAAAACTTAAAAGAGAAATTTTACAAAGACCCGCAACTCCTTTTGAAGCTCTTATAAGAAATGCAGATGAAAGCGAAAAAGGGGGTTATATCAAAAATATATGCCGTCTTAACATCGTTACAGGAGAATACAGCTCTATCATACCAAAATGGCAAAACTTCAGAATAATGTCCAAGTGGTATAAAACCCCGCAACAAATATCTTACATCTCATGCAGTTCAAACCCTCTTTGTTGGAGGGGGTGCAAAGAAATCGGCACTTATAGACACTGCTGGTTTAAATGCCCTGTCGTTGTGTCCTTCTGGGATAAAATAATAGAGGAAATAAGGAACATAACAGAACACACAATAGACAAAAGCCCGGAAGCATTACTTCTGAATCTCAGAGCCGAAGAAACTCTATCCATTACACAAAGAAAGAGAACTGCCTTATTACTATTTGCATCCAAGACAACAATAGCATCCATCCACATGGAAATCAAAAAGCAAACTAACTGTTAACCTCTGGTACAAAAAACTATGGAACCTGTTCATGATTGGAAAAGATTTCAGATATAATGAAACAACCAAAATCTAATAAAGGACATGATGATATTACATGTATATGGTCACCCATCATAACACATCTAACTACTAAAGAAACAATACCTGATGTTATAAATACACTTCACCTATGGTAACTTGTTTTCATAAAATGTATGAATATGGTTTGAAATAATCTGTAGACTTAAAAAGAAGTATACACTTATCCTGTATATTGTTGTTATAAATGAAAAAATGAATAAAAACTATCTTGAAAAAAAAACTAGCCAAGATTTACAGTGCCATCCTAAACAGAGTTACACCCTGCATTCTCTGCATTTTGGGTGGTCTTCCCTGGAAACAAAGGGCAGGTCTTCCAGTAGAGGTGTGTGCAGGAAAAATGAGAGGATTGTAGGTACAAACTTTGTGGCTTACAGAAATAATAAGATATAACTCAAATAGGCCTTAATTATGGTTTTTCTTTTTTGTGTTTCTTTGTACATTGTACTAATTGGCTATTGAAAGAGTTTTAAAATGTGATTGTTTGATTTAACTTGCAGTTTGCATTTAACTGTAAAATTTTTGTTGCTTGGTTAAAAATAAAAGCTAAATTTTTTTAAAAAATACAATAGTTAAGATTCCCAAAGCTTATATCATGTGTACAGCCATGGATCATTAATGGATAAAAATTGGAAACCTTGAAACTGAATATGCTGCTAGGTCTGGGTCTAACTTCAGCATTTTGAAGATGAATTCTCAGTAAGCTGTCACTCCACACGTCCCTTTCCATTAAGGTGCTACTTGAGCACAGAGCGCAGCACCCAAATCTTAAGCATATTCAGTCAGAAGTAAGTTCTTTGGGCTTCAGCAAGATTTTCTTCTAAAATACAACAGTGCCTAGGTTTTCACGTATGCCGCCTAATCCTGTATGTGTGAGCTCAATGGCATTGACTGTACAGCCCTAAGCGGAGTTACAACCTTTTAAAGTCCACTGAAGTCAGTGAGTGTAACTCTGCTTAGGACTGCACTCTTAGGTTTCGGCCCTCAGAATACTTTTTCAGGAGTAAGCCTTCTTGAATAAAATGGGGCTTATTTCTGAGTAGACCTAGACCTGCTTAGGATTGCTCCCGTAGTTCTATAGAAATGCGTCCGTCTTTAATCATTATTGTCATGTTTTTATTTCCTACCTGTCAAACATTGTTTGTACCTTTTTATTTTAGGTCTTCTGGTAGCCTATTGCCACAGGTTTGATGTTCAGACAAGCTCTTCCTCTGTGTACTACATTTCCTGCTCTGTAGGTAAACAGCACTAATAACGCTATTTTTTGATGATGCTGATAACGCTTCCGGCAATACCAGTGGGCATCAAGCTGTATGCCATTTAGTGTATTCTTATTGTTTGTCCTTCATGCAGCCTATGCTGTTGGCATGTTGCTCACGTTTGTGGTTCTGTCACTGATGAAGATGGCGCAACCAGCCCTTCTTTACTTGGTGCCGTGCATCCTTGTCACCAGCGCACTAGTGGCCTGGAAGCGCAAAGAGATGAAGAAGTTCTGGAAAGGCAGCAGTTATCAGGTAGGCGGAGTACAGCCAGCCTGCACAGTGCTGATGCGGTAAACTGAATCGCTGTTGAGTTCATGCTTGCATTTGGTGTTAACACAGGAATATGGACTCTTGAAAAATAAATGATGGAAAATCGGTGATCCAACTTTTTGGTCACAGGAGGGTATTCAGCCTTACTTCACAGAACCAAGAGGCAGAGTGTTATTAACTGAGCTGCCCTCTTCTTAAATCAGATTTTGCATGGTCTCCGAGGCAGAATATCTAACTTAGATGTAATGCACAGAGAGAGTATCTGGTTGATTGGTGTGCTGTTAGGGTTGCTGAAGAGCTGCCTCCTTGGTGTAGCGGAAATAAGATGATTCTGATGAGGATTTGGAGGAGACCCAGCTGATACATGTAGGTTCTAATGGCCGCTAAAGAACTTCCGCTTCTTCCAGGGTGCAATTTGTACCTCTTCTCTGGCTTCTGTGACTGCTTTCTTGAGTGTGAGGCTGTAAGCCAGTGTGTCTCAGGAACTATTGAAGCATGAAATATTTTAGTTCTGCATGAAGTTTTTTCCTTTGTTTGCCACCAGGGTTGCTCTAAATACTTCAGTCTTAATTTTTCGCTAACAAAAGGCCACTCATACCTCGAGTGACAAGGTTCATTATTTGCAAGTATTATGTTGCCATGGTAATTATTTCATATGCTGTTCTCAATGCATTCCTTTTTTGAAGGATTAAAAATTGCTTTGAACTTTCGACCCTTGTGTCAGCTTTACTTAGTTTGGAACGAAAATTAAAACTCACAAGTTGGGAATGTGATTGCACTTCTGATACTGTGCACAGATTATTTAAATTCATGCCCAGCTTCAAGAACTGTTCTTTTAATTATACTTTATCCCATTCATTTGCACTTACAAATTTTTACAGGGCTCAGTATTTTCCTGTGGAAACCCAGTGCTACTAATACAATGGATCTTTCAGTCAATGGTGTATTCTTAAAGGGGGTGGTGAGGGAGGGTCAACAGGTTTGTTTGGAATTAATCCAGCTAGAGGGAGAATAAAGGTAGTTCTGTTAATTTATTTGTGGTGGTTACATCATTTGTACCCCACCTTTCTCCCCATTGAGCATTCAAAGTAGCTTACATCATTCCTCCTCTCCTCCATTTTATCCTCACAACCACCATTTGAGGGTAGGTTAGACAGAGCTTCTCCAATGGGTTAGGCGGAGTATGTGTGACTGGTCCAAGGCCTCCCAGTGAGGTTCCATGGCAGAGTTGAGGATCCAGACTCTGGTCTCCCACTCCATTACACTAGCTCTTTGTCTTTTCATTGACACAGGCTATGAGCAAACATGATGGATAGTTCTAATAGGGAAGTTATGTTTTTTAATGGTACTGGTATGTTTCCAAAGCTATTGGTACCTGCTTTGAGGAACCTTGTTCATAAGACAAGATACAACTGGAAATGGTACCGAGAATTTATTGGTCATATGGCATTGTCTGTAACCGCTCTGCTGTGTCCACCTTGTACTATTTCGTACACCTAGCAGCAGTAAAGTTAAGGCTAGTTGAGAGTGTCTTTGCATGTCCCTAGCAGCGTTGGATCATATCCCAAATTTAAAAATATACTCATGTGATGCCAGAGGTTTTACTGATAGCTGTTGCTAGAAAACATCTTGTTCGTTTTGGTACCATTCTTTTTTTTGAAGAATACGAACAAGTAGCTTTATTGTATACAAAATAATAAAAGAAGTAAGAGTGTCAAGAACCTACACAAAGCACCTGAGAACTATTGCACACACACACGCACACCAACACCAACAAAAGGACGCACTTATAAAAAGGTAGAAGGGAGGAAATTGGGACATTTTAGGGAAGTGACGTACAACCTGAAATCCCGGGCTTGAGGTCAGGAGAGGTCCAGGGACAAACGCAGCTATGACAGACCCCTTCTTCTTCACGGTGAAGCAGGTTTTTCCCACCAAATTCTTAGTTCCCTTCAGGTGCTGGGCTGTAGCGTGATAATATCTGCGGTGATAATAGTGTGTGATAATATCTGCGGCTTTATAAATCTTAATGTCCCACCCTTTGACATAATCTAATTTGGCTTTTGCCCAGCCCAGGAACTTGTCAGGAGAAAACAGAAGCTCTCTTTTTAGATTCCTTGAAATGGCACTGGAAACTGTGTCACAGTGAACAATAATGAAGATTTCCCCCCCCCCCCCAATAGGCAGGGATAGTATGGGTAGTCAGGAATTGGAAAGGGTGAGATAAATAGTGGTGAAACAGTATATATTTCAGTTGACAGACAAGATGGTGTTGAAGCACCTTATTTTCACGAATTCTTGGTTCTTATCAGTGAGAGATGGTTGACTAAGTACTTTGGTTTCACTTACAATGTTTCTGCATATAGTTTCCTAATAACTGTTCAGTTTTTCTGGAAAGGTCACTCTTTTAGTGTATCCTTTCCCCTTTTCTGAAATCACTTCTTTCCCCTGAGTAGTCTATTACAGTTTCCTTTCACCACACACCAAGGATTGCCTCAGTGCCAATTCCCTGTGTAACTGGGGACTTATATTTCTTCCCTGAAAATATAATTCTGTTCCTTTTGGCCTGATGGGGAGCTTCAGCCTGCTACCTAGTCACTCTCTGCCAAAATCTCAAACCGCAGCTTGGCGTCTGTGTGAAAAACGTACTTCAGCAGCAGCTGATGCTAGGCTGAATTCTTAAGATGGAATTCTTTCTCAGGTTATGTTTAATGCAGCTAGGACCAGGAATCTCTCCCTTTATTCAAAAGCTGAGCCTCTCTAACGGACTTTTTAGTCAGAGTCTCCAGATATCCACTCCGGTAGCTGAACTTTTCCTTTACTGAACAGTAACTGCCACCGAGCTCAAAACGGAACTCACTCTCCCCTCAGCACGCAGCTGATTTTATATTTCCCTCAGCTGGCACTGGCCAATCAGAGAAAAGGGAGTGGCCTGTCACTCAAGCTCAACATTCTAGAGCAGAGTTAACAATTCACTCTCTTCTCTAATTTTGCTGCATTAGGGAAACAGCATTTTAAATGTAGTCCATCACAGCAGCTGAGGTCCAAGGAGCAGAGTGGGGTGTGTGTGTGTGTGTGTAAAATAGTTGCAGGGGTGTTCAGGTAGCTTGAAAACCTGGCACCGTTTGGGTACCATTCTTGACGCATCTCATGACAGAGCAAAAATGCAAGCAAAACACATATATCCATCCCATAAACTTCTATGTGTTTGCTAGTTGGCGCTGCCAACTAAACAAAAATTATGGCCCATTTTAAGGTTCAGCTCTTCTGTCTTTATTACTAGCTCGCCTTTGTTTATTTTTGACCTGAGTTGTCAGCATGACTTTCAGGATGCCCTGTGCCGTGTCTTGCCAGTACGAGAGTCCAGTGACATTAGATAACGTGTCAGTGTGGAGTCTGATTCTACTTTCTAAATAAGAGCAGAAAAGTATTTAGCTCTGCAAACAATGTGTGTACTGCACTCGTACGGTATTGACTCATAATGCTGTCCTTGCCTTCAAAGTATATCCTCCGTCGACAGAGCAGGGAACTAACTTCTGTCAGAAAATGTCTCTCCTTAGCTACTTGTGTGTTACCTTCTTTCTGCACAGCTTTAAATATGGCTGTTGTCAGTGGCCTTAGAAGGGTGCAGCTCTCCTTAGGATTGGGTGGTAAATGGCCTGATTATGCAAATATATTTGGTAGACAGGCAGTTTTGAAAAGAGTAAAAAAATCCATCTGATTACAAATCTTGCTTTGGCAAATATGTCATGTTTTGTGCTATGACTGGCTGATTCAGCAGGAGGAGGAGGAGAAGAGGAGTTGGATTTATACCCTACTCTTCACTCAGAGTGGCTTGCAATCTCCGTCCCTTCCTCCCCCCACAACAGACACCCTGTGAGGCAGATGAGGCTGAAAGAGCTCTAAGACGGGAGTGGCAAAACTGCAGATTGGGAGCTGCATGCAGCTCTTTTACACAATCTAATTTAAGGTTAATAAAAAGCAAATCTGCATATTTTTCAATAAAAACATGTGTAATGTTTGTTCATGTCTTGCAGCTCTCAAACATCTGACGTTTATTCTGCCTGGCTGTTACGTCAAGCATGTTTTGGCCACCCCTGCTCTAAGAGAACTGCTCTTGAGAGAACAGCTCTGAGAGAACTGTGACTGACCCAAGGTCGCCCAGCTGGCTTACACGTGGAAGAGCGGGGAATCAAACCCGGTTCTCCAGATTAGAGTCCGCCAATCTTAACCGCTACACTAAATGGGGAGGCAAGAGTGATTAGGAGAGGCTGTATTTGCCTACCTGTGGCAAGTATGGTAGTTGAGTACAGGCTTTTAATGCTGGACTTTTGTCACCACACAAAAGGATATTCAAGTCTCGGCAAGCCAGTCTGTTTGTAGTTTTGCCTCTTAATGCCTTTTTCCACAGGGGGGCAGCCTTGTATGGTGGTTTCCCTGTTGCTGCTGCCAGTACATCGCAGTGGCATCAGGGCTACTAATGACAGGATTCCCTCAGCTTCCCTGCCCCTGTGCCCTGGCAGAAGCCACCAACCATGCCACCGGGGCTTCTCCAAAGGTTGTTTTTTTGGGGAGGGGGGGGTGTTGAATTTTTAAATTGGGCAGTTGAATATTGTCATGACAATCTGTGTATCAGGTTCTCTGAATTCCCAACTCTCATTTTTAACAAAGTAAATCTGTATCCTCTTTCATTGCGGAGATATAAAGTTACAGTTCCGCACCAAAAGAGGCTAGAGTCTTACTTTTTATTTAAAAAAAAAAATGAAAGTTAGGGATTCAGAGAACCAGATACAGGTTGTTATAATGATATTCAGTTAACACTTAAAAGACCAAAAATAAAAAAAATAAAAGCCCCTTTGGAGGGGGGGGGGGGGATGCCTATCATGGGGACTGGGGCAAAGGAAATGGCTGCTGTGTGGGCAGGAGCAGGAAAATCCAAACTCTCCTATTTACAGGGAAGCCGTCCAAATTTGGCTGCGGTCTTTCCCAAAACTTCAGGGCAAAGAAGGTTTGGGAAGGATCAGAGAAAAACTGGGGGAAACCCGAGGGGTGCACAAATGCACCATGATCCTGTGGGGAAATAATGGGGAAACACCATATGGAAAAGGCCAAGCTTATTACATGGAAAGAAGTTAGCTGTATTAGTCTGTTGCTGCAAAATAGTAAAAAGCCCAGGACCACCTTTAAGACTAACAGACTTTATTGTAGCATAAGCTTTTTAGAAACACAGCTCTCTTTGTCACATGCATGGAGTACATCATACCATCCACGCATCTGACAAAGAGAGCTGTGTTTCTCGAAAGCTTATGCTACAATAAAGTTCGTTCGTCCTAAAGATGCTACTAGGCTGTTTACTATTTCACATGGAAAGAAGCGTCTCAGGAGGACCTGTACTGGCTTCAAGTCCTTAAAGCAGCTTACATGCAGCTGTTCTTGTGGGTACCCTTTCTAGGACTTTCCTCACCCCTGGTTTAGACGAGGAGAGACAATGCATACTCATTGTCTGTGTAATGCCATGTCACACTACCTTTTCACAGAGAAAATCAGTCAGTTGGCGATGTTGGTACTAACATAGGGCAAAGACAAGGCTGGAAAGTAAGAATTCAAGATGCTGCTATGTTTACCTGTTTTTCGGGCCATAGTTAATATTCTGAATGATGCTAAATTTAACTCTCTTTTAGAGCAGTTTAGAGCACTGTGAACCACACAGCTGCAAGCTAAGCCTGTTCACGCTCAGCACCAACCCCTGAGACTAGTGTGGTTTAGCCCTGAATGCGGAATATGATGCAAGTCCACTCCATTTCTGTACCTCTCTCTTCTTTTTTAACAACGGTATGAATCACTGCAGGCAGGAAAACGCTGGACTCATTAAACATACATGCTTGGCTTCCAAAGTAAATGATGGCTGGCATACGCTACTTTAAAGCATAACAATTTTTTTTTAAAAAAAAAAATTCCAAATGCAAGTAACACCTTGGGTCACGCTGATCTCACGAGGATAGTTAACCCAAATGGCTTTTATGTTTTGTCAGGAAAGCCACAGTCAGTCAGGTTCATACACTGAGGAAGAGCCCGCAACAGCAGTGTAACCAAAAGACAGTCAGGGGTCGAGGTCCCAGAAGGCTTTTGAAGATTGAAAGGGCCAGACACAGGTGCGTAGTCTGAATCAGGCAGCGGTAGGAGTCTCCAGGGCAGCAGTGGAGAGGGAGGAACAGGAGCTGTAGCTGTAGCCAGGAAACAACATCACCCAAGAGACGGGTTGGAGAAAGCCCTGAGGCTAGAGCTTTATTGGGCCTGATGGGCTGGGATTGCCCCTTGGGGTCCGTTGACGGAGAGCTCAGTCTGGATGACACCCTTGAAGTGCTGGGATCACTCTGCCAGGGTGGCAAAGGAAACCGAGGCGAAGGAATAAGAAGCCAGGCTGCTCAGAGCCCAGGTTTGACACATGTGTGCATTCACAGTGACCCCTTATAATTCCATATTACTATCCAACTACTGAATCTAACCAGATGTTTACTGGGGGGGGGCATGTCTGGTTTGTTTTTCCTTCTTACAGACTTCCTGCTAAATGTATTAATAGACCATGCAGCAAGCCCTTTGCATGAAATCATTCTTGGTTGTTTTTCTTTCCCATTAGTTTTGAGCAGACATTTGCCCACTGAAAGAAAAATAATGACCCATTATTTACTTCTAGGGGAGTTGGGCGGGGTTTGTTTTTGTTTTGAAGCCGTAGTGTTTTTTCCAACTCTTAAACTATTAGCCACTGACTCGGGAACTGGACAGCTTGGTGAGCACCTTTCTGTGTTCAATAGTGTCAAACTGAAGGAGGTTTAAGCACGATGGCACAAAATGTGAACTGCGTTTTCTGTCTATACTTTGGATCACGGGTCCCAGTGTGGCGCCTATAGGTGCCATGGCACCCGCCGACACCTTTTCTGACACTCACCAAGTGTTTTTAGAAAGCAGGTGAGACCAGGTAGGGCTTTTGCCCAGCAAGGCTTCTGACTGGAGATTTGACTGGCTGTGCACATTTTTTTAACGTTGCTTTGGCAGCAGCTGCCGCTACAGAGCAAGAATCTCTACTGTGTGACTGAAGTAAAGCTACGCCAATCATTTTGTGGCTGGCTCTGCCTCCTGCGGCGACCATTTTCTAGCAGCCATTTTGTGGCTGAGCCCACAACGCCTGGTCAGAATTCCAAAAAGTGCTTGAAGGCTCAAAAAGGTTGGGGACCCCCTTTAGAAAAACAGTGATTTCGTTTGATGTGATTATCAGCGGCAAGGAAGGACATCACAATTTTCTTTCTTTCTTTTATCCACTTATCAAAACCTCATGCATATCATGGGCCTACAATTCTGTATCCCAAAAAGAAAACGTTGCCAGAAAGTTCTAATCTGCAAGACACCTTAATTTCATTTCCTGTTACCTACAGTTCTGGCTCTTCATTTGCAAAGAATACTTGGAAGTTATCTGCAAGGATTTTAGGGGAACTTATTAGGGGGGAGCAGGCCCCTCTTCAGTGGAGCAGTAGCAAGTAGGGCAGGAACTGATGGACTCATGGGAGACAGATACCTGTGCCCAGGGCTCATTTCGTAGCAGGAGCTCCTTTGCATATTAGGCCACACACCACTGATGTAGCCAGTCCTCCAAGAGCTTACAGAGCTCTTCTTACAGGTGCTACGGTAAGCTCTTGGAGGATTGGCTACATCAGGGGTGTGTGGCCTAATATGCAAAGGAGCTCCTGCTACGAAATGAGCCCTGCCTGTGCCAGTGGCATGCGTGAGTAGAAAGGGTGGTGGTGGTTGGAGATAGCCTTGTTTGCACAGGTGACCAGACATGAGAAGAGCAAGATGCAAATCTTGCTCTTCTACCGCAGATCAACTCAGCTACCCACCTGAAACTATCTTCTTAGGGGACACACGAGGCACTTTGGAGAACCTACAGCAACTTGCATGCAAGGAAAGGGAAATGGATCAGTGGTAGAGAATCTGCTTGACATGGAGAAGGTCCAGGGTTCAATCCCCAGCATCTCCAGTTAAAAGAATCAGGTAGTTGGTGATGTGAACGACCTGAACCTAAGCCACTGGAGAGCTGCTGCCAGTCTTAGTAGACAATACTAACCTTGATGGACCAATGGTTTGATTTTTGTCAGATTCCCTCCACTGAAGACTCTTTTGCTTAAAAAACAAAACAACCCCCCCCCCCCCCACCTCGCCAGCCTTTGAAACGGTGGGACCTACCTGCACTACACTATTGCTGGTTTTATGCCATTTCTCCTGCCAAGTCTTTCCCCCTAAAGAATCGTACAAATAGTGAGTGGAAGAAGCTGATAACTTTCTCTTGGAGATTCTTGGCTTGCTCACAGAACTATACTTCTCTCCTCCCCTCCTCCTAGTTTACAGGTTTGACAGAAGAGCTGCTGAAAGCAAAACCCACTGGGGAAAACAATCCATGAGGTGTGAATAGTTGCTAGCTTGTGTGTTTTTTTCATGTTGCTGGTTTACAGCTTGTGACTGATTGTTTTGCCATGGAAGTTTCATTAATGTCATAGAAGCTTTCTTTGCTACGTGGTATCTGAACTCAGTTTTGATAGTTCGTTACTCTGACATCATCATCCTTGTAAGTGGCCTGGCAAGAGTGAACAAACAGACTTTAAAATGTTGTTGTTTTACATTCAGGTGATGGACACTGGGGATTTTGCTGCTACTGAAGAAAACTCCACGCTATCCAGTGAACAATGTGGAGGAGAGTAACAGGCCGCCCAAGAAAACGCATCAAGATTTTTCTACACAAACAATAGAACACTCATTTGATTTTTAAATCTGAATATTTCTTACGATTTGTTATGAAGTTTTTACACTTGCACATATATTTTTCTGAAAAGGATACCATTATCGACACCATCAGAATGCTTAAGATGTGCGCGTTTTTCAACTGGTGGAATATATTCAATAAATCTGTGCCTTGCCTCACTTTCAGAGATAGTTGCCTATGAAATGGATAGTGTTTTTACATATCATCTCAGTCTATGCCGTATATAAGGCTTCTTGACTAATCCTTAGAAGATTTTTTTTTTGCTGTGGGCTGGCAAGATCTAGAAGCAGCTTGCAGAGTTTCTGGCGCTAAATGCAAAATTATGCTTTGGAATATAGGCAACAGTTCAATTGTACAAATCCCCGTATTGCCAGGAATTCACAAAATGGGGGAGAGGTGGGTGGTTTATTTTGCCATAACTTTGTTTTAACCCAGCTGATACATGCTCCTTTCAAGCAGCTTTGTTTTTTCTACCCAGCTGCATGAAGACCAAGCACTGTTTAACTACCTATTTGCATACAGACTGAGCAGCTTAAAAATAATAAGCACACAGAGTAGATGAGAACAAAGAAAACAAACTTTTGCATGATAGGGGTTCAGAAATCTTGCTATGCTGTTTAGTCCCTATTTCAGCAGAGGTGCAATGAGGTCACCTCCAGCAATTATTATATTGTTACAAATAAAGGGCTTCCCTTTTCTGGAAGTTGGAGAAAGAATTTTTTTAATCATACTAATTCCTGTGAAATAAACATATCCATGGAAGCGAAAGCCAAGCCTCCTTTTTGCCATTTTTCTTGCTATTATTTTGCATGTTCTTGATTACATTTTTAAGCATCTGGTGAAGAAAATAAATTATTATTTTGGATTTTACAAAGATTTGGTAACTGTGACAAAATGTGTTCAGTTTTTTCCCCCCCTTTTGGAAATGGCAGTAAAGAAAAAGCACAAGGAGTTGTGTACCAGATCTTTTAGAGCAGTCATGTGTTTTAAGCCAAAGATATTGGGAGCAACCTGCAAACAACTGACTGTTAGTAGTGCCTTAGTCCAAACAGCAGCAGCACCTTCCATCCCTGTTTTTTAAAATATATTTCAGTACTAATTGCAGATATAAGATCAATAATCCAAAGATCAGATTCCATGGTGAGTGATACCAGCCAGGTACAGCCTGGAGCAGGCTATAAGGACGCCTCAGTTTTGTGATGAGAGGGAAAGGGGGTGGTGGCAAGGAGACATAACCTCCTTTTCTAACCTCCTCAAGTGCAGGGACAATCCCCTATGTTTTGGTAAGCAATTTCCAGTTAAGGATCTGGCACTCGCCAACCAGTAGCTTGTGGGAGGTGCCTCTGAAGAAACCATGGCCTCAAAGGAGCAAATTCGACAGCCGACCGAAAAGTGTTGTATGCCTGAGAAACTTGAACTGACAGCCACCGAGCTGTCTCATTCCAACACCAAACACAAGGCATCTGTTTCAGGTTATTCTTTAGACAACGCGAACTACTTCAACTGCTGGCAGATAGCAAAATCTGTCTAGTTTAATCTTACATTTCTAAGCCATGTTAGATTGTATTTTGGAACAGATCCAGTGAAGGTAATATTTGACAAAATGCTTATCAACCTGTAAAGGCATCTGTATTGCTTAAGCTTTGATGAATATTCCGGGAGTTCTTGCGTGGTATAATTGATGTAGAAGATGGTAAAAGTCAACAGTAATTGCTTGGGTTACTTAAAAAAAATGGTAAAAGTGGGATAGTTTAGTATTGTCTACTGAAAAGCATGCTATTAATGTAGTTGACTAGGGCTGAATTTGGAGACACTTACTAGAAATGATAAATGTTAAAAAAGAATTCAGTTGGCTTTTTACATTTATGAGCCTTAATACTAATTCAGTAGCATAACGGGACGGTAATTTTGGCATTAATAGTACTGATCAATACTGACAACTGCCCATTTCACCTGTGGAACTTTGTAAAGTATGTTTTTGTAAGAATGTTAGAATTTAGAACAATATCTGATATTTAATAAATTTTTCAACAATGCTTGGAGTCTGTGTGTGTTCCTGGTGTAGCTTAAACAAAAAAGGCCTAGTTCATACAAACAGAAAATGAGTTAGTAAAATTGTTACTGGACTGTATTCAGGCTACTCAGCTAGGGAGCTAAACAGATGAAAGATTCTTCCATGGTGGAGGCATCACTACATGTGCAAAGGTAGCATAACTCCCCGGCATCTAGTTTTCCATGGGCATGGGTTGGGGATTTTTTTACATGACAGAATATGACCATAAGAGCCCTCCCCCACATCTGCAGTCTGAAGTGGTATGGTCCGGGAGCAGTTTTGCAATTTCATTAGCTATTTGTTAATATTAGCTTAATATTAAAGTAGGGTTTTGTGGTATGAATAGGATTGCCACTTTATAGGTTATATAATCTCTTCTTCTTCTTCTTCTATACAAAAGTACTGTTCTGAGAATGCTGGAAGCAGTTTTGCTTTTGTATAAATGCGCACACTTTCCAACATGAGCTGTTTGAATTCTGTGGATCTGAGTTTGAGTAGGGCTGATCCTTTTGTGGAGGGAGTCTTATTTACTGGGTCCTGAGACATCACAAAATCTACCACCCTTCTCCTCCTCTCTCCTCTGCCGGCCCCATCCCTTTGTCTACAAACCACCACTCCATGTGCCTGCTCTCGCCAACCCCTCCTCATGGTCACTGTTTGGTGCAGTGGGGGCAGCGCCGACCACTCGGCTCCACCCCTCCATGTAGCGGCTTCTCTAATCCTCAGTGAACTGCAGTTGGAGGCGGGGATAAACACCACGCCTCCTCTTTCTTCACCTTCACTGCCATTTCCCCACACTATTTTACCTCAGCCACATAGTCCTGCCCCCTAGCAATTTTCTTTCTATTTCTGAGGGACCGCCTTTCCCCACATATACCCCAGAGGGCACTATGGTCTGGGGCACAACATTGCCTGGTCATCCCAGGCCCCAGAGAGGCCAGGCTCACTGCCACCAGCGGGAGGGCTTTCTCGGTGGCGGCCCCTTACTGGTGGAACGAGCTCCCAGAGGAGCTCAGGGTCCTGCGGGACCTCATGCAGTTCCGCAGGGCCTGCAAGATGGAGCTCTTCCACCAGGCTTACAACTAGGGGCAACCACCCCACCCCCTACTCCATGACCACCAACGACCCCAGCCCATAAGGGCTGGGACCGGCCACAGGTGTCATCAAGCCTGTAACCTGGAGAACACTGGGCATCCATACCACGCCATACTGACCTCTTACTGAGCACTTTATTGTTATGACTGCTGCTTTTCTGAGTTTTAACTGATTTTAATGTATATATACACCTTGGCTTTTAGCCAAGCTATGTAAGCTGCTCTGAGCCTGCGTGCAGGGAGAGCGGCCTATAAATTTGATAAATAAATAAATTAACACCTTCGACCACACACACCTCAGTGCGTATACCTGCTCTCCCTCCTCCAGGGCAGTCTCCTGCCTTCCCTCCCTTGCACCAACTGCTCGCAGGTTGGATAACAGGCTTGAGTGGGCTGGTTCTGGCCCCCGGGGCCATATGTTTGATACCCCTGCTATAGGAAAGATAACTGTCCCCAATATTTTATGTCAATGGAAGCAAATTAGTCTGGATCAAGATACTCTGGTATGAGATAGTTCAGTCTGCAGGTTGTTGGCTGTCATTTTTCCAGCCCAAGGAAAACAACTTTTCAATTTCCCTAAACTAGCTCACCAGCCTTTAAGAGAAGAAAAAGGAAGTTCTGGGTTTATCATATATTTCTATTCAAGTCCGTGCATCCACTATCTGCAAGTCCATCCTAACCTCCCTTCCAATCCTTAGCACTTCCATTCAGGAGGGGACTGTATCTATATACTAATAACCAAGTGCCCCCTGTGCGTGCGGATATCTAAATCCGCACATCGGGGGCACTTGGTGGGCAGAGAGATTTTCCTGCACACTTGGGGGACTCCCCAGGTGTGCAGAAAAATCTGAAAACTTAAAGAACTATACAGGGGATATTTAAATTCCCCCAAAGTAAAAGAGCAATCCCTGCATATGCGCAGAGAACGCTCTGAAAACTCTGTGGCGGGCCTGGCGGTTGGGAGGTGCCCAGGCCTCGCTGTTGGAGGGTGGGGGAAGATCGGCAGCAGGCCCGGTGGCTGGGAGGCATCCAGGCCTTGCCACTGGAGCCCAGATGGGGGGACGGGAAGATTGGTGGCGAGCCCGGCAGCTGGGAGGTGCCCACGCCTCGCCGGAGGGGGGAGCTTGCCTGTGGCTGCTTCCTCCCCAGCTGTGAGGTCCTTCCCCCGCCACGAGTATGGCGGGTCCCCCTTCTTGTTTCAGCTAATACTTTGCTAACCTTTTGGCCATGTCTTCTGTTTTATTTTTTAATTAGCTCTCTCCTCTCCCGTTGCTTTAATACTTCTGCCTCAGTGAGCCAGATCTGCTGCTCCGCAGATATTTACCTGTCCCTCTTGGCAGAGGAGAAAGTTGGGAAGAGGCTGCTGGCTTCCTAGCATCAGTGGAGTACCATCTGGGCTGACTTTGTGTTTCCCTTTCCTTGCAGCTGCGTAAGCCGAAGGACTTTTGCCCTTTAACCTGCGGCTTATGATAGCTGTCGAATAAGGGACTGCCCAGGATGCATCTGTATTCTTTGGCAGCCTTATTGGAATGATATTGCTTAAACTAGTTGTTTCAGAAACGTATGGCAGCCATTTGGGGGAGAAAAGCCCAAGTAAATATTTTGGCAAATATTCAAATGGGAAAATTGAGACCGAGCATATCTCCTCTGGAAGCTGTCAGAAGACTGCCTTCCAAGCTGCATGGAAGTGACTCCCCCAAGCCATCTGATCTTCAAGGAGAACAGGAATTCCTGGTTCTCAGGGACGGACTGTGACTCACTGATAGAGCACCTGCTTTGCATATAGAAGGTCCCAGTTTCAGTCCCTGGGGTTTCCAGTTAGAGGTAACAGTTGTCATGAAATACCTTTCTTTGCCAATACTGAACTAGGTACACCTAGTTCAAGTTTCAGTTTCACTACTGCCTTCTGATCTTTTTCTTCCCCCAGCAAGGTAGGGCAAGAACTAGGTCCATGACAATAACAATAATCCAGCAGCACAGAACGTACCAAACAAACTTAGGACAAACAAAACAAAAACAAAAAACTTACACACACCCAAAAGCCCCAGTGAAATCACTCCCTACCCATATACCACAAGCCCATCTCATCTGGATTCAGGTTTAGCACCTCCCCCCCTTAGCTCCTTCACTACAGTCTGAAGAGAATGGCCTAGGACACTGATGGTTGCTTTTGGAAGCTTATGTAAAGACATTTACCCAAGCTGCATGTCATCGATATGCTGGTAATACACAGCTGGAGGTGTAAAATATCCAAGAATCATAAAAACAACAACAACAACCCCATCATGCCCAGCTTGTCTTTAAAAGCATTTCAATCATGTCAAAAGAGAAAATAATTCATATGGGTTTTTCCCAGTACTCCCCAACATTTTAAGTTTTTCCGTTGGAAAAATGGAAAGAAAGGCCTTGGGACCCCCCCCCCTCCCCCAATCCCCCCCCCCCCAGGTCTTCAAATGTCTACACACAACTCCAAAACTTTGGATGATTTCATCAAAGCATGAGGGACACCACTGACCCTTGTGGGAAAAGTAAGTTCCAAATAGCAGATTTGGCATCATTAATAAGCCCCCTTGATGTACAATCAGTTAGAAAACCGCAAAATCATTTGAGCACCATTCCTCATGTACCCATCTTAATTTGTGAGTGTCTCAGTAAGAGGGAATGGATTCACAATAGCAAAAAGCATAAGGCAGCCTCATATGTTCATGGGACAAATCCAGAAGGTCCCTTAAACCTTAATATATATTTAAACTCATCCCAAGGACTCAGGGCAGCTATAACAAATAGCAGAAACAAAATCATTCTCATTCCCAACTGAAAACGGATGGGTCTGACAACATTTATGAAGTGCACGAATTACGATAATTGTGAGTTCTACGGGATTCCAGAACTCAGAGTGGGATTTTGAGTTGTAGCAGTCATATTTTTAATTAAGATGGTCCACATATAGGCATGAGGCATTCTTAGGACTCCCAGCTTCCCTTCCAAGTCCTGAGGCCTTGTGTCTCCCACTGCCCGGGGGGACCATTTACTGCCTTGTGCACCTATGGAGGAATAGCCACTTGCCAACTGCCTGCCTTCCCCTGGTGCTCCTTTTAAAATAGTGTGTCCAAGAAGGTGGCGGTCTATGTGGTACAGAGAACCACTACCAGCATCAAAAGTTATAAAGTATTAAAGAGAAAATGTTCACAAGCATACTTTTGGCACAGTACCAGATTGAGCAAGGGATTCAAAAGAAATGGGTAAAACACAAACCTCTCTCTCTATATATATACATGCCCTATCAGATGTTAAAATATAGGACAGGCTCCTTAGGTTAGGAAGTTACAGATCTCTACAGAGTTACCATTACATTGCAACTTCCTCCAGCTGTTCAGGCCAACACATGGTTAATGGCTGTCTCCTCCAGACCTCAAGTAAGAGTTCTGTCTGCTCTGATGGACTCAACACCATCCTCGCTCCCCTGAGTTTTATCACCTCTCTTTTCCCTACCCACTGACTAGGTCAGGCTGGGTCAAAGAGACTTTTCCTGGAATTCCTTCCTGAAGTCTCTCTGGTATTAAACACCTCCAAATCTGTGTTCCCTGCTTGAAGGGGTGGGGGGGAAGCTTGACCATCCTGGTGTCTAGATCTATTAGAATTTGTATGAAGGGATGAGGTAAGTCTGGAAAGCAAGTGAACTGACTTCCTCCCTTCTTGCCTGTTCTCTGCCCAGAGAGAGCGGAAAAAAACTTCAAAAATGCATAGTGAAGGTTTTGCTAATTTCAAACCTCCAAGGAAAAAATAGATTTCTTCACACATAGTATATGGACATCAAGGAATATAAAACTTCTATAAGTGCACTTGGAGAGGGACTAGAAAATAAACATGGGAATGTGTTATTGCACAAGGGATTAGAAACAACCACTGGACAAGTTCTTACAGTGCATTTTAGGCTGTAAACCAGTTTTTGAAGAGGAGGCAAGGTAGAAGCATCATAAAGCCAGCCATTATCAAGAATAATTTGACATGATTGTAATTGCCCATATTATGTAATGACTTAGCAGTTTTACCTTTCCCACATACACACCCTCAAAATTTCTCTTGGAGACTTGGCCTTCTGTAAGCCTGGCACTACAGGAAAACATTTAAAAAATACAAAGGATTGGTTTTATAAAATTTCAGCTATAACCTAGTTACTACTTTGTAACCTTGCTGCTACTGAGGCTGTATTAGGAAACCGCCTGTGTACCACCCAGGTGTAAATCTAAGGTTATTACATCCCCAATATAATCCTACAAGCCTATCTTCCAGGAAATCACCCCACAAGAAATGGCTGAAGCCAGTCTCTGAGAACACAGTCATCTTGTGTTCTATATACAAAATAATAGGAAGAAAAGCAAACATAAGTTGATGTTGGTACTTGAAATGAACAGCATCCCTCAGAATGATGTAACTCTCACATCTGACCACACTGTTAACTTTTGTTGGCAAATATGTACAGCAGGGAACTTGGAAAACCTCGGTTGGCCAAAATGAAGTACATTTTGTTCTTTTGCACTGGTTTGTGGGTTGAAGGAAAATGTTAAACTTGATTTGATTTAACTGTTTGTATGCTTGCATGTATCTGCAGATATGAAACTTCCGTAAACCATTGGTGTGTTAGCCTAGTAGTATTTATTGCATAATTTTTATCTCACTTTTCCAAGAAGCTCAGAGTGACATACATGATTCCCCCTTCCTCCATTTTGTCCGTACAACAGCTATGTTAAGTAGGTTAGGCTGAGAGAATTACTGGTCCAAAGTCACCCACTGAGCTGGATGGCGGGAAGGGCTTTGAGCCTGGGTCTCCTCAGTTCTAGACCAACACTCTAATCCAGGGGTGTCAAACATGCGGCCTGCAGTGGAACTGGCTGTCTTCTACTTCTTCTTCCAGTTCTGCTGCTGCTGTGTCATCATAGGTTTGCAATTTACAGATACACACCTGAACAGCATACTCAAGATTGCAACAGCCCAGACATTTTGATGGAATAATTCAGAGCAAGAGGTATCAGATACTGTTAAATAAACAAAATATTGCAAGTGTGCTAATGTTTTAAGTGTGTTTTTATTTTAAGTAAAAAAAAAAACACCCTTTGTGTTTGTGTCCTTTATAAAGTTTATGTCTCCGCTACCTGGCATTACATTTTATGACACACATGGCCCGGCCCAACAAGGTCTCATTTACGTCAGATCCGGCCCTAATGAACAAATGAGTTCGACATCCCTGCTCTAAACACTGTTCCACGTGGATTTTATCTGGCAGCTCCTCAGGAAAGTCTCAGGGTCAAAACAGGTGGGATGGCAAAATAGCCATGAATGGTGCTTCCATGGTTTTAGATTATACTAACTAATAAAGTTAGCAGCAGCTGCAGGGGAATAAGGAGCAAGCAAATGGGTGGTCTCTGCTACTCCTCTTAACTAGAGATGCCCCAAGCCATTTAAAGTTAGCTGCCACCACTAGCAGTAAGGAGACTTGAGTCTTCAGCACCTAACTTGCTGTGTTGATTTCTGTGGGACTGCTTCTGGAATGGGGGCCACCTGCGAAGACCCCCGCCCGTGCTCTTGATCCTCTCCTCTGCATATACCGTTCCTTGCTCTTACAGCCAACGGAAACAAAAAAGTTGTTATCATTATAGCATTACTACTTTTGGTTACACACAGCAGCTTTAAAATGTGAACACTGAATTGTTCGGAGATTTTATCAGTACGAAGGAAGCCCCCTTTCCTCTTTTGTGTGTGTGTGTTTCTGGCACAATTGCCCCTTGTCCTTGTAACACATTTATGTTAGAGACTTTTTTTGTTGTTGCTATGAGTGGTTGCTGTATTGCAGCGAGATCAAGTTAGAACTGGTTTAGTGAGTTATAAACCTGCAAGATAAGAGATACCCAGGCTGAGATCAAACTGATATGGTGTGTCAGCTTCATTAGTAACACAAGGAAAGCAGCATATGCAATTGCCTGAGACTGGGGCCTGGTCCTGTAACCAGCTGCTGCGCTAGTTTTAAAACATCACACTTTCCAGGAACGCTTCCCCTAATTGAGTCTTCTGCCAAGGAACCCGGGGGGGGGGGGGGGGGGATATGTTTGTGTTGTGGGGGGAGAAATTTCAAGGATCCTTAACAGCATTCCCAGAGCTTCTGTGAAAAAATTCTTGAAGTATTACGTGGAGAATTCTGGTATTCTAGGATGGAGGGGAAAGCTCTGTATCAATTTGCTCTGCGCCATGCACAGATTTAGAAATCTGCTTGGTGCCTCTTACGTCGTAAAAATAATCAAAACATCTTTTCAATGTTAACTGCTAACGTTTTAATTTTTCTCATGTTAACTTTAATGTTTTTAATGACCGCCTGCGTGTGTGGTGGTGAAAGTGTCAGACCAGGAACTGGCGGAGCCGGGCTTGAACCCCTGCATGGTCCTGGAAGCTTGCTGGGTGACCTTGGGGCCAGTGACACAGTCGCAGCCTAGTCTACCTCAAGGTTACTGCGAGGATAAAAACAGAGCGAGGAGAACAATGTTAAACCACTCGGAGTCCCTTTGGAGGCCAAAGCAAGGATATCACTATAATATAATATAATTAATTAATTAATGTTACATACTTCTGGCGATATTAAACAAACTGCAACTCCATTACGAACTGGCAATAATCTGGAAATGGGAGGAGAGTGCTATGGACCTGTTCAAGAACACCCAGCAGAGACACTTAGAGAGCGATCCTAAGTGTGTCTACCAGGGCTTATTTTGTAGCAGGAGCTCCTTTGCATATTAGGCCACACACCCCTAATGTAGCCAATCCTCCAAGAGCTTACAGAACTCTTCTTACAGGGGCTACTGTAAGCTCTTGGAGGATTGGCTACATCAGGGGTGTGTGGCCTAATATGCAAAGGAGCTCCTACTACAAAATGAGCCCTGGACTGTCTACGCAGAATCATGTCTATTCAATGGGTGCGTTCACACTTGCAGATTTGAGCTGGCTGCAGCCGGCTCCAATCTGCACTTTTACACTGTAACAGCTGGCTCTCGTCCCCAGCCATCACTCAGGTGCGACAAAGTGTCTGAAATCCGAGACCACCTCCCCTGCTGGTCTCAGCTGTCCTCTTCTGCCTGCAGCCGCATTTGTGTGCTGTGTAAACGCTGAGCCGTCTCCGAGGCACTTCCGAGTAACCCCCCTCCCCTCCCCGTCCGCCATTTTTTTTTGCATTTAGCAAGATTCGCATGAGTGCCCATACGAACCTACATTTAAAGGACAGATGTGCAAATGGAGTCTAGTTCTACCGTGTACATTAGTTTGCGGTCACGATGAGGCTATTTTCAGGTTGAAATATCACAGCGTTTTCAAGTGTCTAAAGGAAGCAGTGATTCGGTCCGATGGTGCTGCGCATGCACGAAAAAATTTCCCCATCCGCCTCTATGAGCGCTTATGCGCATGCGCAAGCGGCGAAAAACCCCCCAAAACCCCGAAATCCACCCCCGTTGTTAGTGTGAACGTGGGGGAGCCGCTTGAAGGCGACACGAGGAGAGGTTAGTGTGATCATGATTTTACGGAACCAGCCGTTTGCAGCCGGTTCCAGCAGGCTCCAGCACTCCAGTGTGAACGCACCCAATGTGGCTAACTCCCAGGAATGCATTCTGATGCTGTTAAAATACAATCCTAAATGGAGTTATACCGGTTTATTTTACTTTAATTCAATGGGCCTAGAAGGGCATAGCTCTGCTTAGAGTTGCCTTGCCAATACTGTTTTTGCAAAGCACCAGTCTATGTACTGATTACAGTGACATTGCCAGCCCAATCCTATGAGTCTTTACAGAGAGGTAAGATCCACGGAATTCAGCAAAATTGGTGTTAGTGTGCCTAGGAATGCAGCCTTACAAGTGTACAGAATGCCCAAAGAACAAGCTGCATATAAACCACTAATAAAAAATGTTGTAAGGCAACTATCCTGATATGACTATGGGGTATAAAGGACCACGAGACACTGTTCCAGTTGTAACCAACACTTGGTGGGATGTTTGAGTAATCTGAAAATTTGTCCTAGGTAGATCTAATCTGCAGAGACACCAACGGTCAAAAAAGAGTCAGTGTGTGAGCTGGAACGGCAGCACTTTATGACAAACGTATTCACAAAAAGCAAACATGCAAGTTGATAGTAATCATGACAATTGCAGTACAAGTAAAATACTGGTCTGAGTGATTATACATCAAGAAGGTCATGCTGACATTTCTTTCACGCCAGGTGAAGAGGGAAAAAAGGCCATCTGGTCTTTGAACTTTCTAACTTGAACTCCCTTTCTGCATCAACTCTTCTGCTGATAGGGTTGCCAGCCTCCAGGTGGGGCCTGGGGGTCTCCTGCTTTTACAACTGATCTCCAGCTGACAGAGACCAGCTCCCCTGGAGAAAATGGCTGCTTTGGAGGGTGGACTCTGTGGCATTGTACCACGCCAAGACCCCTCCCCTCCCCAAACCCCACCTTCTCCTGGCCCCACCCCCAAAGTCCCCAGGTATTTTCCAACCCAGATTTGGCAACCCTATCTGCTGAACAAAGTGGAAGAACAGTGATATCTCTACAGTGTAATTACAAAAGTTTTGGAATACAAATCAGAATGTGAGCCACACTGAGAAGGGTTTATTTTACCAGACATTTGCTGCCTGGGGGCCTTTGCCAACTGTAACCTGGTCTCAAGTATTCACACGTGCAGTTAGATAACTGAGAATCAAGCCTTGTTTCTTATCACTAAGTATCCCCCCCCCCCCAAAAAAAAGACCTCAGTTTAAAATAGTAGCAGTATAGGGATGCCAGCCTCCAGGCGGGATCTGGGCCCCCCCTGGGAATCACACCTCACTTCCACACTAGAGAGATCACTTTCCCTGGATAAAATGGATGCTTTGGAGAGTGGATTCTATGGCACTGTAACCCACTGAGATTCCTATCCTCCTCAAATCTCTAGGAGTTTCCCAACCTGGATCTGGCAACCCCACCCATCCCCGGCCAGTGGCCAGGGGGCACATGCCAACCCTAAACAGCAAACAGAATACTCTTTCTACTATATTCACAAAGTATCAGAGATGCAGCATCAGACACCATGCTGACATGTGAGACTAAGGAATTTCTACAGTGGATACATAGACAAAAGAGTCACTTCTATGTTCAGCTGACTCTCATGCTTGTCTAGAAAATGGGAAGCAAAGGAATTTGATTCTAATTCCAGCATACTATGTCATCTTTATCAGGGGTCCGTTGGAGCGGGAGCGCACAGGAGCGCAGCTCCAGG